>VDFB02271358.1:1128390668-1128414078 GCA_007258455.2 Sequoia sempervirens | reverse complement strand
GGTGCCAGTGGTTGTGCCATTGGAGTAGTATTGGGCTAAGAAGGTAAGCCCGTCGCCTATTTAAGTGAAAAGATAAATAATGCCAAGAGAAATTATTTTGTATATGATCAAGAATTTTATACAATAGTTCAAGCATTAAAGAAATGGAGACATTATTTGTTGCCGAAGGAATTTGTTCTATATACTGATCATCAAGCCTTGTAGTACCTAAATAGTCAAGGAAAATTAAATCAGAGGCATATGAAATGGGTAGAGTTTTTGCAGAGTTATACCTTTGTTTTGAAACATAGGAGTGGGAAGTCAAATAGGGTTGTAGATGCCTTAAGTAGGAGGCATACATTGATGACAAAGATGCAAATTGAAGTGGTTGGGTTCAACGAACTTAAGACACTGTATGCAGAAGATCCTAATTTTGTAGAGGCTTAGAAAGCTTGCAAGGAACCTGTTATAGTGGACAGGACAAGGTGGTTGGATTTCATAATCTAGGATGGCATGTTATTTAAGGGAAGTCAATTGTGTATCCCGAGGAGTTCCGTGAGGGAGAACCTGATAAAGGAGAAGCATAGTCGAGGAATGGCAGGACATTTTGGTCAGGATAAGACCATTTCCATTATTAGTGAGCATTACTATTGGCCTCAGTTGTCACAGGATGTGAAGAATTTTTTACAAAGTTGGACGGTATGTCAGATGGCTAAAGGAGTGAGCCATAATATAGGCTTATATCAACTCTTACCTATACCAGAGAGGCCATGGGAGGATATAAGTATGGACTTTGTTCTTGGTTTGCCAAGGACACAATGAGGGAATGATTCAATCTTTGTGGTGGTTGATAGGTTTTTTAAGATGGCACACTTCATTCCATGTCAAAAAACCCATGATGCAGTCCACATTGTTGACTTTTTCTTCAAAGAGGTGATGAGGCTACATGGTCTACCAAAGAGTATTGTTTCAGATTGTGACACCAAATTTGTGGGGTACTTTTGGAGGACCTTGTGGAAGAAGCTGAAGACAGAGTTGAAGTTTAGTTCTACACACCATCCACAAACATATGGGCAGACAGAGGTTGTTAACAAGAGTCTGGGTAACCTACTGAGATGTTTGGTAGGAGATAAACCCAAGGGATGGGACTTGATCTTACCCTAGGTAGAATTTTATTACAACAATTATGTCAACAGAAGCACTGGTAGATCACCGTTCCAGATTGTGTATGGAGGTAGCCCCAAAACAGCTCCAAAATTGAGGAAGATGGACCAAGAGAAGAAAATAAGTGCTAAAGCCAAAGATTTTGTAGAGCACATCAAGAATATACATGAGAAGGTACGAGAACACATTAATAAGATGAATATGCAATATAAGGCTAAGGCAGATTAGAAAAGGACGAATAAGGAGTTTCAGACTAGCAATGAAGTAATGGTCCACTTGAGGAAAGAAAGGTTTCATGTGGGAACCTATAACACATTGAAGATGAATAAATTCGGTCCCTGTAAGATTTTGAAGAAGCATGATTCAGGGAATGCATATGCGGTAGAGTTGCCTGATGGAATCAACATTTCCCTTATGTTCAACATTTTAGATTTGATAGAGTATCATGAAAGTGGAATGGACGAAGCACCAGCAATAGAGCAGTATGGCATCCCAGCACCTACTTCAGAAAGGGAGGAGATTGAAGCAATCTTGGATAGTCGTGTGGGAAGGAGTACCAGAAATAGGTAGTATGAAGAATATCTGGTGAAATGGAGAGGAAGCCCTGTGGAAGATTCATCCTGGCTATCTAAGGTAGCGATTGACCAGTTGGGTTCTCCTCAACCATCTGAGACGTGATGGGTCACTTCTCAAATTACCCTGGGTGTCTGATACAGGAGCATCCAGTGGTGCAAAGGCAATCTTGTATCACCTGAAAATAGTTAAATTTCAAGTTTCTCAATTTTTAGATGTTTTTACATTTTTGGATATCCTTTTTGTCATAATGAAATTCCCAATTTACGGTTTTTATTTTTTATTCTTGGGTTGAAAGATATTGCAGTTTTAGTTTCCCATATTTGCACCTGAAAATCTTTCGAGTTAGATTTGAGGCACTTAGAGTTCCCGGATCAGCCCCAAAACTTTCCAAAATCAGCATAGTGGATTTCAAGCACGTTATTGACTTCAAGACCTTTCCAACGGTTCAAACGGTTCGCGAATTGGAGTCCCGGATCAAAAGTTATGGCCCAAGTTTAGGCAGCACTTTCTAGAAGATGCAGTTGCAAATGTTCTTTTGAAATTTGAACTTCAAGTTGTAATTTTTCAGCGTCAAACCGCCTAAACTCAAATTTGAATTTTTTTGGCTCCAAACTAAAAAGGGGCTCTATTTATGGGCTGGTTCTAATTTTTGGGTAACTTTTTGGGGACAAGCTCGCATATTGCGAAAGGGTGATTTTGTAGCTTTCTGTAACTTGCATGTGTTGTAGAACTTGGGGATTTGAGATCCTCTGCATGTAAGAAGCTTCATTTTCTTAATAATAAAATTATTCTCTTATTTGTGGGTTATTTTCTAAGTCTCGGGTTGTGCCCTCATCAAAATCAAATCTAGAATCAATAGAACCTGAAGGTTGGGACATCAATCCAAATGATTGTGAAATAAATTTTGAAGGAGAGATTTGATCTTCTCTTGAAGATATGGATAAGAACACTAAATATGAAATATGAGTGCATGCTTGAAAAATCAAAGGAGACAAAATTTTCAAATTGAAGGCACAAGCTAGAGAATCAAAAAAAAAATTGAAAAAATGAAAAACTCAAATGGAAGGAGGTAAAGGATGTGAGACTATACTCAAGGAGGTAGAAGATTTGATCTCTAATTTGAGAATTAAAGTTGAAGAAGGAAAGAAGATTGAGGATTTCTTGAATAACAAGGTTAATGATAAAGTAGTTGAATGTTCAAAACTTGAGGAAGAGATTGTCACTCTGAAAAAAAGAACTAGAAAAAGCACAAGAATGAATTGACAAGGGTTTAAAATTGAAGAGAGGTATTGAAAGTCTTGATGAATTAATTAACTCTCAAAATCCATCAAAAGAAAAATATGGTCTTGGTTTTGAAAAAAGGAAAAGTCCTATAACAAGTGCATCTGCAAACTTGTATGATAACATCAAATTAGAAGAAAAGTCTTAAACAAGGGAGGTGAAATCCTCCAGAGATGCAAATACAAATCAAAACAACAAGAAATGAAGTGGATTCATTCTTGTCTAGAGATAAAAAGGATTCAGAGGTCCTCCGCCAATTTAGATAGCATGCCCATACTTTTCATGGTTATTATTATTCTTGCAATGATTTTGGACATAAGGATATTGAATGCAGAACAAGATGATTCAAAATTCATTTAGGCCTCCAAGGTACAATGGTATGAGGGTATGTGCAGGATCATGATGGGCCAAAAAGTGGTGATATGTTCAATTTTTGTAGGGTATGTGGCTAACAACTTTCTTCTTACCCAAAATTGATGAAACGAAAAGGGTTTGTAAAGGATATTCTCAGCTTTCCACCAATATAAGGGTATGTGCAGGATCATGATGGGCCAAAAAGTGGCAATATGATGGGTATGTGTAGGGTACGTGGCTAATGACTTTTTTTCCTAAAATTGTTGAAACGAAAAGCATTTTTAAAGGAGATTCTCAACTTTCCACCAATATAAATTATGCTTTACTTTGAATTTAATAAATAATTATTATTAATTTTCTATTTGATTTATGACTAAAGTTCTGATTGATAGGCTGATTGGAAAACATCTATAGCTTTCAAATGGTATCATATTTTTTGAATCCAAAACATGTGTCACATTCTCTGCTTCGCATACTATAGGATTTTTTAAAATAAAATTGAATTTCATGAAGTTTTGACCAAGTTAAGGTGGTCAAACATATGAATTTTTATATTTTTAAAAGTTGTAATAAAAAATTTATAATTAGTTATTTACTTGGAAAAAATTTACAAAAAAATATGCATCACATTGGGACATGAGTCCTCTACTTATATCTAAAATTTTATAACAAAATATTATCATTTTATTGTGGTTAGGGTGGTCAAACAAACACCTACTTCTTGTTTCTTCCCTAAAATTTAAGTACCATTGCATTGAAATTTCAAATTGTCACCAAATAGATTTTTTTAATTTTTAAATAAACCTAGTAGTTTAGAAACTACATTCAATTTGCTACATATTCTATCCCTACATATTTTTGAAATAATATAGATAACTTATTCAAATTTTTAGGTCAAGTTTCCTAACTCTGATTTTTTTGAATTTTTTGCCACTTAAGGGCTTGTTTTTTCCATGATGATCCTGCACATACCCATAAATTATACTATACTTTGAATTTAATAAATAATTACTATTAATTTTCTATTTAAATTACAACTAAAATCATAATTGATAGGCTGATTGAAAAACATCTATAGCTTTCAAACGGTATCACATTTTTTGAATCTAAAACATGTGTCACATTCTATGCTTCACATACTATAGGATTAAAAAAATGAATTTCATGAATTTTTGACCAAGTTAAGGAGGTTAGACATAATGAGTTTTTTATTTTTTAAATTTGTAATAAAAAATTCATAATTAATTATTTACTTGGAAAAAAAAAAAATATGCATCACATCGAGAAATGAGTCCTCTACTTATATATAAAATATTATAAAAAAATATTATCATTTTATTGTGGTTAGGGTGGTCAAACAGACACATTTTATTTTTTCCCTGAAATTTAAGTACGCATTGAAATTTCAAATTTTCACCAAATAGGAATTTTTCTTTTAAATAAACCTAGTAGCTTAGAAACTACATTCAATTTTCTACAAATTCTATTCTTAAATATTTTTGAAATAATATAGATAACTTATTCAAATTTTTACGTAAAGTTGCCTAACTCTGATTTTTTTGAATTTTTTGCCACTTAAGGGCCTATTTTTTCTATGATGATCCTGCACATACCCATGAACTCTCAATCATTTCAAAGTCAGTGTTATGCTTGCAATGAGATTAGTCATAAGGCTAATTAATGCAGACGTAAATTGATGATGAATATTTTTAAGAATAATGCTATTAATTCTCAATCCTTCTAGGGTATGTGCAAGATCATGATGGGCCAAAAAGTGGTGATATGTTGGGTATATGTAGGGTATGTGGCTGATGACTTTTTTTACCCAAAATTGATAAAACGAAAAGGGTTTTTAAAAGAGATTTTCAACTTTTCACCAATATAAATTATGCTTTACTTTGAATTTAATAAATAATTATGATTCATTTTCTATTTGAATTACGACTAAAGTCTTGATTGATAGGCTAATTGAAAAACATATATAGCTTTCAAATGGTATCACATTTTTTGAATCCAAAACATGAGTCACATTCTATGCTTCATCTACTATAGGATTAAAAAAAAAAAATCATGAATTTTTGACCAAGTTAAGGTGGTTAGACATACACTTTTTATATTTTTTAAAAGTTGTAATAAAAAAATCATAATTAATTATTTACTTGGAAAAAAATTACAAAAAATATGCATCACATTCGGACATGAGTTCTCTACTTATATCTAAAATATTATGATAAAATATTATCATTTTATTGTTGTTACGGTGGTCAGACAGATACCTACTTCTTATTTTTTCCCTGAAATTTAAGTACTACTGCATTGCAATTTCAAATTTTCACCGGATAGATTTTTTTTTTTAATAAACCTAGTAGTTTAGAAAATACATTCAATTTTCTATAAATTCTATTCATACATATTTTTGAAATAATATAGATAACTTATTCCAATTTTTACTTTAGGTTGGCTAACTTTGACTTTTCTGATTTTTTTGCCACTTAAGGGCTTATTTTTTCCATGATGATCCTGCACATACCCTCTATGGTTATTGCTGCACATGCAACAAGTTTATTCATAGGCTTGTTGATTTTACATCTAATGTTAAAAGAATTAACTATTCTCCACAATCTAATATAATCACTTCCAACAATTGCAATAAACTAGGACACACTGCAAGGTTCTGCAAGGGAAAGCAAGCTACACATGCAACAAGTTTATTCATAGTCCTGTTGATTGTACATCTAATGTGAAAAGAAGTAACGATGCTCCACAATCTAGTATAATCACTTCCTACAACTGCAATAAACTAGGCCACATTGCAAGGTTCTACAGGGGAAAGCATGTAAGACCTTTTCCTCCTCAAAAGAAGAATGACACTAATCATAAAAAGAAGGTAATGAAAAAGATATGGAAAAAGGAAGAAAGTGAAGAAAAGAATGAATTTGTACCTTTGTCTTGTGCAGATGGATCTTTTGTTAACTAGAAGAAAGTATTATCTTAGGGGGAATTGTGATTGCAAAGATGTTCAAACCCCTGTAATGCATAAGAAGTTGAAGTCTTCAACATAATAGCTAATGGTGACTTGGATAGTAATATTATAGCATTTTCTCGAGGTTTCAGAGAAAATTCACTCGAGCTACAAAATATTTTTGAATGAACATGGATATCTGTGATATCACAGAAAAATGAAAAAGTTGCTTGTCTCAAAAAAAAAAAATGAATTCAGATGTGGAGAAACTAGGGTAGGTGTGAAAATAATTTAACCCCTACTTGATCAAATTTGATCTCATTCAAATGATATCAAGTGTGTGCAAGAGTTGAGGAAGTAAAAAAGGTTTTCAAGGAATTTGAGTGCAAACCCTAATGGTAGTATTCAAATGTATTTCTCAAATTTTCTTGGAAAACCCTAGTTTTAGAAAGTTTTATCATGGCTACACCAATAGTTATTGATGATGTTGAGAAGCCAAGGCCAAAATTCAAGAAACATTCATACAAATTTACTATGACCCACAAGGATGGAGCATTTTCTCGCATTCCTATCAATGTGTTGTATTATGAAGATGTTTGCATCTATATTCACTCACAACTGAATGAATACAATCATCTGAAGTTGGAAGAATTCAAAAGAAATCATCTCTTAGGTGATGATTTTCAACTCAAGGCAGAGTATGCAAATGTATAGGAAAAATGATTAGACATATGGAAGGGTTTCCCTATTTTTTTCTATGAAGATGAATGGGTCAGAATCTCCTTCAACCGAATCCATGAAGATATTTTTTGGCTTGATCAAACCTTCTTAATCACAAAGGAATCTATTAGGGTTGTGACTAGGTTGTGCTCCACCAGACCTGTGTTGACCCTGAAGGTCATGAAGAATGAAGAGGTTATGAAGCTTACAAGAGAAAAATTTGACAAAAGAACCCTAATTGTGGATGACATCAGTGACATAGGGGTTTGGTATGCCATGATAGGAATTATATACAATTTTTATTTCACAAACCGATAAGGGTCTACTACCAGCACCACCATCTACACTTCTCATCAGATGTTAAAGGAAGGAAAGGATTATGATCTTTGTGAGCTCTTGCGATAGTAGTTGTTGGTTAATTTGTAGAAAACCAAGGATACAAACTACAAATTCTAGTATGGCTCTTTTATTATTTTTCTTATGTTCTCTTTCATGAATGAATTGCTTGGTTTGAAGAATGTGGTCTAGAGAAAGGATATTCCTTTTGCACATTACATTAGGGACCACATGCATAGTTTTCCGAATATCAAACAATGTGACACAATGTTTTGGGGTTTCATTAAAACATTCCAAAGTGAAATGCAAATGAGGGATAGGATACCCTCACAATTTGTAGAAAGATACAAGAATGATATCACTTTAATTGTGTATAAGGATAATTTCTACATGGAGGTAGTTGATCCAAGAATTTCATGGATAACATAGTTTCCCTATAAGGTCTTTGAACTTGACTAGATTGCATATTCTAACATTATGCTCAACAAACCTATAGAACCCACTATTAAAAGGTTTGGCACATATGATGAGATAACCAACAAGATGATCAAGAATCTAAAGTAGAGGAAAAACTGGAGAACATGAATACAAAGTTGGAAAATATTTTTGGCACTTTTGAGGGTCCTGAGGTTGTGCCACAAGCTTTTGCCACCACTCCACAAAATCCACAAGGACCAAGAAGGAAAATTAGGTCTACCTCTGTCACTACTACTCTTAAACCTTTTGAACTTACACAAACACCTCCTAGAAGAAGGAGGGTTGCTACTAAGGCACCAATACAAATAGAGAGGAAGAAGCCAAGACCTAAGTAGCAGGCCAAAGGGGAAAAGATTAATCTGGTGAATTTTTTTTATGATGAAGAGGATGAAGAAGAATAAGTACAATGTTTTATTTTGAGGAGAAGAGAGAAGAGAACAAGACAAGGAGAAGAAGAAAAAATATCCTTGCAGAAAAAAGAAAGGAAATAATATTCTTGGGGAGAAGATTGAGGAGAATCCTCTGGTCAAACATGACCCTCTATATTTTGGTGCAACCTTTAGTGGAATTTTCAAATATGGTTTATTGAATGACATAATGGAGTTGCATCTAGATGTTCCTTCGGAGGACAAGAAGATAATTGAAAAAGTAATCATTGAGTATATGTTGAAGCAAAACATTCCCTTCAGTGACATTATAGGAAAAGCTTTGGATAGCCTAGTTGAGGCTTTAGGACAAAGAAGTGAAGATTCCATTAAGGTTGATGAAGAGTTGAAACTGCTTGCAATTGAAAAGGCTAGAATTCTTATTTCCTAGGAAGAAAAAGAGAAGATTGTACAGAGACAAGCCAAGGAGCTCCACACCCAAAGAAGAAGAGATATGCTAATTATTTTTTTGGAAATGAATGTACTAGTGTCTTAGATAGAATATGAAATTGATAATATGCCTCCTCTAAAAAAATACAAATGATTATTTAAAACATATATGGTTAGCAATAAGTACAAGGACCCTTTGAATAGCAAGAAGGAGAAGATGTCTTTGATATGCATGATAAACATGGAGTCTCTAGTATGGAGATAGAAAAAGAAAAAGAGAAAGAAGAGGAGAAGGAAGAAAATGGTGAGAAAAATAAAGAGGATAATCCTGAGAAAGTTCAATATACTACAGTGAAAGAAGAACTTGAGAAGCAAGATTCTTCTATAGACATAGGTCAAGGTTCTTCATCATCAAATTCTTTTAAGGGCCTAATAACTTTGTAGATGTAGTTTCAACCTATGGTGACACCCCAACTTTTGCAAATTCCTACTCATGAGGGACAAGATGACTTGTCAAATATTTCCCCCTTCTTGAGTTATAGCTAGGTGATACCTTGCATGCTTCAACAAGGAAAGATATTTTGCAAGAACATTTGAAGAAGACTGAAATATTAGATAATATTGTAAAGGTAATTCAAGGAGGTTTACTAGAGGTAAACATAAATTCTTCCTTGTCTCTCGAACAAAAATTGAAGACTTCAATGGATTCTTTTAAGGACCATTCTTCAAATATTAAGCAGAAGGTAGAGCAAGAAGCCTTGAAAAAGATAATTGATAAGAGAATGGTTGAAGCATCTGACCAATGTACTAGTGCACACAATAAATTGCAAGAAAACATAAAAAGTTTTAAGGATTTTGTTGATGAAGTCACTGCACTTTATCAATTTTGTTTGAAATGGCCTAATTTCACTAAAAGCATCAAGGATTAGATCGACTCCATTGAGTCACAAATCACTCAAATTGCTGAAATATATGATTTTTCAAAAGATGAGGATGGATCCACTAGAGCACAAATAGAAAATATTCATTCCAATTGTCATTGCTTATGGACTAGAGAGAATAGATAAAGAAAAAATTTATCTTGTTAAGAGAAGCAGTTAATGTGAGGCTTGCATCATTATTCGAGTTGTTGACTAAAGCAGAGCATATTGATCAGAAAATGAAGGCTCCTAATAGTATGGATGAAGTTGGAGATCTATTCATACAGTTTAAATGCCAAAATCATATTCTTACCTCACAAAAGAAAATTAGGATGCAACTCTGGCACACCTTAAGGTAATTTACAAGAACATTCTACCTTCTAAGGAATTTGTAAAGGTGTAGACAATACAATTTTGACTTTGTATAGTTTTGTGGAGGATTGTAGTATCATTTTTGGTTTCTGTTGAAAATATTTTGTACATAGCATTAGTTTTGGGGCATCTCCATCTCAAGGGGAGAGCTTTGGCAAGAATCATACAATCAAGGGGAGTACATGCAAAAAAAAATGAGGTTGTCATAAGGAGACTTTATGCCCTTTGTCCTTGATGTCAAAGGGTGAGTGAGTTAAGATAAAGGGGGAGAGAAGATTTGTAAATAAATATGTGTTGTCATCAATGACAAAGGGGGATATTGTTATCAATATGTGTTGTCCTTGTTGATGTCAACTAAATAACTATATCATATTTGTATAGTAATGGATTGATGGTGTGAGACCAGCATTTGGGTGAGATGGTTTGATATGAATGAAGACTTGGGTTCAACCAATGTTTGAGGCAAGTCAATTCAAAAAACCTAGCAAATGTATTCATAGCAGTATGATAGTCTAGATATATGATATGTATATGATTAAGATTGTAACACATTAGTTCATGATTTGATCACATTAAATGGTTTCTACATGTTCAAGGAGTTAGATGATGACATTTGAGTTTGGGTTCACATTTGTGTAATTGGGAAAAGTTGTCTAAGGCACAGACTGCATGTTTTCCTAAGTCGGTGTCTCTATATTTTGGTTTGCACTCTACCACAGTGCGCGATCTAGTTGTGTGGTTCTGGAATTAAGCATGTCATTCATCAAAGAGGTTATTCCCAAAGTTTCATGTCATAAAAATTTGTACAACAAGAGTTAGAAGTAACACTTCTTTAAATTGTAGAATAATAGAGTTAAGTGTATCAAATGTTCTTCAAATTGCTCTTCATTGCTCTGGAGTGATAGATATGCTTGTAAGGATTTGGGAATATGTTTAGATAATTGTATGGGTTCATCCATATGTGTTTCAGATGTTTTGGTGAACTGTAGTGAAATATCCAAAGTGTTAATGTGTCATAGTCGGTTCGGGATACTATGTTCTTGTATGTTTAGTGGGTTTCTTCACTTACACCAGCATATGATGATCAGATACTTCAAGAGAAGGTTGTAAGGATGTTGTTGATAACCTACATTATTCACATCTTGGTGTACATGATGTTTTTGGTCTCTCCCTAGTGGTACAATTGGTAGTTTTGGTGGTGTTGATCTTGTTTGGGCCAACAGTCTAGTTTCCTTCATTTACATGGGTGATCCTAATTAACTATTTCTTTTTGGAGAATGTATTGTGATGTTTTTGGGCCTAGTTATTCCTTGAGTTGATCTACAACTTGTTTTTCTTCACAGTGCATATATATGAAACAAACCTAAGGAGTATCACTTGTTTCATTTTATGTTTCTTTTCAAAACTGACGTATTTGGTATTTTGAGTTGTTGTGGAGGGTATATAGAAGAATGAAATCATTTTTGAATTGAGATTCTCGATAGAGTGTGCAGTATGTTGAATATAAGTGTGCAAAGTCAATATGATGGAGTAATTTTCTAAGAAAGATACTGCAACATCAACATTTGTTAGATGCTTCTTTTATAGCAGTTCATATTCATGTTTTCATTGTAATTTTCATGTATCCTGCTATCAGGCAATGGGCCTCTTCAACAAGTCCTTGTATCTTTCCCTACGGGTGTATCCCTTAGCTTGTAAGTCCATAGGTACTGAGCCTTAAACAATATTGTATTTTTTTTAAGAAGTGAGCTTCACATATTGTGAGTTAACTCTCACCATGGTTTTTCCCTCATTGAGTTTTCCACGTAAAAAACTTGGTGTCCCTGTGTGGTGCTTGTATTCATTTATGTTCTTTTTTTAGTTAATGTGGTTTGATTTTTAATCTGCAAATGGAGTTATTTAAGTTTTAGTATATGTTGATTCACCCCCCCACCTCTCAGCATGTTGGTGTGTTCAACATCTATTGGATCATTGGGGGAATTCCCCCTACACTATTGGTAGAGTTATATCTGATCCCCCTCTCCTCAATGAGGGTTTTGAAGTGGATGTATCTTGCTTGTGAGGTGTGATAATGGATCTCTTTCACATGGTCCTCATGGATCTCAACCTCTACCTTCAATGAATAATGTTGTTTGTGGAGGGTGGGATCTACCATCCCATATGCCATTTACCTCTTCTCATGAGTAGGGAGGTGCTCCTTGTTGGCTTGACTCAAATAAGTTTCCTTGTTTGAAGTTGGCCATTTCTCTAACCCATCCATGGCAACCTCTAGACAACCCTTTTAAAGGAGAAGAAGGCATTCTCATTGACTGGGAGTCAATTGATGATATTGCCTAATGAAATATTTGGGGCATTCCAGATGATAAAGATCCCCCACCATCTCAGTTTGTTTTAGTTGTTTAGACTTTATTAGACTTGACCTTTTTAATGTTCTTTCATCATTGATTTAGACATTGTTCGATTAAACCTTATAAATATACCTCCCTACCACCATCCCTTTTTTAAATAGTGTATTATCATTTAATAAATAATATTGAATAAAAAAAATCATTAAAACAATCTCATAAAATTTAAAATCAAAACAATATATTACATATTTATATTGTACATTTCAAAGAACTTAGACCCCAAAAATTATATCTAAAATGAATTTCGATAAAAAAAAACACATGATAAAGCAACCAAAATAAGAAAGTTTGTGATCATCTTCCAAGTCATATTTTCTTCACGGATCGATCCTTGCTTGTAAGGTGGACCATAATAATTTTTCCCTGTTGTCGAGGAAAACCTGTTGACATAAAAGTTACAAACAAAAAAAAACTTTCAGAGTTTCAAGTGTGGAACTATGTGTGAGTTCCTGAGAGTGGACTTTAACAATCAACGACTTGTAGAATTCTTCAGTCAGTTTATCATCAATTTCTTTACAATGGTTTGGGTTGTAACAAATTGGCTCCAACATTAAAAGCTATTGAAATCCATCTCCCATGAGCACACTATTGCCTACTTCGTTTAACTGTATATTTATCAATAAATATTTCAACTTGATCAACATATATTTGGAATTAACCCGCCTCAGATTTAACTTCCTTAGCAGTTTCAACCTCCAAATCTTATGCTTGCAGCAGCCCATTATGGCGCATCAGAGGTGGCACCTCCTGCTGCTGCTCATGGTGGAAGACTCCTGTAGCCTCTAGTATATCCTTCTTTGCATAAGGCAATTCAAATACCTATAAAATCTCACAATAAATATTGCTTCCATTCCTTTATTTTCTTAAGAACAGTTTAATTAACTTAGTGATTGAACAATAGCTTTTATAGCATTCATATCCATGCTTTCCACATCTGTTGAAAACTATTTTTTATCAGCCCTTTATCTTCCCACCTACGTCCCTACATTACTCTGACTGCCATTAATGGCACATTTTGAAGTCACTACTTTTCAAAAGGAAAATTTCTCACTTGGGATAACATTGTTTAGATATTATTGATCAAATTTAATTATACTTGTAGCACCAGTGGTGGAAGGCACTGATACTTCATTTACTATGGTGGTTACAAACTCATCCTTCTTAGTCATCATAAAAATTTGGGTGGGAACTCATTTTGACTAAGGTTGGATGCATTACTAGAAGCTTCATTCTATTATCTACATCAAAAACCTAATGAATTCTTTTTAGAACATATGTTTTACTGAGTTTATTAAAGACCTTTAAATTTGTAGAGATTAGAGGATGGAAACCATTTGGTTTTCTAAGGACAAGGATGGAAACCCATTTTATCTAGTAGTATGACTTCATTCAGAGGTTGAGAAAAGATTCAATGTTTATAAATTTTATTTGTAACTTGTCAACATGATTAGCAAACCCTTATAATCTTCTGTAGTTTCAATTTCAATATGATTTGTTGTGGTTGTATCCATTGTACTCATTGCTACCATAACTATTATTTCATAATATTATAATCATGTATTTGGATATAGTGAATTTAGACTTTATTTTTGACTTAAAAATTCTATAATAATTCTTCTTTATTTTTGTTTAGATATTAATATAATTATAAAACCTATGAGAGAATTACAATTTTTTAATTCTTGTAAATTTGCTAAATCCAAAGTTAAAGATGAGGTTAATATTTAAGATTTTAATAAGGAATTTTTCGGGTTTTATCAAATCAGATTAAAACTAATTAAAACCTAGATTTATTGGATTAAATAAGTATTAGGTTTATTACATCATGAATGTTTAAGGAATCCACCTAGCTTGAGTGGTTATGTTTATATGTGGTGCTATGTCTTTAAGCTATTATATTTTTATGTGATACTCAAAGTGTCACATGCCTATCAAGAACATGACCTTTCATGTGATGATGAAGCATATTGATGTTTAATACCATTTTTTCCACAACTTACTAAAGGATTGGAAGGTGATGGTAGAGAATTTTAGCTGTTTACAAAATATTTATAGACATGTTGACAAAAAATAATTCTCATTACTCTTGCAAGATTTCAACAAGTAGAAGAATGGTAGTCCAATGTGTCTCAACCTAGCTCCTAAATTTAAGTATATAAAGAACATTTTTAAACTATAAACCATAAAACTCAACTTTTAGACTAGAGTTACTTTTTAAGGGAAAAAAAATGGGTACTTTGACATCACTTCCAAGGATTCTTATTATATAAATTATTTTTAACTCTACAATTAAAAAAGGGGGGACTTCAATAGCCCCCTAAATCAAAAGTTATGGTTTTCAGTAGCTGGAATTCTCACATTGGAAATGCAAAAATATCAAAGACACATAAAAGAATTGTATGAGAGAGTTATACATGTTGACCAAATTATGATGTGTCACAAGGTATTTTTGAATACAGATAACAAAGCTAAAATAGAACTCTCAAATTGGTGAGTGGATTATGACACACTTATGATGGGTGGAAATGAATATGCTAGTTTTATTCTATGAACTCATTATGAGATTTGGTTGTTAGTTTTCTAGCTAGATATATGCATGTCACATTTTTTTATGGTGTTAGCTCATAGTTTTGTAATTACAATTTGATGGATTTGTGTATTACTTATTATGTTTATTGGGTGCTTAAAATTGAGGTAGCCCCAAAGTTATATATTAGTGATACTTCTATAAAGACATATCCCTAAAATTGTATTCTAACCTTTGTTGTTGATAGTACAATTGGTTCATGTTTTGGAGTGTGGATTTTTCTCCCCAAAGAGTATTTCCCACTAAGCATGTGTTCTGATATATTTTTGTTTATATTTTATACATTTTTCTCCTTTCTAGATGTAATTGTAAAGGTCTAAAACTTGAACAATACTCTCCTCTAAAATTAGTTTAAGAAGTATTTTTGCCTACCTTATTTCTTTTCATACATACATACATACATATAAAATTACAAGCATGAGGCAAAATTCACCGCCAACAATTCACTGCGGAAAAATTCACCACCATGACAAATTCACCTCAAGGAAAATTCACCGCCATGGAAAAAATTAATCTCAAACTTTTAATGCCATGAATTTTCCACAACCCGTGAATTGTTGGTGATGGATTTTCCTTGAATTTTGAATGTGAAAGTAAAGAAACATAAGAATTATACGATTGAAGAAGACAATTTTACAAAATATTCTAAATCATGAATGTTTAATAAAAAGACAAAATAATATGCCATTAAATTTTTTTTAAATATATATATTACATAATTATATTGTACATTTCAAGATCTTTGACCCCAACAAATTAAAACTAAAATCAATTTACATAGAAAAAAAAATAACATGATAAAGAAATACAAATAACAAAGTCGTGTCATCCCAGATATATTTTCTTAACACTTCGATCCTTACTTGTTGATAATATATTTTCCTGGTTGTAGAGGAAAGCCCGTTGACACGAAACTAAAAAAAACAAAAAAAAACCTTCAGAATTTCAGAAGTGGAACTACATAAATGCCTGAGTTTGAACTTTAACCATCAACGACTTGTAGAATTCCGCAATCATTTTATTATCACTTTCTCTACAACAATCTGGGTTGTAACAGATCGGCACCGGCATTAAAAGCTGTCGAAATCCACCACCCACGAACACTTCCATTAACTCTATATTTACCAATATATCTTTCAGTTTCATCACCATATGTTTGAGATTAACCCACCTCGCCTTTAACCTCCTCAGCGATTTCAGCCTCCAAATCTTTTGCCTGCCGCCGCCCATTCTGGCCTCTCTGAGGCGGCGCCGCCTCCTGCTGCTCATGGTGGAAGATTTGTGCAGCCTCTGGTATTTCCTTCTTTGCAGAAGGCGCTTCAGGTACCTGTAAAGTCTCACAATAAATATGTCTTCCATTCTTTTGTTTTCTTAAGAACAGTTTAGTTAATTTGGTGGACTAATAATAGCTTTTATAGCATTCATGTCCATTCTTTCCACATCTGTTGAAAAGTATTTTGATTTCTTCTCTGTGTCTTGATTTCTATCTGCACCATCATCTTTGTCATCTTTTGTTTGCATTCGAATATTCTTACGTCTGGAAATTTGGTCTTTTCTTTTGGTGTTTAGCTCATAACGGGATGCAATTGAACCGTAGTTATAGAAGAACTGGGGAAAAAATGACTTTTAAAACTTATCCGCTCTGATTTTTTTAGGTTGGATAAGCTTGTTAAGATTGTATTTTCTAAGGAGTCATTTTTTTAGGGAATCTGCTGGATCGTTAGGTCAACTTCTGCTAAGATAAGTTCTTAGATGGCTTTGTTTTATTCTTTAAAAGTACTGGTGTAAAGTTGAATGATTTTGAATGGATTTAAACATATTAATGGATTTTTGGTTTGGTGTAAAATTGAATGGTTTCGAATGAATTTAGAGAAGAGGGGTCATAGTAGAGCGGGGTCCAATAGTGGGGATAGAAGTAGTCCTCAGTGAGTCCCATAGTGAAGCACCTTAATATCCAATTGCAAAACACTTTTTATCCATAAAATACACAAACTGACAAATCATGTGATGCCACATCAGTGCACCAATAAAACATGACTTAGTCCACCACTATCAGTCTCACTTTTTTTTGGGCTTTTTTTGGATACCTAAACAAAAATCATGTTATGTGGCATCATATTGATGATGTGGCACTAAAACAAAATATAGAAGTACATGAGTTGTCAAATAAACTATTGTACAAAATTGGGAGTGATTTGAAATTTCCACGTAGGATTTTGAGAAAGGCGAAGTTAGGGTGCTCCACTATAGGCCCCTCTCCCCTATTAGAGATGAAATCTTGTTGAGTGCAAGGTCTTGTCGTCATGGATCATTACCTAGGCCACTTTGTCAAATGAATACCCATCAATCTTTTGCTCTTAATCGAAGAGGTTTTATCCTGAGGCATGTACTCTCATATTGGATAGCAAAACAATCCTATGGATTATACGAAATCCTCTATTAAAAAGAAAAAGACAACATTCATCATCATGTAAGTGGAGGCATGTGCAAATGAGCCTCTTCATTCTATCAAAAACTTAAAATTTGTCCTTGATATTCTTTTTATTCCTAAATTTGGCATAAGAATTAGTGACACATTAAATGTATTTAAATAAAAAGACGGAGAAAAATGTCTCCCAAACATATGTTAAGTAGGCTAACAATGGTTATTACGAAGGGATGTGAAAGTTGAAATTAAAATTTAAATGTTTAAATTTGAGATTTTTTTCCCACATATAAAAATAAACTTAACCAAATAACAATACCAAGACAAAGAAACAATATATTGAAGTGATTACAAATGAAATGTAATAAATTAGAAGTGTGTTGAATATGTAAAAAGAAATGAGAATAGAATTAACATTTATCAATATACAATTACATTTAAAACATTTCACCAAAATAAATAAATTTATATAAAAATAATATACATACAAATCTAACAACTTTCCATTATAAAATTATCAATATTCCTTTTGAAGTGTACATAAATATTCCCTCTATAATAAATTTCAAAGGTTTATAAATATATATTTTCAGAATATTATATTTGGTCTTTGCTGGACTCTAAAGCGGATTCCTTATCACACTATTTGTTTTCATCTTAATACTAATTTTCATGTGTATTTTCTAGTAATCTAATAATTATTATATATTTTTTGACGCGGACATATAATTATATAATTATTAGTTCAAGTTATAAGTTCAGAAAGTATGTCAGACCAAATCTTTCACATATTAAGTCTCCTGTAGTGTATGGCAAATAAACACTTTGTATTATAATGTTTTTTTTAATTGTTGTTGGTGATGTATTATTTTATTTAATTATTTATTTTATTGTATATTATATATTTAAAATATATTTATTTAGATAGAATTTATTTGTTAAAATAATTAATAATGATGTGTAATTTTTAATTTTGAGTTTAAGTGTTATATTTATTTAATCAATGTTATTTTCAATCTCAATTAATTAATTTAATTATCTTTTTTAATTAGGAGTTAATTCATGACTTTTTAGACATTTGTTATCTCAACTCTTATATATAAGAAACTTATGTATTTGTACTTTATTTATCTATTCATGGGTAGATTGTAATATTTATTTGTATCCTTATCAAAAGAGCTATTATATTGCATTATGTAATCATCTTTTTGCTTTTGTTATTATGGCTGATCTTGTCATTAAGATCTTGGGTTGGTTTGTTTTCTTTGTAACATTAGAATTGTATTGAAATAGACAAATGACTAATTGAGTAAATCATAATTTAGATATAAGAGTTGTGGGATTAGGTAATTAAAGAAGAAATAAGATTTTTATTTGTTATTGATGAGGTGGCTTCTTTGACTTTGTCATCGAGCCACTAATGCATTGTAATAATTAATTATAATTGAAAATGATCTAATTTAGATTAGAAATTAGAAAATTGTAATATAACTTTGTAGAAATATGTGATGTTATAAGGTCCCAGGGTTATGACATATAAATTAATCTATGTCTTGAGGTTTCATTTTTTGTTGATGCAACCTTTTGAAATCTATTATGCCTTTGCCTTCTAAAATGATTTTTGAATATGGATGTGTTGTAAAGCACAATGAGGCTTACTTTAAGATGAGAGAATTCACTAACCTATCTTGATAACAATTCAAACTCCTAGAGATAAGTATAAGTTTAAAATCAAACTATGCATATAATGAAGATACAAGATTTAATTTTTCTCATTCCTTTGTGTATTTTCTAAATATATAGAATTAATTTTAGGGTGATTTGACTTGAATGATCTTTCAAATTTTTATTAATTACTCTTTGATAATGACCTATAAATTTCTATTGAAGGGCTAAAAATTAGCTTTGATACCATATAAGATTTGGTATGGAATAACTCTATACCATGCAAGATTTGATTGAAGATTATAGCCACCCAAGTTCTAGGAACTTCATAAAAGAAAAAGAGAGATCAATATGCAATTCTCAAGATTGCAATGGAATTAAATCCAATAGAATTGATTTACAAATGAGACTACCTAGTTATGCCAAGATGAGACATAGTATTAAATAGGATTATGACAAGTGTCTTAATCCTATGTCATGTGACAACATATCATAGCCACCTATGACACATGTGTTAAAATTAAAAAAGATAAGATAACATCTAATGACAACTAAAACCTTCTAGAAAGATTCCTTCATAGGACCTAAGTAAATTTAACATGTAAATAGGACCAAGTAATGAATAGATGGATAAAATACCTATTTACACCAACACCCCCCCCTAAGTGCAACTTAGGGAGCTCAGCTAATTATTATGGAAATGAAACAAAGATGGGTCCCAACTATGAGGCCATGTTAGGTACCTAAGTATAAATGCAAATGAAATCTCTCACAAATGGAGAAAAGGAGAAAACCTACTAGGAAAAAACTCCTCTCGAAAAGAGAGGTGAAAATAAAATTCTCTCAATGAAGAATAAGAAGGACAAAATCAAATTCAAGGAAAAAGACTGGGCCATAAGAGAGAAAAAGAGAGACCATGCAGCCCCCCCTTAATGTTATCTCTCCTACAATGATGGTATAATCTTGACATTGAATGCAGAAGATGGTCCAAAAATTTCAAACAATGCTCCTCCCCTTAGGAAGAAACAAAACCAAGATAGTATGTAGGATGTCTTCCCATTCCTGAAAGGAAGATGCAGGAAGAAGGATGGTGTGTGATATCTCTAAATAATGCTCAAGTGTCTCTAGGTCAATGTTGAAAGATGCCATGCTCCAAATAGGCATTCTACGCCACACTTTTGAAGAAGAAAATCCAAAATATCCTAGAAATGATTGTAGAACACAATTCAAGACAAAGATACCTCCTCTGAAGACAAAGAAGCCTCCTCTTTGAATGGTGTCCAAATGAATCCACACTCATGTCAAACTGCAAAGAATGATCATGTAGAGAATGAATAGGAGTGTTAGATTGTTCCCTCACAACAACTAAAGAAGGATCATCTCCATCAAAGAGAAGATGAATTCAATCAATGATATTTGCAAAATTTGGAATGTAGGACTCGCAAAACAAACCAACAATTTTTTTCAAGTACTCCTCCCAAGTAGTCATCTCTAGAAGATGATGTATGTCTTGCTTCACTAAACCACAAGGAGCCAAAATTGTGGCAACAAAAGCATCCTCAAGTAAAACAATAGATGAAGGAGATGGAATATCAACAAATGGACCACTAGATCCATAGTAGATGAAACAATATCAAGATTCAAATGATCATATTGAATCTCCTCAAAGGTTTCCACGCAAGATGCCTCAATGTGAACATCTACCACATCATTAGGAGCAAATTGTGAGAAGGTGTAGACTCTAGATTTGTGATCAACCTCCCCAACTACAACTATATCTCTGCAATGGAAATTTTGGATGATGACAAAATTTGGTGTGAACTCAACACTCTTTCCTGCTCCACCATGTGTGATCTGATAAATAGAAAGGATATTGGTTGAAAATGAAGGTACATAAAGAACATCATTGAATTCTTTGTCATCCATGTCAATGGATCCCTTCCCACAAACGCACATATATGTGTTGTTAGTCATCAAGATGTGTGGTGATGAACAAGTCTCAAATGAAGAGAAAAAAATCTTTGATGAAGCCATGTGATGTGAGGCTCTTGAATCAATTATCCACCTCTATGAATCAGAATCTGCACCTGTAACAAGTGCTTTACCCTTATTTCTATTAGGCTTTGATGAAGAAGAAGATGATGAAACTTTTTATGATGAAGACTCATTGATTTGATGCTTCTTAATAAGATGTTGCAAATCATCAAAAAAAAATTAATAGCATTGGTGTTTATCATGCCCTAGTTTCTTGTAATATGCACAAGTAGGCCTCTCCTTCATAGATGATTCCCCTTTTGAGGGAGAGGATTTTGATTCCTTATGTGGATTATTTTTTTTCTTCTTTTACTTCTTATCAATATTCTCTGATTCTTTTTGTACCTTAGACTCACTATCCAATAATTCTTGTGACATGGAAGACTTCGTTAGACCCATATTAGTTAACTTAGCTTCATCTTAGATTACTCAAGACCAAGCTTGGATAACACATTTAGAATAAATTGTAAATCCTCCTTATCAATGTTGCAATCTTTTAGATTTGTTCTTAGTTGTTTAACCAAGTGAAGTATTCTTAGAAGTGGTAAAAAAATTTAGGATCAAGATTCATCAAATTATTATCAACCTAATATCGTCTAATCTTATTTGTTTTGTACCATACAATTTCTCAAAATTCTCCAAAGCCTCTTTAGGTGTTTTACATGATTCAACATGAAATTTTAAAATATCAAATTAGACTAATGAACATATGCATCCAAGTGTTTTCTCATGATCAATATCCCATATTTTCAATTCTTTAGCATCATTAGGTTGAAAAATAGTTTCATTTAGATAGCCTATAAGATCCTTCCCCATGAGATAATTTCATACCAAATTTCTTCATGTAGCATAATTATATGGAGTTATGAGTTCAATTTGAGATTCCTCGACCATTGCAAGATTACTCCCCCCCCCCCAAATTCACTAAATCGAGAAACCCTCCAACAATATATGATTTTTGGCACTTTATAATTAGTGGGATTATAGGTGCCACTTGCCAACAACAACAAAGTGGACTTGATCTTAATGCATATAGATTGCCAAATTTGGCCATAAGCTCAAAGTAAATTTTTTACATAGAATGGGATCAATCTCATCACACCACTAGAAAGTACAAAAAAAATTATGCAATTTTTTTAAAAATTCACCCAAAAATATTACTGTAGGAGCAAGAATGGAGCCCCAAAAGTTTCCAAAACAAGAACGAATTAGAAACACATGTAAGAATCTACAGTTTATGGACAAACCAAGAGGTAGGAAAATTAAAAACCAATTCTACCACTATAAAGAGCAAAAAATTCTACCCCAAATAATAATAATAATAATAAAATAAATTGATTGAGAAAAAGAGGTCGAACAATTGAGTTATGAGCCTTTAAAATTGGACTGCAAAATCAAAAAACTCCAATGGAAAGGGGGGCCAAAATTTTCACAAGGTATTGATGTCATTAGTGACATAGTGATACAGCATCAACAATGGGTCAAGTGTGATTCTTGTCAAAGTTAGAATATGCCCCAACTTGTACATGAAATATTCTGGTATCAGAATATTCTTTGGAATATTCAATGAATGTGGTGATTAATTTTGATGGCTTCAAGGTCATCGCACATCGACCTAATTGATGATGAAATATTCCCTTGACTGTAGAATATTACTTGATGAAATATAATGTGGTAGGAGCGGAGTGTGGCAAGTCTGTGACAAATGAAGAGCTGCCATGTGGGAGGTTGTAGGTGGTGGGTGCTATTGTACCCTACACTATAGTCTGCAATGACTGTCAGTCACTTTTTTGATATATTAATTTTTATTTTAAAATAAAAACTTCATAAATAATTCATTAAGAGTAATGTCCAAATTTTATATTAAAAATATTTTCACTTGTGGCTAATTTTCCTATCGTACCAATTTTTATGTCGATCACAACTGAATTTATGACTTCACCATACAGTCGTACAAACAATCGAAGGGGGCAATTTTTTTCCTTAGGCTCCAAGTGAAGTGCTCATATTTTCATGATTTGGTAGTTGATCTTGGGGTTTTTGGGCCACCTAGACTCGATGACAGGGTTGGTTTTGACCCAAAGTGCTCCAAAATTGTTGTTACCTCTTGGATTTGGCAACCACACTTCAACTTCAAACCCTCAAAGATCTGGCCTCATATGTCCAATTTGGACAAAACAAAAGAAAAAACTTTCTCAAACCCTCTAATCTCAATAGTGAGCTCAAGTTTGCACTAGCAAGTTCTAATTTGAACCTGCAATACAAGACCACAAAAATAAAACCAAAAAATTTAGTATTTCTTTCAAGATTTTTTGATTCTCTAGATCATCATTCA
>VDFB02271358.1:1128305099-1128390568 GCA_007258455.2 Sequoia sempervirens | reverse complement strand
AATATTCTTGGGGAGAAGATTGAGGAGAATCCTCTGGTCAAACATGACCCTCTATATTTTGGTGCAACCTTTAGTGGAATTTTCAAATATGGTTTATTGAATGACATAATGGAGTTGCATCTAGATGTTCCTTCGGAGGACAAGAAGATAATTGAAAAAGTAATCATTGAGTATATGTTGAAGCAAAACATTCCCTTCAGTGACATTATAGGAAAAGCTTTGGATAGCCTAGTTGAGGCTTTAGGACAAAGAAGTGAAGATTCCATTAAGGTTGATGAAGAGTTGAAACTGCTTGCAATTGAAAAGGCTAGAATTCTTATTTCCTAGGAAGAAAAAGAGAAGATTGTACAGAGACAAGCCAAGGAGCTCCACACCCAAAGAAGAAGAGATATGCTAATTATTTTTTTGGAAATGAATGTACTAGTGTCTTAGATAGAATATGAAATTGATAATATGCCTCCTCTAAAAAAATACAAATGATTATTTAAAACATATATGGTTAGCAATAAGTACAAGGACCCTTTGAATAGCAAGAAGGAGAAGATGTCTTTGATATGCATGATAAACATGGAGTCTCTAGTATGGAGATAGAAAAAGAAAAAGAGAAAGAAGAGGAGAAGGAAGAAAATGGTGAGAAAAATAAAGAGGATAATCCTGAGAAAGTTCAATATACTACAGTGAAAGAAGAACTTGAGAAGCAAGATTCTTCTATAGACATAGGTCAAGGTTCTTCATCATCAAATTCTTTTAAGGGCCTAATAACTTTGTAGATGTAGTTTCAACCTATGGTGACACCCCAACTTTTGCAAATTCCTACTCATGAGGGACAAGATGACTTGTCAAATATTTCCCCCTTCTTGAGTTATAGCTAGGTGATACCTTGCATGCTTCAACAAGGAAAGATATTTTGCAAGAACATTTGAAGAAGACTGAAATATTAGATAATATTGTAAAGGTAATTCAAGGAGGTTTACTAGAGGTAAACATAAATTCTTCCTTGTCTCTCGAACAAAAATTGAAGACTTCAATGGATTCTTTTAAGGACCATTCTTCAAATATTAAGCAGAAGGTAGAGCAAGAAGCCTTGAAAAAGATAATTGATAAGAGAATGGTTGAAGCATCTGACCAATGTACTAGTGCACACAATAAATTGCAAGAAAACATAAAAAGTTTTAAGGATTTTGTTGATGAAGTCACTGCACTTTATCAATTTTGTTTGAAATGGCCTAATTTCACTAAAAGCATCAAGGATTAGATCGACTCCATTGAGTCACAAATCACTCAAATTGCTGAAATATATGATTTTTCAAAAGATGAGGATGGATCCACTAGAGCACAAATAGAAAATATTCATTCCAATTGTCATTGCTTATGGACTAGAGAGAATAGATAAAGAAAAAATTTATCTTGTTAAGAGAAGCAGTTAATGTGAGGCTTGCATCATTATTCGAGTTGTTGACTAAAGCAGAGCATATTGATCAGAAAATGAAGGCTCCTAATAGTATGGATGAAGTTGGAGATCTATTCATACAGTTTAAATGCCAAAATCATATTCTTACCTCACAAAAGAAAATTAGGATGCAACTCTGGCACACCTTAAGGTAATTTACAAGAACATTCTACCTTCTAAGGAATTTGTAAAGGTGTAGACAATACAATTTTGACTTTGTATAGTTTTGTGGAGGATTGTAGTATCATTTTTGGTTTCTGTTGAAAATATTTTGTACATAGCATTAGTTTTGGGGCATCTCCATCTCAAGGGGAGAGCTTTGGCAAGAATCATACAATCAAGGGGAGTACATGCAAAAAAAAATGAGGTTGTCATAAGGAGACTTTATGCCCTTTGTCCTTGATGTCAAAGGGTGAGTGAGTTAAGATAAAGGGGGAGAGAAGATTTGTAAATAAATATGTGTTGTCATCAATGACAAAGGGGGATATTGTTATCAATATGTGTTGTCCTTGTTGATGTCAACTAAATAACTATATCATATTTGTATAGTAATGGATTGATGGTGTGAGACCAGCATTTGGGTGAGATGGTTTGATATGAATGAAGACTTGGGTTCAACCAATGTTTGAGGCAAGTCAATTCAAAAAACCTAGCAAATGTATTCATAGCAGTATGATAGTCTAGATATATGATATGTATATGATTAAGATTGTAACACATTAGTTCATGATTTGATCACATTAAATGGTTTCTACATGTTCAAGGAGTTAGATGATGACATTTGAGTTTGGGTTCACATTTGTGTAATTGGGAAAAGTTGTCTAAGGCACAGACTGCATGTTTTCCTAAGTCGGTGTCTCTATATTTTGGTTTGCACTCTACCACAGTGCGCGATCTAGTTGTGTGGTTCTGGAATTAAGCATGTCATTCATCAAAGAGGTTATTCCCAAAGTTTCATGTCATAAAAATTTGTACAACAAGAGTTAGAAGTAACACTTCTTTAAATTGTAGAATAATAGAGTTAAGTGTATCAAATGTTCTTCAAATTGCTCTTCATTGCTCTGGAGTGATAGATATGCTTGTAAGGATTTGGGAATATGTTTAGATAATTGTATGGGTTCATCCATATGTGTTTCAGATGTTTTGGTGAACTGTAGTGAAATATCCAAAGTGTTAATGTGTCATAGTCGGTTCGGGATACTATGTTCTTGTATGTTTAGTGGGTTTCTTCACTTACACCAGCATATGATGATCAGATACTTCAAGAGAAGGTTGTAAGGATGTTGTTGATAACCTACATTATTCACATCTTGGTGTACATGATGTTTTTGGTCTCTCCCTAGTGGTACAATTGGTAGTTTTGGTGGTGTTGATCTTGTTTGGGCCAACAGTCTAGTTTCCTTCATTTACATGGGTGATCCTAATTAACTATTTCTTTTTGGAGAATGTATTGTGATGTTTTTGGGCCTAGTTATTCCTTGAGTTGATCTACAACTTGTTTTTCTTCACAGTGCATATATATGAAACAAACCTAAGGAGTATCACTTGTTTCATTTTATGTTTCTTTTCAAAACTGACGTATTTGGTATTTTGAGTTGTTGTGGAGGGTATATAGAAGAATGAAATCATTTTTGAATTGAGATTCTCGATAGAGTGTGCAGTATGTTGAATATAAGTGTGCAAAGTCAATATGATGGAGTAATTTTCTAAGAAAGATACTGCAACATCAACATTTGTTAGATGCTTCTTTTATAGCAGTTCATATTCATGTTTTCATTGTAATTTTCATGTATCCTGCTATCAGGCAATGGGCCTCTTCAACAAGTCCTTGTATCTTTCCCTACGGGTGTATCCCTTAGCTTGTAAGTCCATAGGTACTGAGCCTTAAACAATATTGTATTTTTTTTAAGAAGTGAGCTTCACATATTGTGAGTTAACTCTCACCATGGTTTTTCCCTCATTGAGTTTTCCACGTAAAAAACTTGGTGTCCCTGTGTGGTGCTTGTATTCATTTATGTTCTTTTTTTAGTTAATGTGGTTTGATTTTTAATCTGCAAATGGAGTTATTTAAGTTTTAGTATATGTTGATTCACCCCCCCACCTCTCAGCATGTTGGTGTGTTCAACATCTATTGGATCATTGGGGGAATTCCCCCTACACTATTGGTAGAGTTATATCTGATCCCCCTCTCCTCAATGAGGGTTTTGAAGTGGATGTATCTTGCTTGTGAGGTGTGATAATGGATCTCTTTCACATGGTCCTCATGGATCTCAACCTCTACCTTCAATGAATAATGTTGTTTGTGGAGGGTGGGATCTACCATCCCATATGCCATTTACCTCTTCTCATGAGTAGGGAGGTGCTCCTTGTTGGCTTGACTCAAATAAGTTTCCTTGTTTGAAGTTGGCCATTTCTCTAACCCATCCATGGCAACCTCTAGACAACCCTTTTAAAGGAGAAGAAGGCATTCTCATTGACTGGGAGTCAATTGATGATATTGCCTAATGAAATATTTGGGGCATTCCAGATGATAAAGATCCCCCACCATCTCAGTTTGTTTTAGTTGTTTAGACTTTATTAGACTTGACCTTTTTAATGTTCTTTCATCATTGATTTAGACATTGTTCGATTAAACCTTATAAATATACCTCCCTACCACCATCCCTTTTTTAAATAGTGTATTATCATTTAATAAATAATATTGAATAAAAAAAATCATTAAAACAATCTCATAAAATTTAAAATCAAAACAATATATTACATATTTATATTGTACATTTCAAAGAACTTAGACCCCAAAAATTATATCTAAAATGAATTTCGATAAAAAAAAACACATGATAAAGCAACCAAAATAAGAAAGTTTGTGATCATCTTCCAAGTCATATTTTCTTCACGGATCGATCCTTGCTTGTAAGGTGGACCATAATAATTTTTCCCTGTTGTCGAGGAAAACCTGTTGACATAAAAGTTACAAACAAAAAAAAACTTTCAGAGTTTCAAGTGTGGAACTATGTGTGAGTTCCTGAGAGTGGACTTTAACAATCAACGACTTGTAGAATTCTTCAGTCAGTTTATCATCAATTTCTTTACAATGGTTTGGGTTGTAACAAATTGGCTCCAACATTAAAAGCTATTGAAATCCATCTCCCATGAGCACACTATTGCCTACTTCGTTTAACTGTATATTTATCAATAAATATTTCAACTTGATCAACATATATTTGGAATTAACCCGCCTCAGATTTAACTTCCTTAGCAGTTTCAACCTCCAAATCTTATGCTTGCAGCAGCCCATTATGGCGCATCAGAGGTGGCACCTCCTGCTGCTGCTCATGGTGGAAGACTCCTGTAGCCTCTAGTATATCCTTCTTTGCATAAGGCAATTCAAATACCTATAAAATCTCACAATAAATATTGCTTCCATTCCTTTATTTTCTTAAGAACAGTTTAATTAACTTAGTGATTGAACAATAGCTTTTATAGCATTCATATCCATGCTTTCCACATCTGTTGAAAACTATTTTTTATCAGCCCTTTATCTTCCCACCTACGTCCCTACATTACTCTGACTGCCATTAATGGCACATTTTGAAGTCACTACTTTTCAAAAGGAAAATTTCTCACTTGGGATAACATTGTTTAGATATTATTGATCAAATTTAATTATACTTGTAGCACCAGTGGTGGAAGGCACTGATACTTCATTTACTATGGTGGTTACAAACTCATCCTTCTTAGTCATCATAAAAATTTGGGTGGGAACTCATTTTGACTAAGGTTGGATGCATTACTAGAAGCTTCATTCTATTATCTACATCAAAAACCTAATGAATTCTTTTTAGAACATATGTTTTACTGAGTTTATTAAAGACCTTTAAATTTGTAGAGATTAGAGGATGGAAACCATTTGGTTTTCTAAGGACAAGGATGGAAACCCATTTTATCTAGTAGTATGACTTCATTCAGAGGTTGAGAAAAGATTCAATGTTTATAAATTTTATTTGTAACTTGTCAACATGATTAGCAAACCCTTATAATCTTCTGTAGTTTCAATTTCAATATGATTTGTTGTGGTTGTATCCATTGTACTCATTGCTACCATAACTATTATTTCATAATATTATAATCATGTATTTGGATATAGTGAATTTAGACTTTATTTTTGACTTAAAAATTCTATAATAATTCTTCTTTATTTTTGTTTAGATATTAATATAATTATAAAACCTATGAGAGAATTACAATTTTTTAATTCTTGTAAATTTGCTAAATCCAAAGTTAAAGATGAGGTTAATATTTAAGATTTTAATAAGGAATTTTTCGGGTTTTATCAAATCAGATTAAAACTAATTAAAACCTAGATTTATTGGATTAAATAAGTATTAGGTTTATTACATCATGAATGTTTAAGGAATCCACCTAGCTTGAGTGGTTATGTTTATATGTGGTGCTATGTCTTTAAGCTATTATATTTTTATGTGATACTCAAAGTGTCACATGCCTATCAAGAACATGACCTTTCATGTGATGATGAAGCATATTGATGTTTAATACCATTTTTTCCACAACTTACTAAAGGATTGGAAGGTGATGGTAGAGAATTTTAGCTGTTTACAAAATATTTATAGACATGTTGACAAAAAATAATTCTCATTACTCTTGCAAGATTTCAACAAGTAGAAGAATGGTAGTCCAATGTGTCTCAACCTAGCTCCTAAATTTAAGTATATAAAGAACATTTTTAAACTATAAACCATAAAACTCAACTTTTAGACTAGAGTTACTTTTTAAGGGAAAAAAAATGGGTACTTTGACATCACTTCCAAGGATTCTTATTATATAAATTATTTTTAACTCTACAATTAAAAAAGGGGGGACTTCAATAGCCCCCTAAATCAAAAGTTATGGTTTTCAGTAGCTGGAATTCTCACATTGGAAATGCAAAAATATCAAAGACACATAAAAGAATTGTATGAGAGAGTTATACATGTTGACCAAATTATGATGTGTCACAAGGTATTTTTGAATACAGATAACAAAGCTAAAATAGAACTCTCAAATTGGTGAGTGGATTATGACACACTTATGATGGGTGGAAATGAATATGCTAGTTTTATTCTATGAACTCATTATGAGATTTGGTTGTTAGTTTTCTAGCTAGATATATGCATGTCACATTTTTTTATGGTGTTAGCTCATAGTTTTGTAATTACAATTTGATGGATTTGTGTATTACTTATTATGTTTATTGGGTGCTTAAAATTGAGGTAGCCCCAAAGTTATATATTAGTGATACTTCTATAAAGACATATCCCTAAAATTGTATTCTAACCTTTGTTGTTGATAGTACAATTGGTTCATGTTTTGGAGTGTGGATTTTTCTCCCCAAAGAGTATTTCCCACTAAGCATGTGTTCTGATATATTTTTGTTTATATTTTATACATTTTTCTCCTTTCTAGATGTAATTGTAAAGGTCTAAAACTTGAACAATACTCTCCTCTAAAATTAGTTTAAGAAGTATTTTTGCCTACCTTATTTCTTTTCATACATACATACATACATATAAAATTACAAGCATGAGGCAAAATTCACCGCCAACAATTCACTGCGGAAAAATTCACCACCATGACAAATTCACCTCAAGGAAAATTCACCGCCATGGAAAAAATTAATCTCAAACTTTTAATGCCATGAATTTTCCACAACCCGTGAATTGTTGGTGATGGATTTTCCTTGAATTTTGAATGTGAAAGTAAAGAAACATAAGAATTATACGATTGAAGAAGACAATTTTACAAAATATTCTAAATCATGAATGTTTAATAAAAAGACAAAATAATATGCCATTAAATTTTTTTTAAATATATATATTACATAATTATATTGTACATTTCAAGATCTTTGACCCCAACAAATTAAAACTAAAATCAATTTACATAGAAAAAAAAATAACATGATAAAGAAATACAAATAACAAAGTCGTGTCATCCCAGATATATTTTCTTAACACTTCGATCCTTACTTGTTGATAATATATTTTCCTGGTTGTAGAGGAAAGCCCGTTGACACGAAACTAAAAAAAACAAAAAAAAACCTTCAGAATTTCAGAAGTGGAACTACATAAATGCCTGAGTTTGAACTTTAACCATCAACGACTTGTAGAATTCCGCAATCATTTTATTATCACTTTCTCTACAACAATCTGGGTTGTAACAGATCGGCACCGGCATTAAAAGCTGTCGAAATCCACCACCCACGAACACTTCCATTAACTCTATATTTACCAATATATCTTTCAGTTTCATCACCATATGTTTGAGATTAACCCACCTCGCCTTTAACCTCCTCAGCGATTTCAGCCTCCAAATCTTTTGCCTGCCGCCGCCCATTCTGGCCTCTCTGAGGCGGCGCCGCCTCCTGCTGCTCATGGTGGAAGATTTGTGCAGCCTCTGGTATTTCCTTCTTTGCAGAAGGCGCTTCAGGTACCTGTAAAGTCTCACAATAAATATGTCTTCCATTCTTTTGTTTTCTTAAGAACAGTTTAGTTAATTTGGTGGACTAATAATAGCTTTTATAGCATTCATGTCCATTCTTTCCACATCTGTTGAAAAGTATTTTGATTTCTTCTCTGTGTCTTGATTTCTATCTGCACCATCATCTTTGTCATCTTTTGTTTGCATTCGAATATTCTTACGTCTGGAAATTTGGTCTTTTCTTTTGGTGTTTAGCTCATAACGGGATGCAATTGAACCGTAGTTATAGAAGAACTGGGGAAAAAATGACTTTTAAAACTTATCCGCTCTGATTTTTTTAGGTTGGATAAGCTTGTTAAGATTGTATTTTCTAAGGAGTCATTTTTTTAGGGAATCTGCTGGATCGTTAGGTCAACTTCTGCTAAGATAAGTTCTTAGATGGCTTTGTTTTATTCTTTAAAAGTACTGGTGTAAAGTTGAATGATTTTGAATGGATTTAAACATATTAATGGATTTTTGGTTTGGTGTAAAATTGAATGGTTTCGAATGAATTTAGAGAAGAGGGGTCATAGTAGAGCGGGGTCCAATAGTGGGGATAGAAGTAGTCCTCAGTGAGTCCCATAGTGAAGCACCTTAATATCCAATTGCAAAACACTTTTTATCCATAAAATACACAAACTGACAAATCATGTGATGCCACATCAGTGCACCAATAAAACATGACTTAGTCCACCACTATCAGTCTCACTTTTTTTTGGGCTTTTTTTGGATACCTAAACAAAAATCATGTTATGTGGCATCATATTGATGATGTGGCACTAAAACAAAATATAGAAGTACATGAGTTGTCAAATAAACTATTGTACAAAATTGGGAGTGATTTGAAATTTCCACGTAGGATTTTGAGAAAGGCGAAGTTAGGGTGCTCCACTATAGGCCCCTCTCCCCTATTAGAGATGAAATCTTGTTGAGTGCAAGGTCTTGTCGTCATGGATCATTACCTAGGCCACTTTGTCAAATGAATACCCATCAATCTTTTGCTCTTAATCGAAGAGGTTTTATCCTGAGGCATGTACTCTCATATTGGATAGCAAAACAATCCTATGGATTATACGAAATCCTCTATTAAAAAGAAAAAGACAACATTCATCATCATGTAAGTGGAGGCATGTGCAAATGAGCCTCTTCATTCTATCAAAAACTTAAAATTTGTCCTTGATATTCTTTTTATTCCTAAATTTGGCATAAGAATTAGTGACACATTAAATGTATTTAAATAAAAAGACGGAGAAAAATGTCTCCCAAACATATGTTAAGTAGGCTAACAATGGTTATTACGAAGGGATGTGAAAGTTGAAATTAAAATTTAAATGTTTAAATTTGAGATTTTTTTCCCACATATAAAAATAAACTTAACCAAATAACAATACCAAGACAAAGAAACAATATATTGAAGTGATTACAAATGAAATGTAATAAATTAGAAGTGTGTTGAATATGTAAAAAGAAATGAGAATAGAATTAACATTTATCAATATACAATTACATTTAAAACATTTCACCAAAATAAATAAATTTATATAAAAATAATATACATACAAATCTAACAACTTTCCATTATAAAATTATCAATATTCCTTTTGAAGTGTACATAAATATTCCCTCTATAATAAATTTCAAAGGTTTATAAATATATATTTTCAGAATATTATATTTGGTCTTTGCTGGACTCTAAAGCGGATTCCTTATCACACTATTTGTTTTCATCTTAATACTAATTTTCATGTGTATTTTCTAGTAATCTAATAATTATTATATATTTTTTGACGCGGACATATAATTATATAATTATTAGTTCAAGTTATAAGTTCAGAAAGTATGTCAGACCAAATCTTTCACATATTAAGTCTCCTGTAGTGTATGGCAAATAAACACTTTGTATTATAATGTTTTTTTTAATTGTTGTTGGTGATGTATTATTTTATTTAATTATTTATTTTATTGTATATTATATATTTAAAATATATTTATTTAGATAGAATTTATTTGTTAAAATAATTAATAATGATGTGTAATTTTTAATTTTGAGTTTAAGTGTTATATTTATTTAATCAATGTTATTTTCAATCTCAATTAATTAATTTAATTATCTTTTTTAATTAGGAGTTAATTCATGACTTTTTAGACATTTGTTATCTCAACTCTTATATATAAGAAACTTATGTATTTGTACTTTATTTATCTATTCATGGGTAGATTGTAATATTTATTTGTATCCTTATCAAAAGAGCTATTATATTGCATTATGTAATCATCTTTTTGCTTTTGTTATTATGGCTGATCTTGTCATTAAGATCTTGGGTTGGTTTGTTTTCTTTGTAACATTAGAATTGTATTGAAATAGACAAATGACTAATTGAGTAAATCATAATTTAGATATAAGAGTTGTGGGATTAGGTAATTAAAGAAGAAATAAGATTTTTATTTGTTATTGATGAGGTGGCTTCTTTGACTTTGTCATCGAGCCACTAATGCATTGTAATAATTAATTATAATTGAAAATGATCTAATTTAGATTAGAAATTAGAAAATTGTAATATAACTTTGTAGAAATATGTGATGTTATAAGGTCCCAGGGTTATGACATATAAATTAATCTATGTCTTGAGGTTTCATTTTTTGTTGATGCAACCTTTTGAAATCTATTATGCCTTTGCCTTCTAAAATGATTTTTGAATATGGATGTGTTGTAAAGCACAATGAGGCTTACTTTAAGATGAGAGAATTCACTAACCTATCTTGATAACAATTCAAACTCCTAGAGATAAGTATGAGTTTAAAATCAAACTATGCATATAATGAAGATACAAGATTTAATTTTTATCATTCCTTTGTGTATTTTCTAAATATATAGAATTACTTTTAGGGCGATTTGACTTGAATGATCTTTCAAATTTTTATTAATTACTCTTTGATAATGACCTATAAATTTCTATTTAAGGGCTAAAAATTAGCTTTGATACCATGTAAGACTTGGTATGGAATAACGCTATACCATGCAAGATTTGATTGAAGATTATAGCCACCCAAGATCTAGGAACTTCATAAAAGAAAAAGAGAGATCAATATGCAATGCTCAAGATTGCAATGGAATTAAATCCAATAGAATTGATTTACAAATGAGACTACCTAGTTATGCTAAGATGAGACATAGTATTAAATAGGATTATGCCAAGTGTCTTAATTATATGTCATGTGACAACATATCATAGCCACCTATGACACATGTGTTAAAAGTAGAAAGATAAGATAAGATCTAATGACAACTAACACCTTCTAGAAAGATTCCTTCATAGGACCAATTAATGAATAGATAGATAAAATACCTATTTACACCAACACCCCCCCTAAGTGCAACTTAGGGAGCTTAGCTAATTATTATGGAAATGAAACAAAGATGGGTCCCAACTATGAGGCCATGTTAGGTACCTAAGTATAAATGCAAATGAAATCTCTCACAAATGGAGAAAAGGAGAAAACCCACTGGGAAAAAACTTCTCTCGAAAAGAGAGATGAAAATAAAATTCTCTTAATGAAGAATAAGAAGGAAAAAATCAAATTAGAGGAAAAAGACCCCCATGTATGTGCAGGATCATCATGGAAAAAATAGGCCCTTAAGTGGCAAAAAAATCAAAAAAATCAGAGTTACGCAACTTGACGTAAAAATTTGAATAAATTATCTATATTATTTCAAAAGTATGTAAGAATAGAATCTGTAGCAAATTTAATATAGTTTCTAAACTAATAGGTTTATTAAAAAAAAAAAAATCTATTTGGTGAAAATTTAAAATTTCAATTCAGTAGTACTTAAATTTCAGGGAAAAAACAAGTAGGTGTATGTCTGACCACCCTAAGCACAATAAAATGATAATTATATTTTCTTATAATATTTTAGATGTAAGTAGAGGACCCATGTCCAAATGTGATGCATATTGTTTTGTAATTTTTTTCTAGTAAAATAATTAATTATGAATCTTTTATTACAACTTTTAAAAAATATAAAAAACTCTCATGTCTAACCACCTTAACTTGGTCAAAACTTCATGAAATTCAATTTTTCTTTTTTTAATCCTATAGTATATGAAGAATAGAATGTGAAGCATGTTTTGGATTCAAAAGATGTGATACCTTATGAAAGCTATAGATGTTTTTCAATCAACCTATCAATCAGGATTTTAGTTGTAATTTGAATAGAAAATAAATAATAATTATTTATTAAATTCAAAGTAAAGAATAATTTATATTGGTGGAAAGCTAAAAATATCCTTTAAAAACCCTTTTCATTTCATCAATTTTGGGTAAAAAAAAGTCATCAGCCACATACCCTATACAGACCCATCATATCGCCACTTTTTGGCCCATCATGATCCTACATATACTCCCCCATAAGAGAGAAAAAGAGAGACCATGTAGCCCCCCCTTAATGTTATGTCTCCTGCAATGATGGTCCAAAAATTTCAAACAATGCTCCTCCCCTTAGGAAGAAACAAAACCAAGATAGTATGTAGGATGTCTTCCCATTCCTGAAAGGAAGATGCAGGAAGAAGGATGGTGTGTGATATCTCTAAAGAATGCTCAAGTGTCTGTAGGTCAATGTTGAAAGATTCCATGCTCCAAATAGGCATTCTAGGCCACACTTTTGAAGAAGAAAATCTAAAATCTCCTAGAAAGGATTGTAGAACACAATTCAAAGAAAAAGATACCTCCTCTGAAGACAAAGAAGTCTCCTCCTTGAATGATGTCTAAATGAATCCACACTCATGTCAAACTGCAAAGAACGATCATGTAGAGAATGAACAGGAGTGTTAGAGTGTTCCCTCACAACAACTAAAGAAGGATCATCTCCATCAAAGAGAAGATGAATGCAATCAATGATATCTACAAAATTTGAAATGTAGGACTCGCAAAACAAACCAACAATTTTTGTCAAGTACTCCTCCCAAGTAGTCATCTCTAGAAGATGATGTATGTCTTGCTTCACTAAACCACAAGGAGCCAAAATTGTGGCAACACAAGCATCCTCAAGTAAAACAATAGATTAAGGAGATGAAATATCAACACATGTCACTAGATCCATAGTAGATGAAACAATACCAAGATTCAAATGATTATTTTGAATCTCCTCAAAGGTTTCCATGCAAGATGCCTCAATGTGAACATCTACCACATCATTAGGAGCAAAATGTGAGGTGTAGACTCTAGATTTTTTATCAACCTCCCCAACTACAACTATTTCTCCACTATGGAAATTTTGGATGATGACAAAATTTGGTGTGAACTCAACACTCTTTCCGCCTCCACCATATGTGATCTGATAAATAGAAAGGATATTGGTTGACAATGAAGGTACATAAAGAACATCATCGAATTCTTTATCATCCATTTCAATGGATCCCTTCCCACAAACACACATATATGCGTTGTTAGTCATCAAGATGTGTGGTGATGAACAAGTCTCAAATGAAGAGAAGAAAATCTTTGATGAAGCCATGTGATGTGAGGCTCTTGAATCAAGTATCCATCTCTTTGAATCAGAATTTGCAATTGTAACAAGTGCTTTACCCTTATTTCTATTAGGCTTTGATGAAGAAGAAGATGATGAAACTTTTGATGATGAAGACTCTTTGATTTGATGCTTCTTAATAAGATGTTGCAACTCATCAATTTTTTTTTAATAGCATTGTTGTTCATCATGCCCTAGTTTCTTGTAATATGCACAAGTAGGCATATCCTTCTTAGATGATTCCCCTTTTGAGAGAGAGGATTTTGATTCCTTATGTGGATTATTATTTTTCTTCTTTTACTTCTTATCAAGATTCTCTGATTCTTTTTGTACCTTAGACTCACTATCCAATAATTCTTGTGACATGGAAGACTTCTTTAGACCCATATTAGTTAACTTAGCTTCCTCTTAGATTATTCAAGACCAAGCTTGGATAAAACATTTAGAATAAGTTGTAAATCCTCCCTATCAATGTTGCAATCTTTTAGTTTTGTTCTTAGTTGTTTAAACAAGTGAAGTATTCTTAGAAGTGGTAAAAAAATTTAGGATCAAGATTCATCAAATTATTATCAATCTAATATCGTCTAATCTTATTTATTTTGTACCATACAATTTCTCAAAAGTCTCCAAAGCCTCTTTAGGTGTTTTACATGATTCAACATGAAATTTTAAAATATCAAATTAGACTAATGAACATATGCATCCAAGTGTTTTCTCATGATCAATATCCCATATTTTTAATTCTTTAGCATCATTAGGTTGAGAAATAGTTTCATTTAGATAGCCTATAAGATCCTTCCCCATGAGATAATTTCATACCAAATTTCTTCATGTAGCATAATTATATGGAGTTAGAAGTTCAATTTCAGATTCCCCATTATAAGAATACAAACCAAGCAAAAGAAAGCAATCAACCATTCCAAGATTACTCCTCCCCAAATTCACTAAATCAAGAAACCCTCCAACAATATATGATTTTTGGCACTTTATAATTAGTGTGATTATAGGTGCCACTTACCAACAACAACAAAGTGGAATTGATCTTAATGCATACAGATTGCCAAATTTGGCCATAAGCTTAAAGTAAAAATTTTACATAGAATGGGATCAATCTCATCACACCACTAGAAAGTACAAAAAAAATTATGCAATTATTTTTTAAAATCACCCAAAAATGTTACTGTAGGAACAAGAATGGAGCCCCAAAAGTTTCCAAAACAAGAATGAATTAGAAACACATGTAAGAATCTACAATTTTTGGACAAACCAAGAGGTAGGAAAATTAAAAACCAATTCTACCACTATAAAGAGCAAAAAATTCTACCCCAAATAATAATAATAATAAAAAATTGCTTGAGAAAAAGAGGTCGAACAATTGAGTTATGAGCCTTTAAAATTGGACTACAAAATCAAAAACTACAATGGAAAGGGGGGCCAAAATTTTCACAAGGTGTTGATGTCATTGATGGCATAGTGATGACATCAACAATACAGGTGATTAAATTAGACATTATGATTCTTGTCAAAGTTAGAATATGCCCCACCTTGCACATGAAATATTTTGGTATTGAAATATTCTTTGGAATATTCAATGAATCTGGTGATTAATTTTGATGGCTTCAAGGTCGTCGCACATTGACCTAATTGATGATGGAATATTCCCTTGACTCTATAATATTACTTGATGAAATATAATGTGGTAGGAATGGAGTGTGGTAAGTCTGTGACAAATGAAGAGCTGCCATGTGGGAGGTTGTAGGTGGCAGGTGCTATTGTACCCTACACTATAGTCTGCAGTGACTATAAGTCATTTTTTCATATATTAATTTTTATTTTAAAATAAAAACTTCATAAATAATTCATTAAGAGTAATTTCAAAATTTTATATTAAAAATATTTTCTCCTGTGGCTAATTTTCCTATCATACCAATTTTTACATCGATCACAACTGAATTTATGACTTGACCATAGAGTCGTACAAACAATTGAAGGGGACGATTTTTTTCCTTAGGCTCCAAGTGAAGTGCTCATATTTTCATGATTTGCTAGTCGATCTTGGGGTTTTTGGGCCACCTAGACTCGATGACAAGGTTGGTTTTGACCCAAAGTGCTCCAAAATTATAGTTACCATTCAGATTTGGCAACCACACTTCAACTTCAAACCCTCAAAGATCTGGCCTCATATGTCCAATTTGGACAAAACAAAAGGAAAAAATTTCTCAAACCCTCTAATCTCAATAGTGAGCTCAAGTTTGCACTAGCATGTTCTAATTTGAACCTGCAATACAAGACCACAAAAAGAAAACCCCAAAATTTAGTATTTCTTTCAAGATTTTCTGATTCTCTAGATCATCATTCAATGCAAGAGAAGAGAATACACAACTTTTCAAGATCTACCAAGATTTGCAAACTAGATATCTCAACAAAAACTAACAAGAAGCAATCCCACAAGCTCTGATACCATGTAAGAGCTAAAACATAGCTCGGATACCATGTAAGATTTGGTATAAAATAACTCTACACCATGGAAGATTTGGCTAAATATTATAGCCACCAAAGATCTAGTAACTTCATGAAAGCAAAAGAGAGATCAATATGCAATGCTCAACATTGCAATGTAATTAAATCCAATAGCATTGATTTAAAAATGATACCACCTAGTTATATAGCCAAGGTGAGAGATAGGATCAAACAAGATTATGAAAAGTGTCTTAATCTTGAAACATAAAAATGTGGTGACTCTAAGACTAGTGTTCATAACTTAGGGCCATTTCAACACTTTTATAAATTCCATTGAGATGTAGATCATAAACTGCAAGAGATTGACTTTCAAACCTAAAGGTGAGCCAATTAGACATAGATCTACATCTATTGGGAGTTGGAAGTGGATTTGGAAATATTTTGGAATGATTAAATTAATGATCTTATATGCCCTAGTATTAAAAATGCAAGATCCCAAAGACTAGCAGATGGAAACAATAGTTTGCAAGTGGATCTGTGAAGTGTAGAGGACATCAAACTCGCTCAAATAAATTATCTTCCAAATTAACTTTTTGGGTCCTCTAGTACAAGATTTAAGCTTCTACTTGACATAGGTCCCATTGTCAAAAAGTTGGAAATAAATTCTATAACCTAGTTTTTGTGGCTTGAAAATTCAATGATGACAACTTGCGCAATAATGCAAAATTTCTTCTTCAAGATCTCTTCAATTCTTCATCAACTTGTAATCTATACATACAAAAAGAGGAAAAAATGTTTTGTTTTGTATGGGGGTTTGCCTTGGTCAAATCCCAAGTTTGCTAATTAAACCTTGATAGAAAGATAATGAAAAAGGAAGGAAATGATAAATGAACAATGCTTACTACAACTCACCACCCTTCAATGGCTTCCCTTAATAGAGGATTAAATTCAAACACATCACTCCAAGGAACTTGATCTTGCTTTGCTTGATGGATTTGGATACTTGCAATGCTTGGATGCTTTAGGATCAATAATGCATATTAGCCTTCACAAGATGACATGAACACACATAAACTTGGCGTAATAACCCATTCTAAATTATTACTTAATTAATATAATTATAAATGATGTACATGAATATACTCCAAATTAAAAAGACATAACTAGTGGCTAAAATCAATCATATCTACACATGTCCATTTAAAATGAGTCCAAGATTCTTATATCCACTTCAAAATTTAAATTACAATATCAAGTTTTACTTAACTCCTAAGGCCACAATATCATTGCATAGTACATCTTCCATCAAGTACATGAATGAATTATATCAAGTTACATCATAGACTATAATAGTCTGGTGAACAACTATGGTTCTTCTTCAACACTCGCCTCCATTGGTGGATGAGAACATGGTTGAAGCACTTTACCACCCAACCACAAGCTTACGCTTCCTGAGTATTCTTCTGACTTGAAGAATGCTTGACCCTACATGAAAATTTTAGCAAGAGAACAATTTGCAAGCTGGAATCTAGTGCGTTCCCATACATCAACAGGTGATCCCACAATAGTGGTTTACAATTTTTTGCCAAATTGGACATTGAAATAATTTTTTTCTAACTAAATCTTCACTTTTGGGCACCTATAAAAGCTAAACTGTGAGGAATTCGAAGATGATGCAAACTAGAGTTTCATGAAATTTTTTCTGTAGATTCTAAATATTTTTTTTCAAAAAATTTGGAATCAGATTGCACCTCTTTTTCCATCTCCCTCAAAAACTAGTTTTTTTTAGAAAACAACATTTTTAAGGAGTGACGCTCACCGTATAATGCATAACTTTTTTTCCATGAAGGATAAAATTCTAATTCTTTTCAATTTAGATTTGTAACTTTAATATTGAGTGCTTCCACTTGGTTAGATAATTTTTAATGAATATTTTTTCCTTAATCAAGTTTCAAAGTCAAACCAATTACAATTCAGACATAGGTGGACTGTATAACACAACTTTTTTTGTATGTATCAAAATTCAATTTTTCTTTTGTTGGATCTGTTAGCTCTCAAAAATGCATGCAAGATGCCTCAAGAAGCTGCCAATCTCTTGATATGCTTCAAAGTAACAAAAAAGGTCAAGAGAACTCAACATTCTACTCTTCAGGTGCTACTAGACCTAGGCGGGTGTACCTAACTGAATGAAGTAGACTTTATGTACTTATGATTATCTTTCTTGTAGTGATTTGTCCACAATGGAAAATGGAAGTGAAAAAATGAAACCAAACTTGATAACAATAGCAATCTTATGATCTAAATCCTAAAATGCTTAATTAACAGATATAAAGATACTGAATAAATTCAAAATGATTGAGTGTAGAGACCAGTGCCTTGTTGGGTATGCAGAGTCAAATGAGATCAAGATGAGCAACACTTCTCTAGAGAAAGATCAAATTATCTGGCATATATTATGTTTATAACTTGTATAAACATGCAATTTTGTAACTACTAAGCTCTACTTTAATAATCCAAATGAATCTTTCTAATTACTATGATAAACAAAGGATTTAATCTTTTCTTGAAAGAACCAATTGATGAATCACACAAATACAAAAATGTGCATTGATAAACTGAACATAAACTTGTTATGTCAATTTAAAAAACCAGAAAGCATCAATCTTGGAGACAACTTAGCAGTATTTTTATTTAATTCAATAGACAATTGACACCAAAAAATGCAGCAACATCAACTGATTTTCATAAATACCTCCATTCTAAAATCATGCAACAATAGTCTCTGATCTAATAATTTTATTCTGCTGCATCTAATTGTTGTGTATCAAAATCTAATAACTGGTGATCATTTTACAATTACAAAATGCCTACTTATACACCAGCATGAGAAAAACATATCATATTGAGATCCCATGTCGGCCTACCACCAAATTCAGGCTCATCTCATGTCGGCCTACAACGGTATTTTATGAACTCACATGTCGGCCATAGTATTTTAATTTCTATAAATCTTTACTAAAATAGTCACCAAGACATATCACAGCTATGTCGAGTGCAATTCAATCACTAATCATCCCCGCGCTTTATTTTCTTTCGCCGTGACTTATCTGAGTCAGGGAGATATCTTGTAGATCACTTTGTGTTTCCTCGAGAGTTCTTTTACCTTTCGCGTGTCATTGTGACTTTATGATATCAGGGAGACATCTCACAGAGCATATTATGTTTCAATGAAAGCCCTTGAGTTCACCACAGATCACCAAGACAAAGTAATTCTCACACCGACATAATCCACATGCACATTATCGGCGAGACATATCAATGTTGGGGAGACCTCTCGTAGAAAGCTTTGAGTCATACCGAAAGTCTTCATCCAAACTGAGTCATTGAGACAAGTCAATTCTCACACTGAAATAATCCTTTTGTTTTCCATCGACGAGACCGAAGGTCACTCGCCGAGACCACATGTCGAAAACCTTAACTCATACCGATATCGCATCCCTTTATGTTGTCGGTTGGCGAGACACAACTAACCTCTCACCGAAACATATTTGAGAGAAACCTTTTATGCTCCATTGGTGAGACATATACACTTCGCTGTGACCACTCACTGAAGACCCTTATGTTTGGCCGAAGCAAAACCCCATATGCGATGTCAGCGAGATCGAAGGTCACTCGCCGAGACCTTATCTCGATAGCTCCAACTCTTACCGATATGACTCCTCCTACCACCGGTCAGTAAGACAAAAGACACTTGCCAAAACATAATGCCGATACCACTTTGCTCTCGCCAATGGACCTCTTCATGCATTAGTCGAGGAGACATATTGAATTCAATAAGACATAACCCTAACGACCAAACTCCTTCCGATAGGTTCCTCCTCAGTCACCGAAACAATGAAAGAGTCCCGCTGAAAGGTGAATGCACATGACCTATGATCGCTGAGACATCAAAGAAGTCTTACCGACAAACCTGAAGCATACAAATGTTAGCACAAAAACAACATGGATCAAGGAGACAGCCATGAACCTATGCCGATAGGAACTGCAATATGGAAAATGCATGACCCAATGGATTTATGGAACAAATATAGGCCAAAATGCAAGCAAAATGTCATGAAATGAGGAAAATGTGCCTAAGGTAGGACCCATATGTAGACTCAAGGGGATGAAAGATATGTAAAAATCATCAGATTTTTATAGTTCTAATAGGATCAAGGACTTCAATATCTGGTGCACTCATATTTTTCAAAAAAAAATGATAATCTTCTATTTTTCAACATGTGCAAAACAAAGAAGTTCATTTTCAATGAAAAACCCATGTTTAATAAAACTAAAAAAACAAATAGATAATAAAACCAAAGCATATTTAAATTATAGTTGTTGGATAGCTCGTTCCAAGGACTACCTTATTCTAGTTGGGTTCATGAAGTCTCCTCCATTTTCATCCTCAACCCGAGCTTCGAAGGGAAAAAGTTTTGGTTTTTTTTGGCCAGAGAACAAGGAGGTGGGTAAAGGGGGCTTCGCTTGAACTAGGGGGTGTTCAAGCGAACCAAGGTTCATTCGAACCCCTTTCAAAAAGGGGTTTTCATTGTTTTTTTTTTGGTGGGATGGGGTCATTTTTTGCACTTTTCCTTCCTCACTCAAATTGTAAACCACTTTTGTGGGTTTACTCCAACATGCAATTTCTATCTACTATTTAGAAAAGAAAGTGCAAGATTTATGCTAGGAATGACAGAGAGTGAAATCACAGAGTTCATTCATAAACAAATAATGAACTACATTGCTTGGTCAAGCATAATAAGTGTGTGTTGATGGTGATTTTGGCACCACAACAATGCAAGCAAAATATTGCTATTTTGCTTCTCCTAAAAGAGAAAGGAAACACATGGATGCCTTAGCTCCCCAGGTCTTTGTAGTTGGGTCTCAACTGTTCTGATGTTACTTAGTGGTCAATACAATAGTAATATTCAAGGGGCCTGCTGGTGTTGAGCTTTTGGACTATTCTTAAATCAAGCATGAAAATAAAGCCTACTTTAACTAGGGTTTTAAAGAAACAACAAAAGATAGCTCAGGGTTTTGAAATAGAAAGAATAATAATTCATCCAACCTTAACCAGACTTGTTAACTTCAAGGAATTTGTAAACCAAAATTGCAGAACAAGATAATCTTGTGATTGACACACAACCTCTTTCATTCACAGTGCTAATTCGTATAATAGATTTTAATTACCATTTAAACAAAACATAAAATAATATTTCATTCCTTGAAGGCTCCACAAGTCAAATGATCAAACTAAGACAAGTATCATTCAAGAACACAACATGAAGTAGATTAAACTCTGATTGCTTCTACTGTTATTTAAAATAGATAAACAATGTTTACAAAGCTGGCTCAATCACCAGTGTACATAGAATCTGAATCTTCAAATTGTTTCCAACTACACTAAGAGAATTCAGAAAATACATCACAGTCTGTACTAAAACCTTACTGCTAACTAAGAAGACAAAAGAAGCTCTCATTACTGAGAATCAAGATGCAACTCTATCTCCTTCTGTTCACTGACTAACTCCTAACAGTTCTTAGTCTAAGAAAATCCTCTAAAATTCCAAGCTCTATCCTAGAAGTGCTAACACTTAATAGCTCTGACCATAAAAATTCTAACCTTTTCAAAGAGGCAAGCATGCCTTATATACAGAATGCATCAAGAGAATGTGATGTCCCCCTACATTAGGGTTTACAAAATATCTGCATCTAGGAGAGTTGGCTCTTAGATCTTTCTGAGGAAAGCCAAAACTGCATTCAATGTGAAACATGCTATCCATGCTCACGAAGGATTTCTATCCTTAGGAGAAGTCCTTTTGATCTTCTGGAAGCTACTACATTTACTCCTCTATCTCGGTGTCCATCTTTGAACTCTCCTTGCAATCTTCCTTGAATGCTCAAAAAATTCATCATTAATATCGATCTATCTCCTCACCAGCAGTGGCCACAGCTGTCCTTGTGAGTCATTGATCTTTCATCTTTCTTTCAGTTTCCCTCATGTCCTTGACTTCTTTGTAAACTTACCATCCTTCCAGAAAAGCCCTCGGACCTCCCTACAGACCTAAACATTTGATCTGTTGCCACCTGCTCTCAAAAAGGGACCCATCTGATTGGGAAATCACTGGCCACACAAGACTCTTCGGTGGTCAAAAGCGGGTAGCTTAGCATCACATGTCGGTGAGACACCTTTGGTGTCTCCCCAATGTGACTTTACCATCAGGCAGCCATTGGTAAGACACGAGAAAGTTGACAAGACGCTTTGGCGAGCTACAAAAGTTATACCGAGCTCCCAAAGACCATTGGCAAGACCACATCCTGTCGTTGAGACCACATGGTGAAGCTTTTGTTTTATCTTGGAGTCTCCCCGATATCCTCCTTCACTTGGAAATCCATCACTATCGGTAAGACCTTCAGCAAACTCCATTTCATTCTTGTCGAGCCCACTTTGCATCAGGAATATCCTATCGAGTCAGCAAGACATCATGTTGAGCTTTGTTTTCTATCATCAAGCTCATTCTGCATCGGCGAGAGTTATGGCAATGCCAGACTCCTTGGGCGAGCATTGTTTTCTGTCAGGGAGACCACATGGTTTCAGAGAGACCTTACCCCGAATCCCATTTCTTCTTACCGAGCCCTCCCTTGTGTTCAACGAGCTCCTCTGTTTGGCAAGACATTATGCCTAAGGTATCATCCCCTGGCGATCCGTTCCTCATGTCGCTATGACTTTCCTTTTTCAATGAGATGTCCTATAGACATCTCACGTCTCGGCGAAGACCTCTGCTAGCTCACTCTTTGGTCGTCGATACTTACTGGTTCTCTCGCCGATGACCACTAATGGAATCCCCCTTGCTGTGTCAGTGTGACTTTATGAATTCGCCAAGACCATATGCCGGAGAAGATGACTCCTGCCGACGTCACCTTTGTCCCTATGACCTCACCTCTTCGACCAGACCCTATACCAAAGGTTTTATCCTTCACCGAAACCTTTCACTTCGCCATAACTCCTCTTTTGTCATGCCGACATGGGTTCTTTTGCTTCTTGTGCATCGCCCTAGCATTCTTTGGTCGGGGAGATAACCTTATGGCGATATAAGAACCCATTTGACAGTAGTCGGCAAGACCTTTTAATTCTCTCACTGAAGACACCCTTGTCAGGGAGACATGGAGCCTTCGGTAAAACCACATGCTGAATTAAATATTTTTGGCCGAAGTGTTTTCTGGTGGTGCGATAATCGGTGAGACCCGAAGACCTTGCCATGACCTATTTTCGAAAGAAACCCCTCATGCTGATAGGAATTTCCATGTCGCCAAAAGGACGACCCCTGTCTTGCTGATAGAGCCCGCCTGTAATTTCCACTTGCCATGACAATCCCAAAGTATTTCCAATAGGAAACACAGATGCACTTCAACAAAGAGCATTGATAGTTGGCAAGACATTTGTAGGGTCTTGCCGACCCTTGCCTTAGTTGATTTTCATGGCCAACTGGATTGGGGAATGCATTCCAGTCGAGCTCCCTTTGTGAATATCATCAAGTGTAGGATTTTAATCCTGCAAAACACATTCTTCCATTATTCATTAGAAGGAGATAAGATACATTATCATATGATACACTTTGGATCGTGATTACTTCATTGAATACTTAGCAAGAAGGGAAACAAATTGAGCTGAAATAAAAAAAAAGTTTTAACAAAACCAAAAGAGAAACTCAAGAAGAAGGTAAATAACCCAAAACAAAGAAACCAAAAGAGAAGGGGGGCCTATTTTGATCTAGATCAAAGTGGGGTGGTTATGCAAGGCATAACAGTGTGCTACAATAACAACAAACAATAGGTTCTGGTAAACCAAACCTATACTCTCTAAACTCCATTTCGCCACCCATCCTAGAAAGTAACTTTCTACTATATAGATCTCATAACAGTTGTCTACCCTCTAGCAGCATCTACCCATAGGTGCTCTAGTCAACTAAGGTATCACTATTCTATTCAAGTATTTAAAACATTCTTCCCAAATGTCTTCAAAGAAGAAACATAATACTAATTTATAATCTAATAAAAAATTATATTTATGATTCATAAAGTAATTCAACAATCAGTCATATCATTCCTATGACTATGTCTACTTAACTTCTTAAGCATTTTCCTTTTAAAAATGTACTAAAAAAAAAGAAGGTATGTCACAAGTATGTGTATGTACATAGAAGAAGCCTATGTTCATACACATATATGTTCCTACTAATGTTATAGTTTGTGCATATATTTTGAAATAATCATTAACTCATATTGCAATCCTAAAATAGTATTTCAATTGATGTTTCTTGTCAAGATAAAGAAAGCAGAACAAGTCTATGCTAACAGTTTCACACATATAGTTATTGCATTCTCACTACTATGTTTCTATAACATTGTTGTTTACTTAAGAACATTCATTCATTGTTTGAACATAATAAATATTGTTTCCTACTAAACAATTCTAAAACAAGTTGTTTACATATCATGAACATTCATTGTTTATGCAAAACAAGTGCTATTTCCTACTAAATAGTTGTAAATCTAGTTGTTTACATATGTACATTCTTTGTTTTAATAAAATAAGTAATATTTCCTACTAAACAATTATAAAGCAAGTTGTTCTCACATGTACATTCATTGTTTATGTAAAACAAGTACTATTTCCTGTAGACTAAATAGTTGTAAATCTAGTTGTTTACATATGTACATTCTTTGTTTAAAAAAAATAAGTATTGTTTCCTACCAAACAATTATAAAGAAAGTTGTTCTCACATGTACATTCATTGTTTATGCAAAAAAAGTAATGTTTCCTACTAAACAAATATAAAACAAGTCATTTACAACTACAATGATAACTTAAGCAACAAAACAATATCATTTACAAAAGATTATTCATTGTTTTCATCATTACATTACTGTTTTAAACCAAACAGTTTGAATTAATGACATAAAACATCATTTTCCAACAGAACATTCACTATTTCTTTAACAAAATGAGTTTTATTTCAATGAATAGAGAAATAAAAATGTTGTTTTTCAGTAGAAGTATTGTCTACAACTATCTCGTCTTTCATTTCAAACAGAATAGTTTAATTTTCCTTTGACAAGTTAGAATATCGAAATTTCCATTGTTCCATATAAATATTAATTAAAGTTCAAGAGCAATCATACAAATATTATAATGAACTGGTTCGACATACTAGTCGAATATGTGTAGGATCATGATGGGCCAAAAAGTGGCAATATGATGGGTATGTGGCTAACGACTATTTTTTTATCCAAAATTGATGAAATGAAAAGCAATTTTAAAGGATATTCTCAGCTTTCCACCGATATAAATTATTCTTTACTTTGAATTTAATAAGTAATTATTATTCATTTTCTATTCAAATTACAACTAAAGTCCTAATTGATAGGCTGATTGAAAAACATCTATAACTTTCAAATAGTATCACATTTTTTGAATCCAAAATATGCGTCACATTCTATGTTTTGCATACTATAGGATTAAAAAAATAAAAATTGAATTTCATAAATTTTTTACCAAGTTAAGGTGGTTAGACATACGATTTTTTATATTTTTTAAAATTTTGTAATAAAAAATTCATAATTAAGTATTTAATTGGAAAAAAATTTAAAAAAAATATGCATCACATCGGGACATGAGTCCTCTACTTATATATAAAGTATTATAAAAAAATATTATCATTTTATTGTGGTTAGGGTGGTCAGACAGACACCTACTTATTTTTTTCCTGAAATTTAAGTACTACTACATTGAAATTTCAAATTTTCACCAAATAGATTTTTTTTAAAATAACCTAGTAGTTTAGAAACTACATTCAATTTGCTACAAATTCTATTTTTACATGTTTTGAAATAATATAGATAACTTATTCATTTTTTTACATCAAGTTGCCTAACTCTAATTTTATTTTATTTTTTGCCACTTAAGGGCCTATTTTTTCCATCATGATCCTGCACATACCCAGTCGATTGATACAGGGCATCATACTTAACTCTAAGGTTACCAGGGTTTCTTTCTTAATCCATTCCCTTTCTAGACCATATTCAAGGCCTTCTTGGTTGTTCTACAATCGACTAACCTGCATGATAGGTTCATCTTTTCCTAAACCGACCATAGGTCATTTTTCAAGTTTACCCATAATCTAGCTAGGTCTATATCACAAAAAAGTTTCAAGATGCAAACTCTTTTGTATTTTTTTCAAGAGAATAATATCATTGATCTTAAAGATTGTACCTATCATGGTTTAAGTAGCAAAACCTTATCATTTATCGCCTTCCCAAATCGATGTGGCCTCTATATGCAACATTGATCACTACTTTAAAGAAATACACTCGACCCTCGTACCATTTTTTCTTAACCAATAATGGAAGGACTGTTGGATGTGGGTGATCCCACAATAGTGGTTTACAATTTTTGGCCAAACTGGACACTGAATTTTTTATTTTTAACTAAATCTTCACATTCAGACACCTATAGCGACTAAACCGTGAGGAATTTGAAGATGATGCAAACTAGAGTCTCGTCACATTTTTTCTATAGATTCTAAAAATATTTTTTTCAAATTATTTGGAATTAAATTGCACTTCTTTTTCCATCTCCCACAAAAACTGGTTCTTTTTATAAAACAACATTTTTAAAAAGTGACGCACACCATATAACACATAACTTTTTCTCCATGAAGGATAAAATGTAAATTCTTTTTAATTTACATTTGTGACTCTGATATCTAGTGCTTCCACTTGGTTAGATAGTTTTTTATTGAATATTTTTTCTTTAATCAAGTTTCAAAGTCAAACCAATGACAATTCAGACATAGTGTGATCGTATAACACATAACTTTTTTTGTTGGATCAAGGACTTCAATGTCCGGTGCACTCATTTTAAAAAAAAAAAAAAATGATAATCTGCTATTTTTCCACATGTAGAACAAAGACCTTCATTTTTTATGAAAATCCTATGTCTAATAAAACTAAAAAACAAATATATAATGAAACCAAAACATATTAAAATTATATTCATTGGATAGCTCATTCTGAAGACTACCTAATTCTAGTTTAGTTTGTAAAGATTTCCCCATTTTCATCCTCAACCAAAGCTACAAAGCGTAAAAATTTAGGTGTTTTGTGTGAACAAAGTCAAAAATTAGGGAAAAGGGGGGTTCACTAGAACCAGGGTTCATTCGAACCTTGGTTCATCCAAACCCCCTTAATATGCATTTTTCCTTTTATTTTTTGGGTGGGAAATGTGGGCCCAATAATTAATGGGTTCACTTGAACCCTAGTTCGGTCAATCCACTTTATGGTTTGGTTGAACTTCTAGGTTCATGTGAACCCCTACAACCAATTTTTTTGCCATGGGGTCATTTTTTCTCAATTTTCCTTCCTCCATCAAATTGTAAACCACTATTGTGGCTTCACCCATGTTGTGGTTATGTTGCTGATATTTGGTTGTCATTGATGTCAACACTATTAGCATTAATGCATTAGAAGTTGTATATGTCGAGGATATTGAGAAAATTGTAATAAAATGAGTTGCAGGTTGTCAGTGGTGAAGTGAAGTTCAATATGTTGGTGATTTCATTACGTTGATGATAAGAGGTTGTGGAATAAAGGTTTTCTTGTTGATTATATATCTAGTTTATCCATGTTGAGTTTCAAAGATCTGTGTGAAGATTTGATCAATTTATGAAGATTTGTATTTTGACAGTTTTTTTGTTGCTTCAGTTTGAGTTCCTGAATGAAGATGATGTGATTCCAATCAGTTCTATTATTTTGGATGCTTCTCTGATGATTCATGACATTTATGGATGTTTCTAGATCATGCTTTGTCTGTGTTGCATGTTCACATTGATCGTTGTCGTCACGATTAGAGATTTTCTCTTGCATGTTCATGTTTTTCATGTTCTTGGATGACTAGGAATTTGTAGCATGTTGTGGATCCTTGAATAATTTTTGAAGGTGGTTCATGTTCGAGGATGTTATTTTGGGTCTTCACTAAGTTGTAGCCAATCTTGGTTGATTCATATTAATAATTTTTATTGATTTGGGCCAACAGTTTATATTCATTTTATTATTTTGTTGAAGCTGACATGTAGAAATGCAATTTCTTGTTGCAAATATATATAAGAGATTGTTTATTTGATTTGGAGTTGTGCTCATGTGTGTGCTTCTATGCATATGTGCAAATAATGTTCAGATCATTCAAAGGTAGAATAAAGTGTGAAGAAAAGTGAAGAAGAGTGAAGAAGTTTTCATGTGCTTAATCAAAACTGTGATCAGGAATTAGCAAATGTTATTTTGTCAGTTCAAATCCCTATGGATGTAATCTAAATATTTTTGTAAGATAGTGTGTCTTCCTTTGGGTGGTTAGCCTTGTTGTAATTGAGTAGTGAGCTCTAGGAAGTGTTCCTGAATGCATGTGCACTCCCCATTTCATTCTTTATACTTTTAACAAGGTATAATCTTGTGGACTGACCTGGTTTTTTCCCTAACAGGGTTTCCATGTAAAAAATATTGGTGTTATGTGTGTTTTTGATGTGTTGGTGATTTATTCTTTCATTGTTAATAATTAGATTAGAGAATAAGGTTAATAAAGTTAATAAGTTTTGAATTTTTGAGACAACTAATTCAACCCCCCCTCTCAGTTGTCTGTCCCTGTGTTTCCAACAATTGGTATCAAAGCAGGTTCCTTGGAAGAAGTTTAATAGCTTAAGGTGATCTAGGATGGAAAATTATAAGAAGGATAGTTTGATATTTGATGGAACAAATTACTCTCTATGGAAGACTTGAATGGAGTGTCATCTGAGATGCATTGGTGAACCCTACTAGAGCATTACAAGCAATAGGTATGTTATTCCATAGTATGGTCCTACTACTACTGAGATTATAGATGTTGAGTATATTATCAAGGCTAAGGAGGCATTGTTGAGTGCTTTGACTGATACTGAGATGAAAAATGTGATGGATTTGAAGACTGCTTATGAGATCTGGAAAATGTTAGAAACTTTGTATGAAGGTGATGCTAATGTGAAGATTGCTAAGTTGCAGAGTCTGAAAGGTAAATATAAAATGTTGAGAATGGGTGATGATGAGAGCATTACTACTTTCATGCAAAGAGTGAATGAACTTGTGTGCGGTATCAGATGTGTTGGTGGAAAGTTGGACGAATCAGAGATTGTTGCTAAAGTGCTTAGATCCTTGCCTACTTCTTACAAAGTCAAAGCTAGTGCTATTGAGGAGCTCCAGACTGTAACAAATGTAACTAGAGATATGCTGATAGGTAAGCTTATTTCTTTGATTTGAGTGAATTTGGTGATTCCCTTCCCCTTCCTAAGGTAGAATTTGCATTTAAGGCTACTACTTCTGGAAGAGATAAACAGAGATATGATTCGGATGAAAGTTCATCTAGAATGGCATTCAAGTATGAGGATGAAATAAGATAGATTGAAGAAGAAGAAAGAGAGTTGGAAGAGCTAGAAGCATTTATTGTTAGAAGAGTATCGAGAGGAAAAGGTAAGTATAAAGGAAAATTTCCAATTAAATTTTTTTATTGCAATAAAATAGGTCATTTTGAATCAAGGTGGGGTGATCCCACAATAGTGGTTTACACTTTTTGGCCTAACTGGACACTGATATTTTTTTTCTTAACACAATCTCCACATTCGCACCTATAGCGATTAAACCATAAGGAATTTGAAGATGATGTAAACTAGAGTCTTGTCACATTTTGTCTGTATATTCTAAAAATATTTTTTTCAACTTTTTGGAATCAGATTGCACTTTTTCCATCTCCCACAAAATTGGTTTTTTCAAAAAAAAGCATTTTTAAAAAGTGACGCACACCGTATAACGCATAACTTTTTTTCCATGAAGGATAAAATTCCAATTCTTTCAAATTTTGATTTCTAACTCTGATATCTAGTGCTTCCACTTGGTTAGATAGTTTTTTATTAAATATTTTTTCTTTAATCAAGTTTCGAAGTCAATCAAATGATAATTCAGACATAGCGCGACCGTATAACGCATAACTTTTACTATATGTATCGAAATTCTTCTCTTTTTTTTTTGTTGGATCAAGGACTTCAATATCTGGTGCACTCATATTTTTAAAAAAAAAAATTTATAATCTTCTATTTTTCCACTTGTGCAGTAATGTGATATTTTTGTTTTGATGAAAACCTATATTTAATAAAACTTAAAAAATGATAGATAATAAAACCAAAACATACTAAAATTATATTCATTGGATAGCTCTGCTCTAAAGGCTATTCCAAGTTTGGTTTCTAAATATTCCCCATTTTCATCCCTCAACCTGAGCTTGAAGCGTAAAATTTTAGGTTTTTGTGTGAACAAATTAAAAAATTAGGGAAAAGGGGTTCTGAACTGGATTCTAGCGAACCCCACTATATCATTTTCCTTTGTTTTGAAATGTGGGTCTAATAGTTAATGGGTTCGCTCGAACCCTAGTTCGGTCGAACCTCTTTATGGTTCGGTCGAACATGTAGGTTCATGCGAACCCCTAAAACCAATTTTTTTGCCATGGGGTCATTTTTTCTCAAATTTCCTTCCTTTTCAAAAGTGTAAACCACTTATGTGGCTTCACCCGGTGTCTGAAAAGAGCTTCTAATCCAAGACATAACAAGCCTAAATTTCAAACAAGTGTTACTATGCTGCTAATGAAGGTGTAACAGATGATGAATTTGATAAAGGAAATGGAAGTGAGGATGAATGGGTATTTATTGCTATCATGGAAAATAATCCTATGTCTATGAAATTTGCTAGTTGTACAAATGTGGAGAAAGCTCTAGTTGCTCGAGTTGAAGAGAAAGATGAATGGGTGATTGACAGTGTTTGTTCACATCATATGATAGGAGATAAAAGTAAGTTTATGAGCTTGGAAAAGTATGATAGTGGCGTTGTAAGATTTGGTGATGACAAAGTTGGTGTGATCTATGGCAGAGGATGCATTTCTCTTGATGGTAATCATAATACTGATGATGTGCACTATATGTGGAAGGTTTGAAGCATAATATTTTAAGTGTTGGGAAGATGGTAGATAAGGGATACAATCTTTAGTTCAAGGATGGAAATTGCAAAATATTAGGAAGTTCCAGAAATGTAATTACATAAGGTACAAAATCTAAAGGTAATATCTTTCACCTGAGTGTTGCTATTAAAAGTTTTTTGATTGCTCAAGTTGATGAAATTTTATTGTGGCATAGGAGAATGTGTCATGTTAACTTTGATAATATTATCAAGATAAGTTCTACTAAGGTCGTGAGAGATCTTCCTAATTTGGTAAATCCTACTAATACTATATGTAAGGAATGTCAGTTAGGGAAGAAATCTAGAATTTCATTTCAGAGCAAATAACATTGTTCAAATGAATTGTTGGAACTTGTGCATATTGGTTTGTGTGGCCCTTCTAGAGTCAAAAGTCTACAAGGTTATAGGTATTTCATGTTTCTTATTGATGACTATTCTAGAATGATGTGGGATACTTTCTTAAGGGAGAAATTTGAAGCTCTAGAAAAGTTCAAGATCTTTAAAGTTATGGTTGAGATAGAGACAGGTCTAAAGATTAAATGTCTAAGATTAGATAGAGGCGGTGAATTCACTTTCGGTGAGTTTAATTCTTTTTGTGAAGAACATGGGATAAGGAGACAATTATCTGCACCATGGACCCCTCAGAAAAATGAAGTTGTGGAAAGAAAGAATAGAACAGTTCAAGATGTTGCTAGGAATGTGATGTTGGAAGGAAATGTTCCTCATATCTACTAGAGAGAAGCTATAAGATTGTTTCTTTCTTATGCTACTTACAAAAACTACAAGGTTTATCAGATGGATGTCAAGTTAGATTTTCTAAATGGTGAGTTGGAAGAAGAGGCGTATGTTGAGCAACCTGATGGATTTCAATTGACTGATCAGGAAGATATGGTTTGTTAATTAAAGAAAGCATTGTATGGACTTAAGCAAGCCCCTAGAGCTTGGTATGCTAGATTGGAAAAATATTTACTGAAGCTTGGATTTAACAAAGGTACTACTAATAGTAATTTGTATTTCAAGATTGATCATAATAAATATTTGATTGTGGAAGTCTTTGTTGATGATATCATTTTTGGAGGAGATGATAGTTTGTGCATGAAGTTTGCTGATGAGATGTAGAGTGAATTTGAGATGTCCATGACTGGAGAGATGAAATTATTTTTGGGATTACAAATTACTTAGTTAGATAAATGGATCTTTATATCTCAGTCCAAGTATATGAAAGAATTGTTGAAGAAGTTTGGTATGGAAGATTCAAAGCTAGTTGATACACCCATGGTGACTGGACGCAAGTTGACAATAGATGATGATTCTCTAAAGGAAAATTAGACTAGATACAGATCAATGATTGGTGGATTGATTTATTTGACTCAAACTAGGCCTAATATCATGAATTGTGTATGTATTGTTGAAAGATTTCAAGTTGATTCTAAGGAATCTCATGTCACTGCTGTGAAGAGTATTTTCAAATACTTGAAGGGAATAGTTGACTTTGGCCTGTGGTATCCTAAAGATGATGATCTCACTTTGAGTTCCTTTATTGATGTTGATTGGGAAGGAGATGTGAATGATAGGAAAAGTACTAGTGATGGTGCATTTTTCTTGGGAAAGAAGTTGATTTCATGGTTAAGTAAAAAGCAGAATGCCATTTCTTTATCTACTGCAGAGGCAGAATACATTGTTGTTGCTAACAATTGTACTCAAGTATTGTGGATGAAGCAAATTTTGAAGGATATCAGAGTTGTGTATGATGAGCCTATAGCTATATTCTGTGATAATTCAAGTGTTATTAACATTTCTAAGAATCTAGTGTTGAATTCAAAGACCAAGCATATATCTATCAAGTTTCACTTTTTAAGAGAGAAGGTGAATAAAAAGGAAGTTAGATTGGAGTATGTGCCTACTAAGGAGTAGATTGTAGATATCTTTACAAAGTCATTTCCTAAGGATACTTCTGAGTATCTCAAAGGAAAGTTAGGGGTGACTACCCCTCCAAATCATAACTAAGATGCATTGCTTTGCATCAGTCCATGCATTTCATAGTCATGTCTTGATTCAGATTGATGTTGTGGTGGTTGGTACTCATGGGGAGTAGTTAGATGTTCAGGTATGTTGTTCAAAGCTTGTATAGAAGAGATCTTTGTCATTGATGTCAAAGGGGGGGGAGAGTAATGTGAAAAAAAAATTGAAGGAGAAGAACCTTGTGAGAAGAAGAGTTATGCGGATGAGTTGAGGAAAGAAGAATCAAAACCTAAGGGGGAGCAAGTGTTAAGAGATAAGGTATGTTGATGGTTTTTTTCACATCATGTGTTGCCATCAATGCCAAAGGGGGAGATTTTTTGGATGTTTTGGTTATGTTGTTGATATGTGGTTTTCATTGATGTCAACACTATTAGCATTAATGCATTAGAAGTTGTATATGTCGAGGATATTAAGAAAATTGTAATAATGTGAGTTGCAGGTTGTCAGTGGTGAAGTGAAGTTCAATTTGTTGGTGAGTTCAGTATGTTGATGATTAGAGGTTGTGGACTAAAGAGTTTCTTTTTGAGTATATCTAGTTTATCCACGTTGATTTTTAGAGATCGGCATGAAGATTTGATCGAGTTATGAAGATTTGTATTCTAACAATTTTTATGTTGCTTTAGTTTGAGTTCCTGAATGAAGATGATGCGATTCAAGTTAGTTCTATTGTTGCATATGCTTATTTGGTGATTCATGATATTTTTGGATGTTTCTAGATCATGCTCTATTTTTGTTGCATGTTTGCATTGATCGTTGTGCTTGTGATCTGAGATTTTCTCTTGCGTGTTCATGTTTTTCTTGTTCTTGGCCAACTACGTGTTTGTACCATGTTGTGGATCCTCAAGGAATAATTTTTGTAGGTGGTTTGTGTTCAAGGATGTTATTTTGGGTCTTCACTAAGTTGTGGCCGACCTTGGTTGATTTGCATTAATAATTGTTATTGATTTGGGCCGACAGTTTATATTCATTTTATTATTTTGTTGAAGCTGACATGTAGCAATGTAATTTCTTGTTGCAGATATATATAAGTGATTGTTTATTTGATTTGGAGGTGTTCTCATGTGTGTGCTTCTTTTTTTATGTGCAAATAATGTTTAGATCATTCAAAGGAAGAGCAGAGTGTGAAGAAGAATGAAGAAGATTGAAGAAGAGTGAAGAAGTGTTCATGTGCTTAACCAGAACTATGATTAGGCATTAGCAGATGCTATTTTGTCAATTCAAATCCTTGTGGATGTAATTTGAATTTTTCTCTAAGACAATGTATCTTCCTTTGGGCAGTTATCCTTGTTGTAATTGAGTAGTGAGCTCTAGGCAGTGTGCCTGAATGCATGTGCATTCCCCATTCTAGTCTTTATACTTCTAACAAGGTATAAGCTTGTGGATTGACCTCCACCATGGTTTTCCCCATAACAAGGTTTCCACATAAAAAATCTTGGTGTTATGTGTGTTTTTTATGTGTTGGTCATTTATGCTTTCATTGTTAATAATTAGATCAGAGAATAAGGTTAATAAAGTTAATAAGTTTTGAATTTCTGAGACAACTGATTCACCTACCCCCTCTTAGTTTCCTGCCCTTGTGTTGCCAACAAGGATGACATAGATAAATGAAAATAGAGATGCTACATTTTAGAAATATATTTACATAGGGTTTATACCCCTTACATGGGTTTGGCATTCAAAATATACAATACTAGTTAATAATGAAAACATATTCAATTGGAATATAATCTCGATCTCCATAATATGGCTCACATAATCATGTAGCTAACACAACAGTTGCACTGTGAAAGGTTCCCAAGCCTCAGTCTAGCTGATAAGGCTCTATCAAAAACACTTCTTTACAAGCAATTTGTAGGCCATGCGACCCCAAAAGGTGGTCGATCAAACAATAATTATACTCAGCTCAAGGCCAAACTCACAGTCACAAGAATACATTATACTGTCTATTGATTTTCCTAAAAGTGCAGTGACTTCCAAATTAAAGTTATTGAAATCGAATAGCATCAAAGGAATCAAATTACCTCAATAATCAAGCTTTGAATGAGGCTTGCCTCTGATTTTTCTAATACTTTGACTTTCTCTACCTTTTTCCTTATTGTGGAATGAATCTTTCCCAAAGTTTACTATGTTTTTTCCTTTCCCCTATTCATTTCAAAATGGAAAAAAAATGCCTTTTTGTTTTGCATGCGGCTAGGTGTTACCTGTCATAGCTTTCAACCTCTATTTTTAGTAGTACCTTTATGATTCGGCAGGCCACATCCATCATGGTTTTTTTCTTAAGATTTTTCATTGATTTCCACAGTCTGATTCATAATTTATTGATTATCCATTTGAATTCAATATAAATTTTGAATATGTGTACATGTGTATATGTACATATATATGTGTGTGTGTATACTTATATATTTGTATCTCTATATGCATTTAAATGATTTCATGCACATCTACCATGTATTTAAATAATGGATATATGTATGTATGTATGTATGTATGTATGTATATATATACAAGTTACTTGTTTTGGAATGACTCAAAGGTTCCATACCCTATCATTTAAAGTAAGGAACTTGACTTTTCATTTTGAGCATGTATATATATATATATATATATTTCTACATTAAAGAAAAGATTTTTTCTTTACAAATTCTTGCTTTTGTTTTCTTCAAATCACAAAGTTTTGAATAGAAAATTTATCCTACAAACCATTCATTTTTAAACATTGAAACAATTCAAGTCAGGAAATTGTGTTCTCTTATATATACAACTTAGTTCAAATACAAGTCATCATGCCATTGTGGTGTGTGCACCTAGATTCCAACTGGCTTACCATTTGATTGGGCTAAATAATCCTACTTCAACCATGTTCTCATCCTTCAACTTGTCACCCTGCAACTGCACACAATTGCACTTGCAAATTGATCAATAACGTTCAATTCCTGGTAACATATAAAATAAATTTTCAAAATTTCACAAATTCAACATTAGTTAACTTCTTACATTCAATTTTTGAATATTCCAGAATCTTCATTTAATATTTATTGAATTTCTTCAATAATTCCACTTACCATACTATAATAAATATGCAATAAAATTGGGTTATGACACTTCGACATGATGTTAGGATCTTGATTGTTGCAACAAATGACTAATAAATCTTCTCTTGAATTCTCTTGACAATGAATTTGCTTAAATAGGATTGCTCTCATAAAATTTGTTATTGATCCTTAGATGCCAAATGATAAAAAGTTTGTATTTATATGTGTTTATCTAATTTTCAAAAAATCAAATTCCAAAAGCTAACAATCATAATCTGAATTTGAATCATTAAAATTCCACCAAAAACATATTTTAAAATGGGTCTTAGTACTTAAAGGGTACCTAAATTCGCCCATGGGTGAATGGGTCCTTACCTATAATTCTAGGACACACATATTCCATTGTGAATTAATTATTATATGCATTAATCAAATGTTGACTCTCCTTTCAAAAAATAGGAAAAATAAGGCTTTGGAATGCATAATTTGGTAAATTAGAAACTTAAATACTTCCAATAGATTAAGGGACTCAAACACAACATAAAATTGTAAAGGTAAACAATTTCCTTCACTACATTTAGCCCCTACTTTAGTGAGAGTATGAACTTACACTTAGACTCACACTAAGGTAGAGAAATATGTGTCAAGAGGGGCCCAAGTTCACAAATGTTAATGATATAGGATAATAAAGATCAAGGAGGATGATCAATCCCCCAGGATTGAAGATCCCATGGCAAACCAACATAAGCACAAAGGACACACATGCATGTAAGATATGTGCAACAAGATAATATTCACAATCATACAATTTCAAAGTTAATGAAAAAAGGAGAAGGAAAAGGACTAGAAATTTGTACTATGCCACATCCATAAATACTCTCACAAGGGCTAGTGCAGCCCAATATACACTAAGTGAGCCCCAAAGATAAAATGAGAAACACGGACTAGGTCTACAAGGTGTGTACCCATATAAACATGATAGATGGGAAAAGTCATCACAAAATTTATACCCATAAGTCAAACATACCAAAATTCATACTCCCTCGTAACTTTGAGAAGGTGCCACAAAATGATCAATTCTTCACAAGGATAGCAAGTTGCATTATGCTAGACACTTGTGGAATATATGACAAGGTTTAAATTTTTAAAAAGATAATAAAAGGGGTTTTACTTAATGCATGAAAGGTCACAACTTATGGTTGAACAATAGCTTTTATAGCATTCATGTCCATGGTTTCCACATCTATTGAAAATTAGTTTTGACCATCCCTTTATCTTCCCACCTACATTCCTACATTACTCTGAGTGTCATTAATGGAACATTTTCAAAGTCACTACTTTTCAAAAGGGAAATTTCCCACTCCAAGGGATAACATTGTTTGGATATTATTGATCAAATCTAATTATACTTGTAGCACCAATGGTGAAAGGAATTGATACTTCATTTACTATAGTGGTTACAATCTCATCCTTCTTGGTCATCATAAAATCTCAATAATTATTTTGGGTGGGAACTCATTTTGACTTAGGATGGATGCATTACTAGAAACTTAATTCTATTATCTACATCAAAAACTTAATGAATACATCAAAACTTAATGAATAATTTTTTAGAACACATGATGTTATTAAACTTATTAGGTTTCAAGATGAAAACCTTCAAATTTGTAGAGACTAGAGGATGGAAATATTTTAATTTTTCAAAGACAAGGATGAAATCCTTTTTATCTAGTAGCTTGATTTCATTAAGAAGTTAAGAAAAGACTTCATGTTTATAAATTTTATTTATAACATGTCAACATGATTAGTAAACCCTTGTAATCTTTTGTAGTTGCATTTTCAATAATGTTTATTGTAATTGCATCCATTGTACTCATTGCTACCATAGCTATTATTTCATGATATCATTACCATGTATTTGGATATAGTGTTTAGACATTATTTTTGGCTTAAAAATTCTATAATGATTTCTCTTTATTTTTTTGGTTTAGATAGTATTATTATTATTATTATTATTATTATTATTATTATTATTATTATTATTATTATTATTATTATTATTATTATTATTATTATTATTATTATTAAATTTATGAGAGAATTACAATTATTTTAACTCTCGTAGATATGTTAAGTCCAAAGTTAAAGATGAGGTTAATATTTAAGGTTTTAGTAAGGATTTTTTTTGGGTTTTATCAAATCAGATTAAAACTAATTAGACCCTAGTTTTATTAGATTAAATAAGTATTAGGTTTATTACATCATAAGTGTACAAGGAATTCATCTAGCTTGAGTGCTTATGTTTAGATGTGATATTAAATCTTTATGTTATTATTGTTTTATGTGATAGTCAAAGTGTCAAATGTCTAACAAGAACTTGACTTCTCATATGATGATGAAGAATATTGATGTTTAATACCATTTTTTTTTCATGACATAATAGAGGATTGGAAGGTGGTACTAGAGAAATTTGACAATTTACAAGATATTGTACATATTGATAAAAACAATAAGTAAATAAAAATTTATATAGTGTTATAACTCTATGGACCTCTCAACCCCTAGCAATTAGTTGATATGGTTGTTATTCTCATTACTCTGGAAAGGTTTCAACAAGTAGAACAATGGTAGCAAATGTATTTCAACCTAACTCAATTTTTAAACAATAAAACATAAAAATGCAAATTTTAGACTATAGAGTTAGTTTTTAACAAAAATTTAAAAAATTGCATACTTTGGCATCACTTTCAAAGACTCTTATTGTATAAATCCTTTTTAACTCTAAAATGAAAAAAAGGGGGGGCTCCAATAGCCCCTAGATCAAGAGTTATAGCTTCCAATAATTAGACCTCCCACATTGGAAATGTAAAAACATCTAAGACACATCAAAGAGTTGTAGGAGAGAGTTACACTTGTTGATCATTTTATGATGTGCCACAAGGCATTTTTGAATAGAGATAATAAAGGTTAAATAGAACTCCCAAGTTGTTGAGTGGATTATGACACACTTATGATAGGTGGAAAGGAATATGCTAGTTTTAGCCTATGAAGTCATTGTGGGATTTGGGTGTTAGTTTTATTGCTAGGTATTTGTGTGTCACATTTTTTTGATGGTTTTAGCTGATTGTAATTACAATTTGATGGCTTTGTGTATTACTTATTATACTTATTGGGTGCTTAAAATTGAGGTATCCCCAAAGTTATATGTTGGTGATACTTCTACAAAGACATATCCTTAAATTGTATTCTAACCTTTACCATTGACAATACAACTGGTTCATGTGTTGGAGTGAGTTTTTCTCTTCAAAGAGTTTTTCCCACAAAGCATGTGTTGTGATATAATTTGGTTTATGATTTATACATTTTTTCCCTTTATATAATTCTAAAGATCTAAAATTTTCACAATAATCTCCTCTAAAATTAGTTTAGGAAGTGTTTATGCCTACCTTATTTATCTTCATACATATATACATATAAATAATTCCCCATTGAATATGGCAGGGAAGAAACATGAAGATTATATGATTAAAAAAATTATTTTACAAAATATTTTAGGTTATAGATATTTAATAAGAAGGTAAAATAATATCCCATAAAAAATAAAAAAACATATTACATTTTGGCTCCAGGAAAATTCATCACCAACAATTCCCCAATATTTTTAATATATATTTCAAAAACTTGGTAAATTGCTAGCAGTGAATTTTACTTGGTGATGAATTTTCTGTTGGCGAATTTTCCATAGTGGTGAATTGTTGGCGGTGAATTTTCCTTCATGTATTGCTGGCCATGAATTTGCCAAATGCCTACATAATTATATTGGACATTTCAAGATTTTTGACCCCCACATATTACAACTAAAATCAATTTACATAAAGAAAAATAATATGATAAAGACACAAATAACAAAGTGGTGTGATAATCATCTTAGATATACTTTTTTAACACTTCCAACTTATTTTTTTTCTTTTAAAGAGTTGACTGGAATTATGAACCATTGAGGTTACATATGGGGGACTTCATTCTCAACTTTAATACTCAACAATATCATCCTCTAGAGGTTTGAATCTTGATGGAAAGAATCATAGCACCATGACTTACCAATTACAAGCAGATTCATTATAATATTTCATGGTTGTGGAAGAAAGACATGAAACTAAAAAACAAAAAAAACTTTCAGAATTTCAGGCGTGGAACTACATAAACGCCTGAGTGTGAACCTTAACAATCAACGACTTGTAGAATTCCTCAGTCATTTTGTCATCACTTTCTTTACAACGGTCTGGGTTGTAAGAGATCGGCACCGGCGTCTAAAGCTGTCGAAATCCACCTCCCACGAACACTTCCATTAACTCTATATATACCAATATATCTTTCAGCTTCATCACCATATGTTTGAGATTAACCCACCTCAGCTTTAACCTCCTTAGCGATTTCAGCCTCCAAATCTTATGCCTTTGGCCGCCCATTCGGGCCTCTCTGAGGCGGCGCCTCCTGCTGCTGCTCATAGTGGAAGACTTGTGCAGCCTCTGGTATTTCCTTCTTTGCAGAAGGTGCTTCAGGTACCTGTACAATCTCACAATAAATATGGCTTCCATTCTGAAGAACAGTTTGGTTAATTTGGTGGCCTAATAATAGCTTTTATAGCATTCATGTCCACTCTTTCCGCATCTGTTGTAAAGTATTTTTCACTTACCCTCTCTGTGTCTTGGATTCTATTTGCACCATCATCTTTGTCATCTTTTCTTTTCATTTATTTTCTTACGTCTGGAAATTTAGTCTTTTCTTTTGTTGTTTGGCTCATAACGGGATGTAATTGACACGTAGTTACAGAAGAACTCGCAAAAAAATGACTTTTAAAACCTATCCGCTCTGATTTTTTATGTTGGATAAGGTTGTTGAGATTGCATTTTCCAAGTCATTTTTAGGGAATCTGCTGGATCGTTAGGTCAACTTCTGCTGAGATAGAGGTCACGAAGTCTGATCTCCCCACCATCTTTGTGATACCGGATGGCGTGTTGCACCAGCGTCACTGGTCATGTGAAAAAAGTTTATCAGGTGCACTGTAGTTTATATGGGGATAGATACCGGACTGATTCCTGCAGTCTAAAAAAAAAAAAGTTATTAGGTGGGTTTGTTATACGAGTAATTATTCAAACATATTAATGAATTTTTGTTTTGGTGTGAAGTTGAATGGTTTTGAATAAATCTATTAGAGATGAAATCTTGTTGAGTACAAAGGTCTTGAAGTTACGGGTTGTTACTTAGGTGATTTTGTCAAATGAATACCCATCAATCTTTGGCTCTTAATCAACGAGGTTTATCCTAGGCGTGTACTCTCATATCAGATAGCAAAACAATCTTATGGATGATATGAAATCCTCCATTAAAAAAAAATACAAAATTCATCATCATGTAACTAGAGGCATATGCAAATGAGACTCTTTATTCTTTCAAAAAATCCTAACAGTGTAATAATAATATCAAGACAAAGAAAAAATGAATTGAAGTGATTGCAAATGAAAAATAAATAAAAAATATGTTGAATATGTAAAAAAAGATGAAAATAAATCATTTATCAATATAAAATTACATTTAAAACATTTTACCAAAATAAATAAAATTAAATAAAAATAATATAAACATAAAAATTTAACAACTTTTCCATTATAAAAGTTATCAATATTCCTTTTGAAGTGTATATAAGTATTCCCTCCATAATAAGTTTCAAAGGTTTATAAATATATATTTTCAGAATATTATATTTTGTCTTTGCTGGACTCTAACGCGGATTCCTTATCAGACTATTTGTTTTCATCATAATACTATTTTTCATGTGTCACAATAAATGTTATGTGTATTTTCTAGTGATCTTATAATTATTATATCATTTTTTGATGAGGACATCACCTTATAGTGCTTCACTCCAGTTCAAGATATAAGTTCAGAAAGTATCTCAGACCAAATCTTTGTATTTTAAATTGTTGTTGGTGATGTATTATTTTATTTAATTCTTTATTTTATTGTATATTATATATTTAAATATATTTATTAGGTAGGTATTTATTTAAATAGAATTTATTTGTTAAAATAGTTAATAATGATGTATAATTTTTGATTTTAGGTTTAAGTGTTACAATATTTAATTGATGGTATTTAATTGTTATATTTACTTAATCAATGTTATTTTCAGTTTCAGTTAGTTAATTTAATTGTCTTTTTAATTAGGAGTTAATGCATGGATTTTTAGACATGTGTCATTCCAATGCTTATATCTAAGAAACTTATATATTTGTACTTTATTTATCTATTCATGGGTAGATTGTAATATTTGTTGTATCCTTATTGAAAGAGCTATTATATTGCATTATGTAATCCTCTTTTTGCTCTTGTTATTATGGTTGATCTTGTCATTAAGATCTTGGGTTGGTTTGTTTTCTTTGTAAACATTAGAATTGTATTGAAATAGACAAATGAATTATTGAATAAATCATAATTTAGATATAAGAGTTGTGGGATTGGGTAATCAAAGAAGAAATAAGATGGTTATTTGTTATTGATGAGGTGGCTTATTTGACTTTGTCATCAAGCCACTAATGCATTGCAATAATTAATTATAATTGAAAATTGTCTAATTTAGAATAGAGATTAGAAAATTGTAATATAACTTTGTATAAATATGTGATGATGTAAGATGGGTTTATGACATCAAAATTAGTCTATCTGTTGAGTTCTCATCCTTTGTTGATGCAACATTTACAATCTAATGTGCTTTTGTCTTCTAAAATGATTTTTGAATATGGATGTGTTGTAATGCACAATGAGGTTTGCTTTAAGAGGACAGAATTTAATGACCTGTCTTGATAACAATTCAAGCTCCTAGAGATAAGTATAAGTTTAAAATCAAATCGTGCATATAATGAAGATACAAAATTCAATTTTCATCATTCCCTGGTGTATTTTCTAAATATATAGAATTAGTTTTAGGGTGATTTTAGTTGAATGATCTTTCAAATTTATATTAATTACTCTCTTTGATAATAACCTAGAAATTTTTTAAGTGCAAGTCCATATTCACTCAATTTAATTTTTTTAGCATTTGGGCCAATGGCTCAATGGCTAGTGTTTGTAAAAGTTGGTTCTTGAGTAAAAATTCAAAATTTTAATGAGGTGGACTAGGTAGCCTTATGAAACCTAGGTGATAGACTAGGTTGCACCATATGGCTTAAAGTGGGAAAATATTGTGTCGAATTATTCTAGACTAGGGCTATCTATAATAGGTTCTAAAATAGGAGTAATTTTTTGTGCCAAATGGGTTGATTGGGGAATGTAAAAGTATATTTATGACATAAACTAAGATGCAAAAGTGAAAGGTACACACTATTATTCCTTACATTTTTCCCCCATTTTTGTTTATCTAAATTAATATTTAAATTTGTATGTCATAGTAAACATGTAGTAAAGTAGACAAGTATGAAAGGAAACATCGTTGTATCTTTTCAAGTGACATATTAATATCTTTGTGTACCTACAACTAAACAAAATCCTTCAAATTTGTAAAATAATAATTAGTGTTTCCTAAAACTAAAAAAATAGTACCTAAAAATCCCTCCTTATCAATCATAGCTTGTAACATGTGTGAAGAAAAAATTGTAAAGTCTAAATGTTAGTGTTAAATTATATCATAGGGTGTATAAAGTGATGTGTAATTGGAACCAATGTGTCCCAGAGAATATTTTAGGTGGCTTTATGTCTCCATTTGATAATTTTTAAAATTTATATTCCGTAAATTTGGTTAATTTTAAGTTTTTTCATAATTACTTAATTCCCACATTTGATAGATTTTCCCTATCTTAGAAAAAAACACCTTGAGTTGAAAATGTAATTATTTAGGACAAAAAAATATCAAACTAAATTATATAATAACAATATATACCATAATGGAGGTGGCGACTGCCTATCATAGTCTTGAATTGGCTTAGAGAAGAGGGTATAGGAAGATTTGGTTGGAGGGTGATTCTCTGAACATTATTAATAATTTGAAGAATATATCTCCCCCATCTTGGACAATTGAAGCCTTGATCAAGGATTCCATTGAAATTATTAAAACTTTTGATAATGTTTATATTTCCCATATTTTGAGAGAGGGAAATATGTTAGCTGATTTCTTTGCTAACTTTGGTGTTAGAGATAGTAAGGTCCAGGATTTAAATGACCCTATCCCTTTTGAGGCCACGGCTATTATTATTAATGAAATTTAATCTTATGGGGATCATTTTATTCATTAAGGTGTGCACGTCCTTGCTCATGTGGTTGAATGCCATTCATAAGGATGTAAAGGTTATGATTTTGAGGAAAGGTTGTCATAAGGTGCGGAGTTCAAATTCATTATGGTATGTATGTCCTCTGGCTAGCTTCGCATGGATCATGGGTGTTAGTCACCTAAACTTCCAAAGTCTTTTCGTGGATACTTTGGTTATGGGTGGTGTTTATTACCTTCTTCTGAGTTTCTTGTTGAGTGGTTGGTCTTTGTATTCTATTGTCATGGGTGGGGACAAAAATCGTGTCAAGCCCAAATCTAGTGATACTGGTAAGCTGAGAAAGGAGGTGTGGGAGATTTTAGAAAAGGGTGGTCTTACTCCATTCATGGAGAAATTGCATGGAAATAATCCTCATGTTACTGAATTGGTTGTGAAAGGGTGGAAAGAGAGAAACCTAGATTTGGGTGGTAGGGAAATTACATGGTGGATGAAGAATTCATAGCCTAGATTATTGGTTTGGCTATTAATGGTATGAAAGTGTTTAGGGATAAGAAAGAATCATAGGCCGAAATATCCCTTTTCTACAAAAAGAATGAGATTGATGACTTGAAGCCTGCGAAGAGTGGTGGGTATCTGAGGAGTTCCTTGAAAGCTCTCTGGTGGGATGTTGTCGAAGAAATCATGAGGTAAGTAACCTTGTAAGGAAGGTACACAGCCATTAACAATTACCATTTTCTATTGCTTAACCATTTTCGGCACAAGAAATGGGTGTCATTTCCCTATTATTTGCTTATGTCAATGGACTGTGGGATTAAAGAGAATAGGAAGAACCCAAAAAATCCTTTCCTACATTTGGGGTTGATCCTTTTGATTTATGAACATGTGAAAGCTCATGATGTCCATAAAACTCTTGTTTCTCTGAAGGATATTTCTGCTAAAGCTAGGGAAGGCTATGAAACTGAGTCAGGTGAGGAAAGGGATTCTAAGAAACTGAAGAAGAGGAGGCTTATTTTAAATAAATAATCTGAGTCGAATAGGAATGATGATGTTGACTATGCCCTGAATTTGTACGCCTCTCTAGAGGAGGGCCCCATATACCCTGTTCAAGGTAAATCTAGGAAAAGGAAAATGGATGAGAAGGTAGGATATATGACTTGCAGTGATGATGTGGAGGTGATTGTTCCTTCTAAGGGGGGCAGATATAAAAATGATCTTTATGGGGAAGCTTCTTCTCCTCCCCCTGTGTCTAGAGTTGTGTAGGAACCTAAGGAGGGGAGCTGAAAGAGTAGGGTTTTGAAAGCTGGTCAACACCTGGAGAAGGATTTCCCTCTCTTTCTAGCTGTTGGTTTCCATGATGAGTATGTTCCAAGCATTGTCATAGGGTTGTCAAAGCAAGAGAAGGTTAGAGTTGTGGGTGGTGAACAGGCTGTGGAAACCAGTAAAGCGGATGCAGATAGGATTCAAAAGAGGAAGGTTGTTGCAGAGCAAATTGCCAATTCCATTTATAGGATGAAGTCTCTTGTCCATGTTGGTAAAGGTAAGGAAGCTTCTTCCGATAAGGTTCATGAGAGTTATTCTAAAGAGGATGTTGCTAGGGGAAAACACGTTAAAAACTTTGATAGGAAGGATCTTTCTGATGTGTTGTGTTCATCATGTGATAGTGTTATGTTCTTTTTAAACTTTTTAAATGGTTCTTTCATGAGATCAATAGGACCAATGTTCGTATTAGAGGTGTTGCTAGCAAGGCTGAGGACCCTTCGATCCAAAGCCAAATTGATAATTTAGTAGATGGTCTCAATTTTGTTGCTAATACCATGGCAGAGGAAATTTTCAATCTAAAACAGAGAATGGAGGGAAGAATGTTATCCCTTGAGGAGAAAATTGATAAAATTTGGAATGTTGTTATGAAGAGTGGAGAAGACCCTAAATTCTTGACTATGTCAAACTCTGTGATGGCTATCTGCCCTGGGACTATTGTTAAAAAGAGAAAGGAATATTTTTCTACTGATGTTATGACTTCTGAGGGTAAGCTGATGGTAGAGGATTGTGCTGCTGAAAAGGGTGTTGTTAAAGGCTTTGTTTTGAGTTGTGAGGTAAAAAATGGTGGTCCTGGGGTTAGGACTAGAAATAGAATGAAAAATTTGGTTGGGACATCGGGTATTGAGGTTTTTGATACTGGGGTTAAGGGGTAGAAGCTTGCTGCTAGTGAGATGGAAGCTATTGAAATTCTGAACAATATGTAGTGGTGTTGGTCGATTTCCTTCTTTTTGGCTATTTTTTGGCTGGTGGGTTGTTGACGATGGGCTGATGGTTGTTTAATGTTGTTTCCTTTTTATATTAGCTGTTCTTTTTTGTAAAGGTTTTTTTCCCCTTCAAAACATATCTTTTACCTCTAATCAAAACAATGTATCCCATAATCAACCAATTTTCTTACTTTAGCTAGTTTTCTTAATTTTATATGCTCGCCAAATTTAAACATCTTAATTTAAAAGTTATATAGTTAGGAAAATGAGATGTTGAATTATCATAAGCATACATTTTATATTCATAGAATATTTATTCTCTTAATTGTTAAAAATATGGCAAATAGAAAAAATATCATCTACTAGGTGAAACACATAAGCGACTCCAACTTTTGGGACAAATGACTCATTCTCAAAATCACATAGGTTTAGTCGAAGATAGTTTCAATTAAAATATATTATATGAAACCTAGTCAAGACACCCATGACATCACATGACATGCAATGTGATAGGATAAGATTTAACTTAACCATTTTTTATTTAATCTCGTCTATGTTTTTCCTATAAAATATAAGGTTGGCTAATTATTTTTTTACTACAACCTATAGAATAAATGAGATAGCTCCTTGTACATTGATAGTATCCAACGTGTTAAACTTAAAATAGGTTGTGCACTCAGAGGTAAATTCAATCATATTAACAATTTTACACTTGTTGTATAGTGTTACCACTAGCTAGATAGTGTAAAATTTTATTTTGATACATGAGCCTTCATTGATAATATTAGGGATTTGATTCAAACCTCTTCTATACAAGTCAACTATGTAAGAGTTGGTATAGAATAACTCTACACCATGCAATATTTGGCTAAATATTATAGCCACACAAGATCTAGGGACTTGATGAAAGCACAAGAGAGATCAATATGCAATGCTCAAGATTGTAATGGAATTAAGTCCAATAGAATTGATTTACAAATGAGGCCACTTGGTTATATACCCAAGGTAAGACATAAGATTAAACAAGATTATGACAAGTGTCTTAATCTTATGTCATGTGATAACATATCATAACTACCTAGGACACATGTGTTAAAAGTCAAAAGATAAGATAAGATCTAATGACAACTAACACCTTCTATAAAGATTCCCTCCTAGGACCTAAGTAAACTTAACATGTATTTATAGGACCTAGTAATGACTAGATAGGTAAAACACCTATTTACACCAACAAACTATTATAAATTCATGATTGATTCAAATATTGAAAAATATTTTCTTTCATGAATATTCCAAAGGGCAGCACTATGTTATCATATTCTAGCAAAAATTTATCTAAAATAACTCATTTAATTTTTATAGTTTATCAATAACGATTAAATTATATCCGCAGTTATTCGAACTTGGGTTTTCTTACAAGTATTTAGCTCTCTTTGTAATCTTTAATAAATTCATTTTTATTTGACTCTAGAAATGATTAACAAGAATATTGTCATATAGTCTATTATTGTGGAAGTTTTTGAGCTTCACAAATATGATCCACATAGACTTGTCATCCATGAATGGATTTTGTGTATTTCTTATAAATGTATGAACTATAAATATTATTAAATTAATGAACATTATTTTTTAATGGAGCTCCAGGCTATATATCTCTTTTCTTGTGAGACACGTCTCTATCTCTAAATAAATTTAAGATGACAAAGGTGACTACCCCTTTTAATGGCTTTTTTCAACTTGTAACTTGTTATCTTGAAGATGTTGAGCTCATTGAGGAGGTATTTGAGGTGGTGCATGATTGTGTTTCCTATTTTCTATTATAAAAAATGAATTTACATAAAATAACTAAACTATCAAGTACACAATTATAAAATCCATTCAAGATAACTAATATCTACTTCATTTATTACACTATAATTATATTATATTTTTCCAATTTCCATGTCATAGGGATTCTAAGGTGCCACACATGTATTGAAGCATAACATGTGTATTCTAAGGTGACTTCATTAATAGTAATGCTTTGATAGATCTTGACTTGCAAGGCACCTCTTATACTTGGACTAATAGGAGGAATGGGCAAGATTTGATCCAAGTGAGACTCGATATGGCCCTTGTTTCTTGTCAATGGTTTATAGACTATTTTTGTGCTTTGAGAGATCTTTCAAGGGTGGGATCTAATCATTTTCCCATTTGTCTAACAGCAGACCCTACTAAGGTGAAAAAGAACTCGCCTTTCAGATTTGAAAAATTCTGGTTATCTCATCCTCAAATCTTTGAGGAAATCAGAAGCTGGTGGAATGTTGATATTTCTGGCACAGCTATGTTTAGGATTGCTAAAAAATTAAAGGAAGTGAAATCTAATTTGAGGAGATGGAAAAAGGATGCCTTTGGGAAGATATTTGGAACTAAGACGAATATTCAGAGTAATCTTCAGGAGATCCAGGCTAAAATCCAGAAATTGGGGTACATTGATAATTTTAGAGAAAAGGAAAATGAACTCTTCACTAAGTTGCATGATATTATTGCTAAAGAGGAAGTCTTTTGGCGGCAGAGATCAAGGGTTTCTTGGCTGACTGAGGGAGATAGGAACACCAAATTTTTTCACCTGCCTGCTTCGAAACATAGGGCTGCTAATAGAATTGCTTACATTGAAGTGAATGGGACTAGGTTTGAGGAGGAAGATGATATCAAGAAACGGGTTGTTCTTTTCTTCAATAACCTACTATCATGTAATGGAAAGATTGTGCCTGATGCTCAAGACTCCTTGCTTGAGGCTATTCCCTAGGTGATAGGTCAAAATGAAAATTCTTTGATCACTGTTATTCCTACCAAGGCTGAAATTAGGAAAGTCATTTTCTCTTTTGATGGCAGTAAAGCTCCCGGACCTGATGGGTTCCCTTTATTCTTCTTCTAAGAGTTTTAGGAAATTGTTGAGTTGGATGTTGAGAAGGCTGTCAAGGAATTCTTTGGTTCAAGATGTCTTTTGAAAGAACTAAATGCTACTTTTGTGGTCCTTATTCCAAAAAAACTTGGGGCTTCGAAGTTTGAAGCCTTTTGGCCAATCAGCCTATGTAATTCTATCTATAAAATCATTTCGAAGGTTCTAACTACAAGAATTCTTTCTTTGCTTCCTCAAATGATCTCTCTGCAACAGAATTGTTTTGTGCTAGGTAGGTACATTCTGGACTCAGCTATCACTGTTCATGAGAATTTACATTCCCTAATTATTTCGAACACTGAAGGGTTCATTCTTAAACTGGACATATCTAAAGCCTATGATTGGGTAGATTGGAATTTTTTATTTAAAATCATGGTCAAGTTTGGTTTTAACGGCAAAGTCATCCAACTGATGAACCAGCTTGTTTTGATGGTTACTACCTTTGTCATTGTGAATGGGTCGCCTTCGAGGTTTTTTCAAACTTCTAGAGGTCTCAGACAGGGAGATCCTATCTCTCCAATTTTGTTTACAATTGTGGTTGAGTGTTTGAGAAGAATTATTAAAAATCTTATTAATCAAAGATCCCTTGTTGGTCTAAGACCTTCCTCTTCTCTTCTAACTTGTTCCCACCAGCAATTTGTTGATAATACCATTCCTATGGGAAGATCCACTGTGACTAAAGCTATGACTTTCAAAAGGATCCTGAATCTTTATGAATCTGCTTCTGGGAAAGTTGTTAATAGGGCAAAGAGTTCAATTTTCTTCTTCAACACTCCTGAACATAGACAAATTAAACTTGCTCGAATTATTGGCTGCCGGATCAAGCCTTTACCGTCAACCTATCTTGGTTTGCCTCTATGCCTTAAACCCCCAGATTCATTTTGGACCTCTTTGGTTGAAAAATTCAATAAGCAGTTGTTGGGATGGAAAGGAGCACTTCTTAGTCAAGCTAGAAAAATACAGCTCCTTAAAGCCTCTTTGCAAAATTTACCTGTGTATGCTCTCAGTTTATTTAAAATTCCTACTAAATATGTTGAGGCTATTGAAAAAATTCAGAAAAGGTTTCTCTAGTCTAGTGTGGAGGATAAGAAGAGACTCCCAGTTGTTGGGTGGGACCTGGTTTGCAGACCTAAATCGAGAGGTGGTCTGGGCTTAAGGAAAATTAAAATGTTGTATTTGTCCCTTCTTGCTAAACAGCTTTGGAGATCTCTTACTTTGAGAGGGGAATGGCAAGAGACCTTAAAAGCCAAATACTTTAGCAACTGTGAGTCTCTTAACGATGTTATTACTTCTTCTCTTTTACCTCGTGGGTCTGTCTACTGGAATGATATGAGTAGAGGCAAAAATTTGTTGGAGATGGGGACTGGATGGATTGTTGGAAAAGGAAATAATGTTAGATTTTGGGAAGACAGATGGCTTTTCAAGGATCCTCTAATCAGAATTGAGAATTTCAGTAAATGGATGAATGATTGTAAAAGGGAATTCGGGGTCTTGGTCAAAGATTACTGGAGGAACGGGGACTGGGTTGATTTGAAGACTATAAGTCTAGATCTTTGCCCAATTCAGTCTGCCTTCAGGGCCCTTAGATTGGCTCAACACCAAGTGGATGATCTTGCGGTTTGGAAAGACAATCCGTCTGGCATTTTTTCAGTTTCTTCCGCTACTTCTATGTTGGTTAGTCCACAAGAGTTCCCGCCCTTCTGGGCTAAAGCTTGGATTAATTCTTTGATTCTTAAAATTAATATTTTCTATTGGATCATGCTACAGAACAAGATTCTCACCTTGGACAATCTTGGCAAGAGAGGAATCCAATTACCTAACATATGCTACATGTACAGGAATGATGCTGAGACTGTTAATCATCTTTTTCTTCATTGTCTTTATGTGTCGCATATCCAGGGAAAAATTCTTGTGCATCTTGACATGGTTTGGGTTTCCCCTGCTTCGGTTGAAGATTTTTTCTTGCAATGGAAAGCTCCATCAAAAAATCCTTTTGTGCATAGGCTCTGGTCTTTTGTTCTACCTTTTGTTTCATGGAGTATCTAGAAGGAAAGGAACAACGGATTGTTTAGGGAAAAAGAGACGTCGGAGGGGGATTTGTATGAAAAAATTGTTAGGGCTATAAAGGAAAATTTATCCTTATTTCCTAGAAAAATTGCTGATAAAACTACTTGGTCTCCCTTTGATATTGCTACAACCGAAAAGTGGAATTCAAAATTAGTTGTTTTAAAAGTCCCTATGCCGGCCCATTGTGGCAGGGAGAATGCCAACTGAACTTTTCCACCTTTTGGATGGGTGAAAGCCAATTTTGATGGTGCTACTAAAGGCAACCCTAGGAAAGCTGGTAGTGAGTGTGTTTTAAGGGACAATGTGGGGGCTTTTATTGCAGCTTTTTTTGTGGACATTGGCACCCAAACTAATCATGTTATGGAAGCTGTTGGGGCTTATCATGCAGTTAACCTAGCTTTCAATATGAATATGAAATTTCTTTGGTTGGAGGGGGATTCTAAGAACATAATAGACTACATCCCTTCGTGGACCATCAAAAAGTGGATCAAAGATACAATTGCTATATTAAGTAAATTCGACAAAGTGAAAGTTTCCCATGCCTACAGAGAAGCCAATAAGGTGGCAGATTATTTTGCCAATGAAGGGGTCAAGAGGGGTGGGGAAAACACATGGAGGAAGAATGATTACCTCCATTCTGAGGTTAAAGCTCTAATCTATTGTGATTCTATACATGGAAGAGAAGTTTTTCTTCGCCATGATGAAGCGAATAAAGATTAAGTACATTGATCTCATTAGATTTGATGGGACCGACGTCATTTTCCTTTTCGAGAAGCATTTTTGGCACGCTTTATGGGTGTCTGGGAAAATAAGCTCATACGGGACCCAGAGCAACTGTAGGGGTTGGTATAGCAGAGCTTTGAAGATGGGGGGAGAGAGAAAACGTGTTGAGCCAAGCAGCTTTCAAGAGCACAGGAATAATGTTAAAGCTTGGGAAAAATTGAAAAGGGAGGTTTAGTTTTGTTCTTGGAAAAGCTCCATGGTACTGATGAGATGATGCTGGACTATTTCGCCAAAAACTAGAAAAATGGTGAGATTGTGTTGTTTGGTAGGAATGTTAAGCTGAATGAGTAAATCATTGTTGAGATTACTGGTCTTTTGACTGAGGGTGTGAAATTTTATCGGGACTGCCGGTTCTCTGATGAAGTAGTTATTAGACTTCTAAAGAAAGATAAGGAGAAGGCTAAGCTGGTTAAGGTTTCTAATAGCTACTTTGATGTGGAGTCCATTAAATCGATTTGGAGGAAATTTTTGAGAGTCATCGTGGAGTACATCACGGTTGATGGGTGCTTCACCAGGGCGTATGGTTATCACTTTGCCATTTTGAACCACTTTCGTCACAAGGTTCATATCTCTTTGCCTTTTTATTTATTCTCTTCTCTAAAGAATTGCCTTGATGATGTTAAAAGAAACCCTAGGCAGATTTCTATTATTCACCCTAGACTTGTCAGGCTCATCTTTGAGCATTTCCAAAATTTACCCGCTCTACCTAAAAATGTTGCTGCTAGGGAGTTGGATGATGAGGATACAGAAAGTAGCAGGGAGAATGATCCTTTGGCCCCTTTTGTTTTTGCTCAAGCTAGTACTAAAACCACTGACCCTCAGTCCCTTTCTTTCCAGAATGTCCTTGAGGGTTCTACTTTGCCTTCTTGTCTTAACCCCCAGCCTTCTCATGGTTGCTCTATGCCAGGTTCTGCTCCGCCGTCTTGTCTTAATCCCTAGCCTTCGCCTGGTTGCCCTACCCCGGGTTTGGTCTCTAGGTCTAAAGGTGTCAGTTATGAAATTGGTTTTGTCCTTTGGGAATTCTTTGGAAATTCATTCTGAAAATCCTATGGCTAGTAAAGAGTCGGTCCCTAGTGCCCCTGTGTCTGGAAGATTTGTGAATGACCCTAAAAGACCCCCTAATCAGGATGAAATTAATTCTTCCCCAAATAAGTTTAGATCTAATGACATAATGAGTGTGGTGGAAAAAAGTGTTGATGGCCTTATCACTGTTCTTAAGTGGGCCCATAAAGAAGTTTGTGATTTGAATGGTCGTAATATAGATCTCAGCAACAGAGTCATGGAGTTGGAGCAGAAGGTGAGCTAGAGCCGTAAGGAGAATGATGGACAGAACACCCCCTTAATGGAGAAAAGACAACAGTTGCAGGAGGAAAGATTGTCTAGGCTGGAGAGCAATATGTCCAAGATTGGCCAAAATATCAGGGCCACTGTGGAGCATAATCATAAAATTGTCAAGCATAACACCATTATCATTAATGCTATGGTGGAAAAGTTGGAAAAAAATCAAAAGGGCTCGTTGTTCGTTGACTTGGATGCAGACAGAGGTTGTAGTAGAGATGTTGTTGAAGGGATTTCGACTCGCACCCGGGCTAACACAAAGAGGAAGGTCCCTGCTTCTACACATATGGTTCAAATCCTCAAGTAGGGAATACAGGAAATGAGTGAAGTTGAGAAGGAAGTTGAGGATTTTTTGAACTTCATTGAGTAGTGTTGTTGTTGTCTTCTCTGGCTTTTTGGCAGTCCTTTTTTGGACCCTGTTGTCTCTTTGTTGCTATCATTTCTTTTTGGGACAGCTGTCTGTTCTCTTGGACTTTTTTTGATCTATCTTTGTATGTTTAAACTTTGTGGTTTCAGGTCCCTGTAAAACCTATTTTTTCCTTTTCAAAAACATGTGTATTATTTACATGTTTCACATAATGGTCCAACAAAAAATTACAAAGGTAGATCATGTGCTTGTAGGGAACAATGCATAGGTATGAAATATATACCTAAAGCATAATTCTTGAAATATATAAAACTAATTTGAGGAAAATATATTATCTTATGCTTAAATAAATCATGATTGTTTAAGTTCGAACTCAATAGTTTTATATTTACATGACTAAGTTTATAAAATATTGCCAGAAGTATATCTATATGCAAGGAAACTATGTGCCAAGCTACCATGCGCATGAGTGTGCAAGAGATATAAAAAGAGAACTATTGTTAATAATTTGATATGTAAGCTTTTGCTCAGATCATATGCCTTTTCTTAAGGATGATGTTCCTCGTGGAATTCTTGTGTGTGTTGAGAAAAGGTTTGTTATTCACCTTACATAATGTTAAAATTAATATTATTTGTTGTGAAACTATGGATGTAGGGATGCATGCTTCACATGGGTTATATATTCTTAGGGGCCACTTTCTATGTTGTATGTAATAGTGAGATAAATATTTAATTTGAGTTAAACATTTTGAAACTATTTATTATTGAGAAAAAATAGTATTAAAAAGGAAAACATAATAAAAAAAAGTAAATGATGGGGACATGGTTTTGTAAGATTATACAATTATACACATGGTTTATGTAATTCAACTTGGAGGTTTTTTGTAATATTATTTTTATAAAATAAAGAACATGAATAGTTGTTGAGGATATCTAGGCTAGGTATCATAACCTTTGACTTTTTGGTTAAGCTTGATTGATAATATCTTGTAGGTTTAATATGTGAGGGGAGGAAGCATGGATTGAGATGTGTGGTTGCATAATTCACACTTTTTTGTTCACATGGAGTGCAAGTGTGGAGCTTGATGTTTTAGAAGTCCATTGAATGGAAACTCTAGAAGTATACCATAATTTTTTTTCATGAGATAATACATTGAGTGTACATGAGTACTTTTGGAGGATGGGTTTATCCCCCATGAGTATTTTCAAGGGTACATCTTATTTCATCTTGATGGTATGTTTGTCTAGTCTTTATCATCACAGATCTTGAATACTTTTTTGTACATTTTTTATCTCATGGGGTTATGTAAAAATAGTTTATTACATGACTACAATTTTTCTTTCATTTGGTATTTGAGTCTCATTCTTAGGTTATGTGATATTTCTATAGTATTATTATCCCTTCAAAGGATTAGACTCTTATGAATAGTTTAGTCCATGGCTTTATAGTAAAATAATGAACACAAATTTAAGTTTGTAGGCGTATTTACAAACTTGTGTTGTTGTTCATCTAGTGTTTGATGGATATTTAACAAATATGGTTTTTATTTGGGTATTTTTATAAGGCTTTGGAGATGATATTTTGTTGGAGTTCTCTTGTACATAATAAAATCTTACCATTTATTCTAAATGGTCCAAGTACCTATGGATCCATATAAAAGTTAAATTGTTTAGATAGAAAACAAATTTTTGCCATATTTAGGGCCATAGAGGAATCTTACAAAAAGTATTTTGTTTAGCCATACAAAACTTGTACTACCATAAAGTTGGTAGAATAGCTAGAGGTCTATAGGGAATATTCACCTACATAGGTATGAACTCATTAGAAAATAAAATAATAAAATAATTATTAGCATCATATAGAAAATAATACAAAATATAAAAAAATTAGAAAGATAAATCCCTTAGTTTTACTAGGCCTTGATGGCTAGTCATGCCTAGCCATATTGGGGTTAAACCCCAATATTAGGGCTAGGGCTATGCTTTCCATGAGCCACTAGCCTCTAAAATTTCCACTAGAATAAACCACCCTACAACCATTAGTATGTCACTCGGCTACCTAATCACTACCACCAAGTGGCACCACCAACTAAATCTACCCATCAATCACCACCAATAGTAGTGAAATTGGAGGACTACCAATCTACCACAATAAAACCATTATAGTTTAATTTTTATTTGATAATAGAGATAATTTATTTGGGGGGCATAACTTTCACCTAAGAAATAATTTGTTTACTTTCTTATAATTATCAAAAATCTCTTTCCAAGTGTTATGTTTGGGTATTAGTTTTTTTATAGATTTTACTCATTTTGATTTTAAAAAATCCCTATTGTAATATAAGTTTTTTTTCCTTATTTTATTAGTTTCTATCATGTGCCTACGATGTCCAATTTTGGGCTTCTTATAGGTGACACAATGCATTTTCTTAGCACTTCATAATGGATCAAGTTTGGAGATTTCAAAATGTGATTTTGTCACCTTAATTTTTATTTGAGCTATTTTTTGGTTCCTTTCACTATGGTAATTTTTCCTAAAAGTGATCTGATGTTTGATTCATGGAATTTTTTTATGTTTATCTCTAGTTTTCCTTGTTTGAAATTCTTATTGATGTATGGTTGAATTTATATATTATATTGTGAGATCTATAAGTTGTGCATAGATCTTAAGCTTTATTGAGTGATTGTTGAGTGTGAATTTGGTACTTTCGTTGAATTATTCATGTTTTACATTAATTCACATTTTCGTTATCCATAGGCATTAACTAGTTAATCTAGTTGGAGGATTTGGGGGATAAGGTTAGACTAAATTAAATAAATATAAATTTATTTAATTAACAATGAAGGATAAAGGTAAGGGATGAAGGGCATAAAATAAATATAATCATTTGTTTAATTGGTTAGAATAGAGTGGAGTGAAATATGGTCAAGTATGAGAAAATTTAGGTGTCTACACTACATCTAAAATAAATTGGTTTTTTTTATCCCAATCTAGATCACGACTAAGATAATATGATGTGTTCTACTTGGAGAAATTTATGGATTGAGCCTAAGGGAGTTTTAAAGAGACTAGATCTTGTCATGATGTTTGATCAATCCTTCTTCTACTTTACAAGATTTAATCCTCTTCTAGTTTAACCCTTAGAAGATATTATCATTTTAGACTATTTTCTAGTATGATTTCATATTTGAGTTGAAAGTTGTCATTCCCAAGGCCTTGATGTCAACTTTTTTTCTCAAAATGTTAGTGCTCAATCACAAGGCCACCTTAGCTCATATACAACATTTCTAAAACTTAGAGGTTAGGTGCAAGATCATCATAGAAAAAATAGGCCCTTAAGTGGCAAAAAATTCAAAAAAATCAAAGTTAGGCAGCTTGACGTAAAAATTTGAATAATTTATCTATATTATTTCAAAAATATGTAAGAATAGAATCTTTAGCAAATTGAATGTAGTTTCTAAACTACTAGGTTTTTTTTAAAATCTATTTGGTGAAAATTTGAAATTTCAATGCAATGGTATTTAAATTTCAGGGAAAAATAAGAAGTAGTGTCTGTTTGACCAAACAAATAAATTTTTATATGATTTTAGATATAAGTAGAGGACTCATGTCTCGATGTGATACATATTTTTTGTATTTTTTTCCAAATAATTAATTATTATTTTTTTATTGCAACTTTTAAAAATATAAAACTCATATAACCACCTTAACATGGTCAAAAATTCATGAATTTTTTTTAATCTTATAGTATGCAAAGCATAGAATGTGACACATGTTTTGGATTCAAAAATGTGATACCATTTGAAAGCTATAGATGTTTTCAATCATCCTATCAATTAGGACTTTAGTCATAATTCAAATAGAAAATGACTAATAATTATTTATTAAATTCAAAGTAAAACATAATTTATATTGGTGGAAAGCTAAGAATCTCCTTTAAAACCCTTTTTCATCATTTTGGGTAAAAAAAAAGTCGTCGGCCACATACCCATCATATTACCACTTTTTGGCCCATCATGATCCTGTACATACCCTAGAGCATCATCCCATGCATGAAACCAACTAGAATTCATGGTGGAATGATGGAATTACCCATATTTATTGCTTCCTCCATATTTATGGGTGACAATTAGTTCACTTTCACATCTACTTGTACAAGGCCACCACCCTTGATCTCTATTGAGCCACTGCCATTGCCACTCTAGAAGCACAACCATTTGATTCTACCATTCAAATTTCCATGTACCTTAATTTTACTACCAAACATAGGTTGCAATATGCTTATTCAACTTATATAGTGGGGTGAATATCAAGGCTAGGCTCCATTGGATCAAAATTGGTGACCAAGTGTTAAAATATTTTTTAGGCCTTGTGTGTTTTTCATTCTTCACCATCCATCAAGAAAATTTGTGAAGGACATCAACTCTTACAAGAGCTTCATGATATTATTCAAGAATTTATAAGATACTATGAGTAGGTCTTTGTGGATTAGGATTATATGCCAAAGCAAATGGTTTCCTTATAATAACACCTCAATGTGGTACCTTTTTAGGTATCTAATTCTCAACGTATTGTGCATGCACAACTTCTCACCTTAGAATATTTCAAGGAAGATAGTTAATGATGTTCAATGATAAATCTCTTGGGTTGGATGGGTTCCCTTATAAATGTTACAAGTTCCTTTAGTATATTGTTGGAAATGACCTACAAAGAGTTTATATTAAATATTTTTACTCCAAATATCTAAGAAAGATAATTACAAAGGAAATGTTAAATTCACACCTAAAACTATTGACCTTGAAGAGATTTAAAACTAGAGGCCAATTACTTTGATGAATGTCTACTACAAGATCATTGTCAAATCTCTAGATCTCATGTTCTACCCCATGCTCCCCTAACTTGTTTGTCCTAAGTAGATAGAATTCATTAAATCCAAACTTATCTTGGATAAATATTATTTTTTATTAGAAATTTATGGAATGGAGTTTTGCTCCCATCAGCCTTCCATCTTCCTCAAACTTGGATTTACTAAGGCCTATGATGTCATGCCCACCTTTTAACCTGACTAAAACAATACACAAACACCAATTATTTTTGGAACACAACAACAATTACCAACTACATTTAATAGGTTTGGATATGTACAATCAAGAGAGAGACAAAATAATAAATAAGGAGGGTGAGATAACCCCTTCTCCACATCCTAGTTAAAGATGGTCGCCCACTAAACACTAATGCCTTAAGGAAGGCCACTTAAGAGAAGACGCTTTATTTTGGATGATCCCCCAAATTTGGAATTATAAGGCCATGAGCAATGAGAGCAACTTCCTATTAACTGGGTACATTAGATTCTAATGCATTTGGTTGGTAGTTTCGGCACCCAAATTGGTACATTTTTCTTGATTAATTTAATATTAGGGCATCACTCTAGATGGCCATTTAAATCATATGGTTATTCCTAGTTTTCGTTATCCATTATATGGCCATATGGAGTCACTTAATTATCTCTTCTAATTTTGTCTTGAAGTTCAAGATACTTAGAATTGGATCCATGACTTTTTCAAGCTATTTAGGCCTACCATTTTTTCCTAGTATATGGTTTTACTTAGAATTTGGCCTTATCTCCTACACAAATTTATACTTAAATTTAGCATGATTTCAAAGTGAAATTATCTTCAATATCTAAAAATATAGAAATATTGTAATTTTTCATGTTGTTTTGTTGACACCTATTATTCTTTGTATATTAAATCTATTATTTTCTCTAATTATCTTATGTAGATTCATATTTAAGCTTGTAAAGTTGCACTTGAAGTTGCTCATCTTTAGGATCTAGTAGATCATTGGGGGAATGCCCCCTACACTGATGGTAGAGTTATATCTGATCCCCATCTCCTCAATGAGGGTTTTGAAGTGGATGCATCTTGCTTATGAGGTGTGATAATGTATCTCTTTCTCAGTGTCATCATGGATCTCAACCTCTACCTTATCAAATATTGTTGTTTGTGGAGGGTGGGATCTACCCTTCCATATGACATTTACCTCTTCTCATGAGCAGGGAGGTGCTTCTAATTGGCTTGACTCAAATAAGTTTCCTTGTTTGAAGTTGACCATCTCTCTAACCCATCCATGGCAACCTATAAACAACTCTTACAAAGGAGAAGAAGGCACCCTCACTAACTAGGAGTCAATTGATGATATTGCCTCATGAAATATTGAGGCAATCGAAATGATAAAGATTCCCCACCATCCGGTTTTGTTTTAGTTGTTTACACTTTGTTAGACTTGACCTTTTAATGTTCTTTCATTGTTAATTTAAACACTATTCAATTAAATTAGTTTAAAAAGTGTTTATGCATACCTTATTTCTCTTCACGCATATATACATATAAATAAGTCCCCTTGGAAAAATATTATCCCATAGAAATAAAAACATATTACATAATAAGATCTTTGACCACCACATATTAAAACTAAAATCAATTTTGATTAAAAAAACATAGTAAAGACACACAAATAACAAAGTCGTGTGATAATCATCCAAGATATATTGTTTTAATGCTTCGATCCTTTTAAAAACTTTCAGAGTTTGAGGCGTGGAACTACATAAATGCCTAAGTTTGAACTTTAACCATCAACGACTTGTAGAATTCCTCAGTCATTTTATCATCACTTTCCTTACAATGGTCTGGGTTGTAACAGATCAGCACCGGCATCAAAAGCTGTTGAAATCCACCTCCCACGAACACACCATCGCCTACTTCCATTAACTCCATCCTTAATGACATATCTTTCAGCTTCATCACTATACGTTTGAGATTAACCCACCTCAGCTTTAACTTCCTTAGCGATTTCAGCCTCCAAATCTTATGCCTGCCGCCGCCCATTCTGGCCTGTCTGAGGCGGCGCCACCTCCTGCTGCTCATGGTGGAAGAATTTTGCGGCCTCTGGTATTTCCTTCTTTGCAGAAGGCGCTTCAGGTACCTGTAAAGTCTCACAATAAATATGGCTTTCATTCCTTTGTTTTCTTAAGAACAGTTTAGTTAAGTTGGTGGCCTGATAACAGCTTTTATAGTATTCATGTCCACTCTTTCCACATCTATTGAAATGTATTTTTGACTTATCCTCTGTGCGTTGGATTCTATCTGCACCATCATCTTTGTCACCTTTCTTTGCATTTATATTCTTACGTCTGGAAATTTAGTCTTTCCTTTTGTTCTTTAGCTCATAATTGGATGTTATTGAATCACAGTTACAGAAGAACTTGCCAAAAAATGACTTCTAAAACCTATCCGCTCTGATTTTTTAGGTTGGATAATCTTGTTAAGAGTGTGTTTCTGGGAATCTGTCAACTTCTTCTAACACAAGTCCTTACATGGGTTTGTTTTATGGTTCAACAGTAATTATTCAATGACAATAATGTGGTGAAGTTGAATGTTTTTGAATGAATCTATTGGAAATAAAGTCTTGTTGAGTATAAGGTCTCGACACCTTAAGAGATGAAGTTAGGATCGTGTCTTGGGTGACTTTGTCGAATACCCATCTGTCTTTGACTCTTAACTGAAGAGGTTTTATCCCAAGACTTGCTCTCATATTGGATAGCAAAATGATCTTATGAATGGTATGAAATCCTCCATAAAAAAGAAACGAAAATACAACATTCATCACCATGTGTATGGAGGCATAGGCAAATGAGGCTCTTTATTTTTTCAAAACTAAAATTTGTCCTTCATATTCTTTTTATTTCTAAGTTTGACATATGAATTAGTGCCAATTAAATGTCTGTAAATAAAAAGACAAAGAAAATTGTCACCCAAGTATATGCTAAGTAGACTCACAATAGTTATTACTAAGGGATGTGAAATTAGAATTTAAAAGTTCAAATTTGAGTTTTTTTCTCACATTTTGTGAAAATATATCTAACAGAAAAATAATAGTAATCAAGACGAAGAGAACCTTGGTCTACTGGTGAAATTGAAAGGTTCTAAATGAGCTCACCAAGGATCAAGTCTTGTTGAGTGCAAAAGCTCCAATACTTAAAAAGGGATGAGGCCGAGATCGTGCCTTGGGCGAATTTGGCGGAATGGATACCCTTCAGTCTTTGGCTCTTAGTCGAAGATGCTCAGCAAGGCTCATGCTCCCTCAGTCTTAACCAAAGATGTTTAGCAAGGCTCATTCCCCATGCGAATTTGGAGGAATGGATACCCCTTAGTCTTTGGCTCTTAGCCAAAGATGTTCAGCAAGGCTCGTGCTCCCTCAGTTTTGGCTCTTAGCCAAAGAGATTTAGTAAGGCTCGTGCTCAAAAAGAATTTATGGATGACCTCCATCAAAAAAATAAAAGATAAACATTAGATATATAAAAAAAAAATTTTTAAAAAAGAAATAAAATTTAAACCAAACTTAATACAAAAATCTAACATTTATCAATATACAATTACACAAATAAAATTATATAAACATACAACTGTAACAACTTTTCCATTATAAAAGTTATCAATATTCCTTTTTGTAGTTTATATAAAGATTCCCTCCATAATAAGGTTTATAAATATAGATTTTCGAAATATTATATTTTGTCTTTGCCGAAAGCCGACGCGGATTCCTTATTACACTATTTGTTTTTATCTTAATACTATTAAAATTATTATAAATCATATTTTCACGAGGACATCATAAGTTAGAAAGTAGGTTAGGCCAAATGTTTTATATATAAAGTCTGGTGTAGGGAATGGTAAATAAACACTTTTGTATTATAATGTTTTCTTTCTTTTAATTGCTGTTGGTGATGTATTATTTTATTTAATTATTTATTTTATTTTATATTTATATATTTAAAATTTATTTATTAGGTAGGTATTTATTTATATAGAATGTATTTATTAAAATAGTTAATAATGGTGTGTAATTTTTGATTTGAAGTTTAAGTATTACAATTATTTCATTAGTGGTAATTAAGTGTTATATTTACTTAATCAATGTTATTTTCATTCTAATTAATTAATTTAATTATCTTTTTTATTAGAAGCTAACTCGTGAATTTTTAGACACTTGTCATCCCAATTCTTATGTGTATCAAACTTATATATTTGTATTTTATTTATCTATTCATAAGTTGGTTGTAATTTGTTTTGTATCCTTATCGAAAGAGCTATTATATTGTATTATGTAATCATCTTTTTGCTCTTGTCATTAATATCTTGGATTTGTTTGTTTTCTTTGTAAATCTTATAAGTGTATTGAAATAAACAAATGACTAATTGAATAAATGACAATTTAGATTTGGTTAATTTTAGATTTATCATAATTACTTAATTCTCACATTTGATAGATTTTCCCTATCCTAGAAAAAATTACCTTGAGTTAAAAATTTTAATTATTTAGAATACAACAATATCAAACTATTATATCATAACAATATAGACCATATTCAACCAAGATTCTTACTTTACCTACTTTTTAATTTTATGTGCTCACCTAAATTAAACATATTCAAAAGCTATATATAGTTAGAAAAATTACGTGTTGAATTGTCATAATCATATTTATATTCATAAAATATTTAACTCTTAATTGTCAAAAGAATGACACATAGAAAAATGATCATCTACTAGGTAAAACACATAAGTGACTCACTTTTGAGATAAAATGAGTCATTCTCAAAATCACACAAGTTTGATCAAAGATGGTTTCAATTAAACTACCTTCTATTAAACCTAGTCAACAAACCCATGAAATCACATGACATGCAACTTGGTAGAATAAGATTCAATTTAACCATTTTTTTTATTAAATCATGTATGTGTTTTTCCTCTAAAAGATAAGTCTCACCAATTATTTTGGTACTTCAACCTATAAAATAAATGGGATAACTCCTTGTACATTGATAGTACCCAATGTGTTAAGCTTAGCATAGGTTGTGCACTCAAAGGTAAATTCAATCATATTAATAATTTTACAATTGTTGTTTAGTGTTACCACTAGCTAGCTAGTGAAAATTAGAGTGCACTCAAGGGTAAATTCAATCATATTAATAATTTTACACTTGTTGTTTAGTGTTACCACTAGCTAGCTAGTGTAAAATTATAATTTGATACATGAGACTTCATTTATAACATTAGGGATTTGATTTATACCACTTCTATCCAAATCAACTAGTTGAAATTCAAGGTTGACTCAAATATTGAAAAAAAAATACTTTCATGGGCATTCGAAAAGGAATGTTATGTTACCATATTCTAACAAGAATTCCTCTAAAACAACTCATTTATTTTTTATGGTTTATAAAAAATGGTGTAAAACTTATATGTGTTTATGGTATCTTAGGTTTTCTTACAAGTATTTAGTTCTCATTGTACTCTTGAATAGATTCATATTTATGTAAATCTAGACATAATTAACAAGAATATTGTCATATGGTAAATAAACACTATAGTCTCGTGAAATTTACAAATATGATTCATGTATACTTGTCATCCATGAATTGACTTTGTGTGTTTCTTCTAAAGGTATGAACGATTAATAGTATAAAATTAATAAACATTATTTTTATGAGACATTCCTATATCTCTCTTTTCTTTTGAGACACCTCTCTAAATAAGTTTAAGATGACAAAGATGACTACCCCTTTTAATGGTTTCTCTCAACTTGTAACTTGTTATGTTGAATATGTTGAGCTAAGTGAGGAGGTATTTGAGGTGGGTGTATGATTATGTTTCCTATTTTCTAATATGAAATTGAATTTACATAAGATAACTAAACAATCAAGTACACAATTATAAAATTCATTAAAGATTAATAATTGTCATCTATTATATACTATAATTATAGTATATTTGTCTAATTCCCATGTCATGGGGGTTCCAAGGTGCCACACATGTATTGAAGAATAACATGTGAATTCCTTGCATATTTCACATTATGGTCCAAAACAAACTTACAAAGGTAGATCATGTGATTGTAGGAAGAAATACAAAGGTATGATGTGTACATTAAACATAATTCTTGAAGGAGAGAATTGAGGTAATTATGGAAGATTATGCTCAAATATGTTAGTGTAAATAGGTGTTTTACCTATGTAGGTCCTATTTACATGTTATGTCCACTTAGGTCCTAGGAGGGAATCTTTCTAGTTAGCATTAGTTGTCACTAGATCTTATCTTATCTTTATGCATTTAATGCTTGTGTCCTAAGTCATTTAATATTTATAGGGGTATTTGTCTCATTATACAAGATTAATACACATGACAAAATCTTGTCTAATCCTATCTTACATTTTTTTCTTTATAAGCAAGGCATGTCATTTGTATATCCTAGAAAATTTAGTTCATTTGAGTCAATCCAATATATCACTACAATCTTAAATGTTGCATATTGGTCATATCTTGCATCCATTATTATAAATATGTGTTCTCTATTTTACCTTTTGTAGAAGGTTTTTTTTGTTTTTATAGGTGATCTTGGAGGTGATCTTGGAGGCTTAAGTCCTTGAGTGACTCTAACATGGTATCAAAGCTTCAAAATTGAAAAACCCCTTCTCAAATCTAATGGTGATTCAAGATTGAGCTTTTATAGGGTGTGTAGGGGTGTGAAATGGACCTCATGCTTGAGTCTAGAAGATCCAAAAACTCCTATTTTCATATAAAATACTTCATATTTGAGTGAAAAAACTTTGGGCCATTTGGAGGGTTTGGAAAAAATTGCAAAATAAATTCATATGGTCCATCCATATAGAACCTTACCATCCATATTGGTCATTGGCATCATAGTTGGTAGAATTTTTAAGGAATATTCCCTACATAGGTGACAAATTTTGTACTACGCAATCTGAGTATGGTTCAAGCATCATCAAGCATAATCCTTTGTTTATGGTATTTTTTTTCAAGTTTTAATATTATTAAAGTTACAATTTAAAATATTGATATGACCTACATTTAAATATTTTCTACCATTTTTTTTTTTTTCCAACAAGGTTTTGGCTCTTACAAAATTACCTTTACCCCTAATTCTAGCCCAACTAAGTGGGAGGCTTCACTTAGCCCCATAGGGCTTAAATTCCCATGGGTGGCACAACTCATCCCACCCTACATAGCACCACTACTGCCACCCAAGTCATGCCACTATCCCTAATGGTATTTGAAAAAAATGTTTTTTTTTAAATCTAAGTGCAGGTCATATTAGTGACTGAGGGCTAGTGCCCAAGCACCTAATTTTGTCCCTCAAAGGCCCTAATAAGGAATTTTTTTCAATATAGCATAACTTCTTGCCTAGATGTCAAAATTTTCCAAACAAGATATTGACGAAAAGTTGGTTCCAATCACTTCACAGTGGTGCAAGCCATGTTTTAGATTTTTCCTCAAGTGAATTTTACTTCTAGTTGAAGATATATTTTCCTTCTTGGACCTCTGAGCTCATAAATTTTTTCCATGATCTCTAATTTTTGTGATTCTTGTGATGTTAAAAAATTATTGAGGAGCTCCACATTTCTCTTCATGCACTTTTTCCATATTCAACCCCAAGTATCTTTTATTCAGATTTGCGCAATTTTTTATTCTAGTTGATTACTTTGACATACTGCAACTTGCACAAGTTATATCCTTTTGGGAAGGATTTATTTTTAGTCTAGATCATATTGGGAAATGTTATTTCAATTTGAGGATCTCATTCTAATATATTGTTGTAATTTTTCCATCTTTGATCCATCTTGGCAATGTAAATCTAGAACACAATTTTGTTGTAAACATACTACATATAAAGTGCCACATTATATTATTGGGGGGATTCTTGATTGATTAATTTGGGGGTATCTTGGTACATTTTTTTGATCTATTTCCTTGTTCTCTTCTTTTTTTATGGATCACTTTAAGGTTCCTTTGGCATCATATAACTATTCAACTTGGCATCAAAATGCATGGAGTATTTTAATGAATGAAGGTCACTCTCTATATGTTGAAAATAAGGTACCTAAACCTACATATGTAGATAAAAAGATAAAATAGATGATTAAACATACCAAAGCTCTTGGATTTCTTTGTAAACTAGTTTCTTAATATTTGTTATTCCAAATTGAATCATGTAAGAATTCTCATGAAGCTTGGGGAAAATTGAAAATATTATATGGTACTATGGATGAAGTAAGAGGCTATCAAATTGATAATAAATTGATGAGCCTTAATCCTAAGAACTTTGACAACATCCAAGACCACATCACTAAGGTTAATTATGGTCTAAGAGAGCAACATAAAGAATGTGGAATTGATAAGGACATTAAGTTCACCTACAATACTTTGAACAAACTTGGTCTTGATTACATATGTTACTTTTGTTTCTAGATTTCATGTACTCATAGATTTACTATGGGGTCTATATATTCTACACCTTCATTTGCATCATTTTCTAATATTTTCAATACATGATTAAGTAAATCTTATCTCAATAGGTCTCATCGATTCATCTAAATCTCAAGCATTTTTGGCTACTTAGGTGAAAAAATTAGAATATACTGATAAGAAACAAAAGAAATTAAAGAACAATCCACATTCATAGAGAATAAATCTTCTTCCACATATAAATCAAAAAAGAAGGATAAATCCACTTGTTCATATTGCAAGAAGCTTGGAAATGACAAAAATTCTTGTTATAAGAATTGAATATTGATGAGTTGAAACATCTTCTCAAAAAGAATCAAATTGATTTTCCTTCTAGAATGTCTTAGTCACCTTCTTCTTTTTCAAAACAGTCTAATAAGGGAAAAGTGTTGGGAATAGGATGTCATTTAATTGAAATCCTAAACATATTTCATGTGTCTCCTAAGTCCTTGGAAAGTGTTCAACAACACTAGGATTAGAAAGAGATTAAATTCTAATGAAATGAACATGTAAATTGACATTTGTGATTATTCCTAAATGATAGGAACATGTGGGGACATCCAAGAAGAGCTCCTACAAGATAGGAGCACATGGGGCACCCACATGGAAGGTGGAACCCACCTTGCTTCAGTTAATTGTTTGGAGAATTGATAACACTTCAATAATGCATGTTTTGATCCTACAAATTAGGGATTGATATTTACATGGCACTATCAGTTCAATATCAGTTCAATTTAGTTCAGTTTAGTTCAGTTATCTTCAATTGCATGTAGTTATTTTGAGTTGATTGCTACTTGACTTGAGTTGTATGACCAATGACTTTAGTTGCATGACAGATAATAGGTGGATACTTTCAGTTAAGTGGGGATGATCAATCATGCATGATGTTTGCATGAATTGGTGGAGAGATATGTTTTAGTTAACTAAGATTGATTTGGCTCCACCTTGGGCGCCCAAGTTGGCATCTTTCAGTTAACACCTTTCGCATGAGAAGATATTTACAAGGCTCAGTCAAGTGGGCACATTCTTGGGTGCCAACTTTGAGGTGAAGTTTGCAAGATATCTTGTTGACCAAAGTTCAGTTAAGTGTTTAGTTTGGGGAGCCTAAATTGAGGAAGAATTTGGTTTGACTTCATATTACATTTTGGAACTCTACTTGCCCAATCTAGGCATAGATTTTTGTGAGGAGCTTTATGCTCTTGTATTGTACAACTCTAATGAGTTTATATACTAATTTTGTTGTCTATTAATTGTAGAAAGTTTATGAGAGTTCCATGAGAATTTATTGCAGGTTGTGAAGAACAATTTTTGAAGGCAAGGAAGCATATCAATCAAGGATTGATATAGTATTATTGTAATCTTGTTCTAAGGTTAAATAATACAAGCACTATTGATTCTGGTGGAGTTTTTCCCGAAAGGTTTTCTCCACGTATATGTTGTGTCACTTCTATCTCCTTGTCTCATTCTTCTATAATCTTTTCTCTTTCTACAATTGGTAAAATTCATCTAAACAGATTAATCATACACAAATAATTGTGACAAAAAACACTTAATTAGATCTACAATCTCATAGTTTTACAATTTTTAAGCTACAATATTACCTTCATTTTCAACATTTGTTAACAAAGCTAAAGGTTGGTTAGGGTTTGGGATGCCTTTCTCTTAAAATTTTGAAGGATTTTTGGTTATAGTGGGTGATTTTACTATTGTGCTATTGCAGATTTGTAAAAGAGGTGTGTTATAATGAGTTCTACTTCTCGTCTAGATATTGAAAGATTCAATGGATCTAGTTATGAGACGTGGAAACTAAAAATGGAAAATCTCCTTGAAGAGAGAGATCGGTGGTTAGCTATTTGTAATGATACAAAGCCATCTACAATGATGTCAGGTGAGGATTGGGCTAATATTGATAAGAAGGCAAGAGGGACCATAAGGTTATGTCTTGTTGATGTTGTTCTCTTGAATGTTTCAGATGAAGCTACTGCATATAAATTGTGGAAGAGGATAGGTGATATCTATCAAACCAAAAGTCTTACTAATAAGTTGTATTTGAAAGGGAAGTCGTATTCTTTAAAGATGAAAGATGGTGATTCTGTTGCACATCATTAAAAGCTTTCAATTTGATTCTAATTCAATTAGCATTTGTATATGTAAAGCTATGAGATGAAGATAAATGCATTTTGTTACTTTGTTGTTTACCAGAGTCTTGGGAAAATCCAATTGTTGTTATCATTGGTAGTGGTGCAGATCCTAAGATGGACAATATAATTCCTACTCTCCTATCAAAGGAGATGAGGAGGAAGTCTAAAATGGGATCCCAAGATGCCTTATTTATAGGAGGTAGGCCTAAGGAAAAGGCACCTAAGGGAGACAAGAAAGGAAAGGGTAAGTCTAAAGGATGGTCTAAGACCCCTGGTAAGAGAAAGGTAAAGTGAACATTGGAACTATGGGAAACTGGGAGATGTAAAGAAGAATTGTAAGAAAAATTAAAATAGTTTTGATGCTTCTACTGAGAAATCCTCATATGACGGTAATGATGCATTGATCATTTCATGTAAAAATATTAGTGAGGACTCTTGGCTTATTGATTCAGGTTGCTCCTATCATATGACTCCTAAAAAGGAGTGGTTCACTAAGTATACTACATATGATGGAGGGAATGTCTTCTTTGGATATAATGGCACAACAAATATTGTGGGAAAAGGAGAGGTAAAGTTGTGTTTCAATGATGGTAGGGTTAAGAACCTTAATGATGTTTTACATATTCCAATACTTGCTAGAAATCTACTTTTTGTATCTAAGTTCAATGATTCTAGAATGCATGTGAAATTTGACAAAGGTGGTTGCTAAAGGATCTTGGATTGAGACTTTATTTAAGATTAATACCTCCAATTTGAATAAATCAACCAATGTAACTAAAGCTGAAAATACATGTATGTTGTGGCACCATAGATTGGGCCACATTGGTGAAAAAGGTCTTAGGACCATTCTGAATAAGAAATTGGTTGATGGTATTCTTGATTATAATATTAGAAAAAATGATTTTTGCAACAATTGTGTGTTTGGAAATCAATCTAGATCTTCATTTCCTAATGGAACAAATAAAGCTAAAGGATTATTAGAGATTATTCATTCAAATGTTATGGGCCCTGTGGATATTGACTCTATTGGAAAATCTAGATATTGTGTCACATTTATTGATGATGTCTCAAGATATACTGGGATCTATTTTATGCATAACAAATCTGATGTGTTCAATAAGTTTAAATAATTTAAGGCTTTAGTTGAGAAACAATCAAATCATAAGATAAAAGTGTTGAGATCAGATAATGGTGGTGAATATTGTTCTAAGGAATTTCATGATTATTGTAAGCATGCAGGAATTGTGAGATAGAAAACTACTCCATATACACCTCAAAAAAATGGAGTAGCAGAAAGGATGAACCAAACCTTAATGGAAAGAGCTAGGAGTATATTAAGTAGTGCCAAGCTAGATCGATGCCTTTGGGATGAGGTTGTAAGTACTTGTTATTTAATCAATAGATATCCTAGTTCATCTATTGAAGATAAAACCCATTATGAAATGTGGTTAGGTAGGAAACCTAGTGTTGCACATTTAAGGATCTTTGGTTGTGAGGATTTTGTTAGAAACCAATATTAGACATGCAAACCAAAAAACCTTCCACAGAAGAGAAAAGAAAATAAAAGCAAAGATTTGCATGAATATGTGCAAATAATATTATTCAGGAATTCAATAAATTACAATGAGATCAATCCTTATGAAGGAGATCATAAAACCCTAAAGGAAACCCTAAAAGGAAAAACCCTAGTGTGCACAATTAATAATTAATAAATAATTATTAATGTGCCTAAGTTTAGCTTAAGTAACTAAAGTGATAACTGACTTAATTAATTAACCAATATGATGTAATTAATTAAGTGAAATAACTTATTAGTCTAACAGCCCCCCTTAAGATGAACTTAGGAAGTAGCTAAAACACTAAGTAAAAGATGCATGAAAGCAAAGATGGGTCCCAACAACAATGCCTGATCAGGTACCCATTTACGAATTGCAATGAATGAGCTAGAGAAGGAAAACCTAGTGAGACAAAAGCCCCCTACAATGAGATGACCTGCTACAAAGAAGCACTGGAAGAACACTGTGGAGTAACACTAGAACTTGAATCCGGAAAGCAAGGAAATATACTTCTATCTACAAGAAGCCAAATGAGACTCATTGAAGGACTCAGGCAGAATCATAATAATGTAGCAGCAGACCCGATGCCACAGAACAATAGAAAACTCACAAACTGTAACAACCCTGGAATCCATAAAGCAACAATAAATGATAAAAAGATGCCTCCATAAGATGGAATGATATGATGAAAGAATCTAGAAGTGAAGAGTATCTTGATGTCGCTGCCAAACTGTGACTAAAATTGATCCATAAGAGCAAGTACCATGAAGACTCTAGAACATTAACCATAAATTTAATGGCCCTCAAAATGAGATGTGACCCAATTCGGATCATTAACCATAGGCTCTCAATCTAAAGTTTGAACCGATGTGAATCTGATATGTGTCAAGCTATAAGCAAGATGTGGCCAAAAGAAACTACAGAAACCAAATACAACCCATGCGAGTTGTCATCAAGATCAAGATGGAGATCAAAGTGCAACTACACTCTAATCAGATTATTATGCAAGAAACCCCCCTGATGGAACTTTATATTAGTTCATTTATTACAATACCCAATGATTGCAAAAGGAGAGAATGCAAAACATGCATAAACTAGAGAGAAAAAGTAAACCTAGTGCAAGAAAATAAGAATTCCAAAGTTCAAAAATACCTCCCTAATAAAAAAGGACCCCATATCTGTGTAGAGGTTTGAACCAGCTTTCCAATGCCACAAGAATGGCGAAAAAAGGATGAGTGAGTCAAAAGATACTCCCTCCGAAGTGAAAACAACAAAATCTGAGTTCAAGTACCTGTAAAATAAAATTGGAGAAAAATATGGAAAAACCACCTTCACCACTAGATCAGTGTTTGAATCAAATTTCCAATGGTATCTCATTTTCAAAAAAATGATAGTGTATGCAAAATTTACTCTTGATTTGGTGAAAGTTGCTCCAGGAAGGCCAATAAGGCCTGCAGGTGCCTAGGGGGCTAAAAAAAAGTGGGCCCCTGGTCCTATGCGTGACCAGGGGCTGGCGAGTTGGGGGCTAGGGTGGAGCCCCTAGTCACTGATATGACCGATGGGTTGGTGCGGTGGGTGGTTGAGGGTTGGGTGCATAGCGCCTTGTCCCCCATAGGACCATAGCCTTACAGAAGGGGCCCAATGAGGGTTGAACAGTAGCCGGCGGCGTTTGAGCGGAGAAGACTGGTGACAGTGGCAGACCGATGTCCACTGGGTGGTTGGATTAGTTTGCACTGGGAGCGCCAATGTGGAGTTCAAGAAGCATATTTTTTTTATAAAAAAATTGATTTTCGTGCATCGAACTATGTGCTAGGGAGGTTGTACGACCTCCCTAGCTAGCAAAAAAAAATTCCTCCAAAACAACTTTCTCCAAAATCAATGAAACGAAGGGTGATCTTAGGGTTTTTGGCCATTTTGAATGCATTGGTGACCTCCGTTTGTGCAAAAAATGCTCTAAAAAAATGGCTACCCCCAAAGCTTGAAAAAAATCACCGAGCTTGAAACCCTCACAAATCTGGCAAACAATGACCAAAATCAAAAAAATAATAGTCAATCCTGACTTTTTCCAATGCTCTGAATCCAATGGAGATGCATGATCTAATCCAAAATGCTGCATAGATGAGCTCAAGGCATGATACCCTCGAGGAATCTCGAACGAACTATGTACTGATTTTCTCCAAAATCTGAGAAGGGGCTACAAATCAAGGCTCTAATACCATGTTAGGAACCAAGAAAAGAAATGCAAACCAAAAAACCTTCCACATAATAGAAAAAAAAAAAATCAGACCTTTGCATGAAGATGTGCAAATAATATTATTCAGGAATTCAATAAATTACAATGAGATCAATCCTTATGAAGGAGATCATTAAACCCTAAAGGAAACCCTAAAAGGAAAAACCCTAGTGTGCACAATTAATAATTAATAAATAATTATTAATGTGTCTAAGTTTAGCTTAAGTAACTAAAGTGATAACTGACTTAATTAATTAACCAATATGATGTAATTAATTAAGTGAAATAATTTATTACTCTAACAGATTTTGTTCATGTGCCTAAAGAAAAGCGGTCTAAGTTGGATCCAAAAGCACAGAAATGCATATTCATAGGTTATGGTGAAAATGTAAAAGGTTACAAGCTTTAGAATCCTCTAACGTGAAAAAATTACTTTATCTAGAGATGTGATTTTTAAGGGAATTTAGATCTTATATAGGAGAAGAACAACCAAAGGAGAAGGATACTTCTTGAACAGTGCATTTTGAGACAAATACTGAGAAGCATGAAGATGCACATGTTGAAGTACAATTGGATGGATTGGATGAGGAGAGTTCACAGAGTTCTGAGATAGATGCTCATGATGAGCATATCGAGGAACAAGAACCTTCTTTGAGAAGATCCATAGGACAGCGGAATCCCATTGATAGGTATATCCCACCTGATTTTCGTTGTATATATTCTTTGATGAGTACTAATGATGAACCTAGATATTACAGGGAAGCTTTGTCTTCAAATAAGAATAAGCTTTGGTCACAAGCTATGCATGAGGAAATGGTTTCCTTGGATACTTGTGACACATGGGATCTTGAGATTTTTCCCAAAGGAAGAAAGGCCATTGGTTGTAAATGGGTCTTTAAAAAGAAAATTGGAGCAGATGGTAATCTCGAAAGGTACAAGGCTAGATTAGTAGCCAAGGGCCACTCCCAAAGAGATGGAGTTGAATTTAATGAAATATCCTCTCATGTTGCTAAATTAACTTCTATTAGATTCCTTCTATCTATTTTTGTTGCTTATGATTTTAAGATAGAGCAAATGGATGTGAAAACTGCTTTCTTACCCAAAGGAAGAAATTCCATTGGTTGTAAATGAGTCTTTAAAAAGAAAATTGGAGCAAATGGTAATCTCAAAAGGTACAAGGCTAGATTAGTAGCCAAGGGCTACTCCCAAAGAGACGGAGTTGACTTTAATGAAATATTCTCTCATGTTGCTAAATTAACTTCTATTAGATTCCTTCTATCTATTGTTGTTGCTTATGATTTTAAGATAGAGCAAATGGATGTGAAAACTGCTTTCTCACATGGGGATCTTGATGAGGAGATTTATATGAGGCAACCTAATGGTTTTGCTATAAAAGGAAAAGAATTATTGGTTTGTAGGTTAAAGAGATCTTTATATGGATTGAAATAGTCACCTAGAATGTGATACCAAAAGTTTGATTATTTTGCATTGAAAATTGGTTATGTAAGGAGTGAGGAAGATCATTGTGTTTACATAAAAATTATTTATGGTCAGCTTTTAATTATTATCTTGTATGTTGATGACATGTTGTTTATTGGTAACGGTAAGGTAATGATTAAAGAATTGAAAGCACAACTCTCTAGCACATTTGAGATGAGAGATCTAGGGGCTGCAAAATATATCCTTGGTATGGAGATCAGCAGCGACAGAGGTAACATAAAGCTTTGCTTAAGTCAAAGAAACTATGTTGATACTATTTTGAAATGGTTTAACATGCATGATAGTAAACCAATTAATATTCATTTACCATTTGGCACAAATTTAAGTTTATACATGGGTCCTAAATATGATTTTGATCATGAGGAAATGTCTAAAATTCCATATGCTAGTGCAATTGGTAGTTTGATGTATGCAATGGTCTGTACAGGACCAAATATAGCCCAAACAGTGGGAGTTCTAAGTAGATTTATGTCTAACCCTGGTAAAGAACATTGGACTTATGTTAAGAGGGTGTTTAGATATTTACGAGGTACTTCTAATTACTATTTTTTTTATCACGGTGCTAATGATATTGATATTATGCACAAATCATTGGACATGTAGGGTTTTGTTGATTCAGATTGGGCAGGGGACCTGGACAATCGAAGGTCGACAAGTGGCTATGTGTTTACTTTATTTGGAGCTGTGATTAGTTGAATGAGTAAGAGGCAGCCCACGGTTGCTTTGTCCACCACAGAAGCAGATTACATGGCTAATACACATGCCTCTAAAGAGGTAGTTTGGTTACAGAGACTTGGGAAAGGTATTGGTTTTAATTGCAAGAAAATTAGACTTGAATGTGATAGTCAAAGTGCTATTTGTTTAGCCAAAAATCCTATGTATCATGCTCGTACTAAGCATGTTGATGTTTAGTATCACTTTGTGCAAGAAACAGTTGAGAGTGGGAAGGTATTGATTGAGAAAGTTGACACTTTGATCAATGTTGCAGATTATCTTATGAAACTAGTTCCTACAAATAAATTCTCTTGGTGCAGGAAGGCCATTGGCCTTGAGTCATGTACTTGATTTATAATAATGATTCCTTGTTTAGAATAATTGCAATGTATAATGTCAAGTGAGAGAATTTTGGGAATATGAAGCCATTTAATTGCAATCCTAAACATATTTCATGTATCTCCTAAGTCCTTGGAAAGTGTTCCCCAACACTAGGATTAGAAAGACATTAAATTTGAATGAAATGAACATGTAAATTGAAATTTGTGATTCTTCCAAAATGATAGGAACATGTGGGGATGTCCAAGAAGAGTTCCTACAAGATAGGAGCACATGGGGCTCCCACATGGAAGGTGGAAACCACCTTGCTTCAATTAACTATTTGGAGGATTGATAACACTTCTGTAATGCAAGTTTTGATCCTAAAAATTAGGGATCAATATTTACATGAGTCGAGTGGCACTATCAGTTCAGTATCAGTTCAATATTAGTTTAGTTCAATTTAATTTAGTTCAATTCTGGTTCAGTTATCTTCAATTGCATGTAGTTATTTTGAGTTCAATGCTAGTTGACTTGAGTTGACTTGAGTTGCATGATTAATGAGATCAGTTGCATGACAAATAGTAGGTGGATACTTTCAGTTAAGTGGGGATGATCAATCATGCATAATGTTCGTATGAATTGGTGGAGAGATATGTTTCAGTTAACTAAGATTGACTTGGGTCCACCTTGGGTGCCCAAGTTGCCATCTTCGAGTTAACACCTTTTACATGAGAAGATATTTACAAGGCTTAGTCAAGTAGGCCCATTCTTGGATTCCAATTTTGAGGTGAATTTTTCAAGATATCTTCTTGACCAAAGTTCAATTAAGTGTTCAATTTGGGGCGCCTAAATTGAGGAAGACTTTGGTTTGACGTCATATTACATTGTGGAACTCTACTTGCCAAATATAGGCATATATTTTTGTGAAGAGATTTATGCTCTTGTATTGTACAACTCTTATGAGTTTACATGCTCATTTTATTGTCTATTAATTGCAGAAAGTGTATGAGAGTTCCATGAGAGTTTATTGCAAGTTGTGAAGAAGGATTTTTAAGGAAAGGAAGCATATCAATCAAGGATTGATACAGTATTATTGTAATCTTGTTCTAAGGTTAAATAATACAAGCACTATTGATTCTAATGGAGTTTTTTTCCAAAAAGGGTTTCTCCACGTATATGTTGTGTCACTTCTATCTCCTTGTCTCATTCTTCTACAATATTTTGTCTCTTTCCACAATTGGTAAAATTTATCTAAACAGATTAATCATACACAAAGAATTGTGACAAATAACACTTAATTAGATCTACAGTCTCATAGTTTTACAAGTTTTAAACTACAATATTACCTTCATTTTCAACAAAAAGGTCATGTTGGTTTGGTTACTACATCAGAAAATAAGGGAATAACTCTTTGTTCTTTTTTAGGTCATGGATCAAGGAGATGACTTCTAGATTCAAGAGCATCTCATCATATGGAATATTCATAGTCTATATTATCTTATTTTGATCATTCTACTATGTCTCTTATTTTTATGGGAAATAGTACATAAGTGTACTTTGGAAAGGGTCTATTGATTTTAGGGAGGGAACTTTCAATGATTCCTTGTGTTTATCTCATTTTTCAAACAATCTTTTTCCCATATTGTAGTGTCAAAAAATGTCATCCATTACATTTTCACACTTGTTTGAGCCCTTGTGAACTAAATGAAGCTTATTTATGCCTTATTTAAGGTGTTAGTGTTGTACCACACTTTCACACTAATATAGGGTTTTCATTAATTAATTGGGATTTTTTATGCCTTATCTGGTCCTATTTTGCACCCACAAGCCTTATTTAATGCATCTTTCCAAGGATAATCCCATCACATATATAATGACCAATCATAAATTAATGTTTTTAGATTGTGTGGCCAAGATTTAGTGATCTAGGACTCATATTCCACCTTAGGAATATGGATCCCACCTAGGTTTTAGGGCCCTTATCTTGATTTCACATGGATCTAAGCATTTCTTGAAAAATGTGTCCCATAGCCTAACCTAATGGGACTCATACACCACTTCTGGTGTATGAGTCTCATGTGTCTTAATATTAAATTAAATTCAAATTCTTGGCAGGATTTTATTGTCCTATATCTGATGTTAGCTTGTAGTGTTGTAATTTCAGGAAATTTAGCATAAACAAGTATAAATACAAGGTTGTTTCACTCATTTTTCACCTAGCAAGTTGAATAAGCATCCATATAGAAAAATTGAAGTTCACAAGAGCATTCAAGAGTTTACAAGAGAATTTAAGATTCTTCAAGAGCTCATTATTAAGTGTTTTGGAGCATTATTCAACCATCAAACATCATGTCAAAGTCATCATGCATCATGTTTGTTTTTGAGCTAACAATTGTGATGTAGGGTTTCATGATTCAAGCAAGATTTCAATTCAAGATCTATCACATTCAAGCAAGAGTCAAGATCTACATCCATTTGATCCATTTCATACATGTTTACATTCTTTATTTCTAGGGTTTGGTGAGTTGCACAACATTACATTTTGTTCATTCATCATTCCTCCTTTGCATTTGATTTCATTATAAGGTTTTATTAACAAGGAAAACCCCTTTCCACTAACAAAAAAACATTTTTCCCTCTCTTTAGTGTGTGATTTGCATATCTAGGTTGAAGGGCCTCTAAGGAGAAAGATTGGAGAAAATTTGTCAAGTGTTCAAAGTAGTCAAAGTTGTCACATCATCTACAAGATCATTGAAGGAAATCTACAGAGCAGAATTCAACATTTCAGATTTGGAAATCAGGTTGAGAAGACAAAGCAGAGATTGAAGAGTAGATTCAGACCTTGATTCTCAAAAAAATCCAAGCAAGACTTGATGAGTCCAAATAATGACTCATTTTTATAGGGTTTATCATATGTTTATTATTGTTACTATGGGGTTTTAGCACCTGGTTACTAATACTTTCTATGTTATTTCCCTAAACTTATGAACTTTGGACATGAACTTATCCATGTAGCTTTTGATAGTATTAACCTACTATGTTATATATCTATATTAATTTTACATGTGATTGAATTAATGTTATTCTAAGGTGATTATGGATATAAAATTGTCTTGTGCATGCTAATTTCATAATGCAGGTTCACATTAAGATGCAGATATAAATGAAGCTTGCAAGGTGAAAGAAGTTCATGCCAATTGCCTAGTTGCTAAAGGAGTCAAAAAGAGATGGACATTAAAGAAGTCAATGGTTAGAAACTTCCAACTCATGTGGAAGTTATAACTTACCTTTAAATGACCATGTCTATTAGTTGAGTAGATTTAGGAGGTGTTGCTATGCTAGATTCTCATTGAGGCAAGACTGGTTTGACTAAATCTTGTGCATGCATAACCTCCTTCCTCTTTTTCATGCCTTCAATAAATGGTGTCCTCCTAGTCTGTTGGAGTCAACTACCCAGTTAGTTAGAGTTAGTTAGAAGCTTTCCTTCTATAAATAATGATCAAATTTTCCTCTTCAGAGAGTTGGATGTTCTGATATTGTACTTTCATTTTTAGTTTCAAGGAATACAGTCATGTTGTTGTTATGATGTAACAATGTTTTCAATAAATAAAATGATACTTTAATTTGTTGCATCTGAGTTAGTTTTGGGAAGACTCATTCAAGGGGGGGCACTTGGTGAGAATTTCATCCATTTAGTTTAGTAGTTACTTTTCTATTTGGTAATTAGTTACGGTCTTAGCAACTATCTATTCCTACAACCATTGGAACTTCATTTTTTGTATGTTCCTATAGCCAAGGTAGACCGGATAGATTCCTATCTGTTTGTTGAGACTTTTGTTTCTATCATTCATTTCAGTTCAGTTTAGTTGTTGATTTATGCTCAGTAGTTATGCTAATTCCTTTCAAGCATTTCACTTTTAGTACTATTTCCTTTCTAGTTATAGGATAAGGATGACTACAATTGAGTCCTAGTGCATAGACAATGTTGACCCATTTCAAGTTCACGTCCCTGGGTTGATAATGAAATGAACCTTCATGATGAGCAAGATAAATACTTAGTGCAGATATCTAATCTCTAAGTTATAGCTTTAATGACTTAGTTATTGAACCATTATAGGAGGCCAACAAGACTACTATGCCACTTATGGCGTATGATTCCCAGTAGAGTTAAATTTCTAGATTTTGGGTGTTTTAGACTTGTCTTTTGCTAGATTTTTGTTCCTACCTAGAAACCCTAATTTGGGACTAAATCACCTAGACTGACATATGAGTCCCAATAGACATTATGATTAGCATATTCAACAATTTAGGTCTTTAATCAAGTTGCTACATGTTTCTAGGTGCCCTTTTGTATTTTTCTAGCTTTCTATTCTATTTTACATTCATTTCTAGGTCATTTAGTGAATATGTACACATCATCAAGGTTGACTATTAGGTTTTGCATGTTACTAGTCTTTCCAAGCCCTAGCTTGGTGGGGAACCCCTCTTTAGTATCTAACTAGACCCTAGGCCACGCTATTACAAATATCTCCCCCTCATTTCATCCTTGGATTGAGATCTCTAGGGCTTCCTTGAATGAAAGGAGAACAAAACCTTTTTTTCTATGTCCTAAACCATAGAGCAAATTTTTTCCACCTTTCACATATATCAGATTATAAATGGTGAAGATAGGAAGACTATGGAGTTCACTCTTGATTCATTCATCATTAGAGACTTGGGGAGTAGAGAGATTCTTATACTAGGATGGTTGATCATTCATCTTGGTTGTACACCTTTAAAAAAAATCTCCTAATGATGATGTTAGTAGGATTAGGGCATAAATATAACATATTGCAGGATACCAAAAGAAGACCACAATACCAAGCAAAGACATTAAGCCACTAGGAGTCATTTCCTTTCAAGGGAACATATGTATATATGTCATATGTAATAGATAGAGAGATGGGAGATTGATGTGATGTAATAGAGTGTAATAATAAGGTAATGATAGCATACTATCAAATTAGAGACTAGACTTTCCCTTTTGTTCTGCTATAATACAATATATATAAATGAGTTACAAGGAAAATCTGTGTGTTGTGGATATATGAGAATTTTATTTTGTTAGTATGATTTTGTATGTCATGTATGTCTTATAGATTCCTACTACATATGCATATTTCTCTTACTTTATCCTTTGGGGTATAAATATACTACTTAAGGAGTACTCAGGTATAGATTTTTGCATTGTACTACCCCCATTTATCTTGCCAACATTGGTTTTGTTGTTGGGACCCTGGAGAGAAATATAAAGAAAGTAGAGGCATAAAGGTAGGAAAGTTGGTAGAAAATAATTTTTTCATTAGACCCTAAGTTTTTCCTCAATGAGAGGGGGTAGGCCATTAGGGGATGATGAATGGAAAGGAGGAGGATCCTAGAGATCCTTGAAAATATGTGACTATTTAAAATATTCTTTCAGAACCTTGATATAGGAGAAAAAGATAAAAGTTCAAACCAAGGATACATATGGGAATAGGGATAGCCAAAAAGAGAGAGAGAAAGAGATATATGAAATCATCAAGTTAGGAATGGAAATGAATGTAGAAGAAAGGAAACTTAAAAAAACCTTGGAAAGAAAAGAAAGGTACAGCAAGGGGGAAATAGAATGAAGAGAGAAAGAATAAGCAGGAAAATTTGAAGAGGAAATCCTAAATAAATAAGTTGAGCATGCCAAGAAGGGTGCTATTGAGAAAATCAATGTGGGTGCATCTGATGATAGGAAAGAAAGAGGAAAAGAATCAGAAGCCAAATATACCACAAGAGAGAAAAAGAGAAAAGTGGTGGAACCTAATCCTAAGGATTTTCTAACTAAGCATAAGATAATATTAATCACTAATGAAAAGATGAAATTACAAATGAAAAGGTATGAAGAACATATATACGTCTCCCCTGGACCAAGAGTCACCCCTTGATCTAGATATAACACACATGGGAACATACAATAAAAGAGAAGAAGGTAAGAAGCCTGAATTGTAGATAACATATACATTGAATTGGGACATCATTGAAGGTAACCAATCTATTGGGTGGAGAACAATAGAAGAATAGAGTAACTACAAAAGGACAAAAAGTGACAATGAATCTAGTTTCATATTCTAGAATTAGAGTAGCGGTACAACAAGTCTGAAAGAAGGGTCATTGAAAGAGGACATGGCCACAATGAGGAATATGTTATTCTTTGAAAGGGACACTAGTAACATCATAGAACACATCTTCTTGCTAGAAACTATATGAGAGATCTAGAATGAGAAGAGAGATAGTATGAAGCTATTTGATTTCATCATCTCCTTAAGAGAAGAACCACTAAAGTTGTATCAAAATCATACCCCCGAAACAATAAATCCTAGGATAAAGTAAAGAAATCCTTTCTATAAAACTTTGATAATTCAGAATTCCCAATAGAAAGAGTTAGCAAGTTAAGATAATTATCTCAAAGGGACGATGAATCCATCTTATAGTTCAATAAAAGGTTCAAGGAAGTACTAAGTTGATTGGATGAACCATTAAATGGTAAATAGAAAAGAGAATGGTTCCTTTCAACCATAACACCATGACTTAGAATGACCTTGGATTGTAGAAATTTTGGGTCATACTCAAAATTGGTTGCATTAGCATGTTGGATAGAAGGTCAATCCTAGAGAAGGATGGAGAAGGAAAAATAAAATATGAAGATATAGATATTATAGTTGGAAATGGATCAATTGTGATTACGATAGGATCTTATGAGGTGGGAAATTGGTTCGCAAAGGTCTAACATACAGTGTTCCTATTGTGGTAGAGAGGGCCATATCTAGAATGAATGTCTAATGGAAATAGGGGTAAAGAAGGAAAATTATCTAAGGGTAGATATCCACACCATTAGAAAACAAAATTTTATTATTGTGGGGTCTAAAGAGGATGGGACAACCATGAAACAACAAAATGTCCATCACATAAGTTTCCGATAAAAGAGGAACCCGACTATGACTAGGAGATGGCATACCTGATAGGGTTAGTGGAAGGACCAATATATGCATAGGATCATGGATATAGGATTCCACCATGGAAAAACCAAAGGAATACCAACACCATCCAAGGACTAGGAGCTTACAATAAAAATGACCCATACCAGGGAGGAAGAGGTCAAGGACAAGGAAGAGGAAGAAGATCAGATGTTCCTTGCTTTAATTATGGTAATCTCGGACCCTTCACTATGGACTGTTTGGGAGAAAATCAAAAACAATTTGGATTTTATGATAAAGAAGATCATGATGTGTTTAACTGTGAGAAAGGGTTCCAACATTACAAAAATGTGCAACCTCAGAAAGACAAGCAACAAGACTTAAGCACCACGAGAGGGGCCAAACTCCTTCATAAAACACATAAAAAACCTAGTAGAAGGAACCAAAAAATTCCATAAGATAGGAATAGATGATGAATATCTAAAATAAGATAGCATTGCAGAAGAATACTCCACATAGGATAGACCCAAGAAAAAGGGCAAGGCCACAATAGTATCTAGGAAGGGCACATATATCAAGAGAATTGATACAATAACTTCAAAAGAAGAAGAAATTTTTGATGAAGAAAGGGAATTCTACCCTACAAAGGAACAACATTACCACATAGTAAAACAAACTAAAAGAATTCTAGAGAAAGTGGAGAACAAATATTTTATAAAACTAGAAGTAAAGGTTCTTAAACAATTCACAAAACTAGTAGGGCAACAATTTATTCTTACCAAATTAAAACAACTTAATAAATATTGGAACAAAGAAACATATCAAAAATCATAACTATGGGTAAACATTGGAAAATGAGACCAATCATGATCAAACTCTAGATCCACTAGAAAAATATCCCTAAAGTAATGGTCAATCTAGTATCAGATGTCAACCTAATCCCTAAAAGAATATGGAAATACCTAGGCAAACCGACATTGGAACCAACCCTAGGTACAACATCAACTTGGCAATAGTACTAGAGTGAAAATAATGGGTATCTGGATAAATGAGGAAGTTAATGTAAAGGGAGTGTAACAATCCATAGACATTGAGGTTGTTACTATGAAGGATACATTTGACTCATTTGATGCATTATTAGGGATCATATGGTTTGTATATTCTAGAGGAATCATAGATGCCCGAAACGAGGAAATACTCTTTAATAATGATAAGAGAGTGGTCCACATTTTCAAACACATCCAAAGATTGAGAGGGGGTGAATCTTTCTACAAAAAAAATTAACCCCTTTAGAACTTTGAAAATTTCATTACAATCCAACCTCCTTTATCAGATCAAAACCTTTAAACATTACAGTAACAACGAATTATATAAGATGTTGAATCCTTAGCAACTTTAGCAACCTTTAAGCAATGTAAGATATAGAAATTCTACCTCTAACAAGATCAGAAATAGTGATAAAGAAATAGAGGACACACACATGCACAAGGAGAACACCATATTTACATGGAAATCACAATGAGGGAAAAACCATGGTGAGATTTAACTCACAATATAAAGGCTTGATGCCAAAAATATTTGCAAGAAGGATCACTGCCTTAGAGCAAGATACAAAAGGACTTGGAGGACTGAAGCCAACACAACTTCTAGAGCAAGATATAGAGGACCTAATGAGATACACTATCTCAGAGAAAGATGCAAAGATTTAGATAAAGATTGCAATGCTTATCAACATAACACTCTACTGACTAAGGTGTTATAGCACAATTGATCTTTCCTTTCACACACACTTGAGAACTATCTCTACTTGATATTCAATACAATTTGCACACACATTTATTTACACTTGTACACTACTCCATCTTGTTGCATCCAAAATGATCATGCATTCATATCCACCACAACACTTCAAAACTCCAATTAGATCAACTAGGAAAAGGATAAACAATGAAATCAACTAGTCAGCCACCAAAACATAATGTGGTCCTATCTAGAAGATAGAGAGGACCAAAACACACTCTTAGCACTTATTCCAATGTGATCCAAAAGTAATTTACACATAGGCACACATCAACCTAATTCAACATCAAGGAAACATGTGGATGGAACGTTGAAGCATATAACCGATCAACCCATAAACATACTTCTTATTGAATTATCTTGATGCAATCCTAAGCAGGATATGTTAGGACCCAAATCTATCATAACACATCTTCCATTACTAGCATAGCCCCCGATGAACACAACACAAGAAATTTGGGAAGGGTAGAATGTTGTGTACCTATCTTGAAACTTTGGATTTAGTCATTATAGGATGACATAGGCACTCGATGGCATCTATCCTTGTAGGGGTGTCCTATTCTATTTTTGTAGTCTATAGATCAGAGATCATTGTTTCCACTTGCATACTTATCGAATCACTATCAGATAATTTTGTAGGTGGGTTTTCATGGGTTGACAAGGTGTAGGGATTTGAATGCAACAATAGAAAATGGATCGTCAAGCTTCCTTCAATCCTTTTCAAGCCTA
>VDFB02271358.1:1128291197-1128304999 GCA_007258455.2 Sequoia sempervirens | reverse complement strand
GGGGTTCGTGGCATTGCCCAAAAAAGAATCTCAAGAATGTCAAGTTTTTTCCTATTGATACATCAAGTTTCTTTCCCCGCCGACAAGTCAAGGTTTTTGTGAACACGCCAAAAGAAAAACTTGTAAAACCCTAATTTAAAATGTTCTAAAAATAGTGTTATAAGAGGTTGGGTTGTATGTAGATGGTGGTGTATTCAAAGAGTCTGATAGTGGTCATGTTGTCTCTTGATATCTAGTGGTGATATTGTTGTAAGAAGCTTTCTCTTCAAGTATATTGTAATCTTTTTATTTTTGAATAATATTGGGTGGATTTTGGAGGGCTCTTTTTCTTCGAAGGGTTTTTCCCCACATAAACTCATTGTGTTGTGGTATGCATGATATTTGTGTTTATTTTTAAAAAATTGTAACTGCGAAGATCTATATAATTTTTGCATTTTTCTCCTCCTCAAGATTAGTGTAGGAAGTTGTTCCACTACCTTAACTTCCTTAGTATCTAAGATAGGATAGATAAATCCTACATTAAGTAGATTTTGAAGTTTATCCTTAACAATTTCTTCTAAGATAGGGTTCAATCTTATCTGGGGTTTTCTCACAGGTCTACTTCCTTCCTCTATGTATATATGACGTGTACAAGTAGCAGGATGTATTCGTCTCATATCTTAGTAATCCCAAGTAAAGGAATATTTGTGGGAATGAAACATACCAATAAGGTCTTCTAATTGTGAGACACTCAAGTTGGGATTTATGTTAAGCATTTTCTTAGGTAAAACTTCCAAAGCCTGAGACTGGATAGGAGTATTTACAACAAACAATTGGGAAGTGGATGAAGATGGATCATAATTTCCAGATATTAAAAATGGACTATATATACAAGTGTGTGATAATAACTGATGCAAAGTAATAAAATGTTGAATAGATAGTGAAGTATTAACTAATGGAAATTTTCCAAACAAGCAATTATCACTTATACTCAAAGTAAAAATCATTGTCTCTAAAACATTATTAACCAAATAATAATTTTGCAAGAAATTATTAATAATATTATCTTCTTATATTTCCTCAAATTCTCTACTTTGACCAATTGTCAAAATAGGTAAAGATTCTTCTAAATCACAATTGATCCATAATGGATTTGTTGTTTCCAACAATGGTTGTGTTGGAGGGTACATCGTCAGTTGCTTCATTTTTTCTCCATTCAAAATCACCATGTTGCCATACCTGCAATTAATAAAAGCATTAGCCACATCTAACCAAGGTCTACCTAAAATTAAGGGGTACCCCCGAGCTTAATGTTTGATTGTAAAATCATAAAATATGTGGGATACTCCCAAGACTCAATAGAAATAATGATGTCTTCAATCATCCCTTCTAGTTTTAAAAGGGAGTGATCCGCCATTTGCAAGACCTTTAGAGTAGGTCTTAGTCCTTGAAGGGCTGGTCTCTCCTTAGTCTTATTTGTCATTACATTTATGGCTGCTCCTAGATCCACAAGTTTATTTGGAATAACTATATCAACAATAAGTACCTTTATCATTGGGATCCCAAGATCTACATACTTAAGGATAGAAATCCTCCCCAACATTAAATCTGCAAGTTGTCCAATGACTTGGACTATCTTAGGGTCATGTTTCTTCTGTTGTTATCTCCCACATAGCTCCTTAACTACTTTGGTGTACACCAGAACATCCTGAATGTCTTGCAATAAAGGAATTTTAATGTTAGCATTACGTAACTCATTCATAAAATTAAAACCTGATTGAGATGTTTCTTATTGATTTGGTTGTTCTTACAACCTATCCAAAAATGGGGGCTTTGGTTTTTCTTCTTCTGGTTCAGTTGGAGAATCCTCTACCTCTATGATAGTTGTCCCTTGAAGATTCTTTTCTAATCTTAGTTGTACACCATCAACTTGTAATGCATTGACAAGATAAGTTGGGTATCCTACCACCTCATTGTTATAGATTGGTTGAGCCACCTTATTATTCAGATTGGGTGATGGTTGTGTGGGCATACACATTGCCTTTGGAGGTTGAGTTAAACTAGATGGTTGATTAGATGATGATGGAATAGGTGGCAAGAGTTGTTGGGATTGTTGATAGGGATTTATTGTTGGAGGTGGTGGATATAGAGGAAATGACTAAGCGGTGGTGCTCGCCATGATTTCCATGATTGTGGAGAATGTGGATATTGTTGTGTCCACTAGTGGTAGTATGAAGGTTGTTTCCAACCTCCAAACCATCCAGGTTGGTTGGGGAAAGAATTTTTTTGAAAAGGACTTAGGGGTACTTCTTGATAATTAGTTGGGGGTATTCCTCATGGTTGTCAAGGTCTCCTCTAGGCCATAAAGTAAACAAGCACATTTTTGTATTCTACCTCATTCATACCTATAGGAAGAGGTTTTAGAGGTTTTAGAGATTTTTGTTCTGTTGTATGGACATTCTTCACCATTATGCCTTTTATGACAAACAAGACAAAAGATAGCTAGGGCCTTTTTAGCCTCCTCCTACCTCCTTCATGTATACAAGGTATCTATTTACTTACCCATGTGACTCAATAGGTAAATCTTGAGGTCCTCAAGAAATGTAACCAATTCTCATTTTGTAACTCCTAATGTCCCTCCGAGAGAGACATGCTTCCCGAAGTACCCCTAGTTGAATGGGTGGACCTTGAATAGTTCTTGGACACATCATAGATATCATCAAACCTCATTTTAGAAATATCACCTCCACCCATAAGATTTAAAGTATTCAAACATTCATCTCTAATCCCACTAAGGAGGAGAATTTTTACAGTGTCATGGGTCAACCCTATGTGTTCGGTTCTTTATAGACTAAATAAGAAACGCTCCAAATAATCTTCTAAAATTTCTTCCTCACGTTGCATGATGTGGAATATCTCATCTTGTGTTTCCTTGGTCTTGCAGTATTCTTGGTATTTTTCCAAGAATTTTTTTTATATCATCCCAACTATGAATGGTTTCTCGTCCTAGTCCCATAAACCATCTCAATGCTACATCCACTAGAGTAGGTGAAAAAAATTTCAGTGTTTGTGCTTTAGTACGATAATCAAAATTGTGACATAAAATGTCAAATTCAAAAAGGAACATATCAGGGTCTTCCATACAAAGACCTCGAAAGATAGGAAAAGTTGAGTGAGGTATGTTCTTCATAGGGGCATCCTCTTCTAGATGTGCAATGGGAAACTCAAAAGTGATCGGGTTATTGTTGGCCAATGCTCTCTCATTGTTATTGTTGTTGTTATTTTTTTTGTTGTTATCCATAAATGCCCAAGGGGTGTAGAAAGTTGTGAATGGCTTAAGTTCACTCAGGGGCTTCCCACTTCTAATTTCATGAGATTCTCAAAATAGTTTAGAAACCCTTTTGTATAATTCTTCAAAAGATTCTTGATGCCCAGGTATAAGGACTCTCAACAATGGTAGACTCAATGACACATTTTTTGATATCTAGTTCGACTAACTATTTCTTAGATGGTGTGTGAACAACCAATGGTTTTAATTTGATTTGCAATTTTTCTTGCTATGAACTACTTCCCTTATCCTTTTTAACAAAATATCCCTCTACTATCTCTACTACGATTCATGCACCTATATGATTTATAACAAACAAAACTAAGTTTAATTACCTGAGTGAGGTCGATGATCATGCAAACTTTCACCTTAGCACACTGGTCCTAACTTAGTTCACTAGACTAGCAGGCCTTTAACACCATTCCCCGGCAATGGTGCCAAAATGTTTGAACAAAACTATGGATTAATAATAAGGATAAATTGTTCCTATGATTCTATTAGGTTGGCAGTTATGGATAGATCAATCCTTGGGAATGTTATATTATTTTTCTCAATTTGTTCCTAAATTTCAATCCAAGAATCGTAGACTTGTGAAAGGTGTTGCAGAAATTTACGTAAGGACTGAAAACAATGAACTACATGGGGATGGATGCAACTAATTCACATAATAAAATTCTAATAAAAAATATGATTTAATTCTTCTGTTTCTTTTTTCTGATAGAAACTGCATCAAAAACTGTACCAAGAACTATTGTAATAGAAATTATCACAGAAAGTGCAATGACAGAAATAAAGTAACTTTATAAATTCTATATTAACAATGATAAATCCTAGTTGCACAAATTAGAACTTTAATTCTTGAACCATGAATAAGCACATTAACAAATAATTGAAAGAAGTTGACTTTTAAATCAAATTGCAATCAGATTAAAAACTAAAACTGATAAGAATTTAATAATTGATAAAATTAAACTACTGGAAGTTGAATAACACACATATTTACTACATTGGAGCTAAACTAAAAAAGTCACCTAGTGACGCAAAGAGTGGACCCTATCTCCTTGGTCAACTAGTGATAAAATATAAATTTGGTTCTAACTCATATTAATCACACATGCATAGTATTTCCAAAGTATATCAATTCAAAACAGCAAAATAACTTTATATTAATATTTGCATATCTTAAGTCTTCGGATTGCACACTTATGCTAGATGGGAATCGATAAGAGTTTCCATGGTTTTTTTGTGGCCTATGGCCAACAAACCAAATTATTTCAATACAAAATAAAAAATGGCCACTCGGCACAACAAGTTTAACAAATATCATTTCAAAAATATTCATGAACTAATTAAACTAAAAAAAAATTATCTCCTTGCATTTTTTTCCATCCACGTTCTCAATTGTTCCAACATCTTCTCTCGATTATCGCTTGTCATTTCATCCATAAATTAGTTAGAATTTCGATAGACATTGGCATTCTCTATTTTTTTTAATTTTCAATTACATTTTATTAAATGTGTATACTTCCTTTGACTAAAAGTGATAGGACATAAAAGGTAAAGGAAAATGGTAAGAAAATGGTAAAACTAATAGGACTCTTTAACCCCCATCACATCTAAAGACCCACAACTTTGATTTCTTATAGGCAAAGGATGTCCAAGTATGGTCTATCATTATAGATGGAATGAACCACATATTTTATATCTAGGGATTCAATTCCCCTCACATTCCAACTAGATAGTTTTAATATCATTTATTATTAAGGGAGGATGGGCTCTTTTAATTCTTGTAAATATTTTTGAAACACTTGGGGATTTTCTCATCTTTCCCCCTTTTTGTGCTTTTTTTCACTACTTGAGTTTGGATTCCTTAATCTATCATGTTGTTTTATTTTTTTGTTTTCCTCCTTACCTATTATTTTATAACCATTTGTCTAGGGATCAAAAAATCCATGTCATATCCAAAATAAAGGGGATTGTAGTAGGTTACTACAAGTTGGTTCTCTATATCACCCTCGACCAAATTTGGGTTAGAATTTTTGGCCAAGACAATATTTGAAAGCATATGGTCCTCCAAGGGCACTTGGAATTTTTCCTACATAAGTACTTATCCTAATTTTTGTAATTGCTCTAGTCAACCATGGGAGCAGGTGGTTCCTTGGCCTTCATGACCATTGATTCTCCATAGAAGATCAACGAGGTTGATTGCATTCATTTCCTCCATTAGTCATGTTTAGGATTCTTTGCTAGGCTCATTCTCGACCATATTATCTATTCCTATTTGGTTTTCTTTATGTTTTTTAGAGTTACTTTTGTTATATTTGAGAGGGGACTTTTCTTTATTTTTATTGACTGAATTAGGATGAAAAATCCCCTTTGGTTTTGTTTTGGTCCTACAATAATCCTTTCTAACATTCCCATCTTCTCAAACGAAACAAGCATTTAGGCTACCAAGTAATTCAATATCACAATTTATAGTTCTATTTTCTAATTATACAAAGATAACCTTAGGTATTTCCATAGTGTTGAGAATAGAAATCAAGACTAGAATTTAGGTAAGGGAGGGTAACCCTAGATTCCTTTATTTGGAGCCCCTTTCCCAAAGGTTTCAAAATATGAGAAATGAATTTCAATAATTGGGGGGATATTATTGAAACATCAAAAAATGGGGTTAATAAAAAGGGAGTTTACCAAAATAAACAACCCTATTCTCCATTATTTGATTCAAAAAATAAGATCCAAACCATGAAGCAACTATCAACCAAAAGGTGAGTCAAATCAAGGTATGAATCAACAATTTATCCTTTATTCAAGGATGGGGGTGTGATCCAAATAACACTTTGGGGGAAAATATTTGAAATAGAAAAACAACTCCAAACCTATATCTACAAAGTACATTAAAGAGATTTAACATAAAATAGAAGGAAATAGTAAAATTTCTAAAGAAATTGAAAGTAATAAATGTTGTGCACCTATGAGAATTTGTTGTTTCTATAACCCTAATAGGGACGCATGAACCCTATGGTGAATGGATCCTAGTATGCTTTCCTAGAATACTTTGAATCAAAAACTAAAACTGTGAAACTGTGAAAACTTGTTGCCTTTGTATCCCTAATAGGGACTCATTCGCCCTATGGTGAATGGGTTTTGGTAGGCTTTCCTAGAAAACTTTGAATCTAAATTTAAAGCTCCAAACATATAATTCCTTCTTGTAACTTGAAATTCCTACTTACAGATCCGGATTTATCAATAATCTACAAAGAAAATTTGATGTTTGTTGGCGGATAGGGGTTTTCCTCGATCAAACCCCAAGTTTGGTAACTAAACCTTGATGATGAATAGAAATATGAAATATGAAATATGTGTGCAATCCTGACCTTAAGTGTGTCTAAGATTAAGATCTCTAATGATGCAAATAAACTCTACTCAAGTGTGTTAGAATAGGATCCTAAACTGAAACCAAGAAAAAGCATGAGACCTACTTTAGGAGACCTCTAATCCCGTTAATATATTAAAAATCTGACTATACCTTGCTTTAGGTTGAAAATAGAATGATCATAAAAGATGGAATCACTTAGGAGAAAATTCATTAGGCCTAGTTGAATCTCATGGTGCTTCTCCCAAAACCTAGAATCCATCATGACTCTCCATAGGCATCTATCATCACTCCTTCAATAATGCTTGATATTTGACCACAAAATGAGCTTGAAGACTTGAAAAAAAACTATAGTGTTGCTCCAAGACTTCACCCTTGCTTGCTCCTCACTTTGAATATGAATTCTTGGTCTCATGAAAATTGCTTAAATTCTTCTAGTGTTCTCTAGTGTGAAGTAACCTTGTATTTATACATAACGTAAGATTAATTCCTAAAATTCAAATATCACAAGTTGACATTGAATTATGGATTTCAAATCATTAAAATATCACCAAAAACATATCCAAAAGAGGGGTCCTAGGTCTAAGTGAGGACCCATTTTCCATGTGGGGAATGGATCCTAGACCACTTACCTAGGGCACACATCAGACAAGGTGAAATGTTATGCAAAATTAGGGTTCTAGGACTAAGTGAGGACCCATTTTCCATGTGGTGAATGGGTCCTAGGTCACCTACCTAGGACACACATCTTCCAAAGTTGAGTGTTGTGTAATAGAATTTATGAATGTTTGGTTTTATCCCTCAAAATTTGCATTTAATTAAACTTGGATTTGAATTAAAGGGGCCAATTAAGGAAAATTAACCTCAATCAATTAATAAAGCCCTAGATTAATGTGAAAGTGTAAAGATCCACCTTACAACACTAAAACAAGGCACAATTAAGTCCATTTTATTTAGAAGGGCCCTAAACTTAATGTGAATGTGTAAAACACATTACAACACTAAATTAAGGCATAATTAAGCTCATTTGAATATTAATTATTCCCAAATTAAGTGTGAAAAAGGGACATTTTTTCCTACACTACAATTATTAATTTCCAACCATCTTTGGGATGAGTTAGCTACCATATCTTCAATTTTTTCATCTAGTTCCCATGGGATAGCTCAGAACATTGAGCTTCCTAGGTTCCAAAACCCTTTTTTATGACTCTTTCTTGCATACCATGATTTATAAAGAAAGCCAACAAAATACCCTTGTAAATCATCCTACAGAATTAAACATGAATTCCCAATTTTTTTCCCAAACATTAGCAATCCAGACATCAATAAATATTCTCATAAGCAACAAGTTTGAATCCAAATAGACAAATAAAATGGTGATGTTTTTAACCTATTTCCCATTTCTTCCATCAAATCCAACAAAGAGGCCTCTTGCTCCCATTCTATCTACCCCTGCCCCATTGCTCCACCATTAGCCTCTTCAAATGTTGCAGAAGTAAAAAACCCTCACCAAGAGCATCTTCACTTAGAGCTTCTTTTTAGGATTGTCTTGAATGAACTTTGAAATACCACATCCTTGCTAATATCAACTAGTGACTATTTTGTATTAACTTCCAAAATAATTTTCATTGGTACATCATTACCATTTCCATCCTCCATATACAAACTAGCATAGGAGATTGGAAGGAAGGATAATATCAATTAAATTAGAAATAAATTCCTTCAAAGACTGCCTCTCATGCATGTCACTCACAACCGCTCTACAGACATTAGAGATCTCACAATCCAAGTAGAAAGGGCAAGAATCACCCTAAAGGAAAGGCGTATACATTAAATTTAAATTTTTAAAATAAACAATAAAGGATTGATTAAAATGAACACCCCAATCCCCCTAAGGGAGAACAAGAAAAATGGTATTCAAATCATCAAGCACCAAAATAATAAATGACACAAAAAAAAATCACTAAGAAGAAGAAAATAGGAAAAAAAGAAAACAAAAGGGAAAACAGACCAATCGTGATGAAGAATGCCAATCTGAGCTCCTTTTAGTGAACACAGAAGCTCTAGGAAGCAACATTTGAGGATGATCATTCATCATCTAGAGAGCACTGTACTCACCACTAAAAAACCTTATGATGAAAAGTTCAATAAAAAGGTATATAAAGATGTATTTTTTGAAACTAAAAGATCATTAAAATATCAAAGAATGGAGGAGAGATAGATAGAGGAAAATAATGGTAACCTAATCCTACCAAATAAAATAGTAGTATAGGTTCTAAAAGGACCTTAATTCCCAATTCCATACACCCTCGATTATTTCCTTTGTATCTATGTTTGGAAATAATTTTAATTTAGGCTCTTAATGTGTCTCTAATTAGAAAATATGAAGAACCATCACTATCCTTGGAAAAATGAGATGTGTATTGATATTTTAGAGAATTAGTAGAAAATTTCACAAAAGAAGAAGGATTTCTTCTAGCAAGAGAATAAAAATTCTTGTTGAAAGTTGGACTATCAAAGTTAGATGAGACGAGCTTATATTCACTAAGCCAATGAGGTATGAAATCTAAGAAAACTTAATCATCACCAAGACATACATTTTTAGAATATGTCACATCATCATCAAAAGAGGGTGATGATGGTTTTTGGAAGTTTGATGTAGAAGGTACAAAATTATAAAAATAATAAAGAGTGGGTATGAAGTGACTTGATTTAATCTATTGGGATTATTGAAAATGGTTAGGATTATCCTTCATTGTATGTAATTAACCATTGTAAATAATTTTAAGAGGTTGATGTAAGGTGGGTGGAACTATGCCTAGGGAATGAATCCATGGTCTACTAAGAAGAAGGTTATATGATAAAGCTATTGCAGTCACATTTATTGGAGTGGGTAAAATAATAGGACCTAACTCAATAGGAAACATATTAGTGCTAAGTTTTTGATGACCAACATTATCAAAGCTATGAATAAATATTTTTATAGGAGAAAGAGAAGACAAATTAACTTTTACCTAGTGTAATAATTCAACACCACAAATATTTAGACCAAAACTATAGTTAATAAATGTGTGTTTGATAGCAATGTTATTAACAATGACAGTTATTAGAAGCAACTCATATTTATTTTTGACCTCTAGGGGTCCTAAGAGTTCATACTCTTAAACAATAATATAAGTAATATTAGTTCCAATACAATAAATCAAGACATTTAGACCATTCCTAGTCTAGCAAAAAATGACACAAGCATATTTTGTAGAGCCTCCCAAATATAACTCTAATGGGAAGGTGAAGTTTTTATCAAGTACGAAAGAGAGGTATTATCTTATATATCCTATATTTTTTTAATGAGATCATACTCTTTGGTACTCTCCATAAAAATATTAGGAAGTAGTGGAAGAAAAGGATTTGGAAGAGGAAGAGAAATAAGGATAGGAGTAACTAGTTTTTTTCACTAATTTTTATGTGTATGGATTACTTTATGGTAATAAATATTCATAGGAACATTACACTACATATGTTGAAGAAAATAAGAGAAAAAAGCAGGTCAAGGACTATTAAGAATACTCCAAACAATGATCACAAGATGAGAAGGTGGAGGTGAATTAGGTGTTGCGTGAACAATAATTATATTAATAAAAGAGATTATGAACATTAACATACTTATCCAAAATCCATTTAGTGGGTGGGATAAATTAATTAACAATTATGGAATTAATTGTATGATTAACCTCTTGAAGAATTTTAGAGATAAGAGAAGAAATAGGGGAAGTATACTCATCTATCCATAGAGGATCTAATGTAAGGTAAGAGTCATCATCCACTAATGCTTCATTACTAGAAGAGATAATATTGACATGAAGATAAAGTAAAGTAGTGTTGAGAAAAGTAGTAATGATTACATTCTTTTGTGTGAAAATATCATAAAATAGGAGGAAATTCAAGTGAATGATCAAAAGAATAGAGTGACATAGGAAGAGCTAAGCCACCATCATATGCATAGAATGAAATAACTTGGAATGTTTGAGAAAGGTTAGAAAGTGATATAATAAAAGATGAAAAAAGCTTCATTTAGAAAGAATAGGAGGAAAAGAAATGAGTTGTAGAACTTTTTAGAAGTTTTCAAGTGTACAAGCATTTGGTTCACAAAAAAAAATTAGAAGAATTTTGTAGAAATTTTTCAAGTGTAGAAGCAAAGCTTATGGATGTATGTTTAGATTAGGTGCTCTCATGATTTAATAAACACACATGGATGTATGTTAATTAAATATAATGATGATCTAATTTCCTAACCAAAAGACATAATGTAATGCACACTCAAACACATGTATGTATGTCTCTCTCTCACACACACATGGTCACATCATAACACAAATATGATAATGGGTTCATGAAGGGATTTCAACGTGTGGTATGCTACAATCTATCAGGGATGAGTGTTACACACATGACACATAGACACTATGCATAGTATCGATGAAGGTGCATTGCATTAACCAGATCTTTTAGAGGCTTCCCATCCATAGATGACAATCCATAGGCACCAAAACCATACATAGAAATGACAATGTAAGGGCCTAGCCAATTAGGACTAAACTTCCACCTTTGATTAGGGAACATTTAAATTTTTTTGATTCTCACGAAGAACCAGGTCACCTACCTTGAAAGTTATAGGAAGAACACCTTGATTATATTTCCTAGACAGTGATCATTAATAATCTTTAACATGGTCGAGGGCCTACAATCAGTGCTCATCAAGCAACTCAAGTTGATGAAAATGATTGGATCAGTAAGTTTCATCATCAATTCGGCCTTTAAGGGAAACCTACAAAGATGGAATCTCCAACTCTAAAGGAATTATAACTTCAACACCATACACGAGGTTATAGGGTGTTGTTCCCATTGTCATATGAACACTCATGTGATAGGCCCACAAAGCATATGTTAACTGGATGAGCAATCTTTATTGTGTTTATTTGTTATTTTTCAAAGGATAAGCTCAAGAGTTTTATTAGATACTTCAGCTTGGCCATTAGATTGAGGATAGTATGGTGTAGATAATCTATGCTTAATATGAAATTTCTCAAGGAATTGCTTCACCTCCTTGTTCTTGAATGGTGTACTATTGTCAGAAATAAAGGTAGAATGCAACCCGAATCTAGAAATGATATTGTTTAGAAGAAAGATATATATATAGCTTCAACGTTCATGGATTGAAGGGGTATAGCTTCAACCCATTTCATGAAGTAATTAGTAAAGGAAATGATAAAGACATTTCCTTTAGATGAAGGAGGTGACATCTTTCTAATGATATCCAACCCCCATTTTACAAATGGCCAAGGGGAGATCTAATTTTGAAGCTCTTGAGCAAGATCTTGAATAAGATGACTATGTTAGCATTGTGAACGCTTCTTGACAAAATCAAAGGAATCTTGTTCCATTTTCTGCCAAAAGTATCCCATGTGGATTAGTTTGTGTACCAAGTATTTACCACCAAAATTTCCACCTCCAGAACCTGAATTGGCTTCCTCAAGGGTAGGTGGTATTTTTGCATTAGTGAGACACTGAAGAAGGAGACCATTATAGGATTTTTGATAAAAAAAATTGATGGTACAACATAGCGAACTAAAAGCTTTCATATATGAGTGTGATCATTCTTTGTTGCACCATTAGGAAAAAATTTTGTCTTCAGATAGTTGTAAACATTAGAGTTCCATTACTCCAAGTCCACATGAGAATACATGGGAGCATCAAATTTAGGTTGATCAAAAACAATAGGAGAGTGAAGAATATGAACCACGAAGTGGTATTCTTTCATGTCCTTATTTCAAGGCACCAGAGAGGCAGCACTCACCATGACATATGCATGTTAGTATTCTCTCCTAGAGACACTATCTATTGTGAAAGAGGGGAATCAATCAAGTAAGTACAAAGCTAAATCTTGATACTGAGACAACTTACTTTTCTTAGCTTGATACACTAATCTAGTTCATAATAAGTTTGGAGTCACCATGTATGTGAAGATGTCTTATGTTTAAAGAAATCATGGCATGCAAGCTAGCAATAAGGGCTTCATACTCAACTATGTTATTAGTACATTAAAATTCTAGCCAAAAGGAGAGACAAATTGGCTTACCCTTAGGTGAGATCAAAACTACACCTGGCCTAGAGCCAATCCAACATCTCGATCCATCAAAATACATCTCCCATACAAGATCATAACTAATTGCAAGAATATCTTCATCGAGAAACAATTCTAGACTAGGGAAGGAGCAAGTTGAAGGAGTGTCTGCCAATTGATCAGCAATCGCTTGACCCTTTATCAATTTCTAAGTCACGAACTTTATGTCAAACTCAATAAAAAACATTACCCATTTCACCAACCTTCCAACAAGGTAAACACTAGTAAATAAATGCTTCAAAAGATCACTTTTCATAATAACGTGTGTTTCAGTAGAGTGGGTAAGGTAGCAAGTCCTAGTCACAAAGGAAAGATTATCATTCTAAGGGCTTGTTGACCAACATTATCAAATCCACAAATATAAAAAGAAGTAACTAAAGAAGAAGAATAAATATTAATCTTAGGTAGTAGATCCATACCATATACATTGAGCACCGAACAAGTGTTAACAAGGGTATGTCTAATACCAATGCTATTAATGCTAACTATAATCATTAGAGGGTTCACTTGCTTCTACACATCCAGGGGTGGGAGTTCTTGTGGATAAAATGTAATATTTGGTGAATCCACATGAATGTGAGCCATCAACACATTAACATCCACTGGCCTAGAGGATGCAAGAAAGAAGATCTTTTGCAAGGCTTCCTAAAGCATACCTTGGTAAACCAGAGCAGTCTATAGCAAATCCTAGAGTGAGATCTTAGCCAGAGTAATACAAAGTTGCTCGATAAGATCATAATATTCAAGTTCTTTATTCATGGGTTTAGGAACTAAAGGAAGACTTGGTTGAGAAGGTGGTAAAGAAGTGGGAACTTGAGTAGGTTGAGGTGTAGGAACAAAATATTGTTGATTCAAGTTTTTTCGATTCCTTCTAGTTTTGTATGTGTGCCCATCGACATTATAAGTAGGAGAGTCTATAGCTCTCATAAACCTTGCAT
>VDFB02271358.1:1128230678-1128291097 GCA_007258455.2 Sequoia sempervirens | reverse complement strand
CAAAGATGGTTGGAAATTAATAATTGTAGTGTAGGAAAAAATGTCCCTTTTTCACACTTAATTTGGGAATAATTAATATTCAAATGAGCTTAATTATGCCTTAATTTAGTGTTGTAATGTGTTTTACACATTCACATTAAGTTTAGGGCCCTTCTAAATAAAATGGACTTAATTGTGCCTTGTTTTAGTGTTGTAAGGTGCATCTTTACACTTTCACATTAATCTAGGGCTTTATTAATTGATTGAGGTTATTTTTCCTTAATTGGCCCCTTTAATTCAAATCCAAGTTTAATTAAAAGAAAAATTTTAGGGATAAAACCCAACATTCATAAATTCTATTACACAACACTCAACATTGGAAGATGTGTGTCCTAGGTAGGTGACCTAGGACCCATTCACCACATGGGGAATGGGTCCTCACTTAGTCTTAGAACCCTAATTTTGTATAACATTTCACCTTGTTTGATGTGTGTCCTAGGTAAGTGGCCTAGGACCTATTCCCCACATGGAAAATGGGTCCTCACTTAGACCTAGGACACCTCTTTTGGATATGTTTTTGGTGATATTTTAATGATTTGAAATCCAAAATTCAATGTCAACTTGTGATATTTGAATTTCGGGAATTAATCTTAAGTTATGTATAAATACAAGGTTACTTCACACTAGAGAACACTAGAAGAATTGAAGCAATTTTCATGAGATCAAGAATTCATATTCAAAGTGAGAAGCAAGCAATGGTGAAGTCTTGGAGTAGCACTATCATGTTTTTTCAGGTCTTCAAGCTCATTTTGTGGTCAAAGATCAAGCATTATTGAAGGAGTGATGATAGATGCCTATGGAGAATCATGATGGATTCTAGGTTTTGGGAGAAGCACCATAAGATTCAACTAGGCCTAATGAATTTTCTCCTAAGTGATTCCATCTTTTATGATCATTCTATTTTCAACCCAAAGCAAGGTATATTCAGATTTTTAACATATAGGGGATTGGAGGTCTCCTAAAGTAGGTCTCATGCATTGTTTAGGTTTCAGTTTAGGATCCTATTCTAACACACTTGAGTAGAGTTTCTTTGCATCATTAGAGATCTTATTTTTAGACACACTTAAGGTTAGCATTGCACAAATATTTCATATTTCATATTTCTATTCATCATCAAGGATTAGTTACCAAACTTGGGGTTTGACCAAGGAAAACCCCTATCCACCAACAAACATCAATTTTGTTTTGCAGATTATTGATAAATCCAGATATGAAAGTAGGAATTTCAAGTTACAAGAAGGAATTATAGGTTTGGAGCTTCAAATTTAGATTCAGAGTTTTCTAGGAAAGCCTACCAAGATACATTTGCCATAAGGCGAATGAGTCCCTATTAGGGATACAAAGGCAACAAGTTTTCATAGTTTCTAAGTTTTAGTTTCTGATTTAGAGTCTTCCAAGAAAGCATACCAAGACTCACTCACCATAGGGTGAATGCGTCCTTATTAAGGTTGTAGAAACAAAAAATTCTCATAGGTGCACAAGATTTATTACTTTCAATTTATTTAGAAATTTTACTATTTAGTTCTATTTTATGTTAAATCTCTTTAATGTACTTTCTAGATATAGGTTTGGAGTTTTTTTTCTATTTCAAATATTTTCCCCCAAAGTGTTGTTTGGAGCACACCCCCATCCTTGCATAAAGGAGAAATTTATAATTCATACCTTGATTTGACTCACCTTTTGGTTGATAGTCACTTCATGGTTTGGATCTCATTTTTTGAATGGAATAGTGGAGAATAGGGTTGTTTATTTTGGTAAACTCCCTTTTTATATAACCCCATTTTTTGATGTTTCAATAATATCCCCCCAATTATTGAAATTCATTTCTCATATTTTGAAACCTTTGGGAAAGGTGCTCCAAATCAAGGAATCTAGGGTTACCCTCCCTCACCTAAATTCTAGTCATGATTTCTATTCTCAACACTATGGAAACACCCAAGGTTATGTTGGTACAATTAGAAAATAGAACTATAAATTGCGAAATTGAATTACTTGGTAGCCTACCTGCTTGTTTCATTTGAGAAGATGGGAATGTTAGAAAGGATTATTGTAGGACCGGAACAAAACCAAAGGGGATTTTTCATCCTAATTTGGTCAATAAAAATAAAGAAAACTCCCCTCTCAATTATAACAAAAGAAACTCTAAAAAACATGAAGAAAACCAAATAGGCATAGATAATATGGTCGAGAATGAGCCTATAAAAGAATACCAAACATGATTGATGGAGGAAATGAATACAATTAACCTAGTTGATCTTCTATTCAATGGAGAATCAATGGTCATGAAGGCCAAGGAACCACTTGCTCCCATGGTTGACTAGAGCAATTACAAAAATGAGGATAAGTACTTGTAAATGTTGTACAAAAATGCACAACAATTAGCATTGAAAACAATTAATAGAAGGGTAGAGGACTTATGTAGGAAAAATTCCAAGTGCCCTTGGAGGACCATATGCTTTCAAATACTGTCTTAGCCAAAAATTCTAACCCAAATTTGGTCCAAGGTGATATAGGGAACCAACTTGCAGTAACCTGCTACAATCCCCTTTATTTTGGATTTGAAATGGATTTTTTGATCCCTAGACAAATGTTTATAAAATTATATGTAAGGAGGAAAATAAATAAATAAAACAACATGATAGATCGAGGAATCCAAACTCGAGTAGTGAAAAAAAGCACAAAAAAGCGGAAAGATGAGAAAATCCCCAAGTGTTTCAAAAATATTTACAAGAATTAAAAGAGCCCATCCTCCCTTAATAATAGATGATATTAAAACTACCTAGTTGGAATGTGAGGGGAATTGAATCCCTAGATAGAAAATATGTGGTTTGGTCAATCTATAATGATAGACCATACTTAGACATCCTTTTCCTACAAGAAATTAAAGTTGTGGGTCTTTAGATGTGATGGGGGTTAAATAGTCCTATTAGTTTTACCATTTTCTTACCATTTTCCTTTTCCTTTTCTGTCCTCCTATCACTTTTAGTCAAAGGAAGTATAGATATTTAATAAAATGTAATAGAAAATTAAAAAAATTAGAGAATTCCAATATCTATTGAAATGCTAAATAATTTATGGATGAAATGACAAGATATAATCGAGAGAAGATGTTGGAACGATTGAGAAAATGGATGGAAAAAAATGCAAGGAGATGTTAATTTTTTTTTAGTTTAATCAGTTCATGACTATTTTTGAAACGATATTTGTTAAACTTGTTGCAAAAAATTTTGTATTGAAATCATTTGGTTTGTTGGCCATAGGTGACAAAAAACCATGACAACTCTTATCGATGCCCATCTAGCATAAGTGTGCAATCCGAAGACTTAAGATATACAAATATTAATATAAAGTTATTTTGTTGTTTTGAATCGATATATTCTATAATGATTAATCTGAGTTACAACTAGATTTATATTTTATCACTAGTTGACCAAGGAGATAGGGCTCACTTTTTGTGTCACTAGGTGACTTTTTTAGTTCAGCTCCAATATAGTAAATATGTGTGTTATTCGACTTCCAGTAGTTTAATTTTATCAATTATTAAATTCTTATTAGTTTTAGTTTTTAATCCGATTGCAATTTGATTTAAAAGTCAACTTCTTTCAATTATTTGTTAATGTGCTTATTCATGGTTCAAGAATTAATGTTCTTATTTGTGCAACTACGATTTATCATTGTTAACATAGAATTTATAAAGTTACTTTATTTCTGTCACTGCACTTTTTGTGATAATTTCTGTTACAATAGTTCTTGGTGTAATTTTTGATGCAGTTTCTATCAGAAAACAAAAATAGAAGAATTAAATCATATTTTTTATTAGAATTTTATTATGTGAATTAGCTACATCCATCCCCACATAGTTCATTGTTTTCAGCCCTTAGGTAAATTTCTGCAACATCTTTCACAAGTCTATGATTCTTGGATTGACATTTAGGAAAAAATTGAAAAAAATAATATAACATCTCTGGATTGATCTATCCATAACTGCCAATCTAATAGAATCATAGGAACAATTTATCTTTATTATCAATCCATAGTTTTGTTCAAACATTTTGGCATCATTGCTGGGGAATGGTGTTAAAGGCCTGCTAGTCTAGTGAACTAAGTTAGGACCCGTGTGCTAAGGTGAAAGTTTGCACAATCATCAACCTCATTCAGCTAATTAACCTTAGTTTTGTTTGTTATAAATCATATACGTGCATGAATCGTAGTAGAGATAGTAGAGGGAGATTTGTTAAAAAGGATAAGGGAAGTAGTTCACAACAAGAAAAATCACAAAATAAATTAAAACCATTGGTTGTGCACACACCATCTAAGAAAGAGTTAGTTGAACCAAATATAAATAAATGTGTCATTGAGTCTACCATTGTTGAGAGTCCTTGTACTTGGGCCTCAAAAATATTTTGAAGAATTATACAAAAGGGTTTCTAAATTATTTTGAGAATCTCATGAAATCAGAAGTGGGAAGCCCCTGAGTGAAGTTAATCCATTCAAAACTTTCTACACCCCTTGGGCATTTATGGATAACAACAAAAAAAACAACAACAACAACAACAACAATAACAATGAGAGAGCATTGGCCAACAATAACCTGATCACTTTTGAGTTTCCCATTGCACATCTAGAAGAGGATGCCCCTATGAAGAACATACCACACTTAACTTTTCCTATCTTTCAAGGTCTTTCTATGGAAGACCCTGATATGTTCCTTTTTGAATTTGACATTTTATGTCATAGTTATGATTATCATATTGAAGCACATAAGCTGAAATTATTTTCAGCTACTCTAGTGGATGTAGCATTGAGATGGGTTATGGGACTAGGACGAGAAACCATTCATAGTTGGGATGATATAAAAACAATTCTTGGAAAAATACCAAGAATACTGCAAGACCAAGGAAACACAAGATGAGATATTCCACATCATGCAATGTGAGGAAGAAATTTTAGAAGATTATTTGGAGCGTTTCTTATTTAGTCTATAAAGAACTGAACACATAGGGTTGACCCATGACATTGTAAAAATTCTCTTCCTTGGGGGGATTAGAGATGAATGTTTGAATACTTTAAATCTTATGGGTGGAGGTGATATTTCTAAAATGAGGTTTGATGATATCTATGATGTGTGTAGGAACTATTCAAGGTCCACCCATTCAACTAGGGGTACTTCAGGAAGCATGTACCTCTCAGAGGGACATTGGGAGTTACAAAATGAGAATTGGTTGCATTTCTTGAGGACCTCAAGATTGACCTATTGAGTCACATGGGTAAGTAGATAAATACTTTGTATACACGAAGGAGGCAAGAGGAGGCTCAAAAATCCCTAGTTGTCTTTTGTCTTGTTTGTCATAAAAGGAATAATGGTGAAGAATTTCCATACAACAGAACAAAAATATCTTCTTTGGAAGAATCCAGTAGAGACACCATTCTAAAATCTCTTCCTATAGGTATGAATGAGGTAGAATACAAAAATGTACTTGTTTACTTTATGGCCTAGAGGAGACCTTGAAAACCATGAGGAATACCCCCAACTAATTATTAGGAAGTACCCCAAAGTCCTTTTCAGAAAAATTCTTTCCCCAACCAACCTGGATGGTTTTGAGGTTGGTAACAACCTTCATACTACCACCAGTGGACAAAACAATATCCACATTCTCCACAATCATGGAAAGCATGGTGAGTGCCACCACCAACATACCCATAATATCAATCATTTCCTCTATTTCCACCACCTTCAGCAATAAATTCCTATCAACAATCCCAACAACTCTTGCCACCTATTCCATCATCATCTAATCAACCATCTAGTTTAACTCAACCTCCAAAAGCAATGTGTATGCCTACACAACCATCACCCAATCTGAATAATAAGGTGGCTCAACTGATCTATAAAAATGAGGTGGTAGGATACCCAAATTATCTTTTCAATGCATTAGAAATTGATGGTGTACAACTAAGATCAGAAAAGAATCTTCAAGGGCCAACTATCATAGAGGTAGAGGATTCTCTAGCTGAACCAGAAGAAGAAAAACCAAGGCCATCATTTTTGGATAGGTTGTCAGAAAAACCAAATCAATAAGAAACATCTCAATTAGGTTTTAATTTTATGAACGAGTTACATAATGTTAACATTAAAATTCGTTTATTGTAGGACATTTGAGATGTTTTGGTGTACACCAAAGTAGTTAAGGAGCTATGTGGGAGATAAAAATAGAAGAAACATGACCCTAAGACAATCCAAGTCATTGGACAACTTGTAGATTCGATGTTGGGGAGGATTTCTATCCTTAAGTATGTAGATCTCGGGATCCCAATGATAAAGGTATGCATTGGTGATATAGTTATTCCAAATAGACTTGTGGATTTAGGAGCAGCCATAAATGTAATGACAAATGACACTAAGGAGAGACTAGCCCTTCAAGGACTAAGACCTACTCTAAAGGTATTGCAAATGGCAGATCACTCCCTTGTAAAAATAGAAGGTATGATTGAAGACATCATTATTTCTATTGAGTCTTGAGAGTATCCCACATATTTTATGATTTTACAACCAAACATTAAGCTCGAGTGTACCCCTTAATTTTAGGTAGACCTTGGTTAGATGTAGCTAATGCTTTTATTCGTTGCAGGTCTGGAAACATGGTGATTTTGAATGGAGAACAAACAAAGCAACATATGATGTACCCTCCAACACAACCATTGTTGGAAATAGTGAATCCATTATGGATCAATTGTGATTTAGAAGAATCTTTACCTATTTTGACAATTGATCAAAGAAGAGAATTTGAGGAAATATAAGAAGACAATATTATTAATAATTTCTTGCAAAATTATTATTTGGTTAATAATGTTTTAGAGACAATGATTTTTCCTTCGAGTATAAGTGACAATTGCTTGTTTGGATATTTTCCATTAGTTAGTAATTCACAATCTATTCAACATTTTATTACTTTGCATCAGTTATTATCAAACACTTGTATATATAGTCTATTTTTAATATCTGGAAATAATGATCCATATTTTTCCACTTCCCAATTGTTTGTTCTAAATACTCCTATCCAGTCTCAGGCTTTGGAAGTTTTACCTAGAAAAATGCTTAACATAAATCCCAACTTGAGTGTCTCACAATTAGAAGACCTTATTGGTATGTTGCATTCCCACAAAGATTCCTTTACTTGGAATTACCAAGATATGAGATGAATACATCCTACTACTTGTACACATCATATATACATAGAGGAAGGAAGTAGACCTTTGAGAAAACTCCAGATAAGATTGAACCCTATTTTATAAGAAATTGTTAAGGATAAACTTCAAAAGCTACTTAATGTGGGATTTATCTATCCTATCTCAGATACTAAGGAAGTTTAGGTAGTGGAACAACTTCCTACACTAATCTTGAGAGGAGAAAAATGCAAAAAAATTCACAAATCTTTAACAGTTACAAAAAAATTAACAAAAATAAACACAAATATCATGCATACCACACCACAATGATTTACGTGGGGAAAAACCATTTTGAGAGAAAAACTGCACACTCCAAAATCCACTCAATATTATTCAGAAATTAAAAGATTACAATATACATGAAGAGAAAGCTTCTTACAACAATATCACCACTAGATATCAAGAGACAACATGACCACTATCAGACTCTCAGAATACACTACCATCTACATACAACCCAACCTCTTATAACAAGATTTTTGGAACCTTTTAGAATTAGGGTTTTACAAGTTTGTTTTTTGATGTGTTCACAAAAAAACCTTGACGTGTCAGCAGGAAAAAAAATTGATGTATCAGCAAGAAAAAAAACTTGACATGTCAGTGAATTCTTTTTTTTTCAGGCGATGCCCTGAACCCTATGATATGTTAAGAGTGTACAATATTTTCATAATCAATCGCCATATACCAACATACATCCTATCAACAATAAACCATATATAATTGCAAGGTTGAGACACATTTTCCCAAAAAATCTCCCACTTGTCGAACACCTTGCAAGAGCAACGTGAGGGTGTAACCATCATATCTTTAATTGCTAGGGGCCGAAAGGCCCATAGTCTTTGAACACTATCTAAACTTCTCTGTGCTCACAAGATTAGTTAAAGAATCAACAACATTCATCAAAGTCTCTATGTTAACCAGCTTCACCCTGCCATCTTCAACCATATCTCTAACAAAATGATATTGTACATGAATGTGCTTGGTCTTGGCATGGAAAGTCAGGTTCTTGGCTAGACATATTGCACTCTGACTGTCACTGCACCTTATTTTATTCCAATATCTGAACACAGTCTCTTAAGCCAAATGGATTCTTTACAAGCATGAGTAGCTTCCATATACTTTGCTTCAGTAGTGGACAAAGAAACCATAGCTTATCACTTACTTATCCAACTAATTATGCCACCAAATAACACAAAAACATAAGAATTGGTGGATTTTCTGCTATCAACATCACCTACCAAGTTTGAATCCACATAACTATGAATATCAAAGGAAATTTTTTCTTTAGTCATATTACTATGATGACATAAGGAATAATCTGAGGTACGCTGTAAATATCTGAAGACTCTTTTAATTATATCCCAATGAACTCTACGAGGATTAGAAATATATCTGGAAAAAACTCCCATTGCTTGAGAAATGTCTGGTCTAGTATAAACCATAGCATACATGAAACTTCCACCGTCACTCTAGTAAGGAACTCTTCTCATGTATTCCATCTCTATGGAGATGTTGGAAAATGTAAAATAGATAACTTTGTTCCAACTGAAACAGGAACACACAATGGTCTACAATCCTACATATCAAACCTTAGTAAAATTGAGTTGAAATACTTGCTTTGGCAAAACCATATATTTCTGTTCACTCTATCTCTTTTAATTTCCATCCCAAGAATGTGTTTAGCTACACCAAGATCTTTCATTTCAAATTTAGCAAAAAGTTGATATTTTAGTTCTAAAATCATAACTTTCCCTCTACGAATAAATAACATATCATCAACATATAATGCAATAAATAGGAAACGATCATGACCATTGGTTTTATAATAAACAAAATGATATGATTTAGAATGCTCAAATCCAAAAATCAACACACATGTATCAAATTTATGGTAGCACATCCTAGGACTCCATTTTAAGACATACAAAGATTTCTTCTATTTGCAAACCAACTTACTTTTACCTTTCACCATGTAGTGCTCTGGATGTGTCATATAAATATCCTCCTTCAAATTACCATGAAGGAATGTAGTTTTCACATCCATTTGCTCAACCTCTAAATCATAAGCAACAACAATAGAAAGAAAAAATCTAATGGATGCCATTTTTGCAATAGGAGAAAATATCTTACCATAATCAACACCCTCAACTTGAAAGTAACCCTTCACAACCCATTTACAACCAATAGGTTTTTGTCCTTCAAGAAATGGTACAAGATTCCATGTATCATTCTTTTTTAAAGATCCCATTTCTTCATCCATAGCAATGTTCTATGATTCTACATCATTCATACTTAGTGCCTCTTCTACAGATTTGGGTTCATCCATATTAGTATTCAAAGAAAAAATATATCTCCAATCATCAGGTGAGTACCTTTCAGGTGGTTGCCAATGCCTTGTGGACCTACAGACAAGCTGCGTTGGAGGTTCTTCCTCCTCTTCTGAAGATCCAGAGCTAGATGATCTCTCCTTAACTTCTTGTCTATCCTTAGGCCTCAATTCAACTTTCTCAAGTGTAGAAGGAAATTGAATCACATCTTCCTATTTACTTTGTTCTAACTGCAATGTAACAAAAGAAGGCTTAGTTTCTCTAAAAATAACACTTCTTCTATGTATTACCTTATATGCAATAGGATCCCAAAGTTTGTATCCTTTCACACCATAACTATATCCGATGAAGATACATTTCACAACCTTGTTGTCCAACTTTGTTCGCTTCTCCTTTGGCACATGTGCATATGCCTCACAAAAAAAAACTCTAAGATGTCTTAATGAAGGCTTGCGACCTGACCATGCCTCTATAGGAATCTTATCAACAAGAGTTGATGTAGGAGACCTATTAATTAGGTGACAGGTAGTGGCAACATCTTCAACCCAAAACTTTTGTTCTATGCCAACACCATTCAACATACTCCTAGCCTTCTCCAGCAGTGTCTTGTTCATTCTTTCTACAAACCCATTCTATTGTGGAGAATATATAATTGTCTTTTGTCTATGAATACCACAATATTTATAGAATCTATCAAAATAATTAGAGAAAAATTCACTTCCATTATCAATCCTCAAACATTTTATTTTCTTTCCAGTCTATAATTCAACCATTGCTTTAAATTCTTTAAATCGATTGAAAACTTAAGATTTAATCTTTACAAAGTATACCCATGTCCTACTATAATCATCAATAAATGAAACATAATATGTGGACTTACCAATTGAAGGAACATCTACAGGACCAAATACATCAGAATGAATAAGATCAAATACACCACAAGATTTATGAGAACTCGAGTAAAATTGAACGCGGTTTTGTTTTCTATAAATGCAATGCTCAGAGAAATCGTATTCAAGATTATAATCAGACAAAACTTCACCAAGATTTTTATTTTTCAATGTCCTTAGACCCTTTTCTCCAATGTGGCTAAGTCTCTAGTGCCATAACATATTTTTGTTCGTAGGTAAATTTGCCTCAGAAGATAGAGCACCCTTAGGTACCCAAAAGCCATGACCATCTACTGAAGGTGAAACCCTCACTTCTTCTATAGACTTTCTTTTCATAGATGTACTACTACACTCAACAATGCATGCATCAAGCTTATACAATGTCCAATATTTGACACCTCTAGAAATCACCATAGCACCTCTAACCATCTTACATCCTACATCAGAAAATAATACCTACACATTCGCATCTATTAGTTAGCTCACATATAACAAATTTTGTGATAATCTAGATATATGCAACACACCATTAATCCTTTTTATTCTACCATCAAGAAACCTAATTTTAACTTTACCACAATCAACAATGTCTAAATGAGAATCATCACCCAAGTACACCTTACCTCCATCAAATTCTTCATATTCACAGAACCAATCTCTATTAAAGGTCATATGAAAAGATGCACCTGAGCTAATTAACCATGCATCATTACCTGCACGAGTTGCCAAAGCTGCAATGAATGTGTCACCATCTTCCTTCTCTAATTTAGAATCAGAATCAAATCTCTTCTTCTTCTTCTTTTATTTTTTTGCATTCCTTATGAACATGTTTAGGCTTACTACAGTTCCAACAAATAACTTTGGACTTTCCAGGAGATTTAGATCTCCCCTTGGACTTGGATTTGTAACACTTCTCATTCTTCTTTCCTTTTTCCTTAGGTCTTCCACAAAAATTTAGGGGCTCCTTGGAAGTGATGGATAACTTCCTCCTTATCTCTTCAAAAAGAAAATAACCCACCACATATTCAGTCTTCAATATAATAGAAGTACTCCCAATAGCCATAACAAGAGAATCCCATGAATCGAACAAAGAACAAAGCAAGATTTGACATTAATCCTCCTCATCCATTTTGACACCAACTGATGCCAATTGAGCGACCAACATATTGAATGCGTCTAGGTGGTCTGTGATTCATCTACCCTCTTCCATTCTCAAGGGATACAAATTCTTCCTCAAGAAAATCTTGTTCACTAAAAATTTGGCCTAATACATCTAACCGCTTGCTTCTTCCATAGTTTCCGTGCAGAGGTGTCTTCATGGACATTAATTAAAATAGAGTCTGACAATCATAGTTTGATTAGACCCTTGGATTTATGGTCCATAACATCATATGAGAAGCTTGAGTAGGATCTCTAGGCCTTCAAACATTCTCATCAACAACATCCCGCAAATCTCGATCTATCAGTAAACCTCCATCTTTAGCTTCCACATCTCAGAATTATTTCTAGAAAATTTCTCCACCTCTATTTTCCTTGATGAAATTTCCATCTAAAAATTCATGTAACAAGATCACAAAGTGTATTTTGCACATGCTCCCACTCAAATTTGGATTAGTTCAAAAAACCAAACAACCCACAATTGAAACCAAAGGTGATCAATCTCTAATACCACTTGTAGGAAGTTAAGGTAGAAGAAAAACCTCCTACACTAATCTTGAGAGGAGAAAAATGAAAAAAATTACAGATATTTAACATTTACAAAAAATTGAACAAAAATTAAACACAAATATCATGCATACCACAACACAATGATCTACGTGGGGAAAAACCCTTTTGGGAGAAAAACCTCACACTCCAAAAATCGCCCAATATATTATTTAGAAATCAAAAGATTACGATATACTTGCAGAGCAAGCTTCTTATAGGAGTATCACAACCAGAGATCAAGAGACAACATGACCACTATCAGAGTCTCAGAATACACCACCATCTACATACAATCCAACTACTTAGAACAAGCTTTTTGGAACCTTCTAGAATTAGGGTTTTACAAGGTCATTTTTCTTTTGTTGTGTTCATGGAAAATTTTTGACATGTCAGAAGAAAAAAACCTTGATGTGTTAGCGGGAAAAAAAACCTTGATGTGTTAGTGAAATATTTTTTCAGGGCGATGCCCTGAACCCCACGATACACTATGAGTGTATAGTATTTGCATGATCAGTCGCCACATACCAACATACATCCTATCAACAATAAACCATATATAATTGCAAGGTTGAGACACATTTCCCCAACAAAAATAACCAATGTGTGTCCCCACTTGTGGTAGTTCCTCAAACGAATGGAAATGGTGAATATGCATTGATTATAGGGCCCTTAATAAGGCTACCAAGAAAGACCATTTCCCACTTCCCTTTATTGATTAGGTCTTAGACACCCTTGGTAGAAATAAGTTATTTTCCTTCCTCGATGGATTTAGTGGTTATATTCAAATCTATATAGCCCTAGAAGACCAAAAAAATACTAACTTTACTTGCCCATAGGGTATGTTTTCCTATAATGTCTCACCTTTTGGGTCATGTAATGAACCTGCTACCTTCCAGCGGGTTGTCATAATTACTTTTGTAGATTTAATTCATGATTGTGTCGAAGTGTACATGGATGATTTTACTGTCTATGGTGACACATATGAGGAAGTAAAGGAAAATCTAGAAAAAGTACTTAAAAGATGCATTGATACTAATCTTTCTTTGAGCCATGAGAAATGCCACATCTTAATGATTGAAGGTATTGTCATAGGACATTATATTTTTGCAAAAAGAATTGAGGTAGACCCTAAAAAGGTAAAGATAATTGAAGAATTTCCCATGCCTACTTCTCAAAAGGATGTAATTAGTTTTTTGGGTCATGTTGGATACTATAGATGGTTTATCCAAAATTTTAGCAAGATTGCTTCACCTCTCTTTGTTTTCTAGGAAAAGATGTTGATTTCTTGTGGACACTAGAATGCTAGCAAGCCTTCAAAGAAATAAAAGGAAAGCTTATAACTACACCAGTGCTATGAGGAACCACTTGGGAACTGCCGTTTCACATCCATATTGATGCTTCTGACAATTCTATGGGGGTAGTACTTGGAAAAAAAGGAATATTCTCTCTTTTACTCCATTTATTATATTAGTAAGAATTTTACTAGTGTAGAGGTAAATTACACTATCATTAAAAAGGAATTTTTGGTTGTAGTTTATGTAGTAAATAAATTTCATGATTACATAATAGGGTATAAGGTTTTTGTACATACAAATCATTCTGCTATTAGAGTTTTAATGAAAAAGACTGTTGTTATAGGACAAGTGATTCAATGGTTACTTCTCTCATAGGAATTTGATATCACTATTCTTAAAATCCAACACGTGAGATGTAGTGGCTGATTTTCTATCCATATTATAGTGTGATAATGAACCAATCCCTGTGGATGATACTTTTATATATGAACATCTTTTTTCCATTTTTGTAAAAATCCCATGGTTTGCTGACATTGCTAACTATCTTGTCACCTACATATTTCCACCCACTTTTCTCTGAGAGAATGACACAAGATTATAGGACTTAGTGGGATATATAGTTGGATTCATAGTTTACTTTTCCATACTGGAATTGATAATGTTATGCATTGATGTGTTGCAAAGGAGGATGTCTTTGATATAATTTGTGATTGCCATTTCAAGCCTTGTGGAGGCCATTTTGTAGCACAACAAATTGCTAACAAAGTTTTAATTGTAGCATATTATTAGCCAACAATCTACAAGGATTGTAAAAGGTTTGTTCAACATTGTGATAAGTGTCAACGTATCAGCCGACCTACACGCTCTAATGAGATGCCTTTACAACCACAATTATTAATAGAACCACTTGAAAAATGGGGATTGGAATTTGTAGGACCCATTAATCCTCCTCAAAATAAAGAGTATTTTTGGTTTGTACAGATTATGTCACTAAGTGGGTAGAAGTAGTAGCTTTGAAACATGCAGGGATACCAAAGTTGCTAACTTCTTATATTTTGATATTTTTACCAGGTATGGTGTATCAAGAGAAATTGTTACAGACCAGGGGATACAATTCACCTCTAATTTGGTTGTTGCGTTGGTGTGGGAATATGAAATCAAGCATCATAAATCTTCCCTGTACCATCCACAAGCCGATAGGCAAGTGGAAGTGACCAATCGTGAGTTGGAGAATATTCTCATGAAGACAATGGCATTACACAAGGAAGATTGGGTAGACAGACTTCCTAAAGAAGTTTGGGCCTACTAAATAGGTTGGAAGACAACCACTAGACACCATATGAGCTTTTCTAAGAAAAAAGGTTGTTTTTCCAATTGAATTTGAAGTGAAGACTCTTTGCACTGCTCTTCAAATTGGGATGAGTCTCATTGAAGCCTAAAGGAAAAGAATCACTCAACTCCATTCTTTAGATGAAATGCATCAGGAGGCCCTTTTTCATGTAGAGGAGGTGCAAAAATAGAGGGAACAATGACATGATTGCTTCATTCGGCCACAAACATTCCAACCTGGGGATCGGGCGTTGCTTTATGACTCTCGGTTCTAGGAATTCAAGGGGAAACTTCACACTCAATGAATTGGTCCCTATGAGATTGAGATTGTCTATGATAATTGTGTTGTTAAGTTGTGCATTGTGGATTCAGAGTGCATGGCTCTTTTTGTCAATGTGCACCATTTGAAACTTTACAAATGACCCCTTTCAAAATAAAATTTTTCTTGTACTGTGACAAAGGAACTAACTCTTATTCCACCTCTTCAGAATAAAAATGAAAATAAAAAAATACAATAAAAGATCCAACAACAAAAACCTTTGGGAGTTGTTGGCCAGTTATTACTTGCAAATTGGATCTCGGTGGGTATTAACTACTAAATAAACTTAAAACTAGTTTTTCGACACCTTTAGGAAGTGATAAAGTGAAAACTAGGATTCCAATGCTTTATCATCAATTAAAAAAAAAAAAAAAAAAATTGTTCCACAAATTCCTATCACTTTTGTGACATGACTTATTTGGGGGTCGATATTCCTATTGCTACCTATTCTATGGTGCGATAGGCTTGTTCATCTAGTGATATCATTCTTCCATCATTACTCTAACCCTCCCAATAGCTTCCTTTCAGTCCCTGTTCAGATGAGTCTTTCAGTTCTCATAGGAAATTGCTTCCTGTTGTGCTTCAAACAAGAGGTTCTATTCACTATCCACATTTTTGTTTTTTTTTTGTCAGCTCTCTTTTTTGTGCTGCTGACATCCCTCATATAGGGACCTTTTACTTGTTCTTGTCATTTTTGCCACTATTATTCATTCACTTGCCAACTGTACTTCTTTCATTATGCTTTGTTTTCCTTTCCACGTTTCTTCTCCCATCAACAGTACAACCCATCTATCCTCCTTAGCATGTTGTCAGTCATGCTTCATCCTTTCACGTGCCAGCTGCATCATCCAAATTTTCTCATGCTAATGTAGATTTCTTTCTAGCAGTTTGTGTGGCCACCTCAACTCCATACTTCATACTTATTAGTGACGTGACCATGATCGGTTTTGGTATTGGTATATTTGAATAATTTTCTTTTCTTATGCATTTATTAAATATTCTTATTTCTTTTGACAAATAGTGGCATGCTTTGTGGATGAATGATGATTAAGCTGAGGGATGTGATGCCATTGTACCATTCACCTTATTATTTTATTAAATCATCAGTCATTTCCTTTCATTATGACAACTCAGCCCTCTATCTTCACCATACCCGTCCACAATCTTCATTATAACCCCATCCTTGACCACCATTATTGCTAAATTTGAAATATCATTTCCCATTACTAGTAAGTGGTTTTTTCATATGGATAATTATTCTTGTTATGTTACTAATAGCTATTACTGTCGAGCCTATCTCCATTTTGTCACTGTTACAACTTCCTGGAAAAACCATACCATGGATAATGACATAAGACCCTACTACAAACCCACTTCAATGGATGAGCTACATGATCACAAGAATAAAGAAGTTTATGAAGCTTTTAAGCAAGTTAAGTGGGATGTCTATTTCAAGAAATTGTGGGGATTTGAAAAAAAGGCCACTCTAGAATTTTCAAATATTTTTGATGTCAAGAAGGTCTTTGTGAGGGGTGTCCAATTTCCCATCACTATTGAGCTTATATCGGAGGTAACAGGGTTACCATTGTCTAGTGAAGATTACTTCAGAGATAACAAAAAGAAGGTTGTCAACCTCTAGCCCATACACAACAATTCTAAGATGAGGCAAGTTTGTGGAGATGGTATAGGGCCAAGGCACTAAATTGGCTTCATTACTCCAAATATAGAAAGATGTGGCCAAGTTTATAATCCAATACATGACTTGTGAAGGGACGTATGTGTATGTGTATGCCCAACAATCCAGGTTAATGTTACATTTGAGATGGAACCATTTAGTAAACATACCTTATTTTCTTCATTACTATCTACATCGTATGAGTAGGGAATTTCAAAAAGGAAAGAGTAATTCATTCACCCACCATGGTTTAATTAGGCTGTTAATTGTTCATGACCTTAAACATCTTTCTCCCCTAGATGACTGAGAATCATTTGTTAACCCAAATGACAACACTAGTTTTGAAGACTCTAAAGACTCTTTGGATGAACCCTCAGATGATTTTGATAGAGAAGGAGTTACTGGCACACCCACAAAAGGTTCTGAGGAAAACAAAGACTCTATTGTAGGTAGTCTAAAGAAGAAACCTATTGAGGAGTCATCCAAAACATCCTCTGGTAAAAAGAAAATTAAGACCTTAGAGCCGTTAGGGTCATTTGAAAAAATAGCCAAGAGAAAATGAACCATGTCTACAAAATATCAAAACAAGCTAGATTTTGAGTCGTCTGGTGACAGGAAGGGTAAGAAGATTTCCACTAGCCTTGTAAGTCAATTAGATGACTTGGCCAATGTGGCCAACCATATGGATAATTAGAAGGGAGATAATTCTAATTCATACATTATAGTTTTGTTTGAAATCTTGAAGAGACATGGAAAGGAAAGTAGAGAACATAGAAGAACAAAAAGGAAAACCACACCAAAACTAAAAAAGAAGAAAGAGGTGAAGAAACAGAAAGCAAATAAGTCCCCCACTCTTGAAATAGTTTATGTTGAAGATGATCAAGGACTTGAAGTTTCAATTGCTAGAGAGTTCCCCACCAACAAACCCTTGGTCGAGCAAGAAGATAATATTCCATTTGAATCACCATGTTCTTCTCCATTGCACCAGAATGATGAGGAATAATTTGATGGGATTAATGTGGAAACATAAGAAATAAATGTAGAATAATCATTGCACCAAAATGATGGGATTAATGTGGAAATAGAAGAAATAATGCATTAGATTGGTAGGGAACAATTAAATGGGGTTAATGTAGAAACAAGGGATATGAATGCAAAGGAACAAGAAAGGAATGATAGTCCTCTTTCTCATGTTGTCCAATATGGTGAGGAAAATTTGATGATAATTAAATATGTAGAGCCAAAAAAAATAATGACAGAGGGATCAAGAATTCGAAATGGAGGTTGAAGCAAGGGATCAAACAAATGCTGAAATGGAGGCTGAAGAAGAGTTTGAAGAAAATGAAATACTCCTAAAACAAGTCAAGGACTTGCAGGGTTCAATTTAAACATTAAAGGAGAAAAATCATGAGTTGCAAAGTCAACTTCAATAGGCCAATTTTTCTTCCCAGTTATAGGAAAAAGAAATTTAGAGATTGAAAGTGGAGCTGGAACATGTAACTGTTTCTAAAGAAGAATATATGCTCATTCAAGATCATAAGGTGAAAATGTAAGAATTGAGATAGCATTGGGCCTAGGAAATATCCAACACCATCAAGAGATTGACCAGGTTATCTTGGTATGTGATTTCCTCCTTTGCATGTGGACATGCAAAAACTTAAGTTGGGGGTAAATGACGGGGCTTAAAGAGTCCTATTAGTTTTACCATTTTCTTACCATTTTCCTTTACCTTTTCTGTCCTCCTGTCACTTTTAGTCACAAGAAGTATAGATATTTAATAAAATGTAATAGGAAATTGAAATAATTAGAGAATGCCAATATTTATTGAAATGCTAACTAATTTATGGATTAAGTGATAAGAGATAATCAAGAGAAGATGTTGGAATAATTGAGAATTTGGATGGCAAAAAAGGCAAGGAGATGTTAAATCTAGTTTAGTTTAATCGATTCATGTCCTATTTTTGAAATGATATTTATTAAACTTGTTGTAGCCAACGATCATTATTTGTTTGTATTGAAATCATTTGGTTTGTTGGCCATAGGCCACAAACAAACCATAGCAACTCTTATCAATTCCCTTCTAGTATAAATGTGTGCAATCCGAAGACTTAAGATATACATATATTAATATAAAGTTATTCTGCTGTTTTGAATCGATATATTTTGGAAATACTATGCATGTGTGATTGATCTGAGTTAGAACCACATTTATATTTTATCACTAGTTTACCAAGGAGGTAGGGTCCACTCTTTGCGTCACTCGATGAATTTTTCAGTTCAACTTTAGTGTGGTAAATTTGCATGTTATTCGATTTCCAATAGTTTCCTTTTATCACTTATTAAATTCTTGCTAGTTTTGGTTTCTAATCCAATTGTAATTTGATTTAAAAGTAAAATTATTTCAATTATTTGTTAATGTGCTTATTCATGGTTTGAGAATTAAAGTTCTAATTTGTGCAACAAGGAGTCATCATTGTTAATGTAGAATTTATAAAGTTGTTTTATTTCTATCACTACACTTTTTGTGATAATTTCTGTTATAGTAGTTGCTAACATAGTTTCTGTCAGGGAACATAAACATAAGAATTAAATCAAATTTTTTATTAGAAGTTTGTTGTGTGATTTAGCTACATCCATCCCTATTTAGTTCACTATTTTTATCCCTTAAATAAACTGCTACAACACCTTTCACAAGTCTATGATTCTTGGATTGACATCTAGGAACAAACTAAGGAAAACAACACAAAATTCCCAAGGATTGATCTATCCATTACTGCCAATCTAATAGAATCATAGGAAAAAATTATCTCTATTATCAGTCCATAGTTTTGTCCAAACAAGATGGTGTGTATTAAATTTGTATGGAAATCCTCCATTGTTTTTGCTACTAAGAATGAGAAAGGAGAGGGTGGGGGTGCTATTTTGTTGAATCCCTAATGGGCTAACTCTATCACTCAATATGAAACGTCTCAATGTAAGAGGCTAGTTTAGGTAAGAATGGAGGTTGACTATATGATATATGGAGTTTTCTCTCTCTATGCTCCTAATGACTATAGGGAAAGATTTGAACGATGGTCATGGATGGTAGAAAATATACAGAAAATCCCATGGATTATAAGGGAGGATTTTAATATGATTGAATATAAGGAAGATAATATTGGAGGAAAGATGGTCAAGATTGAAGAGATCATTGGCCTTGGTTGTCTTGCTAGAATCTAAGAATGCCAAGAAAAAATGTATATGGTATAATTGGTGAAATAACCAATCCCAAAATAAAATAATTTATTGAAAACTTGATAGAGTTTATGGGAACAAAAATTTATTTTCCTTCAACCAATATTACAAGGGATAGTGGGTTATAGTTTATCCATCCACTTTGTTAGACCACTCTCTTATTGAAACTTTTGTGAGATTTAATGAATTTGTCTCAAATGAGCCTAAGTATAGGTCCGCATTTTTAAAACTTAATGATTCCCTTATGTATGACAATAATAGTCTCAAGGTGGTGAAGACTACAACCTTCTTAACCAAGAGCTTGACTAAGGAGTTGTCTCCTATAAAAATATGGGAGGCCTATGGGGATTTATGTAGCAGTTTTTATAAAATTGTGGGAAAAAATAAAGCTCTAGACAAAAGGAGATTTATAATTATTTCTCTAGCAAAAATTTCTTATGTTGGAGAATCAATTTCAAGGAAATAAAGGGGATCTTGCAATGGAACTCAAACTGGTCAAAATGAAATCCCTTCTAGAAGGAAAGATTAAAACTATATATTTCAAGGGAAAAAGATTAGGGCCAAGATGAATTGGTTGTACAAGGGAAATAAAGGTTCCAAGTATTTTTTTAATAAAGTTAGGTTCAAGGAAAAGAGAGAAAATATTGGGCCAATTGTTATCAATTGTACCCTCACTAATGACAATAAAAATATTATGGAGGCTTTTCATTATTTCTTTCTCAATCTTTTTCTATTAGAGGATGATGCTAGGGCTAAAGAGCTAAGATTTTTTTTTTTAAATAATTGCAATAAGTATTAGGCAACAAGAGGTTGAAGCTCTGGATAAGGATCTATCAATAGAGGACATTAATGGGCCAATAAGATCATTGAGTAACGATAAATCCCTGGGTATTGATGGCTTAACAAAAAAATTCTACAAAGCTAATATTGATTGGATTAGGGCTAAATTAATTTAAGTTTACAATGAAGCCTTCATAGGTAATTGATGAGGGAATAATACAAATAAAGGGGTAATCAAGTTAATTCCAAAGGATGGAGATAGATCCTTGATAAAAAAATGGAGATTGATAACCTTGTTAATGTCTCTTATAAGATCTTGGAAATGACCCTAGCTAATAGATTAAAGCTAGGATATTGATGAATTTTGTCTCTATTACTCAAACATGATTTATTAAGCACAGATATATACTATAAAATTTGATCATCAGCTAGGAAGGACTACACTTAGCTAAACATCGTAATAAAAAAATGGTAATGATTCTCTTATACATTGAAAAAACCTATGAAAAAATTGAAAGGGATTTCATAATTGATATTCTTGAGGCTTTTGGATTCCCCCTGAAATTTTGCAAATGGATTAAAATACTATTTGAAGATTCCTCTACTCAAATTGATGTTAATGGGAAACTCCTAGAACCCATTATACTCCAAAGATCTACTAGGAAGGGATGTCTAATTGCACCTGCATTTGTAGCATCATAAATTGTCACCCTTGAAAATTTCACACTATGTTTTTTCATCCCTAAATTATTGAGCCTAATTAAGAACCTAATTTCCTAAATTATGCATTATAGCCTATTTTTATCGTTTTCTTGAGAAATTCCAAGCATTGGACAAATGCATTACCCTTGGCACCTAAAATCCTCAAAAATAGGGTCAAGACTGGCATGCCCTTGGGCATCTGAGTCCCCTATTTTGTCAAGATCCAAATTTGAATATGTTGGTGTCAACATTTTAACATTTTAAATTCGACTTGCAAATGTCGGCTATTGGGATCTAATATGCAAGAAAATGAATAAATACCTATAAATACCTAGTTATTGCATCATTTGAAATCTAACAAGAGGAAAGAGGTGAAAATTATTATAAAAAGCACTATCAAGCAAGTAAAGAGCGACATTTTAGAGCTTTATTACAGCAATTCAAGATCCAAGCATCATGCCAAATCATATATGAGTTTATGTATGTTTATGTTATCATTATTTGTGAAGGATAACCCTTGTTGTAGGTATCTAAGCAATTTAAGCAATTAAGAAAATAAGATCCAAAACCTTGAAGTGATGTACACGACTTTAGTCCTTCAAGGAAGCCATTGAAGGGTGATGAGTTGCAACACTTTTTTGATTCATCATTCCTTCCTATAATTTATCTTTCTTATCATTGACATTGCCATTGTGGAAGTGGAAACACTAACACATGGTTTGACTAAGGTAGGCCCCGAAATGGCACAAGATTTATTCTCTCTTTGAATGTGTAGATATTAGGCTTGAAAAGGATTGAAGGAAGCTTGACGATCCATTTTCTATTGTTGCATTCAAATCCCTACACCTTGTCAACCCATGAAAACCCACCTACAAAATTATCTGATAGTGATTCGATAAGTATGCAAGTGGAAACAATGATCTCTGATCTATAGACTACAAAAATAGAATAGGACACCCCTACAAGGATAGATGCCATCGAGTGCCTATGTCATCCTATAATGACTAAATCCAAAGTTTCAAGATAGGTACACAACATTCTACCCTTCCCAAATTTCTTGTGTTGTGTTCATCGGGGGCTATGCTAGTAATGGAAGATGTGTTATGATAGATTTGGGTCCTAACATATCCTGCTTAGGATTGCATCAAGATAATTCAATAAGAAGTATGTTTATGGGTTGATCGGTTATATGCTTCAACGTTCCATCCACATGTTTCCTTGATGTTGAATTAGGTTGATGTGTGCCTATGTGTAAATTACTTTTGGATCACATTGGAATAAGTGCTAAGAGTGTGTTTTGGTCCTCTCTATCTTCTAGATAGGACCACATTATGTTTTGGTGGCTGACTAGTTGATTTCATTGTTTATCCTTTTCCTAGTTGATCTAATTGGAGTTTTGAAGTGTTGTGGTGGATATGAATGCATGATCATTTTGGATGCAACAAGATGGAGTAGTGTACAAGTGTAAATAAATGTGTGTGCAAATTGTATTGAATATCAAGTAGAGATAGTTCTCAAGTGTGTGTGAAAGGAAAGATCAATTGTGCTATAACACCTTAGTCAGTAGAGTGTTATGTTGATAAGCATTGCAATCTTTATCTAAATCTTTGCATCTTTCTCTGAGATAGTGTATCTCATTAGGTCCTCTATATCTTGCTCTAGAAGTTGTGTTGGCTTCAGTCCTCCAAGTCCTTTTGTATCTTGCTCTAAGGCAGTGATCCTTCTTGCAAATATTTTTGGCATCAAGCCTTTATATTGTGAGTTAAATCTCACCATGGTTTTTCCCTCATTGTGATTTCCATGTAAATATGGTGTTCTCCTTGTGCATGTGTGTGTCCTCTATTTCTTTATCACTATTTCTGATCTTGTTAGAGGTAGAATTTCTATATCTTACATTGCTTAAAGGTTGCTAAAGTTGCTAAGGATTCAACATCTTATATAATTCGTTGTTACTGTAATGTTTAAAGGTTTTGATCTGATAAAGGAGGTTGGATTGTAATGAAATTTTCAAAGTTCTAAAGGGGTTAATTTTTTTTGTAGAAAGATTCACCCCCTCTCAATCTTTGGATGTGTTTGAAAATGTGGACCACTCTCTTATCATTATTAAAGAGTATTTCCTCGTTTCGGGCATCTATGATTCCTCTAGAATATACAAACCATATGATCCCTAATAATGCATCAAATGAGTCAAATGTATCCTTCATAGTAACAACCTCAATGTCTATGGATTGTTACACTCCCTTTACATTAACTTCCTCATTTATCCAGATACCCATTATTTTCACTCTAGTACTATTGCCAAGTTGATGTTGTACCTAGGGTTGGTTCCAATGTCGGTTTGCCTAGGTATTTCCATATTCTTTTAGGGATTAGGTTGACATCTGATACTAGATTGACCATTACTTTAGGGATATTTTTCTAGTGGATCTAGAGTTTGATCATGATTGGTCTCATTTTCCAATGTTTACCCATAGTTATGATTTTTGATATGTTTCTTTGTTCCAATATTTATTAAGTTGTTTTAATTTGGTAAGAATAAATTGTTGCCCTACTAGTTTTGTGAATTGTTTAAGAACCTTTACTTCTAGTTTTATAAAATATTTGTTCTCCACTTTCTCTAGAATTCTTTTAGTTTGTTTTACTATGTGGTAATGTTGTTCCTTTGTAGGGTAGAATTCCCTTTCTTCATCAAAAATTTCTTCTTCTTTTGAAGTTATTGTATCAATTCTCTTGATATATGTGCCCTTCCTAGATACTATTGTGGCCTTGCCCTTTTTCTTGGGTCTATCCTATGTGGAGTATTCTTCTGCAATGCTATCTTATTTTAGATATTCATCATCTATTCCTATCTTATGGAATTTTTTGGTTCCTTCTACTAGGTTTTTTATGTGTTTTATGAAGGAGTTTGGCCCCTCTCGTGGTGCTTAAGTCTTGTTGCTTGTCTTTCTGAGGTTGCACATTTTTGTAATGTTGGAACCCTTTCTCACAGTTAAACACATCATGATCTTCTTTATCATAAAATCCAAATTGTTTTTGATTTTCTCCCAAACAGTCCATAGTGAAGGGTCCGAGATTACCATAATTAAAGCAAGGAACATCTGATCTTCTTCCTCTTCCTTGTCCTTGACCTCTTCCTCCCTGGTATGGGTCATTTTTATTGTAAGCTCCTAGTCCTTGGATGGTGTTGGTATTCCTTTGGTTTTTCCATGGTGGAATCCTATATCCATGATCCTATGCATATATTGGTCCTTCCACTAACCCTATCAGGTATGCCATCTCCTAGTCATAGTCGGGTTCCTCTTTTATCGGAAACTTATGTGATGGACATTTTGTTGTTTCATGGTTGTCCCATCCTCTTTAGACCCCACAATAATAAAATTTTGTTTTCTAATGGTGTGGATATCTACCCTTAGATAATTTTCCTTCTTTACCCCTATTTCCATTAGACATTCATTCTAGATATGGCCCTCTCTACCACAATAGGAACACTGTATGTTAGACCTTTGCGAACCAATTTCCCACCTCATAAGATCCTATCGTAATCACAATTGATCCATTTCCAACTATAATATCTATATCTTCATATTTTATTTTTCCTTCTCCATCCTTCTCTAGGATTGACCTTCTATCCAACATGCTAATGCAACCAATTTTGAGTATGACCCAAAATTTCTACAATCCAAGGTCATTCTAAGTCATGGTGTTATGGTTGAAAGGAACCATTCTCTTTTCTATTTACCATTTAATGGTTCATCCAATCAACTTAGTACTTCCTTGAACCTTTTATTGAACTATAAGATGGATTCATCGTCCCTTTGAGATAATTATCTTAACTTGCTAACTCTTTCTATTGGGAATTCTGAATTATCAAAGTTTTATAGAAAGGATTTCTTTACTTTATCCTAGGATTTATTGTTTCGGGGGTATGATTTTGATACAACTTTAGTGGTTCTTCTCTTAAGGAGATGATGAAATCAAATAGCTTCATACTATCTCTCTTCTCATTCTAGATCTCTCATATAGTTTCTAGCAAGAAGATGTGTTCTATGATGTTACTAGTGTCCCTTTCAAAGAATAACATATTCCTCATTGTGGCCATGTCCTCTTTCAATGACCCTTCTTTCAGACTTGTTGTACCGCTACTCTAATTCTAGAATATGAAACTAGATTCATTGTCACTTTTTGTCCTTTTGTAGTTACTCTATTCTTCTATTGTTCTCCACCCAATAGATTGGTTACCTTCAATGATGTCCCAATTCAATGTATATGTTATCTACAATTCAGGCTTCTTACCTTCTTCTCTTTTATTGTATGTTCCCATGTGTGTTATATCTAGATCAAGGGGTGACTCTTGGTCCAGGGGAGACGTATATATGTTCTTCATACCTTTTCATTTGTAATTTCATCTTTTCATTAGTGATTAATATTATCTTATGCTTAGTTAGAAAATCCTTAGGATTAGGTTCCACCACTTTTCTCTTTTTCTCTCTTGTGGTATATTTGGCTTCTGATTCTTTTCCTCTTTCTTTCCTATCATCAGATGCACCCACATTGATTTTCTCAATAGCACCCTTCTTGGCATGCTCAACTTATTTATTTAGGATTTCCTCTTCAAATTTTCCTGCTTATTCTTTCTCTCTTCATTCTATTTCCCCCTTGCTGTACCTTTCTTTTCTTTCCAAGGTTTTTTTAAGTTTCCTTTCTTCTACATTCATTTCCATTCCTAACTTGATGATTTCATATATCTCTTTCTCTCTCTCTTTTTGGCTATCCCTATTCCCATATGTATCCTTGGTTTGAACTTTTATCTTTTTCTCCTATATCAAGGTTCTGAAAGAATATTTTAAATAGTCACATATTTTCAAGGATCTCTAGGATCCTCCTCCTTTCCATTCATCATCCCCTAATGGCCTACCCCCTCTCATTGAGGAAAAACTTAGGGTCTAATGAAAAAATTATTTTCTACCAACTTTCCTACCTTTATGCCTCTACTTTCTTTATATTTCTCTCCAGGGTCCCAACAACAAAACCAATGTTGGCAAGATAAATGGGGGTAGTACAATGCAAAAATCTATACCTGAGTACTCCTTAAGTAGTATATTTATACCCCAAAGGATAAAGTAAGAGAAATATGCATATGTAGTAGGAATCTATAAGACATACATGACATACAAAATCATACTAACAAAATAAAATTCTCATATATCCACAACACACAGATTTTCCTTGTAACTCATTTATATATATTGTATTATAGCAGAACAAAAGGGAAAGTCTAGTCTCTAATTTGATAGTATGCTATCATTACCTTATTATTACACTCTATTACATCACATCAATCTCCCATCTCTCTATCTATTACATATGACATATATACATATGTTCCCTTGAAAGGAAATGACTCCTAGTGGCTTAATGTCTTTGCTTGGTATTGTGGTCTTCTTTTGGTATCCTGCAATATGTTATATTTATGCCCTAATCCTACTAACATCATCATTAGGAGATTTTTTTTAAAGGTGTACAACCAAGATGAATGATCAACCATCCTAGTATAAGAATCTCTCTACTCCCCAAGTCTCTAATGATGAATGAATCAAGAGTGAACTCCATAGTCTTCCTATCTTCACCATTTATAATCTGATATATGTGAAAGGTGGAAAAAATTTGCTCTATGGTTTAGGACATAGAAAAAAAGGTTTTGTTCTCCTTTCATTCAAGGAAGCCCTAGAGATCTCAATCCAAGGATGAAATGAGGGGGAGATATTTGTAATAGCGTGGCCTAGGGTCTAGTTAGATACTAAAGAGGGGTTCCCCACCAAGCTAGGGCTTGGAAAGACTAGTAACATGCAAAACCTAATAGTCAACCTTGATGATGTGTACATATTCACTAAATGACCTAGAAATGAATGTAAAATAGAATAGAAAGCTAGAAAAATACAAAAGGGCACCTAGAAACATGTAGCAACTTGATTAAAGACCTAAATTGTTGAATATGCTAATCATAATGTCTATTGGGACTCATATGTCAGTCTAGGTGATTTAGTCCCAAATTAGGGTTTCTAGGTAGGAACAAAAATCTAGCAAAAGACAAGTCTAAAACACCCAAAATCTAGAAATTTAACTCTACTGGGAATCATACGCCATAAGTGGCATAGTAGTCTTGTTGGCCTCCTATAATGGTTCAATAACTAAGTCATTAAAGCTATAACTTAGAGATTAGATATCTGCACTAAGTATTTATCTTGCTCATCATGAAGGTTCATTTCATTATCAACCCAGGGACGTGAACTTGAAATGGGTCAACATTGTCTATGCACTAGGACTCAATTGTAGTCATCCTTATCCTATAACTAGAAAGGAAATAGTACTAAAAGTGAAATGCTTGAAAGGAATTAGCATAACTACTGAGCATAAATCAACAACTAAACTGAACTGAAATGAATGATAGAAACAAAAGTCTCAACAAACAGATAGGAATCTATCCGGTCTACCTTGGCTATAGGAACATACAAAAAATGAAGTTCCAATGGTTGTAGGAATAGATAGTTGCTAAGACCGTAACTAATTACCAAATAGAAAAGTAACTACTAAACTAAATGGATGAAATTCTCACCAAGTGCCCCCCCTTGAATGAGTCTTCCCAAAACTAACTCAGATGCAACAAATTAAAGTATCATTTTATTTATTGAAAACATTGTTACATCATAACAACAACATGACTGTATTCCTTGAAACTAAAAATGAAAGTACAATATCAGAACATCCAACTCTCTGAAGAGGAAAATTTGATCATTATTTATAGAAGGAAAGCTTCTAACTAACTCTAACTAACTGGGTAGTTGACTCCAACAGACTAGGAGGACACCATTTATTGAAGGCATGAAAAAGAGGAAGGAGGTTATGCATGCACAAGATTTAGTCAAACCAGTCTTGCCTCAATGAGAATCTAGCATAGCAACACCTCCTAAATCTACTCAACTAATAGACATGGTCATTTAAAGGTAAGTTATAACTTCCACATGAGTTGGAAGTTTCTAACCATTGACTTCTTTAATGTCCATCTCTTTTTGACTCCTTTAGCAACTAGGCAATTGGCATGAACTTCTTTCACCTTGCAAGCTTCATTTATATCTGCATCTTAATGTGAACCTGCATTATGAAATTAGCATGCACAAGACAATTTTATATCCATAATCACCTTAGAATAACATTAATTCAATCACATGTAAAATTAATATAGATATATAACATAGTAGGTTAATACTATCAAAAGCTACATGGATAAGTTCATGTCCAAAGTTCATAAGTTTAGGGAAATAACATAGAAAGTATTAGTAACCAGGTGCTAAAACCCCATAGTAACAATAATAAACATATGATAAACCCTATAAAAATGAGTCATTATTTGGACTCATCAAGTCTTGCTTGGATTTTTTTGAGAATCAAGGTCTGAATCTACTCTTCAATCTCTGCTTTGTCTTCTCAACCTGATTTCCAAATCTGAAATGTTGAATTCTGCTCTGTAGATTTCCTTCAATGATCTTGTAGATGATGTGACAACTTTGACTACTTTGAACACTTGACAAATTTTCTCCAATCTTTCTCCTTAGAGGCCCTTCAACCTAGATATGCAAATCACACACTAAAGAGAGGGAAAAATGTTTTTTTGTTAGTGGAAAGGGGTTTTCCTTGTTAATAAAACCTTATAATGAAATCAAATGCAAAGGAGGAATGATGAATGAACAAAATGTAATGTTGTGCAACTCACCAAACCCTAGAAATAAAGAATGTAAACATGTATGAAATGGATCAAATGGATGTAGATCTTGACTCTTGCTTGAATGTGATAGATCTTGAATTGAAATCTTGCTTGAATCATGAAACCCTACATCACAATTGTTAGCTCAAAAACAAACATGATGCATGATGACTTTGACATGATGTTTGATGGTTGAATAATGCTCCAAAACACTTAATAATGAGCTCTTGAAGAATCTTAAATTCTCTTGTAAACTCTTGAATGCTCTTGTGAACTTCAATTTTTCTATATGGATGCTTATTCAACTTGCTAGGTGAAAAATGAGTGAAACAACCTTGTATTTATACTTGTTTATGCTAAATTTCCTGAAATTACAACACTACAAGCTAACATCAGATATAGGACAATAAAATCCTGCCAAGAATTTGAATTTAATTTAATATTAAGACACATGAGACTCATACACCAGAAGTGGTGTATGAGTCCCATTAGGTTAGGCTATGGGACACATTTTTCAAGAAATGCTTAGATCCATGTGAAATCAAGATAAGGGCCCTAAAACCTAGGTGGGATCCATATTCCTAAGGTGGAATATGAGTCCTAGATCACTAAATCTTGGCCACACAATCTAAAAACATTAATTTATGATTGGTCATTATATATGTGATGGGATTATCCTTGGAAAGATGCATTAAATAAGGCTTGTGGGTGCAAAATAGGACCAGATAAGGCATAAAAAATCCCAATTAATTAATGAAAACCCTATATTAGTGTGAAAGTGTGGTACAACACTAACACCTTAAATAAGGCATAAATAAGCTTCATTTAGTTCACAAGGGCTCAAACAAGTGTGAAAATGTAATGGATGACATTTTTTGACACTACAATATGGGAAAAAGATTGTTTGAAAAATGAGATAAACACAAGGAATCATTGAAAGTTCCCTCCCTAAAATCAATAGACCCTTTCCAAAGTACACTTATGTACTATTTCCCATAAAAATAAGAGACATAGTAGAATGATCAAAATAAGATAATATAGACTATGAATATTCCATATGATGAGATGCTCTTGAATCTAGAAGTCATCTCCTTGATCCATGACCTAAAAAAGAACAAAGAGTTATTCCCTTATTTTCTGATGTAGTAACCAAACCAACATGACCTTTTTGTTGAAAATGAAGGTAATATTGTAGTTTAAAACTTGTAAAACTATGAGACTGTAGATCTAATTAAGTGTTATTTGTCACAATTCTTTGTGTATGATTAATCTGTTTAGATAAATTTTACCAATTGTGGAAAGAGACAAAATATTGTAGAAGAATGAGACAAGGAGATAGAAGTGACACAACATATACGTGGAGAAACCCTTTTTGGAAAAAAACTCCATTAGAATCAATAGTGCTTGTATTATTTAACCTTAGAACAAGATTACAATAATACTGTATCAATCCTTGATTGATATGCTTCCTTTCCTTAAAAATCCTTCTTCACAACTTGCAATAAACTCTCATGGAACTCTCATACACTTTCTGCAATTAATAGACAATAAAATGAGCATGTAAACTCATAAGAGTTGTACAATACAAGAGCATAAATCTCTTCACAAAAATATATGCCTATATTTGGCAAGTAGAGTTCCACAATGTAATATGACGTCAAACCAAAGTCTTCCTCAATTTAGGCGCCCCAAATTGAACACTTAATTGAACTTTGGTCAAGAAGATATCTTGAAAAATTCACCTCAAAATTGGAATCCAAGAATGGGCCTACTTGACTAAGCCTTGTAAATATCTTCTCATGTAAAAGGTGTTAACTCGAAGATGGCAACTTGGGCACCCAAGGTGGACCCAAGTCAATCTTAGTTAACTGAAACATATCTCTCCACCAATTCATACGAACATTATGCATGATTGATCATCCCCACTTAACTGAAAGTATCCACCTACTATTTGTCATGCAACTGATCTCATTAATCATGCAACTCAAGTCAACTCAAGTCAACTAGCATTGAACTCAAAATAACTACATGCAATTGAAGATAACTGAACCAGAATTGAACTAAATTAAATTGAACTAAACTAATATTGAACTGATACTGAACTGATAGTGCCACTCGACTCATGTAAATATTGATCCCTAATTTTTAGGATCAAAACTTGCATTACAGAAGTGTTATCAATCCTCCAAATAGTTAATTGAAGCAAGGTGGTTTCCACCTTCCATGTGGGAGCCCCATGTGCTCCTATCTTGTAGGAACTCTTCTTGGACATCCCCACATGTTCCTATCATTTTGGAAGAATCACAAATTTCAATTTACATGTTCATTTCATTCAAATTTAATGTCTTTCTAATCCTAGTGTTGGGGAACACTTTCCAAGGACTTAGGAGATACATGAAATATGTTTAGGATTGCAATTAAATGGCTTCATATTCCCAAAATTCTCTCACTTGACATTATACATTGCAATTATTCTAAACAAGGAATCATTATTATAAATCAAGTACATGACTCAAGGCCAATGGCCTTCCTGCACCAAGAGAATTTATTTGTAGGAACTAGTTTCATAAGATAATCTGCAACATTGATCAAAGTGTCAACTTTCTCAATCAATACCTTCCCACTCTCAACTGTTTCTTGCACAAAGTGATACTAAACATCAACATGCTTAGTACGAGCATGATACATAGGATTTTTGGCTAAACAAATAGCACTTTGACTATCACATTCAAGTCTAATTTTCTTGCAATTAAAACCAATACCTTTCCCAAGTCTCTGTAACCAAACTACCTCTTTAGAGGCATGTGTATTAGCCATGTAATCTGCTTCTGTGGTGGACAAAGCAACCGTGGGCTGCCTCTTACTCATTCAACTAATCACAGCTCCAAATAAAGTAAACACATAGCCACTTGTCGACCTTCGATTGTCCAGGTCCCCTGCCCAATCTGAATCAACAAAACCCTACATGTCCAATGATTTGTGCATAATATCAATATCATTAGCACCGTGATAAAAAAAATAGTAATTAGAAGTACCTCGTAAATATCTAAACACCCTCTTAACATAAGTCCAATGTTCTTTACCAGGGTTAGACATAAATCTACTTAGAACTCCCACTGTTTGGGCTATATTTGGTCCTGTACAGACCATTGCATACATCAAACTACCAATTGCACTAGCATATGGAATTTTAGACATTTCCTCATGATCAAAATCATATTTAGGACCCATGTATAAACTTAAATTTGTGCCAAATGGTAAATGAATATTAATTGGTTTACTATCATGCATGTTAAACCATTTCAAAATAGTATCAACATAGTTTCTTTGACTTAAGCAAAGCTTTATGTTACCTCTGTCGCTGCTGATCTCCATACCAAGGATATATTTTGCAGCCCCTAGATCTCTCATCTCAAATGTGCTAGAGAGTTGTGCTTTCAATTCTTTAATCATTACCTTACCGTTACCAATAAACAACATGTCATCAACATACAAGATAATAATTAAAAGCTGACCATAAATAATTTTTATGTAAACACAATGATCTTCCTCACTCCTTACATAACCAATTTTCAATGCAAAATAATCAAACTTTTGGTATCACATTCTAGGTGACTATTTCAATCCATATAAAGATCTCTTTAACCTACAAACCAATAATTCTTTTCCTTTTATAGCAAAACCATTAGGTTGCCTCATATAAATCTCCTCATCAAGATCCCCATGTGAGAAAGCAGTTTTCACATCCATTTGCTCTATCTTAAAATCATAAGCAACAACAATAGATAGAAGGAATCTAATAGAAGTTAATTTAGCAACATGAGAGAATATTTCATTAAAGTCAACTCCGTCTCTTTGGGAGTAGCCCTTGGCTACTAATCTAGCCTTGTACCTTTTGAGATTACCATTTGCTCCAATTTTCTTTTTAAAGACTCATTTACAACCAATGGAATTTCTTCCTTTGGGTAAGAAAGCAGTTTTCACATCCATTTGCTCTATCTTAAAATCATAAGCAACAAAAATAGATAGAAGGAATCTAATAGAAGTTAATTTAGCAACATGAGAGGATATTTCATTAAATTCAACTCCATCTCTTTGGGAGTGGCCCTTGGCTACTAATCTAGCCTTGTACCTTTCGAGATTACCATCTGCTCCAATTTTCTTTTTAAAGACCCATTTACAACCAATGGCCTTTCTTCCTTTGGGAAAAATCTCAAGATCCCATGTGTCACAAGTATCCAAGGAAACCATTTCCTCATGCATAGCTTGTGACCAAAGCTTATTCTTATTTGAAGACAAAGCTTCCCTGTAATATCTAGGTTCATCATTAGTACTCATCAAAGAATATATACAACGAAAATCAGGTGGGATATACCTATCAATGGGATTCCGCTGTCCTATGGATCTTCTCAAAGAAGGTTCTTGTTCCTCGATATGCTCATCATGAGCATCTATCTCAGAACTCTGTGAACTCTCCTCATCCAATCCATCCAATTGTACTTCAACATGTGCATCTTCATGCTTCTCAGTATTTGTCTCAAAATGCACTGTTCAAGAAGTATCCTTCTCCTTTGGTTGTTCTTCTCCTATATAAGATCTAAATTCCCTTAAAAATCACATCTCTAGATAAAGTAATTTTTTCACGTTAGAGGATTCTAAAGCTTGTAACCTTTTACATTTTCACCATAACCTATGAATATGCATTTCTGTGCTTTTGGATCCAACTTAGACCGCTTTTCTTTAGGCACATGAACAAAATCTGTTAGAGTAATAAATTATTTCACTTAATTAATTACATCATATTGGTTAATTAATTAAGTCAGTTATCACTTTAGTTACTTAAGCTAAACTTAGACACATTAATAATTATTTATTAATTATTAATTGTGCACACTAGGGTTTTTCCTTTTAGGGTTTCCTTTAGGGTTTAATGATCTCCTTCATAAGGATTGATCTCATTGTAATTTATTGAATTCCTGAATAATATTATTTGCACATCTTCATGCAAAGGTCTGATTTTTTTTTTTTCTATTATGTGGAAGGTTTTTTGGTTTGCATTTCTTTTCTTGGTTCCTAACATGGTATTAGAGCCTTGATTTGTAGCCCCTTCTCAGATTTTGGAGAAAATCAGTACATAGTTCGTTCGAGATTCCTCGAGGGTATCATGCCTTGAGCTCATCTATGCAGCATTTTGGATTAGATCATGCATCTCCATTGGATTCAGAGCATTGGAAAAAGTCAGGATTGACTATTATTTTTTTGATTTTGGTCATTGTTTGCCAGATTTGTGAGGGTTTCAAGCTCGGTGATTTTTTTCAAGCTTTGGGGGTAGCCATTTTTTTAGAGCATTTTTTGCACAAACGGAGGTCACCAATGCATTCAAAATGGCCAAAAACCCTAAGATCACCCTTCGTTTCATTGATTTTGGAGAAAGTTGTTTTGGAGGAATTTTTTTTTGCTAGCTAGGGAGGTCGTACAACCTCCCTAGCACATAGTTCGATGCACGAAAATCAATTTTTTTATAAAAAAAATATGCTTCTTGAACTCCACATTGGCGCTCCCAGTGCAAACTAATCCAACCACCCAGTGGACATCGGTCTGCCACTGTCACCAGTCTTCTCCGCTCAAACGCCGCCGGCTACTGTTCAACCCTCATTGGGCCCCTTCTGTAAGGCTATGGTCCTATGGGGGACAAGGCGCTATGCACCCAACCCTCAACCACCCACCGCACCAACCCATCGGTCATATCAGTGACTAGGGGCTCCACCCTAGCCCCCAACTCGCCAGCCCCTGGTCACGCATAGGACCAGGGGCCCACTTTTTTTTAGCCCCCTAGGCACCTGCAGGCCTTATTGGCCTTCCTGGAGCAACTTTCACCAAATCAAGAGTAAATTTTGCATACACTATCATTTTTTTGAAAATGAGATACCATTGGAAATTTGATTCAAACACTGATCTAGTGGTGAAGGTGGTTTTTCCATATTTTTCTCCAATTTTATTTTACAGGTACTTGAACTCAGATTTTGTTGTTTTCACTTCGGAGGGAGTATCTTTTGACTCACTCATCCTTTTTTCGCCATTCTTGTGGCATTGGAAAGCTGGTTCAAACCTCTACACAGATATGGGGTCCTTTTTTATTAGGGAGGTATTTTTGAACTTTGGAATTCTTATTTTCTTGCACTAGGTTTACTTTTTCTCTCTAGTTTATGCATGTTTTGCATTCTCTCCTTTTGCAATCATTGGGTATTGTAATAAATGAACTAATATAAAGTTCCATCAGGGGGGTTTCTTGCATAATAATCTGATTAGAGTGTAGTTGCACTTTGATCTCCATCTTGATCTTGATGACAACTCGCATGGGTTGTATTTGGTTTCTGTAGTTTCTTTTGGCCACATCTTGCTTATAGCTTGACACATATCAGATTCACATCGGTTCAAACTTTAGATTGAGAGCCTATGGTTAATGATCCGAATTGGGTCACATCTCATTTTGAGGGCCATTAAATTTATGGTTAATGTTCTAGAGTCTTCATGGTACTTGCTCTTATGGATCAATTTTAGTCACAGTTTGGCAGCGACATCAAGATACTCTTCACTTCTAGATTCTTTCATCATATCATTCCATCTTATGGAGGCATCTTTTTATCATTTATTGTTGCTTTATGGATTCCAGGGTTGTTACAGTTTGTGAGTTTTCTATTGTTCTGTGGCATCGGGTCTGCTGCTACATTATTATGATTCTGCCTGAGTCCTTCAATGAGTCTCATTTGGCTTCTTGTAGATAGAAGTATATTTCCTTGCTTTCCGGATTCAAGTTCTAGTGTTACTCCACAGTGTTCTTCCAGTGCTTCTTTGTAGCAGGTCATCTCATTGTAGGGGGCTTTTGTCTCACTAGGTTTTCCTTCTCTAGCTCATTCATTGCAATTCGTAAATGGGTACCTGATCAGGCATTGTTGTTGGGACCCATCTTTGCTTTCATGCATCTTTTACTTAGTGTTTTAGCTACTTCCTAAGTTCATCTTAAGGGGGGCTGTTAGACTAATAAGTTATTTCACTTAATTAATTACATCATATTGGTTAATTAATTAAGTCAGTTATCACTTTAGTTACTTAAGCTAAACTTAGGCACATTAATAATTATTTATTAATTATTAATTGTGCACACTAGGGTTTTTCCTTTTAGGGTTTCCTTTAGGGTTTTATGATCTCCTTCATAAGGATTGATCTCATTGTAATTTATTGAATTCCTGAATAATATTATTTGCACATATTCATGCAAATCTTTGCTTTTATTTTCTTTTCTCTTCTGTGGAAGGTTTTTTGGTTTGCATGTCTAATATTGGTTTCTAACAAAATCCTCACAACCAAAGATCCTTAAATGTGCAACACTAGGTTTCCTACCTAACCACATTTCATAATGGGTTTTATCTTCAATAGATGAACTAGGATATCTATTGATTAAATAACAAGTACTTACAACCTCATCCCAAAGGCATCGATCTAGCTTGGCACTACTTAATATACTCCTAGCTCTTTCCATTAAGGTTTGGTTCATCCTTTCTGCTACTCCATTTTTTTGAGGTGTATATGGAGTAGTTTTCTATCTCACAATTCCTGCATGCTTACAATAATCATGAAATTCCTTAGAACAATATTCACCACCATTATCTGATCTCAACACTTTTATCTTATGATTTGATTGTTTCTCAACTAAAGCCTTAAATTATTTAAACTTATTGAACACATCAGATTTGTTATGCATAAAATAGATCCCAGTATATCTTGAGACATCATCAATAAATGTGACACAATATCTAGATTTTCCAATAGAGTCAATATCCACAGGGCCCATAACATTTGAATGAATAATCTCTAATAATCCTTTAGCTTTATTTGTTCCATTAGGAAATGAAGATCTAGATTGATTTCCAAACACACAATTGTTGCAAAAATCATTTTTTCTAATATTATAATCAAGAATACCATCAACCAATTTCTTATTCAGAATGGTCCTAAGACCTTTTTCACCAATGTGGCCCAATCTATGGTGCCACAACATACATGTATTTTCAGCTTTAGTTACATTGGTTGATTTATTCAAATTGGAGGTATTAATCTTAAATAAAGTCTCAATCCAAGATCCTTTAGCAACCACCTTTGTCAAATTTCACATGCATTCTAGAATCATTGAACTTAGATACAAAAGTAGATTTCTAGCAAGTCCTGAATATGTAAAACATCATTAAGGCTCTTAACCCTACCATCATTGAAAACACAACTTTACCTCTCCTTTTCCCACAATATTTGTTGTGCCATTATTCCAAAGAAGATATTCCCTCCATCATATATGTATTATACTTAGTGAACCACTCCTTTTAGGAGTCATATGATAGGAGCAACCTGAATCAATAAGCCAAGAGTCATCACTAATATTTTTACATGAAATGATCAATGCATCATTACCGTCATATGAGGATTTCTCAGTAGAAGCATCAAAACTCTTTTTCTTTTTCTTACAATTCTTCTTTACATGTCCCACTTTCCCATAGTTCCAACACTTTACCTTACTCTTACTAGGGTTTTAGACCATCCTTTGGACTTACCCTTTCCTTTCTTGTCTCCCTTAGGTGCCTTTTCCTTAGGCCTACCTCCTATAAATAAGGCATCTTGGGATCCCATTTTAGACTTCCTCCTCATCTCCTCTTGATAGGAGAGTAGGAATTATATTGTCCATCTTAGGATCTGCACCACTACCAATGATAACAACAATTAGATTTTCCCAAGACTCTGGTAAAGAAAGTAACAAAATGCATTTATCTTCATCTTCTAGATTTACATATCTGAGATGCAAATGAAGGTGTAGAATATATAGACCCCATAGTAAATCTATGAGTACATGAAATCTAGAAACAAAAGTAACATATGTAATCAAGACCAAGTTTGTTCAAAGTATTGTAGGTGAACTTAATGTCCTTATCAATTCCACATTCTTTATGTTGCTCTCTTAGACCATAATTAACCTTAGTGATGTGGTCTTGGATGTTGTCAAAGTTCTTAGGATTAAGGCTCATCAATTTATTATCAATTTGATAGCCTCTTACTTCATCCATAGTACCATATAATATTTTCAATTTTCCCCAAGCTTCATGAGAATTCTTACATGATTCAATTTGGAATAACAAATATTAAGAAACTAGTTTACAAAGAAATCCAAGAGCTTTGGTATGTTTAATCATCTATTTTATCTTTTTATCTACATATGTAGGTTTAGGTACCTTATTTTCAACATATAGAGAGTGACCTTCATTCATTAAAATACTCCATGCATTTTGATGCCAAGTTGAATAGTTATATGATGCCAAAGGAACCTTAAAGTGATCCATAAAAAAAGAAGAGAACAAGGAAATAGATCAAAAAAATGTACCAAGATACCCCCAAATTAATCAATCAAGAATCCCCCCAATAATATAATGTGGCACTTTATATGTAGTATGTTTACAACAAAATTGTGTTCTAGATTTACATTGCCAAGATGGATCAAAGATGGAAAAATTACAACAATATATTAGAATGAGATCCTCAAATTGAAATAACATTTCCCAATATGATCTAGACTAAAAATAAATCCTTCCCAAAAGGATATAACTTGTGCAAGTTGCAGTATGTCAAAGTAATCAACTAGAATAAAAAATTGCGCAAATCTGAATAAAAGATACTTGGGGTTGAATATGGAAAAAGTGCATGAAGAGAAATGTGGAGCTCCTCAATAATTTTTTAACATCACAAGAATCACAAAAATTAGAGATCATGGAAAAAATTTATGAGCTCAGAGGTCCAAGAAGGAAAATATATCTTCAACTAGAAGTAAAATTCACTTGAGGAAAAATCTAAAACATGGCTTGCACCACTGTGAAGTGATTGGAACCAACTTTTCGTCAATATCTTGTTTGGAAAATTTTGACATCTAGGCAAGAAGTTATGCTATATTGAAAAAAATTCCTTATTAGGGCCTTTGAGGGACAAAATTAGGTGCTTGGGCACTAGCCCTCAGTCACTAATATGACCTGCACTTAGATTTAAAAAAAAACATTTTTTTCAAATACCATTAGGGATAGTGGCATGACTTGGGTGGCAGTAGTGGTGCTATGTAGGGTGGGATGAGTTGTGCCACCCATGGGAATTTAAGCCCTATGGGGCTAAGTGAAGCCTCCCACTTAGTTGGGCTAGAATTAGGGGTAAAGGTAATTTTGTAAGAGCCAAAACCTTGTTGGAAAAAAAAAAAAATGGTAGAAAATATTTAAATGTAGGTCATATCAATATTTTAAATTGTAACTTTAATAATATTAAAACTTGAAAAAAAATACCATAAACAAAGGATTATGCTTGATGATGCTTGAACCATACTCAGATTGCGTAGTACAAAATTTGTCACCTATGTAGGGAATATTCCTTAAAAATTCTACCAACTATGATGCCAATGACCAATATGGATGGTAAGGTTCTATATGGATGGACCATATGAATTTATTTTGCAATTTTTTCCAAACCCTCCAAATGGCCCAAAGTTTTTTCACTCAAATATGAAGTATTTTATATGAAAATAGGAGTTTTTGGATCTTCTAGACTCAAGCATGAGGTCCATTTCACACCCCTACACACCCTATAAAAGCTCAATCTTGAATCACCATTAGATTTGAGAAGGGGTTTTTCAATTTTGAAGCTTTGATACCATGTTAGAGTCACTCAAGGACTTAAGCCTCCAAGATCACCTCCAAGATCACCTATAAAAACAAAAAAAACCTTCTACAAAAGGTAAAATAGAGAACACATATTTATAATAATGGATGCAAGATATGACCAATATGCAACATTTAAGATTGTAGTGATATATTGGATTGACTCAAATGAACTAAATTTTCTAGGATATACAAATGACATGCCTTGCTTATAAAGAAAAAAATGTAAGATAGGATTAGACAAGATTTTGTCATGTGTATTAATCTTGTATAATGAGACAAATACCCCTATAAATATTAAATGACTTAGGACACAAGCATTAAATGCATAAAGATAAGATAAGATCTAGTGACAACTAATGCTAACTAGAAAGATTCCCTCCTAGGACCTAAGTGGACATAACATGTAAATAGGACCTACATAGGTAAAACACCTATTTACACTAACATATTTGAGCATAATCTTCCATAATTACCTCAATTCTCTCCTTCAAGAATTATGTTTAATGTACACATCATACCTTTGTATTTCTTCCTACAATCACATGATCTACCTTTGTAAGTTTGTTTTGGACCATAATGTGAAATATGCAAGGAATTCACATGTTATTCTTCAATACATGTGTGGCACCTTGGAACCCCCATGACATGGGAATTAGACAAATATACTATAATTATAGTATATAATAGATGACAATTATTAATCTTTAATGAATTTTATAATTGTGTACTTGATTGTTTAGTTATCTTATGTAAATTCAATTTCATATTAGAAAATAGGAAACATAATCATACACCCACCTCAAATACCTCCTCACTTAGCTCAACATATTCAACATAACAAGTTACAAGTTGAGAGAAACCATTAAAAGGGGTAGTCATCTTTGTCATCTTAAACTTATTTAGAGAGGTGTCTCAAAAGAAAAGAGAGATATAGGAATGTCTCATAAAAATAATGTTTATTAATTTTATACTATTAATCGTTCATACCTTTAGAAGAAACACACAAAGTCAATTCATGGATGACAAGTATACATGAATCATATTTGTAAATTTCACGAGACTATAGTGTTTATTTACCATATGACAATATTCTTGTTAATTATGTCTAGATTTACATAAATATGAATCTATTCAAGAGTACAATGAGAACTAAATACTTGTAAGAAAACCTAAGATACCATAAACACATATAAGTTTTACACCATTTTTTATAAACCATAAAAAATAAATGAGTTGTTTTAGAGGAATTCTTGTTAGAATATGGTAACATAACATTCCTTTTCGAATGCCCATGAAAGTATTTTTTTTTCAATATTTGAGTCAACCTTGAATTTCAACTAGTTGATTTGGATAGAAGTGGTATAAATCAAATCCCTAATGTTATAAATGAAGTCTCATGTATCAAATTATAATTTTACACTAGCTAGCTAGTGGTAACACTAAACAACAAGTGTAAAATTATTAATATGATTGAATTTACCCTTGAGTGCACTCTAATTTTCACTAGCTAGCTAGTGGTAACACTAAACAACAATTGTAAAATTATTAATATGATTGAATTTACCTTTGAGTGCACAACCTATGCTAAGCTTAACACATTGGGTACTATCAATGTACAAGGAGTTATCCCATTTATTTTATAGGTTGAAGTACCAAAATAATTGGTGAGACTTATCTTTTAGAGGAAAAACACATACATGATTTAATAAAAAAAATGGTTAAATTGAATCTTATTCTACCAAGTTGCATGTCATGTGATTTCATGGGTTTGTTGACTAGGTTTAATAGAAGGTGTATACACCTAAAAATGGTTACATCACATTGTCTGGTAATTAATTAAATATTTTTAATGTTTAATTAAAATCTTCTGATTCCATCTACGTATAAATAAATTTAAATAATTTATTTATATTCTTCTTTATTTTATTTTGATTAAATAAATAAGTTTATTTAATCATCTTTTCATATTCATTTCTTAATTGATTAAATAAATATTATGGTTTATTTATATTAATTATCATATAATCTTAGTTCGAATATTTTATTCAAATAAAGATTAAAATATTCCTTTCTTCTAAATATATTCTTCTAATATCAATTCATAATTAAATATTCCAAAATATTTAATTAATTCTTCTAAAATTTATATTCTTCTAAAGTCATATCATAATTAAATATCTCAAAATATTTAATTAAAATCTTCCATAGTTTTTAAAATCAAAAATCAAAATTCATTAAATGAAATTAAATAAATTTATTTATTTATTTAATTTGGGGATTATCTTCAACATCCGGGAAGCAAACGGTCAAAACAGAAAATTTAATTTTCTCTGTTTCTGTGCAGGTTTGTTCCCGTGGGTTGAAGACATGAATCCATCCTTCTCTCCAACCTCTCAACTTCTTCCATCTTCTTCTCAATTTCTTCATCTTTCACCATTCAAACCTACCAGACAATCTCACAGCCGTAGATTCTTGCCAGCCAGGATTTTGCCTGAGAAAATCTATAAATACGACTGCCGGGAGCTCCAAATCATATAGAAATTTTAAGCAGGATAATTATAGTCAAATTGCAAGTAGTAGCATTCATAGTATTCACAATATTTTCATAGCATAGAATCATAGCATATTATAGCATAGAATCATGACATCTTCCATTCACAGCCCTTGTGCATAATCCACAGCCCCTGTCCATATCCGTGAGCATTTTCATATTCATTAGCATACAGGATAGAATAGAATTTCCTTTTTGCATACTCGCTCTACAGGTTGCCATTTGGAGAAGCTGAGCTTACACAATCTGAGAGCCACAAGCTTCAAACAAATCTCTGGAGATAGAGAAAGACAGAACGTTTCTGAAGAAATTTTCCTTTTATATTCTAGTTTTATTTAAATTTCTTTAGTTTAAAGTTCTGTTAATTGTGTTTGTGTTTTCAATTAGATTACAAATAAAGACATACACATTTTTGGCGCCCACCGTGGGGCCTTTGCCCCTGTTTCTCATATCTGTTTGTAGTTTCTTTTGACATGTTACAGGCAAAAACAGCGGAATAGCGCAGGAAACACGTCTTCGAAATGCCAACACCCAGTTTAGCGCAATTGAAGATTTTTGCAGCGCCCGTGAGATATTTTACAGTGCCCATAATATATTTTGCAGCGCCCATAATATATTTTGCAGTGCCCGTGAGGTCCTTTGTAGTGCCTATAAGATATTTTGCAGCACCCATAATATGTATTGCAGCACTATTAATTAGTATTGCAGCGCCTTTAATAGATTTTGTAGTGCCCTTAACCTCTGTTATAGCGCATTCCTGTACTTTGTAATTTGTAAGTTTAAAATAGTCTAACTGACTCCGACGCGACCGCAGACAGTTAGTAAATTTTTAAAGATAAAACGAACCAATCCTAGGGTAGGCATTAAAGGTAAAACGAACCAATCCTAGGGTAGTCATTTCACACTTGATTTTTGGCTAAAAAGAATTTTCTGTTTGTGTGAAGCAAAATCTTCACTTAGCTTAGAAAATCTTCATTTGGGGCTTAAAATACATTAATGATTGCTTTGTCTTTGGTGATAGGCCTATGCTCTCCCCTTAACTGGGTGATCAAAATGCCAAACTCACCTATATCCTTCATGCAAATTTCCTATTTTATTAATACCTTTTAGAAGGCTTGCTGTAGTGGGAAAAAGTACTCACCCTACGGGAACGACCTAAGTGGGAACAACTAAAGCCAAGTTTTCCAACCCACTATAATCAAATGCGGATGGCTGATAAAAATCCCATTCGACGGTAGTGTGCATTGATAACCATCCCCAAAGCCTTTGTTCTAAAGGTAGGGAGGTCTCTCGAGGGAGTCTATCATTTGCCGCACCGAATGGAAACCCTTACTAAGAACCTAGTGTAGTATCTTACCGAGTCAGTTTCTGAACATCATTTTAATCACAGTGCAGGGGAGGGAAGAATCTACCCCCAAGATACTCACCATATAACTGCCAAGGATTGTTTGCTCAGGGGATCCGGTATCCACTTCTGTCACTCTGAGTACGCACCTAGAAAAGACAAAAACACGGGCGCCCTTTCGGGGGTGACATGGCTGTGTGAGTCGACGTAGTTTTAAGATGTGGGCTGTTGATTGCTATGATGACCTACTTGAGAACTAAGAGTGAGTCTGTTTGAAGTGCCTATCATGTGTAAAACCCGTTAAAACACTTTTTGAACAACATTTTGATTATACACTTGATGTTTAGCATAGGACTTAAGACAACCATTTTACAACTTGTTTGATGTGTTTTCAATACATTAATTCAGATAAGATCATCCAAAATACTCCTTATCACATTGAGTAATCTCATGTTACGAGATTGGAAATCCACAAAGTTTGTAAAGAAATCTGTTTTCAAAAGGATTAAGAAGCCAAAGAAACCCCTCAATCACAAGAAACTATTGAAGAAGCAACGATTCTTGTATCAAAGCCGAAAATTTTTACTCAAATATAGAACCTTTCTTCATAGGTATCATGATTGTGTTAGAGGTCTTTCAGATGATTATGCCATAGAACCTTTGTATTCACAAGCTTACTTTCAAAGAAGAGCACTTTCTCAAAGGCATAACCATAGTCAATGCATTCGTTTCAGTTATATTCCCCAACCCGCAATCGAATATTCTACTCGTCCCAATCAAATTTTGCAATAGAGAACTTAGAATACATTAGGCATCCATCTCAAAATCCATCCTTTTACAAAGCCATGATCAAAACTTCATAAAGTACAAAATCATCCTTTTCTTGATCTTTTGCTTACATTCCCGCTAAACAGGATTTTCATCCTTTCACTTAGGGAACAACACAAGCTAAAAGGATAGAAATTTTGTGTAAGTCATAGAATATTCATTCTATCCTGACTTTCATATATATCACATAAATTGCACTATTTCACTCTTTGATCAAAAGCAAGTAGAACTTGGAACAAAACCTATGCCTATCTTCACGAGATCTCAAAAACAAATGGAAAAAGACGAGGGAGAAACCACTACAAGTAAAATGGGTGACCGTAATGAAAAAGCAGAAGAAACGTTTAATCTTGATGATTTAACAGATGAAAAGCTTCAAAAAGCAGAACAAGATCCCCAATTCCATACTCTTATGGAAAATATTTTAGAATGTAACAAAGAAAAATATTTTCTTTCATTAGCTAATCAAGGAGCTAAGTTACCTCACACTTTTGACATAGAAGGGATTAAACAAAGTCCTGAAACTCCTCCTAATGACTTTAGTGCTCTAAATCAACAAATAAAAGAATTACAAGGGAAAATAAAGGAAATGCAAGGAGGTACAACAAAGAAATATGTTTTGGAAGACATATCTCCTTATCCATTTGATAGGAGTCTTCAAATGATCCCATTTCCAAAACATTGCGAAATTCCTAAGTATGATAGGTATAATGGAAAAACTGATCCCATTGACCATGTTAGGGATTTCCGAAACATGAGTCTAGAATTTGCCTATGACGATACTTACTTGATGCAATTATTTCCATGAAGTCTAGGTGTACAATCCATGGAGTGGCTTTCAAAAATCACTCCACCTATCAAAACTTTTGAGGAGTTAATAAATCAGTTTATATCACAATACTCCTACAACATTCAACACCAGATAACAATGCTTGATCTTTGTAAAGTGAAACAAAAAGTAGGAGAACCTTTTACTACATTTTTACAAAGGTGGAGAAGGTTATTTACATGATATTCTCATTCTATTCCTGAAAAGGAAAAAATGGATATCTTTATCAATAGCCTTGATCCAGAATTAAGCTATAGGCTTAACCTTCATTGTCCTCATAACTTTGAAAAATTGATTGAAAACGCAATCACCATTGAAGGGGCCTTGGTTAAAAGGGGAGTAATAAAACTTGATAATCCAAGTACATCAAATCAAAACAATAACGATAAAACAAGGTTTTGGAACAGAAACAAAAATGTTGTCAATGATGGTATAGTGGATGCAAATAATTTACGAACAAGACCATCTGTTTTCAATCTATCAAGTGCTCCACGAAATAATCAACAAGGAAATACAACTCAACAAGGAAACAACAATCAACAAGGACAAACCTCCAAGCAAGAAAAAATACATGACTAATCAAAACGTAATTTCAATAATAATCTTGGTAATACCCAAACATCAACCATCTGCATCTTTCATTCTCTTTCTAAACCGATGGAATTTTTACCATGGTCACCTCGAGTCTCGCCTCAAGGAGCTTGATAATAAGGTTATCACCTACTACCACAAAGATATTATTATGAGCCACGAGTCAAACCACCATGAATGACTCGATATTGCAATTATCATTGATGTAGAATGAACAATTGTCAAGCTTTGAAAAATCTAGTACAAGATTTAATTGATAATGGTACCATTACAATTGAGGGACATAATACCAATGACGAACATCAAGCATTTAAAGACCCTTTACCAAACTATCAAAAGGGGGAAACATCGGATACAAAAACCAAAAACATACATAATATTGAAGACAATATAATCTGCCACATCTATGTTGATGATCAATGAGTTAATGTTATCAAAATCAAGGGAAAACAAGAATATCAACAGGTTAATGTGACAACAAGAGGTCAAGCAAAGGTTGTTCTAAAAGGAAGTTCATCTAAAACAACTATTTCTCCTCCAAGTCAGTATAATCTGGTTGATCAATTGAGAAAAACATCAGCTCAAATATCTATCCTTGAACTTCTCAAAATATCCCCCATACATAGGAATATTTTAGAAGAAGCCCTTGTAAACACAATAGTTGATACTGATTTAGATGTAAACAGATTTCAAGCCATGGTGGGACATTTATCTTCCCCCACTTGTCTTTCATTTTCTGATAAAGATGATGCTTCCATGACACATCCACATAATTCCTCGCTCTATCTTGAATTCATGATTCATAAACATCAAATTAGATGTGTCTTAATAGATGGAGGAGCCGGTTTGAATATTTGTACCTTAAAGTTAATAAATGCCTTAGGAATATCAGAAAATGAAATTGACCCATGAAGGAAGATAACTATCAAGGAATATGATGATGAAGAAAGAGCTTCTAAAGGATTAATATTGCTACCTATCAGAGTGGGACCTGTTGTGAAGAATACATTTTGTCAGGTTCTAGATCGAGATCTTTCTTACAACATACTTTTGGGTCATCCGTGGATTCATGATATGCAAGCAGTTCCATCAACGTATCATCAATGTATCAAGTTTCCTTATGATGGACAAGAAATAACTATACCAGCTGATTACAATAGTACCCAAACTTGTTCAAATCTTAGAGTAACTCAAGATGTTTTTGTGCCACACAATAGGGAAGCTCTTGCTGTTTCTTCTTCCAATCTACAAGTCCAATTGCAAGAATTGACAAAGAATCTTGATACTAAGCTGAAGTTTAAAGACAAAGGGGTAGGTGAATATTCATTATCCCTCTCTACCTTACCTCCTTCTCCGAGGTCACATGGGCAGCCTACCTTATCAAATCAAAAGATTGCAATAGCTTCTACATCCTTCAAGAAACATGACACAATTAATGTAACTTTAAACTAAAGAAACAAATAAAATAAAATATAAAAGGAGAATTTCTTCAGAAACATTCTGTCTTTCTCTATCTCCAGAGATTTGTTTGAAGCTTGTGGCTCTCAGATTGTGTAAGCTCAGCTTCTCCAAATGGCAACCTGTAGAACGAGTATGCAAAAAGGAAATTCTATTCTATCATGTATGTTTAATGGAATGAAATTGCTGACGGATATGGTCCTCAGATCATGTGGAATACATCAACAACTTTGTCTGGGCTAAAAGTATAAACATATTTTACAATGTCGCCCCAAATTTTACAAATAATTTTTAATGCAAATCAAACAATCAAGTAGCTAATAATATTATGATGTGACTCCAAAACAATATCTTTGAGTACACCAAAATTCAAATTTTAATCTCCAAGGATCTGCAACACATTACAACCATTATGTTAGCTAGAAACATAAAAACCTGAACACACACGAGAAAAATATTTTACCACGATCAAACCAATTGATGCAGACGTGCAAGAAAGATAGAGAATAATCTAGAATCATCCACAAGAAAAAAGAACTAATAGAGAAGCATCCACAACAATATAAATTACTAGAATCACATAAACTTCAATCAGGAACACTGGTAAAAACCATAGAAACACTATAAGAGCACAACTATTCATAACATGATCTTACCCAACCTCATGATCCCATGCCTTTAGTTTATCCAGAACTTATTGAATGGGACATTGACGCATCTATCCACATTCCTACATTTAATGATGACGAGGACATTATAAATTTCCTTTGTTCCTCAAATGAAGAAAACAATTGTTTCATTCAAGAATTCCATACTCATGATTTTGATAAGGAGGGTGTCAAGTCTCTTAGCTACAAAATAAATGAAATAAAAGATGGATCTATTGGTGAAAACCGAAAAAAGGCAGTGATAGATCATAACAAAAGAAAAATAAAGAGCGAATCTGACAGTGAAAACCTTTCTAAGGCACTGAAGGATGAGAAACTTGACACTCTTCCCAAGTATTATCATGAAAGATCTTCTATTTTGATTGAACCAACAGAATCAATCAACATAAGTACAGCAGAGCAGCCAAAAGTTTTACAACTTGCAGCATCATTAATAGTTGAAGAAGTTTTGAAATTCATGCAATTCTTGAAGGAGAATCAAATTAACTTTGCTTGGTCATATGCTGATATGCCAGGGTTAGATCCCAATTTAATAATGCATCATTTATCTATTCAACCTGGAGCAAAACCTGTGAAACAAAAACTCAGAAAAATCCATCCACATGTTGCGTTACTAGTCAAAGAAGAATTAAAAAAGCTTTTGGATGTTGGATTCATTTGAACTATTGACTATGCTAAATGGATTTCCAATATTGTACCTGTTTCAAAGCCAGATGGAAGGATTATAGTTTGTACAGATTTCAGAGATTTAAATAAGGCTTGCCCCAAAGATGACTTTCCTTTGCCCAACATAGCTATGATTGTCGATTTAATTGCTGGCCATGCAATGTATTCATTAATGGATGGATTTTCAGGATATAACCAGATAAAGATTGCACCAGAGGATCAAGATAAAACAACGTTTACATGCCCTTGGGGTACCTATTGCTGGAATGTAATGCCATTTGGGTTAAAGAATGCTGGAGCCACTTATCAAAGAGCAATGACAACAATTTTTCATGATATGATGCATACATTCATGGAAGATTATGTTGATGATTTACTTGCCAAATCTCACACACGGGAAGAAAATTTAGAAATATTGTCAAAAATATTTACTAGAATGGAGCAGTTCAATGTTCGACTAAATCCAAAGAAATGTGTCTTCGGTGTTACATCTGGAAAACTCCTAGGATACATTGTTTCAGAAAAGGGCATAGAGGTTGATCCAGAAAAAGTACAAGCAATAATGGATATGCCGCCACCGCGAAATATCAGTCAGCTTCGATCATTGCAAGGACGACTACAGTCCATCAGGCAGTTTATAGCTCAACTGGCAGACAAAAGTTTACCATTTACGCATTTATTGCATAAAAATGTCCCATTCAAATGGGAAGACAAATGTGAAGCAGCATTCAATCAGATCAAGCAATATCTTGTGCATCCACCAATTTTAATTCCACCTATTCCAGGAAAGCCACTCATACTTTATATTTCAGCAACAGAAGTATCCTTGGGAGCATTGCTAGCACAAGAAGATTCTACAGGAAAAGAAAGGGCCATATACTATATCAACATAACTCTAACAAGTCATGAGTTAAACTACACTTTCATTGAAAAAGCTTGTCTTGCAGTGGTGTTCGCTTCTCAAAAGTTGCGACACTATATGTTGGCTCATACAGTTAAGCTGATAACCAAGATTGATCCATTAAAATACCTATTAAGCAGAGCTACTTTAACAGGAAGACTTGCAAAATGGGTCATGATCCTAAGTGAGTTTGATATTCACTATTTAGATAGAAAAGCTATTAAAGGATAGGTCATTGCAGATCAGTTGGCTGAAGCACCTTTACACGAAGAAAATCCAATGCATATTGAGTTTCCTGATGCAGATGTTTTCACAGCAACAATTCAGAAATCATGGACATTATACTTTCATGGATCTTATACACAATATGGCTCGGGAGCAGGGATTCTCTTTGTTACACCTGAAGGACATACCATCTCACGATCATATCGGTTGATGTTTCCTTGCACAAATAACATTGCTGAATATGAGGCATTGCTCATAGGATTAAACATAGCATTGGAATGGCGGATTGCAGAGCTCCAGGTCTATGGTGATTCACAACTTGTCATTAATCAAATAAATGATGACTATCAAACCAAAGATGATAAGTTGCTACCTTACAAGAACATGGTGGATGATTACAAGAAGTATTTTGTGTTAATCAAGTTTTCACAAATATCAAGGATTGATAATAAAGCTGCAGATGCAATGGCTATAATTGCTTCCTTATTACAACTTTCAGAAGATCAAACCAAATATGAATTTTTGGTGGAACAATTGTTTTCTCCCGCCTATAATAAACCTGAAACTCAAGTCATATGTCATTTGACCGGTTCTGAATCACATTTATATGGAAAGACTTATACTTACCTCAAAGATAATATCTTACCTTCAGATTTATCCCGCAACCAAAAACGGAATTTCATTCGTCAATCATCCCGTTATACTTTAATTGCCAATATCCTTTATCGACGTGGTCTTGATGGTACACTCCTTAGATGTCTTGAACCTGACGAATCTGAAAAAGCCTTACAAGAGGTTCATGGTGGTATTTGTGGAACTTATCTTGAAGCCGGTTCCGCAGTTCGCTCATCACGCCGGCCTACGGAAGCGACTTTCGGTTTCTTTCAGCTTCAAAAGTACCAGTTTTTTCTTAACGCAAATCCTGTGCCCGTTCCGCATGCTAAATGCAACTTTTACTCTGCCATGGCCCATCCTGCTGCATCCCCGCCCAAACAACATAATGTTCGCAGTCGCTCCTGCCGCAATGACCAAAATGTTATCTTCCATTTGTATCCCGAATATTTTCAAAGATATATCCCTGTAACGCCCAAGCGCCGGTAACATCCTGTTCAAAGATGATTAAATCCGGCAGCATGATTTCGCCTGTCCAGTTACGACATTCCTACACCTTATTATCCATGTGGTAATGGTCAAGGTAGTTTCCAACAAAACCATATTTTGAAGATATTGAAGAAGATAGGTAATGACGCTGATCCGATTGGCATGTTCAACCTTTAACCCAGCCTTTGTGGGCATACAGAACTAGCATTCGCACACCAACAGGAGCCACCCCAAATGCTTTGGTCTATGGAGCAGAAGCAATTTTACCATTAGAAGTTGAAATACCTTCGCTTAGGGTCTCACTCAAGGGATTGATAAGTGATGAAGACTACAGAGTTTCTCGCCTCCAGGAGCTAGAACTGTTAGATGAAAGACGTCAACATGCAGCTGATCATTTGAAGGGTTATCAACAGATTATGTCTCGTAGCTATAATCACAGAGTTAAACCACAGACATTTCAAGTGGGTGACTTAGTCTTGAGAGAAAATCCACGTACTCAGCAAGATAGAGAAAAGAAAGGCAAATTTGAACCTAACTGGCTAGGTCCATTTGTCATCATTGCAGCATACGGTTCTGGTGCATATCAATTATCCACGTCAGAGGGGGACCTGTTTGAAGAACCAATCAATAGTATTCATCTAAAGAAATTCTATGTCTAAAAAGTCCTTAAAAAATCAAAAAAATCATAAAAAGTCCTGAAAAAATAAAAAATCATAAAAGTCCTAAAAAAAAAAAAAAAAACATAAAAAGTCCTGAAAAAATCAAAAAAAAAGAAGAAGAAAAAAATCAGAAAAATCCTAAAAAAGTGCAATAAAAACAAGTAGTAAAAAACTTGGCAAACAAGCACTACTTGTGATTAAAATGGGTTCCTCCATTTATTAGTTTATGTCTTGTTTTCATTTTCGGCATCATCCATACGTTTCTATCATCTGTATATATCTTTCATTATCCATATCATATAGTGGGAATCTTTAGGTTTCATCATGGCTTGATGAAATTTGTACATATCTTTTATCCTTAGGTTGTGTTTACACTGGGGGCAAAAATGCAGAAACATAGACTGAACAAGGGAAGGACAACAAGCTTTTTGAATATCACAAACAGACATAAAACAGTTTGACAAAACACAACAAACATTGTCGTATCAAATCAACCACAACAAACATTGTCGTATCAAATCAATCACAACATGTTTATTCAATGCCAATGGAAATCGAAACAACATGATCCAAACAACTATTGAAATGAGAATATCAATGATGATAACCAAATTGGATGATCTTAATCTGAATAAATGTTTGAAATAATTTAAGAAAAATTTGAATGGTTGTTTGATATTCTATCATATCTCTGGAGTGATTCATTGATGTACTGAACTAGAAAAGCAAGGAAGGAGTATGATTTTTATTTGTCTGCTGTTTGTGAGGAAATCATTAGTACTATGCAAATTGGTCGCGAGACATGTTCTACTATGTATCATGGATAACATTTCAGAATTTGCATGGGAAATGGGTTAACTCTTGTCTGTTTATGCAAGCAATACTCAGGTCATCTCAGTTTAATTATACCTAGATGCTTGTATTAACTTGCTATATTAAAAATCATGAAAGCAATACTCAGGTCATCATCGGTGCTAACATACCCTTTGATGCTTGTATTAACTTTCAACATTTTAAAGCTCTATGATGATACAAAAAGCATGAATAAGCTCTCCAAATGGCAATATTGTACGGATGTCCTGCATGGTTAGTATAGATTGCATTCATGTTAGAAACTGCAGTTTGCATTCATAAATTTTCTAAAAAGCTGGCAAAGAATCAAATGGTTATATCTTTTTGAATACATGACTGAGTATATTTTGACATTCACAAAAACATCATCTCATACATTTTTCATATATATTTGCATTAGAAAATCAAAGCATACATCATATACATCATGCATTCATTCATCAAATAAATTTCATCTCATAAAATCATGTATATAACTATCATAAATCATGAAATCATCATATTATACACATCATATCATATATCATCATAAATCATCACTGCATTTCATATATCTCAAAAATGAATGTCAAAATGTACAAGGATGTCAACTACAAATGATATAATATCATAAAAAATGGGATCGTCTCAAGGTGTATACAAAATGCCTCCACAGAATATCATGAAAATATCATATACAATGCACTAGGCACTGCTATCCTCTGATGGAGCTGGCCTAGGACCTACACCACCTGCCCCTGATGGACCTGCTCCGCCTGTCCCTGATGGTCCTCCTGGAGGTAATGGCTGTGTCACACCCCTGCTGGTAGTACGAGACTGACCAGGCGTAGACCGTGACTGAGCATAACTCTCTCTCCGCTCAGGTGGAACCGCATCATGATATCTAGTCCGGTAAAACTCTGCCTCTCAGGTGGCTCTGGTAACCTCTCTCATCATATCACCAGTCAAGGTGCTAGCTGCTACTCTCTGTAGGCTATCCGCTAAAGCAATGGCCTGCTCACCCCGCTATCTCGCTGCGTCCCTCTCAGCAGTAACTACAGTCAACTGTCCCTGTAACTGTGAAATCAAGGCCTGTGCCTGTGCTAACTGGGTCTGCAAACTCTGTACTGTACTCTGTAAAGTGGATAGCTGACTTGATACTATCGGATCTACTGAAGGAGATGGGTCTGTATGTCGCATCCGAGGACCACCTCTACCACCTCTGCCACCTCTCCTACCACCTCTTCTGCCACCTCTATCTCCACCTCTACCATCACCACCATCATCTCCCTCTGAGTCGTCATCTCCACCACTCTCATCATCATCACTGTCCTCTGAATCATCATCCTCTGACGCTGAGTCCCTCTGTCATCGTCTCTGTGCAATAATAGGAGCAATAGCCTCATCAGGATCAAACATACGTGGTGCTGGATGCTCTAGGACATACTGGAAATACTTTGGTGTTGTCCCTGCATCAAGGACATCCACTCGGTAATCCCACATCTGTGCTCCCAGACTGGTGAACTCTGCCACCGCTGTCTCATATGAAATCCGTGGACCCCACACTGCAAGCTCTGGCTGTCGCCGTGCATAAATGGTTGAACCCACAGGCATACCCTGAATCCGACCAAACTGTCGACACACTTGTCCAACAAGAAACCTCTCAATGATCCATGTAGTCCACCCAATCAAAAATATGGAAGTACATACATATGGCATCTCCCTCTCATCCTCTGGCCATGGCTCACAATCTAAATACGGTCTCCAGCATACTGTATCCAGACTATCCAATAACCGCTGCCAATGCACTAGTTTGCCCAGTCTCGATTGAGCAATAATGTGAGCATATCTCCATCTGTATGCTCGACCAGCTGGTCGCTGTCCTCGAGTCAATGGACGTAAAACAGCAAAGTGCTCCCATGCCCATATCTGTAATAATGAGCACCCAATAGCAAAACTCCGGCCTCTACCGTATACAATATGATGTAACTCGTCATATAGGTGGGCTAGCATGCATGTACCCCACGCATACCGTGTCCCCTGCATCACCATGCTCTCCAAAACATGACCCCACCAAATTGCGAACCCCTTCGACCTATGGTCGGGGCACAACACACCTCCAATAAATCCTGCAAGTACAGCTGGTAGTGGCGGATATGTATCTGTAATCTCGCCCCATGGGATAAAGTATCCAGCGATCTGATCATCTCAGAAAATCCTCCTCAAAGAATCAGTGCCTCCAGCCTCTCGGCTATCAAAACAACTATCTCTCCCATCACTGGGATCCGTAGGATGCGATATACGTCCTTGGGGGTCACTGTAATCTCGCCCGTCGGTAAATGAAAAGTGTTGGTGTCACTATGCCACCGCTCTGCAAGTGCTGTCAATAGAGCCCTGTTGAGGCAAACCTCAGGCATATCAAGTAATGCACTCAATCCACATGCATCAATCACATCTCTATCTGACTGTAACAAATGTGGAATCAATGTCCATATGCTCGAAAATGTCTCTCGTAACTGCAAAACACCTAATCTCTCCTGTTGACATATCATCAAAACAACATCAATATCAAATCATCATAACAAATCAATCAAATTATTTGTTTTTCATCATCATCATGAAATGCGAAAAATATCAAAATCAGGTTTGTTTTTAACAACCTTAGAAGCAAACAAATCAATCAAACTATTTGTTTTCATCGTCATGGAAAGCAAATAAGCAACATCACGTTTCTTTCTAACAACTTTAGAAGAAAACTTATCTGTCCTATTTGTTTTTAACAACTTTAAAAGCAAATCTATCAACTTTATTTGTTTTCCAACAACTTTGGGAACAAATTTATTAGGTCACAACAACATATGATTAAAGGCGCTACAAAATTGGTTAAATGCACTATAAAATTCATCATCGGCGCTATAGAATTAATCGCGCTACATAACTCATCAAATGCGCTATAAAATTTATCATATGCGCTATAGAACTAAAGGCGCTACGAAAAACATTAAGGGTGCTACGAAATCAATCATCGGCGCTACGAAATCAATTGCGCTATGAAATTAATCAAAAGCGCTACGAAAACTATCATATGCGCTACGGAATTGAATGCGCTACGAAAAATATCAAATGCGCTACGAAAAATCTTAAGGGCACTAAAACTCACTTTTTTACATCAAAACATGGAAAAACGTGCCACGAACGAATTTTTTTTGAAAGACAGGAGATTTACGGAACACATACCGGAGGTCCATAGTGCGCTGGCCACTGATGTCGTCGGATACGCTCGAAACGGTGCTGGTGAACTGGAAGTGCCATAATTATCAACTCAGAGCTCAAAATTTGCAAATTTTACTAGGTTAAAATTGAAAATGACATTTTTAACCTATATAATGGTAAAATTGGGGCATTTTATCACATTTTAACGAAGCAGGGGCAATTTTTGACATTAATTTTGATTCCATCTTTCTTTAGGGACAATTTTTCTTCATCATTATTTTCGAACGATGAATTGACATTTTCAAAATCATAAAAATTGAATTTTTTTTACAAAAATCATAAAAATTTAAAAATTCACAAAAAATTCAAAATCTTATCAATTCATCGTTCGTGGGGGCATATACCTGTCAACTTTTCGACAGTCAACATCTGGGGCAAATTTTAAAATTCTTTGAAGCAATGCGTAAAACACATTACTTCAAAGAGGGGCAAAATGTATACACCTAAAAATGGTCACATCACATTGTCTGGTAATTAATTAAATATTTTTAATATTTAATTAAATCTCCGAATTCCATCTATGTATGAATAAATTTAAATAATTTATTTATATTGTTCATTATTTCATTTTGATTAAATAAATAAGTTTATTTAATCATTTTTTTCGTATTCATTTCTTAATTAATTAAATAAACATTACGATTAATTATCATATAATCTTAGTTTGAATATTTTATTCAAATAAAGATTAAAATATTCTTCTTTTCTTCTAAATATCATTTATAATTAAATATTCTAAAATATTTAATTAATTCCTCTAATTCGATTCTAATATTCATTCATAATTAAATATTCCAAAATATTTAATTAATTCTTCTAATATTTCATATTCTTCTAAAGTCACATCATGATTAAATATTCTAAAATATTTAATTAAATCTTCTATAGTTTAAAAAATCAAAAATCAAACTCATGAAATTAAATAAATTTATTTATTTAATTAATTTTGGGGATTATCTTCAACACCCGTGAAACAAACTGCCCAAACAAAAAATTTAATTTTCTCTGTTTCTGTACAGGCTTGTTCCCGTGGGTTGAAGACAGGAATCCATCCTTCTCTCCAACCTCTCAACCTCTTCCATCTTCTTCTCAACTTCTCCATCTCTCACCTTTCAATCCTACCAGACAATCTCACAGCCGTAGATTCTTGCCAGCCAGGATTGTGCCTGCAAAAATCTATAAATATGACTGCCGGGCACTCCAAATAAGATGGAAGTTTTAAGCAAGTAAATTATAGTCAAATTATAAGCATTCATAGCATTCATAGAATTCACAGTACTTTCATAGCATAGAATCATAGTAATCATAGCATAGAATCATGACATCTTCCATTCACAGCCCCTGTGCATAATCTATAGCCCTTGTCCATATCCGTGAGCATTTTCATATTCATAGCATCTAGGATAGAATTTCCTTTTTGCATACTCGTTCTACAGGTTTCCATTTGGAAAAGATGAGCTTACACAATCTGAGAGCCACAAGCTTCGAACAAATCTCTGGAGATAGAGAAAGACAGAACGTTTCTGAAGAAATTCTCCTTTACATTCTAGTTTTATTTAAATTTCTTTAGTTTAAAGTTCTGTTAATTGTGTTTGTGTTTTCAATTAGATTACAAATAAAAACATACACATTTTTGGTGCCCACCGTGGGGCCTTTTCCCCTGTTTCTCATATCTGTTTGTAGTTTCTTTTGACAGGTTACAGATAAAAACCTCGGAATAGCGCAGGAAACACGTCTTCGAAATTTCAATACCTAGTTCAGCGCATTTGAGGTCTTTTGCAGCGCCCGTGAGGTATTTTGCAGCGCCCGTGAGGTATTTTGCAGTGCTTGTGAGGTCTTTTGCAGCGTCCGTGAGGTATTTTGCAGCGCTTGTGAGGTCTTTTGCAGCGCTCGTGAGGTATTTTGCAGCGCCCATGAGGAATTTTGCAGTGCCTGTGACAACTTTTGCAGCGCCTATAATGTCTGTTGCAGCGCAATTTTTAAAAAGCAGTATATTGTAATCTGTAAGCTTAATATAGTCTAACTGACTCCGACACGACCGCGGACAGTTAGTAAATTTTTAAAGATAAAACGAACCAATCCTAGGGTAGGCACGTAAAGATAAAACGAATCAATCCTAGGGTAGACACCTAATTTCAAATGAAGCAATCCTAGGGTAGGCATTAAAGGTAAAATGAAGCAATCCTAGGGTAGACATTTCACACTTGATTTTTGGCTAAAAAGAATTTTCTGTTTGTGTGAAGCAAAATCTTCACTTAGCTTAGAAAATCTTCATTTGGGGCTTAAAATACATTAGTGATTGCTTTGTCTTTGGTGATAGGCCTATGCTCTCCCCTTAACTGGGTGATCAAAATGCCAAACTCACCTATTTCCTTCATGCAAATTTCCTGTTTTATTAATACCTTTTAGAAGGCCTGCCGTAGTGGGAAAAAGTACTCACCCTACGGGAATGACCTAAGTGGGAACAACTAAAGCCAAGTTTTCCAACCCACTATAATCAAATGCGGATGGTTGATGAAAATCCCATTCGACGGTAGTGTGCATTGATAACCATCCCCAAAGCCTTTGTTCTAAAGGTAGGGAGGTCTCTCGAGGGAGTCTATCATTTGCTGCACCGAACGGAAACCCTTACTAAGAACTTAGTGTAGTATCTTACCGAGTCAGTTTCCGAACAAATCCATCAACTATTATTTGTTTCATCCTACTAACAAATAGGGTTTCAAAAAGTTCATCCCACAGAATCTTTGAGTGCTTCAAAACAATCTCACACACGTATTGCCATGGAAACTCAACATTTGAACCAAAAACTATTTTTAGCCACTCCAAGCTCCCTTCAAATGTACCATAGTCTCAGAACCATAATATTAACTATGCCTTGCACATTTCTCCACTTTTCACTCTACGATTCTAGGTAGGAGAAGCCTTCCACTTTGAAACCCTTATTCCTATCCAAATCCATTGGAACAACAATAATCAAAATTCCATTGAGTGGATGATTTAGGGATTAGACACTAATCACCAAGTATTTGTGCATTATATAAATAGTAATACAAACTTTGATCCTCTTGTAGGTTTGTTACAAACACCTATGCATTGTTATCCTCCCTAACATAGTGAGACCTTTCGTATTTTGACATGTTCTATCAATAGTATCTACATGATGCATGATCACCCATCTTTGTCCATAGGTCTTAAATCAATAGCAAACATGGGTGTCAACTATATCCAATATTTTACCTCGCTAACATTAACACTTCTCATCAATATTCATAGTTGATTATTCAATCTAGGTAGTCATGACACAAGAATCCTATAACTATTAGAGAAATTGTTGTGAAGTATATTACAAAATTCATAATAATGTGGACCAACTTCATTACAAGAGATTTCCTATGATATATAGTAAGCATATATGTAGGTTAACCATGATTATTTAGAGCATCACTAGTAGAACATCTGGAAACCCTTATTGGTGCCCAAACTATGGTTGTAGCCCCATCAAAACCTAGAATACCAATATAGGATTTGAGCAAACATATCACCTTACAAGCAAAAGAATAGACGTGCCTTGACCTCTACACTCCATTTGGGTCAACTTGTACCACCCTTAATGATAACCATGAATACACTCACATGGGATGTTCTCATACCTCCATGAGGCTTTTATCATGTTTTGTTTTTTTTTCCAATGTGTTCATGATGTAATAAGGTCCAATGGACCATTTCAATATTTTGTCATAGGTTGTATTAGGTGTTAGGTGTCAAGTCAAGGTTCAATGTAAACTTGGTGTATCCAAGTAATGTTTTTATGTAATTTCTTCAAACTAAAGTTTTAAACACATAACCAACGATCTCCTCATTCAAAAATCAGTTGAGTACCATTGGAAGAGGTTTTTTCATGCTTAAAGATCCTCCTTGTCGTTGAGGCAAGGTTGTTGAAGGAATTTTGGAGGATTTGAATACAAAAAAAATTCTATTTTTCTATTTCTTTCTGCATTTTTCTCTGCTATCTTATTTGGTATGGCTTGTGACATCACTATACATGATCTACACATACATGGATTGATAGAGGGAGGAGTTACCTTTCTTTTGGTGGTGGTATGGCCTAATTTCATTAAGAAACAAGAAAGTTATCTCCATTCTACTGAAAGTGGTTCTGAAACCCTACCAAACCAGGGTTTGGTCACTAAAATGCTGATAACTCTCCATTCCAACATGGGAAAAGCCTAATTCTTGGTGGAATGGTAGGGTTAGGAGTTTTATTTATGTTTCACATGGTTTCAAGAGGAGAAATGGAGTTTTGTGTGAGTTCCATGGTGAATTAGCCCTGGCATCTCTATGTGATAGGCCTAAAAAACTAAACTTTGGAGTGAGTAACTTTTAGAATGTTGGGTGTTCGTGCAAGAGTGGTGGTTGAAATGTGTCAAAGAGGGCTTGGGGAGTCCTAAGGAACCATTTTGTGGCTTTAGGG
>VDFB02271358.1:1127663438-1128230578 GCA_007258455.2 Sequoia sempervirens | reverse complement strand
TTACAACCTTAGGTTGTCAATGGACATTTTAAATTCACAATTATATACACTTTCCAATTAGATTTTTAAACCACATCTCTTTGAGGAATTTTGTTATTTAACAATTGACTTACTTTGTGTATGCTTCCAAAGCTTTCATTGAGGTATTTTGTCAAACAGTTATACAAACTAGCTGATTGCCTTGTCTATGCTACCAAATTTTCCATACATGTCTCTAAAAAATTGGAATATACTCCTAATGCAGTAGGGGGAGGCCTGCAACACACAAACACACAACTCCAATCTGCAAACACAATTTTTCAGTTTACAATTTCATCAGGACCTCTTCATTCAACAAATTCACATTGTTCCTTATAACATATCAAAGTCACTCAATCGGGTATAATTCCACTTGCACAACCTTTCAACTCACAACACAACACACATCAGGGACCCATTGCAAAGCCTTTCAACATATCCAACAATCACCAATGCTTGTTTTATACCAAATTGCACAAATCAGGTTTTCTACACTTTTAAGGGTCCAAATTAGCCCTCTTTTACAAAGGGATCACCTTTAAAACTTGTCCAAATCTCCTGAAACCTTTGGAAAACACTTTATATCTATCAAAACTTCAAATTACAGCATTATATTGTAGAGATTCAATCATTTACCACCGAAACCATAAAACCCTCTCCATAGGCTTAGAAACCCTAGGTTTTATTGAAAGTAGCACTTGGAAAACACTCCAACACTTGAAAACTATTCAAACAAGTCTAAAATACCCCAATCATGCTCAATCTAACATAAAATAATGTTTCCCAACTCAGAAACTCAATTTCTCTCACCAAAACCTCATTTTTCTTAAGGAAAACTCAACATTTCCTCATTTGGTTTGATGCCCAATCCAAGGATCATCCTCCATTAAAGTTTCTCATGGCCTTTTATAATGTTTTCATCCTAAAAAAAACCACTTCAACTTCCAAAACTAACATTTGAAAGAGGTGACAGTTGGTCTCCCTCTTTAATATACTTTTACAACGCTTCACTATTTGTTAATTTGACAACTTAGCACTTTTTTGCACATTTTGAAAATTCTACTACCTAGACCCCTAAATTCTATTGAAAAAATGACAAATTACATCACCACATGGTCTTATAGACCTTATGAAGAAAAAATTCCTCCAAAACTATAATCTAGACCTTATGACCTTAAATGGATTAACAACTTTTAATGGCGCTCCTGCACTAACTCCTCCCACATTGATAGCACTGATTTAAACTATTTTGGTTTTCATCTCTATTTATAAATTACCTCATCAGTAAAGCTACCTTATCACCTATTTTTTCTATTTATGAAGCCTTGAATGACATATATTTCATTTATTTTAATGGATACATTTTTTGAGGAAAAAATATTCATCTCATTACCATGCTACACGTAAAATTATCTGTCATGCCGAAGAAATGAAAAAGGAAAAAACTAACAAATGAACAACTCCAAACCTTCAAATAAAAGGAGAAATTGTGGTTGAGCATCTCAAATTTCAAAATATTTTATTCATGAGAGGTGTTGTGTGCAATAGGTATCTTAGAACTCCCAGTGAATATGTATGACTAGGAATGACTAAGTTGAGAGATTGCCATGCCTATCTGTAAGAATCTTCCATCTATTTTCATTTCATTTCCATTTTGGATGAGTTGTTTCTTTTTATTCTTTTACTTTGCATATTTGTAACTAAACTAGTAAAAATTGATTGGTCTCTCCTTGCAGAAAATGCTGATTTTTGAGCCATTGAAGAGAATCTCAACCAAAAAAGAAATGCAGCATCCTTATTTTGATGATCTTGACAAATCTCAATTCCGATTTGAAGCCATTATAAAAGAGCATGTGAAGCTATGTGAGGGAATCTCAAGTTACTCATTTGAAGTTAACCTCTAAATGAGAACCTATGATGTAGACATTATAATAGAATCTTGAATGTATGAGTGACATTGTAAAATATATGCAAGAACAGAGTACCTAAGGCATTGTAATGAGATTTACTTGTAATGAGATTTACTGAAATATTGAAATTTGTTGCAGGGGCACCAAGGTTATTGAGCAAATTTGGTTCATGGAAGTCTTTTAAGTTAGTTTTTTGTTTTGAGTTTTGTCAATTGAATAAGGTCATATTAGATGGTTAATTGATTTATAATGTAATAAGTCATGTTATTTACAAAAAAAATAGTTAGGCATGATTGGAAAGATGTAGAATCATTTGTAAAGGCTATTTAAAGCCTTTTGAAGGCTCAAACACAATGTAATTTTGGTGTAGGAGCATCTAGTCTCCTAGTTGTAAAATTTCACTTTTTGAAGGTTGATAGGTGGTCAATAGATTAGATTAAGGTATTTTGTGTTTATTTATGCTAAATAAGGTCAATCAAGACCATTTAAGGTGTATTAGGGTGAGTTTTTTGTTGGAGATATGTGCCTCAAACTTACTGACATGAAAACTCCTGAAAGAGAAAAATCGGTGAGACCCTCAGAATGTCTTACCGACTAGCAGTTGTGTTCTAAACTTCTGAAGAGCTCAGATCGGCGTGACTTTGGAACTGTCTTGCCGATGGAAGTCATCGGCAAGACATGGCTATCGATGTGAAAGTTCTAACTCTTTCTGTCCTAGCAGATCTCTTGTTGATGGGTTGATTCTTGGTGATCATCAGGGAGACTCTTGGCAATGAGTGGCATCGAGGAGAGACGTGAACCTTCAGAGTGACTCATTCCAATAGAGTATATCTTGTCAATGGATTTTTGTTCACTATGAACTCTCAGTGATAGCGAAACTCTGGCTGATAATAGTTGGTTGAGGTAACATGAAGTTCTATGAGAGACTTAGCGACAATGTTAGTCTGGAAAATGGGTCTGATCGATGTACATCTTGCCAATGAAAACATGGTCAGGCTGAAATGATACTTTGGAATGCATCTTACCAACAGTAGATCTCTAGCCTATGTGATCTATTCGGTGTGAGTCTCGCCGATGGGTGTGTTCGGTGTGACTCCTGTTGATGAAAGGTTTCGAACCGCAGTGAGCCATTTTTCATCGGGGTGACTTAAGATCTCGGTGGGACTTTTTCTGATAGTGTTATTCTTTCTAATGGTCTATTCCAGTTGGTCGTCGGTGTGACTTGGGACTTCGGTGAAACCTTCTCCAATGCTTGTTCTCTTGCCAATGAGGTGTTTTCATTAGTGTGACATGGGACCTCAGTGAAACCTTCTCTGATGCTTATTCTCTTGCCGATAAGGCTGATCCCGTGACAGTTGGTGGTCTCGTTTATCATCGGTGTGACTCAGGCCGATGGTTTGTATCAGGATGGTTGAACTTAATAGCATCAGGGTGACTTGTGTTGTTGGCCCAGCATTGTAATCTCATTCCGATGGGCGTTGTCTTACTGATTGGGGTTGGTTGAGACCTCAAGATAATGAAGACATCGGGGAGACTTTGGCCGATGAACATGAAAGAAGACCGTGGTTGGAAGGACATTGACTTGGTTGACCGTTGATGTGTATGATGTTCATTGGAGGATAATGAGTGAGTTGGAGAAGTTAGACTAGTTGGCAATTGGTCTGACTATTGGAATACGAACTGATCTACAGAAATTGAATCGTTTCCTTCCTATTGAAGATGAACATATATACATTGGACATTCTGCAGTATGATTTTGGAGAGGAAGGTTGAGGCAAGGTTATGCTATCGAAATCTCTCCATATTAAGTGTCTTGGTTGATCTCTCATGCTAATCTGCACTGTATATTGTGTGAAGGTATTGTAATAGTGTGAAGGTTGTATGAACTGAGAGGTTGATCAAGGAAATGTAAAAAGGAGGGAGGGAAACATAACAGGGTTGCTGCCAGTTTTTCTCTAGAATGGAACAAGGTGTAATCTCTGTGAAAAGGCTATGAGCCTGAGATTGTATTGTAACTCTATTTTTTGCTGAATAATACAATGGCTCGGATCGTTTGGAGTGTGGGGTTTTTCACCCGAAAGGGTTTTCCCCACATAAATCTGTGTGTTCTAATCTTTTGTACCATCTTTCATATTTAATGGTTTTGTTTGTTGAATCTGTTTATGCAAGTTGTTGAAACTGAATTTTACATGTGCTTCTCTCATAAGGATTAATGTGGGAAACAAACTGTGTTTGATTCCGCTTTGTGACATAGTTGTACGTGTTTTTGAGGCAATCTAATTGAAATTAAAGTTACCAAAGGCACTACTATTCTTGGAGGTTTCTCTGAGATGACAAATTTTTCCCAACATTTTTTAGTCTCGATGGTCAAATGTGCAAAAAAATGCATTCTTGCTACAAAATTTTCAATATTTGAATTTGTAGCCTTTTGAAGGAAAATATTTGAATTTGGTTGTAAATGTGCAAGAATGAGGTCTAAGATTTTGATATACCATTTAGAGAGCTTGGTTTTCATGGAGTTCCTTTCAAAGCCCCTTCTTTTATTGTTCCAATGGTAAACTGTTTGATAGAGTTGGTGGAATTACCTTTCTTAGTAATCATTATTAGTGAGATTGAGATTGTTAACCTTGAGAGAGTATGATTTGGGCAAAAGGAATTTGATATGGCTATTATTTTCAAAGACTTCAAGCGGGATGTACTCTACATTGACGCCATTCATCAATCTTCATTTGATGGCGTCAAGGAATGGTTGAACTCCATGCATATAAAGTATTATGAAAGAAGAATGAACTTGAAATGGTGGCCAATTTTGAAGAGTATTACTGATGATCTAGATAAATTTATTGAAGATGGTGGTTGGGAATTTTTGAATATGGAAGCTAGTGATTCTAATTTTGATGATTTAGAAGAGTCAGAACAAGGATATGAACCCTCTGATGTAGAAGATGAATCAAAATCAGATTTCATGTAGCCACCATCAAGAGTGTTACAAGCCAACAAGATGGAGGGAATTCTTATATAAGAATAATTTTCAATGTTTCAGGTACCGGCGTTAATGCCAACTACAATGGTAACATTGAAATTCCCTAGTAGTGTTTATGTTAAGGAAATTTCCTTTAGATGCAAGGATTCAAAGCAAATCAACCATGTGGTACAGATGATTAAATACCAGAGATGATTTGTAGCAATGAAAGAGTCTAAAAAGGTAGAGAGAGCTACATTGGTGACTCAGGAGAAACTTTAGCTCTCAAAAACAAAGCCACTTAGGTTGGCAGACGTGTGGATCAGGCTAGCATTTGGTGGAAGAGGAAGAAAGATGATTGGAACTCTAGAGGCCCACCATACTAGATTTTGATATTCAACCATGAGAGTAGAAGAGAGATTTGATATCATGTATCAAAACATTAAGCATGCATTATTCCAGCTAGCAGAGAAGGAGATGATTACTTTGCTTCATTTTCATTTGCATAACCATATCAAGGCATGGGAACCAAGAAGACCAAGGATGTCCAATTTTATGTGGAGGTAATGGATGTGGTAAAAAATTTAGGAGGGGAAAGGTCAATGTATGATCCTGATGAAATTGAGGAAGAATAGCAAGAGAGGGACATGAAAAATAAAATCAATACAGAGTTTCAAGGATTTCTCAAGTGAGTAAGAGAGTTATGGGAGTAGCCTCATCTAAAAGATTTTGAACTAGAGTTTGATATACCATTTAGAGAGCTTAGTTTTCATGGAGTTCCTTTCAAAGCCTTTTCTTTTATTGTTCCTATGGTAAACATGTATAATAACCTTCAATGCCTCAAAGGATAGGTTGTTGGTTGATTTGTAACCCTTTTTTTATCAAGAACGTTATTTTCTAGAAATTTACTAGTTTTTCTCACTTTTATTGTTGTTGTATGGCCTATACGGATGCTAAGATGATCTAAAACCTATTGGATGTTGTATATTGATGAATTATCTTTCATTTTCACCTATTTAGATGTTCTAACTCTTTGTATAGTGAAATTTATCTTGTTTTTAATGTTGCTACCTACTTTCACAGTGTTCTTGGATTAAAGGGCTTCATGATGTAATTCAACCCATTCCACTTTTTGTGCCTACTATAACTTATGGAATGGGTCCTCTAACTTATAAAATACATGCCTAACCTATTTTTAATGTTTTGGAGTCAAGTTTGGGTGTTTGGGATGATGTTTTAGGGTTCTAGCAAGGTACTTTCATGATGAAAATGAGGGTTTCAAGGGGTGTTTTGAAAAAATGTGAGAAGTATTTTCCATGTAATTTATTATTCACCATGTGTAGGGTCTGGTAAGTGTTTTTAGTGATTTGTTTAGGTCTGGAAGGTCCGAGAGATAGGAGTTTCATTAAAACCCCAAGTATTTTGCTTGAAATCAAGGGTTTGGTGTATTAGGGGTCTAGATGTCTTGGACCTGGAAAAAAATCATGGAATTGGAGGTTTTGACACATAAAATACTGTTTTTTGAGGAGTTTGAGTGAAGATCTAGTGTTTAAAAGGTCCTCTCTTTGTAAATAGGGCTAATTTAGTAGCCTTTGTGCAAGGTGGTCTATTGGATCTTAATGATGGTACAAAGAAACATGGTATATCTCTTGGGAATTTGTCTTAGGGTCTATGTTAAAGCTTGATTGATGTTTGGTTGGCCATTGGATGAACTTTTCTAAAATATAAGCCCATTTGATGAGATTTGGAGAATATAAGCCTATTGTTGTTAGTTGATTCAATTTGGGTGATTGTGATTTCAAGGTTGGTGTCTTGTTGAGGTCTGATTTGTTGATGTTGAAAAGAGTTCCTCCACCTTGAATTGAATCAACAAGCCCTCTAACATAACAAACCCCAAAACCCTCTTCTTTCACAAGTTAGGTAAGGGTTTATTGAAAAACCATACTCGAAACCTTCTCACAGCCAACCAAAGCCTAAACACCTTCAAAAATGTTTGTACAAGCTTAAAACTTCAAGAGATATCATTGCCCCCAAAGATTTCTTCAAACCCTAGCAGTAAACCACCATTTTCCACTAAAAAATGCACCATTTGACATCTAGGGCATCACATAAAAAACCCTCTATTTGCATCCCTTGAGTACAAAACTTTGCACACATATTTTATAACCATAACTAATCCTTTCCATTGAGTTATAGAAGCATATAGTGGGTGAAAGGCTTAATATGACATTTTAAGGAACTCAAAACCCTTAAAACAGGGTATACAAACTGACCCTCAGTAATTGGCTTCTAAAATGCAAAAAATCACTTGAAATCCAACCAGAACCAAAACTAAAACAAATTTAAGTCCACTACCCACTGAATTCCATCGAAAAGAGAGCATAATCACCCTATACGGAACTGTACAGTTCAAGGAAACATCAAATCCCAAAGTGCAAAAGTGTAGCAATCTTTGATGAGGTATTACTCGAATACCATGGTGCTTACAAAATATTTTTCTAAACCTATGGGATCATGTTGGGGCCCTCTACAATAACCTCTCTCAGTTTTTGTTATCTCAGAGTGGTTTTGCCGTGGTGTCTAGTTTTCAGTTGATGGAAAAAGTGTCAAATGCAAGCAATGGAAAGTTGCAAAGTTGTCCAACTTTCGTTCTACAACTTGTGTGACCAAATGGACTATTCCAATGCATCTGAATAGGTATTTTTATGCTAGGAATGGTCCTCTTTTGCACCCAAACACACAGAATCACTCTGAGCTATGTTCAACTAGATCGATCCCTTAAGTGTCCAAAGTGCAAAATGGTTGCAAATTTTAGCATGTTGTTACTCGGATACCATGATGCTTAGAAACTTCTCATATAATCCTATGGGATCATGTTAGGCTCCTCTACAATAACCTCTCTCAGGTTTTGTTATCTCAAAGTGGTTTTCCTATGGTGTCTAGTTTTCAGTTGATGGAAAAAGTGTCAAATGCAATTAGTGGAAAGTTGCAAAGTGGTGCAACTTTCATTCTGCAACTTGTGTGACCAAAAAAAATATTTCAACACATCCAAATAGGTATTTTTATGCTAGGCATGGTCCTCTTTCACACCCAAACATGCGGAATCACTCTGAGCTACGTTCAACTAGATCGATCCCTTAAGGGTCCAAAGTGCAAAATGGCTGCAAAGTTCAACATGATGTTACTCGGATACTGTGATGCTTAGAAAATTTTTGTCTAATCCTATGGGATTGTGTTGGGACCCTCTACAATAACCTCTCTCAGTTTTTTTTATCTCATAGTGATTTTCCCGTGGTGTCCAGCTTTCAGTTGATGGAAAAAGTGTCAAATGCAAGTAGTGGAAAGTTGCAAAGTGGTGCAACTTTCGTTCTGCAACTCGTGTGACCAAAAAAATTGTTCCAATGCATTTGAATAGGTATTTTTACATTAGGAATGGTCCTCTTTCACACCCAAATACGCGGAATCACTCCAAGATACGTTCAACCGGATCAATCCCTTAAGGGTCCAAAGTGCAAAATGGCTACAAACTTTAGAATGTTGTTACTCGGATATCATGATGCTTAGAAAATTCTTGTTTAATCTTATGGAATTGCATTGGGCCCCTCTACAATAACCTCTCTCAATTTTTATTATCTTAAAGTAGTTTTCCTGTGGTGTCCAGTTTTCAGTTGATGGAAAAAGTGTCAAATGCAAGTAGTGGAAAGTTGCAAAGTGGTGCAACTTTCGTTCTACAACTCGTGTGACCAAAAAAACTATTCCAACACATCTGAATAGGCATTTTTATGCTATACATGGTCCTCTTTCACACCCAAACATACGGAATCACTCTAAGCTATGTTCAATCAAATCGATCCCTTAAGGGTCCAAAATGCAAAATGGCTACAAACATTAGCATGTCGTTACTCAAATATTGTGATGCTTAGAAACTTATCATCTGATCCTATGGGATTTTGTTGGGCCCCTCTACAATAACCTCCCTTGGTTTTTGTTATCTTGGAGTAGTTTTCCCGTGGTGTCCAGTTTTTTAGTTGATGGAAAAAGTGTCAAATGCAAGGAGTGGAAAGTTGAAAAGTGGTCCAACTTTTGTTCTGCAACTCGTGTGACCAAATGGACTGTTCCAACACATCTGAATTGGTATTTTTATGTTAGGCACAGTCCTCTTTCACACCCAAACAGGCGGAATCGCTCTGAGCTACGTTCAACTAGATTGATCCCTTAAGGGTCCAAAGTGCAAAATAGCTGCAAACTTTAGCATGTTGTTACTCGAATACCGTGACGCTTAGAAACTTTTCGTATGATCCTATGAGATTTTTTCAGTCCCCTCTACATTAACCTCTTTTATTTTTTGTTATCTTGAAGTGGTTTTCCTATGGTGTCCAATTTTCAGTTGATGGAAAAAGTGTTAAATGCAAACAGTGGAAAGTTGTAAAGTGGTGCAACTTTCGTTTTGCAACTCGTGTGACCAAACAGATTGTTCCAACATGTATGAATAGGTATTTTTACTCTAAGCATGCTCCTCTTTTGCACCCAAACATGGGAAATCGCTCTGAGCTACGTTCAACCGGATAGATTCTTTAAGGGTCCAAAGTGCAAAATGGCTACAAAATTCAGCATGTTGTTACTCAGATACCGTGATGCTTAGAAACTTATCATCTAATCCTATGGGATCGCATTGGGCCCCTCTATAATAACCTCTCTCAGTTTTTGTTATCTCAGAGTGGTTTTCCTGTGGTGTCCAGTTTTTAGTTGATGGAAAAAGTGTCAAATGCAAGTAGTGGAAAGTTTCAAAGTGATGCAACTTTTTTTCTACAGCTCGTGTGACCAAACGGATTGTTTCAACACATCTGAATAGGTATGTTTACACTAGGAATGGTACTATTTCACATCCAAACACGTGGAATCACTCTGAGCTATGTTCAACCAGATGGATCCTTTAAGGGTCCAAAGTGCAGAATGACTGCAAACTTCAGCATGTTGTTACTTGGATACCATGATGCTTAGAAAATTATCATTTGATTCTATGGGATCATGTTGGGCCCCTCTACAATAACCTCTCTTGGTTTTTATTATCTCAAAGTGGTTTTCTTGTGGTGTCTAGTTTCAATTGATGGAAAAAGTGTCAAATGCAAGTAGTGGAAAGTTGCAAAGTGGTTCAACTTTCATTCTATAACTCGTGTGACCAAATGGATTGTTCCAATGCATCTGAATAGGTATTTTTACGCTAGGAATGGCCCTCTTTCATACCTAAACACGCGGAATCACTCTGAGCTACGTTCAACCAAATCAATCCATTAAGGGTCCAAAGTGCAAAATGGTTGCAAACTTTAGCATGTTGTTATTCAGATACCATGATGCTTAGAAACTTCTCGTCTAATCCTATGGGATTGTGCTGGGGCCCTCTACAATAACCTCTCTTAGTTTTTTTTTATTATCTCAGAGTGGTTTTCCTATGGTGTCCAGTTTTCAATTGATGAAAAAAGTGTCAAATGCAAGCAGTGGAAAGTTACAAAGTGGTGCAAATTTCGTTCTGCAACTCATGTGACCAAACAAACTATTCCAATGCGTTCGAAGAGTTATTTTTACAATAGGCATGGTTCTCTTTCGCACCAAAACACATGGAATTGCTCCAAGCTACGTTCAACCAGATCGATCCCTTAAGGGTTCGAGTGTAATATGTTGAAATAGGCCATTCCACCTATTGTTCAGGTTGTGTCTCGATGATATGGGTCTGATGTAAGTAAGATAGGGAGTAGGAATAATAAAATAGCATTGGTAAAGACATTAGAAGATATTACTAATGCTTCCCATGTTGAAAATTCAAAATTGAGACCCTTTTAAAGCAAGGTTGGAAGAGGTGAAAAGAAGAAATTGCTTGAAAATAAGTTAGAATAGGTTGTAAATAGGGTGAGGTTGTGGATTCTAATGTATTCAAAAGGTCTACAAGGATAGGGAAGGTCAAAATTATGTTATGGCATGATGCCCTAGATGGGAAAACAGGGGTTTTGAATGAAAAAGAGAGGTTTGAGGGAGTAAAAGTGGGTAAAGTTAAGGGGCAACATAATTTGGTGGTCAATTAAGTTTGTGCAAGTAGAATGAAGAGTGTTGGAATAGCTTTTGAGGTTCAGATTCGGTTTTCTAGTTCAGCCAAATTTTTTTGGAGGGGGGTTTGGTTCATTTTGGGTTCGTTGGTACAAAAAACATGTAAAAACAAAAAATATATATATGCAGCCTAGAAGCATGAATTAGGATTAGAATATCAAATAACATAATATAAACAACAAAACCACCATAAACTTGAATTTCATTTAAAACATGCATGATAAATATTCATCATTGAAACTTGAATTGTGGTAGCTTGATAGACAGAGTCTATTGATGCTAGGGTTCAATTTCTATGATTTTGAAAAAGGAAGCCAGTTGAGTAGAGTTATCAACGTTCTTCATAAATCATAAGAATTTTTTTAGTACACTAGCCATTTTGATGTCTTCTTGCAGTCTCAAACATTATTTTGTATCATTGTTACATTGGTCTTGAGAGTGGTAGCTTAATATAGCTCCACAATACAAAATCTGGTTTACCTATGTAGTGTAACAATGGCATAGGCATATTTTTCTTTCAAAGAACCAAAGAGTGACTGGACAATTGAAGTGTATAAACACATATTTTTGTAATATCAAGGATACTTTTTGAAACTTCCATGCATTGCTAATCTAAAAGGAAAAGTATTTTTCCCAATCTATATGCAGCCATGCTTTTGACATTGTTAAAAGTAGTAAAACTCCCTGAATGATGCAAAGGCATGGCCAAGCAGTTCTAACTCTTCACATGAGAGAAGAGAGATGTTGGAGAGTACATCAATTTAGTGAGAATAGAAGTGTAATGTGTTTTAGTTTGTATTATTCCTCTATTTCTCTACAGATCTGTGATAAATTCTCAGTTCAATGATGTAGAACAATTTTTGAAAAAAGAAAGTTGTGTCACAATCCACTTTTAATCTAGCAAGAAAAAATGAAAGCTCAACCTCTTGGAATGAAAATACTTGTTTTCAAAACAAATGAGTAAGAATGAGGTAGTTAAGGTGTTTGAAGTGATTTAGAGGTCACTTTTAGGGTTCCCTTGGGTGTGAGTTAAAGTCAAACTCCATAAAACATTAAAAAAATGTTCAAAAAAACACTTTTTTGGATGCCTAGGCATGCAGGTTCTGTCTTGGTTCACCTGGGTTATGTCTGGGTTTTTCCCAGGTTCTCTTGGGTTCTGCTTGGGTGAACCAAACCCAAAAATGAAGGATTCTAGTCGAACCCACAGGAAAACCAAACCAGGACCAAAACTAGAGCTAAAATAGAAAAACTCGATAACAGAGATAATGTGTCAAGAAGTTGACTACTTCATCTACTTTGAATATTATGCTTTGCAAGTGTTGTGAAGATTATGTATCCTTTTCTTAATTGATTTGTTCCAATAAAAGGATTAAATATATTGGAATCTTTTATCAATCATTTCATGGAATACCAATTGAAAACATGTTTTTTTCTTTTAGATAAAGTTGTTTACCATCAATCAATTAATTTATTCAAGACAAACCATGAAGGACAACAATGATCAATTCTAGGGCTAACCAATTAATAAGTATACACGTGAATAAGTCAAGCATGTACATGTGAATAAGGGAAGGAAAAGTAGTCACAAACACGTATGGATTGAAGTATACACACAAATACATAGTATACACAACTTAATACAAAGTATATGCATGAATACAAGGTATACTCATGAAAACGCATAAGTCGCAAAGTATACATTGTAACACACGTAAGTCACAAAGTATACACATAAGTTGTAAATTATACACTTGAATACACGTAACTCATATCTATTGAACCATGAATTTATAACATGCAAATATGGACACCATCGATAAAAAAAAATTGTATTAACCAAATAGCCATGTACGCATACATCAATATATGTCGATATAAGTATAAAATATAGGTACAAAATAGCCATATAAGCTTACGAGAATGCCATATAGGTATACAATGTCAAATATATCCAATACAAAATATGTACAAAACTGCCATGTAGGCATACAACAAAGGGCTCTGAAATAAAAAGTCATTGCTCTCCAGGCTCTTGAAATAAACTCTTTCCCTTTGCTTGTCGATTGGATGGTGATAGGTATGTCACTCATTTTTGTTGCACTCGAGGAGTGCTCATGTATCTCCTCCTAGTACTATTAAGTTCTTGGTGAAGTTTTAACTATTACAATAAGAAGTAAAGACATTAATATATAGAAATTACATTATAAAAAATGATACATTTAACAAAATAATCACTACGACCATCTCACAATCACTCTCCACGAGGGAAATATTCGCATGCCAATGTTGACGCATGCTCAAGCCCTATATAAACCATCCAAATAGAAATTAAACTGTGAATCAATAATGGTTTGATTTTTCACTAGAACTAACATCTATAACAATGAATGTAAATTGAAATTTAGTAATTTGCCTCATACCTCCCCTGTCAGAGACATCGAGGATTGTATAGCAGATGAAACACCACTATCCATTGCCCTTGTAACATTTGGAGGTGTTTTTGCCTCCAACATCTGAAAATAAACAACAAATTATTCAATCACAAAAAAGTTACAATAGCGATCCACGTCATGACTTATAATGTATGAGATCTAATGAACAAAATTTTGAGTACTTATTAAACTATATATTTTTGATTATCATGCTTACTATTTTCCCTATCCATATCTTGTTCGAAAGGACATGTTTTTAGGCTTTTACCCATAGCAGCAAGTCATTGAACCATTTGATTAAATTCTTTCATGGACATGTATGATAACTGTGGTGGCATAGAGAAGGCAATGAATTGTTTGAAAAAATGCCTCAAAAGAAATGGGGTCTCATGGTGATGGAATGCCATTACAAACAAATGCATGACATGGCATTCCATCACCATAAGACCACATTTATTTTAGGCATTTTTTCAAAAATTTCATTGCCTTCTCTATGGTATTATTGCTTTGATAGATATTTTTCCAAGCATCCATAGTTTGTTGGAAAGCACCTATTTTAGGATTTTAGCCATAGCAGCAAGGAAGTGAGTAGTTTGATAAAATGCTTTGGTGCACATGTATGAAAAATTTGGTATCATAGAAAAGGTGGTGAGCAGTTTGAAGAAATGCCTCGAAGAAATGTGGTCTCATGGTGATGGAATGGAATTCCATCACCATGAGACCGCATTTCTTCGAGGCATTTTTTCAAACTACTAACTGCCTTGTCTATGCTATTGCTTACTATTATGGTTTCATAGATTTTTTCCAAGCATCCATAGTTTGTCATGCAAGTGCACCTTTTCAAGCACATGCCTCCATGTGAATTAATTGCATCACTGCTTATGTTGACTTTCTAAACAACTATATTGTAGTTGAAACTTTGTCATCTATCAACATCTAGTTATTAGTTATGGAATGTGAAGTAATGCTTTGAGTTTGAATGATGTGCAATGCAACGTAACCAATTATATGAATATAAACTATGCAAATCTATTAAGTGCAATTCATTAGTTAAACTCTTTATTCTATTACCTGTCTGTAGGTTTGAGTAAATCCACTAGCACTAGGAGTTGTTCCCTTGAAGCCTCTAATATTACCTTGTTCAACATCCAAAATCACATATTAAAATACCATTCATAAAACAATGCTATTAACATGTAATAAATTTATAATTGTTTACTAGTTACATACCCCACTGATAGGTGTACTGCAGAAAAAAGTAGGTGGAGGGCCAGTGTATCCAGTCTCAACACTGTGACCCTACAATTTTATTAAAATCATAAAACTAAATTAGTTAATCTTGCATTTCAAAATCAAAATTTAATAAATTAAATTCAATGAACATGCTAACTTTTACTTGAGTATCAATGCCATATGCATCATGCAAAATGTCAGCCACCTTCTCCATCTCTGTAGCTGCATAGGGATCCTGCGTAGCAGCCTCTTGAGTGTCGGTGGGGTCATATGAACAAGTCACCCCGCAAGATTGATACACATGGGTTCGAAGGCCACCACTCAAAGACTCCCCTAGATGGTGTTGTAGAATAGGGCTAGTATGATGGATGACACTCTGGGTCAAAGTGTTGATGGCCTACAATGTCTCTACATTGGCACTCTCCTTCACAATGGTAGGCATAACAACGTGCTCATGAGGTGGCCTAGTGAGATCTCATCTCCCTTGCTATGTAGGATCCAGTTGTGCACCAGACCTATCTTGAGCTGACCCCCCACCTCTCCCCTGGAAGTCCCTCATATCAAAATAATTTAGGATTTTGTTCAATATGAACTCACTGTATAGTTTCCTAAGAAAATACTAGGGGACTTCACAATTGTTGCATAGTCGGTCATCAAAGACCATGTACCACCTATCATAAAAATGATTCCTAATCTCTTGGTGGTGGCATCAATGAATAGGTAACCTCTTCACATTGAGGCTAATATTTTGAGTTGTGTGTAGGTCAGTGAATAATGAGCACAAATCACCTTTTGTAATTTTTAAATCCTTTACATCTTTATATGATAGTTTATCTGTGTAATAAGCCCTAGCCACCCACCTCCTATCTTTCCATCTAGTTATTTGTTTGCTAATTGAATCTACATTTTTTAACATATATTTCAATGAACTTTCTAGGGTCATTCTTTCTATGGTTGAACCATTTGGATCACTCAACCTACTGATTAAATCCTCAATTGATTTTTTGTTTTTTCTCAATTTCACTCATTAAATTTTGTTGAGTGTCAGGAGGGTGTTGAGTGATTGGTGGAGGAGGTTGTTGTTGAGGTTGATTTTCTTGTTGAGGATTTTGAAGGTTTGCAGGTTCATTTGCATCTCCTACAAATTCAAAAAAATAAATATCAAATATAACCTAAAACTAAAAAAATCAACCTAAAACTAAGAAATTCAAAACAAACAGCAACAAACTTACCTCTCCCACCTCTTCGTCGTCGTGGCACTATCCTTGCAAAGAAATAGCAATTGTTGTTGAATATTTTTGCACAATACCTCCTCCTAGAACGCGAGGGCGAAAGATGGGGGTTTTGTCCGCGGGAAAAAAAAAATAGTTGAAATGAAAATGAATGACTTTCACTTTTTTTTTGCTTTTAACGTGCAATAACGCGAGCACGTTATAACACGCCCATGCTATGATTTTTCAAACTTCTTAAAAAAAGTGGCCACAAAATTGCTACCCAACTTCATGCACCTTCCCATAGATATATGTTCACTCTTTACTAGTTTTTGTTATCACACTTGTACCTTGTTATCATTCTAATTATGCCTTTTTATGTAACTACATTCTAATTTTAAGATGACTTAATTCTAAGGAAGTCTTGCTTTCATCAAACTTTCAATATTTATAAGAAATTTTTTATTTATTTTTAGTGAAATTATGAAATTATTTTTATATAATAATGTAAATATAATATAATATAGTAATATTTAGGTAAGTGCAGAAAGATGGGGGGCCAAAAATTAGTCTTAAGTGGCCACTTTTTTTGAAATCAAGAAATACTAATCTTGGATGAGAAATTGAGCATAGTTACACTCAAAATTTTAAGATGCATCAAAAACAATGTTTGTAGTGCTCTGAGTCTACTTTCTAAACTACTTTTTTTTTAAATGGTAGAGATTAAGGGGTTCAAAAAGGGGAGCCACAAAAATTGGTGTTATTTTTTTCAAAAAAACATAACATAGCATGTTTTGTGGCTCCCTCAAAAGGTTAACTGTTTTTGGTATTTTTAAAATCACTTTGGTGAAAAATTAGCTAACAACTTGTAGTTTATACCCAATTTTTTTGATAAATTTTTAATGAATATTTGATTTTTTACTAATTCTTAAAGTGGACACTATAACATCATGAAAACAGGAAAGATTAAAAGAAAACACAAAGCCTATAAACTCTAATTCAATCTAAATTTAAACAACAAAGCACAAAGGAAAGCTTAAACATAAACACAGAATGATCTCACCCAATATTTGCATCCTTCCATGAATGACCTTGATTATCCTTCTCCATTTCGCCTTGATGGTATTTTTTCCCTCAAATTTTTAGTAAGTGTGCAAGTATAGCCTTCATAGATGTGATTATAGAAAAATATCGAAGATTAACAAGTGCCCCAAAATTCATACAATTTCAAGAGGAGTAAAATGATGATAGACAGATAATTTTATAGAAAATTGATCATTCAAATGATAGGCCAAGATTGAAAGATAAACAGACGATCCATATTAAAGGATTTGACATGCATTATGATAACTATTAGTACTGAAAAGAGTGATAAAAACTAAGAATAAAGATAAAGATTAAATAATGATTTAATATTTATGTTTGGTATTTGAAAATAGAAGAATAATGTTTGCATGACAAAGATAAAGATAGATTAAAAGAATTTTTTTGTACAAACGCACGCACAAAATTTAATTAATTAAATAAAGATATTTAATTAATAAACATGTACATGCATACGAGTTAGAACTAGATAACTGGTTGGTTATGACAGAGAGTTTATTCACAAAAGACACTCAGACATTAAATCAGAAGATAACTGACTGATTCAAATAGATCTTGAGTCAAATGGAAATGAATACTTAGATAACTTAAAAAAAATTATCTAAATATACAAGAATGTGTTAAAAATAGACTTTTATGAATTAAATAGATTTGACATTTTAAGGATTAATTAAATAAATAAGATTTATTTAATTGAGTGAAGAAAAGGTTAAATGAATAATCAAATAATTAAAGTATTTATTTAAGTATAGTTGAAAATACGATAAAGATAAATTAAATAAGAATTTATTTAATTTAAGGAGGATGAAGTTAATTAGTGACGTAATTAAATAAAGGACATTTATTTAATTAATTAGGATGGAATAAAGATAATGTGAATTAATTAAATAATTAAGATTATTTAATTAATAGAAGAATAAATATTAAAGTAAATTAATTAAATAATTAAGTTTATTTAATTAATAGAGAAATAAAGGATTTTAGAGAATAATTAAATAATTTTAACATTATTTAATCATGACTACAAAAATATGAATTATGAAGAAATTGAAGTTGCGGGCTTAGACCAAATTTTAGTGTCTACATTTTTCCCCTCTTTGATACAATGTCATTTCGGTGTTGTGTCAAAGAAAATCGATCAAAAACATGCCCCAGTCATGCCCCAATGTGAAACAGGTGAAGGTATGCCCCCTCAAGAAAATTGACAATTTTTTGAAAATTTTCAAAAAAAATTGGAGATAGTCTCGATTAGTCAATTTGATGGCCAAAAAAGTAGTGGAGTTGATAGAAATGAATTTTGAGGTGTTAGGTACGTGTACAGGTCGATAGAAGTTGGAAGTTTACGCGGCTAGTAGACAAGGTTGGAGGAAATGCTACCCAAAACCTTAGGTATAAATAGAAAAGGCATGAAAATCCAATTCATTTTCACCCTCCTAGTTTAGAAAATTGAGGTTTTTGCTCTGGACTCCTAGCGACAATGTCTCCAATTCCCTACTTGCATCACCGTGCCTATCGCATCTGAACATTTAGGTGACCTATAGACATAGGCCCCTTGGTATGTAGTCTGAAACCAGCTATTGAAATTTTGATGTGCACGCTTTTTAATGCATTTATTTCACTTTTTTGTTAAGCGTCACTTTTGTAGAAAACTGCATCTATATGTGGAATTATGCATTTTTATTTTCACATTATAGCGTAGCATAGGTTTTTAGTAGATTAATGCATTTTTATTTTATTTAAAAACATGTGTCCTCCTGCATCACATTTGTTGTATAGAGTAGCACATATAGAAAAATGTAACGCATTCGTTATTTTCAACGTATTTTCTTTCTTTGATGGTCTATTGATTATGCATGTCTCTATTGTTACGCATTTGCATTGTTAAACGCATTTTCATTTTAGATTGATGCATATGACAATTTGAAATGCATTTGAAAATTTAAATGATGCATGTGATTCTTTGCAACATATTTGTAAATATAAATGATGCACGTGATTCTTTGCAATGCATTTGCAAATATAATGATGCATTTGACTGGCATGTTGTTTTGGAGTTTTTGACTATGATAGGTTATTATTCCTGACATGAGGCATGGTTACAAGACATAATAACCTCGCCAAAATAACCTTGGACAGAATAACTCGGTCACAATAACCCAGGGACAAAATAACCTAGGGTCGTAATAACCCAAGCCAAAATAACCCATGGTCAGAATAACCCATGGACAAAATATCCCCATAAGAATATAGAGAAAGGAAAACAAAATTTATAAATTACATGTATGTTGCTAAGAAAAAATTATTATTCAAAATTTCAATTAAAGTGTCAAATTATGAGCGATGCCTCTTATATAATCTAAAATGTTATGATTGTCATAACCATCAACCAATATTTTTAGTCTTTCTTTGAGTTCATGGTATTTTTTCCTGCTTGGTTGCCTAGTGTATCCAACCATATATTTATCTATTCTATTCTCTTGGAGACTGTTATTTTTTCACTGCTTTGATGAATTTCTAGACTAAGTTGTGTGATGCTTGAAGCAATTCACTAAATCCTCTGTGTCATCCCTCAATAGTATTATTGGTTATGGGAAGATCATCTTGAGTAGCTGAATAGAAATTCCACATTGTGATTTGAAACTTGGGTGATCGTTTATTGCCTCTTCTGGTTAGTTTGCCAATCCATGTGTCTTCAAAATAATCAATTATGGGTTGCAGGGTCTCCTCATGTTCTGTATAATAAGGAGATTGTTGAAGTGTTTCAAATGCATCAATTACGTCTATCTGAGGCATGAAAGCTAATGCAACAAGTTTCTTGATCTCATATGCAAATACTTCATCAACACTATAACATGTTTGCAGACCTTCTTCTTGAACTTTCCTCCACAAGCATTGAGAGAAATGGAAAAAACATCCCCAAATAGTGGCATTTGGAATTCTTTTAGAAATATTTTGTCTAGGGTTATTTTGGTTGGGTTATTATGTCTTGATACCTATATATCAAAAATTATGAGGAATGTGTTGGTTCCCTAAAAAGTATATTGATTTTTTGTACACTCTTTTAGAAAACCCTAGGAAAATTTAAAATAATGTTCAAAAAAATATGTTACAAAATATCTTCTTTTACGAATTTGGATTTCTCCTCTTCTTATCACTCTACACACTCCTACTTCTTATCCCCTTCTTCCTTTCTTTACTTCTCTTAATTCTACCACTTTATATATCTTCTTAATGCCTTTTCATTTATATATTTTCATGATAACTCTTAATCAACTAATTCCCGCGAAATCGCCTTTATTTTTATAATTATTTACCATTTTGTAGCTTATTTAAGCATATTAAAGGTGTGTTAAGGCTATTTTAGGGGTATATCATGGACATATGGTCTAAAAATGACCTAAATAGCCTCTATCGTGCCTCACAATCATATTTATAATTTATTTTATGTCATTTCTAGTTTACTAGCTTGATCTAAAATGACCATGGGTTATTCTGTCCATGGATTATTTTGACCACAGGTTATTTTGTCCATGGGTTATTATGACCTTGGGTTATTTTGTCCTTGGGTTATTTTGGTTGGGTTATTTTGGCCGAGTTATTATGTCCTGATACCATGAGGCATGCATAATTTCATTGCAAGTTGTATTAGATCCTATATATACTCGAGAGTCGAGAACATTGACTTTCCACTTCAATGATAGTTTGCAAAGTTGGGAGAAACAATTTTTGAGCGGTGGCACTTGGAGACATTGTCGTTCCATCTACCTACTGGTGAGGCGATGGTGACTCTAGAGGATGTGTATAGGATTCTTAGATTACCTATTAGAGGGACTAGGGTCATGTATGATACGCAGAGGGGATTTTTAGAGATGTGTAGATATTATCCCCACGAGGACATTAGACAGTTGGGGATAGACCACTACGAGATTATATGGCATGTCTTGACCTAGAGATATAGGAGATTAGATTGTCTATTATGTACATTGATTGGTGGTATAGTTCTTCCTGACCACTGAGGTCATGGATTCCCTGTAGGATGGGGGGAGATGCTTGTAGGGATGTTAGAGAGGCGGGTGGTTTACACTTGGGGCCCTTGTTTATTAGCTATGTTATATTTCCATTTGCGTGATATTTCCTATAGAGAGGCACAGTCCGTGAGTTGTGGTACCATGCTCCTAATGATATGGGCATGGGAACACAACCATTTTTCATCTGCCTATTATAACAAAGGTTCAGCAGGGATTTCCTTATGCCTTTTGTTATGCGGGGGCTAACACCCAACATCATATCGAAGACACTGGATACTACAGACATGCCATTGATATGATGGTGCTGTTCATTTGGAGGTCATACATGGATTGCCCACAATGGCCATATGAGGATGAGCATTTGGCATGTTTCCAGAAAACACAATACTTGATTGGACGCACAGTCTCCCATGTAAACATCATTGAGAGACATTTACCAGATAGGGTATTGAGACAATTTGGCGAGGTGCAAGATGAGCCTCGAGGTTGAGAAGAGTATGCCCGATCATCAAGAGAGGTGACTCTACGGGGTGTTGAGATTTTGGTTGCCATTGCAGAGGCATACATTGATGCATTGCAGCCAGTAGAGTGGGGTTGGAGAGGTGGAGAAGCAGATATGGGCATGACAAAGGCATATGATCACTGGTGGGCCACTCACAAGCCAGTGCCATTAACTGATCCAAACCAGGATGCTCCAATTGATAGGTGCGGGATAGGGCTGCGAGGCGGATGTGGCAGAAGCAGAGGTCAGAGGGGTGGAGGTGGTCAGAGGGGTGGTGGCAGGGGGAGACATGGACACAGAGGACGAGGCCAACCTTTGTCACCCATCCGCAAAGAGGTGAGGGAGGGGGAGGATATTCCCATGCTTGATGTTGGAAAAGGTGAGGAGGGGATTCATATTAAGGAGGTAGAGATTGGTGGAGAGAAGCATGCAAGACAGGAGGATATTCCAGAGGAGCATGCAGAGGAGGAGGCCGAGATGGATGCTCTTGGTCTGCTCACAGGCTACCAGGACAATGATGAGGATGAGGAGGATATGGAGGATGATGGGATGGAGAGACCACAACAAGATGATACAGGTCCTATTGATCAGGATACAATAGATTTGTGTGCCTAGGTAGCATCTCTGGAGGAGAGGATGAGGGTATTGATGTCAGAGTGGGATGCCCTATAGATGGAGAGGGACAAGTCCTATATGGATAGAGACTAGGCCATAGCTCAGAGACAGGAGATTGAGGTGGTTTACAGAGGTCAAAGCACTTTTCAATGGGCCAGCTGATTCTTTTGCACAGGAGTGAGTCAAAGCTATGGAGAGGGCTTCATATTATAGGGACTTGTATGAGGTAGATGTTCCTCTTGAGAGATGGAATCCTAGATTTTCTAAGGCACATAGTGGCAGATCTTAGAGCAGGACTCACAACCAGACAGTGAGTATAGAGGGGGTCAAGGGACCTCACAAATCTAGACCATATGACAAGCCTCCTTCCACACATAGGTCATCAAGATCCCACCATCATTTGCCTTCAAATTTTGGTCATGGTAGCAGTGGGCATTTTGGATAGGAAAATGTATTGATATTTATTGATGGACATTGTATTCTTATCATAGAGCCTATGGGCTTCATTGTTTATTGATACATTATAACATTGTGATGTGACACTTTTTGAGTGATATATATATATATATATATATATATATATATGATTTTGGCGGCGATTCTCATGATATGTAGTTCTATGTATGATTATGCATGTTATGTCCATATGATATTCCTATGTTATGGATGATCATATCTACTTTATGATGTGTTTATGCAGCCTATGATGTGATTTTTATTCTATATGATGATATATGCATTGATTTCTTATGGTGTCAATGGATGTTATGTATGCAATTTATGATTATGAGATGCAATATGATTTTTATATAGACAATGCTATCTACATGTGATGCTATATGTTTGATGATGATGGATAATATGTGATGCATATATTTACAATTTTTTTGTACATGTAATGCTTTTGTTATGTAATCAATGATAATGAATGCCTTTTATGTCATGATTTCATAGATATGATAGATGCCTATGTTTTTTTGTTTTCAAAATGCAAGATATATGTATGATTTACAATGTATGATATTTACATGATGTTTTTGACATGAATGCATATGCAGGATGCATTATATTTTTGCGTGTCATAGGACTCCTTCATAATGCAAGAAAGAAGAAATGTTAGTGCGAAAAGAAAATGAATAATAAAAGTCATGGTTGTTACTATTAGAAATCTTCGATATTTTTCCTAATCACAAAAGGCTTTTCACTTTATCATCATTGGGCGGTAACTACTACAAATGGAGACAAACACCATGATATGACATAAATCAAGGTGTGTAAGGTCATCCACCTACTAACAATAGATAGTTGTAGACAAGGATTGTCTTAACTCATACTAAGGGCACAATTGCCCCAGTCTTTTTTTCAAGTCAAACCACAAACAACAAGCAAATAAAAGACGGGTCATGAGACGTCATTTCTCCTCTAAATCCTTCATGGGACATCCTTGAGGAAACTAGTAACATGACTCAAAATCAAAATTTTAAAAGACAGTCGACAAACAACAGTCAAAGAAAATGGAATACTGATACATCGGTGCTTCTCTAAATCCTTCATGGGACATCCTTTAGAAATATAGTAACAAGATTCCAATCATAAAGTCAAATGAAATGATAAGATAAATAATCCATAAAGTAAAAAATCCAATAAAATATTTTCCAAAACTTGATATGTTTGTTTGATTGTTTTGATTGATAAGATGACTGGTTGATAAAGCCTGATTTTAGGAAAGACGCATATCGAATAAGACGTTGAGTCCGGTTTTGATGTTGTGACTATCTGTATAAGGCGTGACAAAAGCCAGGTTTCAGAAAGACACGTATCATATAGGATGTTGAGTCTAATGGCATTGATGTGATAACCTATATAAGGCCTTGTTGATTGTTTGACAGTGTCTGTATTCAAGAAGGACTCATCCTATATAAGGCATAGGTTGATTATTTTGCTGATATTTGTTTTCAGGAAGGACACATCCTATAGCAGACTTAAGTTGATTTGTTTTGATTGTAGCTTTGTCAATTTGTTTGATTTGACTTGATGAGATTGTTGACCTGTTCATCTTGTTTATTGCATGACTTGACATGATGTGTTGACAATTGACTTTGTGTGATGACGAACTCTAAAGGACTGACCTAGTGTGGCCTCGAGGGCTCATCGATTGATGGCCTTGCCTACGTTATACACACAGAGACCTCGTAGTTTGACTATACTTTGACTAACATGATTGAATATAAAAAGGTTGATTTGTATGAAGATATCTGACATGTGTGGTAGTGCATGTGACAAACCCTAATGGACTAACCTAGTGCGGCCTCAGGGGCTCATCCATTGATGGTCTTGCCTACATTGTACATGTGGAGACCTCATAGTTTAACACGACCAATGACCTTGTCTTATAAAAAAATGGATTGAATCATGATTTTATACAAACAAACCTAAAAGGACTGACCTAATGCCTCAAGGGCACATCAACAGATGGCCTTTCCTATGTCCATTCATAGAGGAAACGTAGTTCGACAAATGACAAAGATTAAAAAGTGCGACTAACTCTGACTCTGTTTTTTTTTTGGATTTTTTTTGACATGTTTTTATTTTTTTGTCTTTTTGAATTTTTCTGATGTTTTTAGGACATTTTGTTATGTTTTTGGATTTTCCAATTGTTTTACATCTTTAAGATAGCCAATGTAAGAACCAATATGATGCAAGTCAAGTGCTTTCCCCCAGTCAAGTATAAGACCAATTGATTATGAATATCATGGGATGGGGGATGTGAAATGCACTCGATGTCAATTGTTCCAAGTTATGAGAAGGAATATTGTTTATTATGAATGGTATGTACAAAAGATGGATGGAAAAGATAGGTGATATGTATGGTGATAGATAATATGTATAAGGATAAGTGATATGTACAGGGAAGTCAGATTAGAATAATAGTAGACAAAGGAGCAGAGTCAACTACACATGGCGCTTGTTTGCCAGGTTTTCACCATGGTACTTATCCAAAGCACCACCGAAGTGGTTTTCACTATTGGACGACTTATTTCTCTTTACTATTTTCTTGATTTTTTTATTTTTTTATGTTACAAAGACACTTATTTGCCAAGTTTTCACCTAGGTAACGATTTTTTTGTTTTTTTTATTTTTTTTATTTTTTTGTATTTTTGATAATTAAGACAAGACTCTTAGAAGCTACACATAGAACTTCTTCAAATGAAGACTATTGGTAGGTGATGACAATGGTTCCCCTTCAGAATTAGAGAGTTGATATGCTCTTGATCCAAAGGCTTCTGTGACAATGTAAGGTCCTAACTAGTTAGGTTCAAACTTTCCTGGTTTTTCTCTTTCAGCTTGATTCTTAGGATTCTCCATTAAGACCAGGTTGCCAATGTCAAAGTTTCTATTCAAGACCTTCCTTTTGTAGTTGCAATGAAGATGATTTTGATATGCTTGGAGATGATCTAATTCCTTTTGTCTTTGTTCATCTAGGAATTCTAGCTCATGTAGTCTTGAAACTCGATACTCTTCATCATCAATGTGCCCTTTAAAAGATACCCTTAGAGAAGGAATCTTGACGTCAATAGGTAAGATGGCCACAGAGCCAAATACCAGGGAATATGGTGTGGTGCTAGTGGGAGTATGAATGCTTGTGTGGTAAGCCCATAAGGTTGGATTAAGCTATAAATTCCAATCACAACCAACATCATTGACAGTCTTTTTAAGGATTTTGATGATAGTTTTATTAGATTCCTTTGCTTGGCCATTACCTTGTGGGTAATATGGGGTGGAAAAATGATGTTGAATATGGAACTCTTCACAAAGATGATAGACTTATTGGTTTTTGAATGGAGGACCATTATCCATGATAATGAATTGAGGAACACCATACCGAAAAATGATATAGCTCAAGATAAACTTAGAGATCTATGTGTTGGCGATATAGGACATGGGAATAGCCTCAGTCCACTTTGTAAAATACTCAGTGGTATTAATGATGAACTTATGGTCGTTGGATGATGTGGGATGTATCTCACCTATGAGGTCAAGTTCCCATTGGGCAAAGGGCCATGGTGACGTTATGGGACGGAGCTCCTGCATAGGTTCATGTATCAAGTCTCTGTGTACCTGACATTTACAACATTTCTTAACAAAGACATATGAGTCCTTTTCCATGGTAGGCTAATAGTAACCAAATCTCATGATTGTTTTAGCTAAGGTAGGACCACTAGAATGGGATCCACATATACCCTCATGTACCCCATGCAAGGTTGCTTGTGCTTTGTCAATATCGAGACATCTCAGTAGGGTATTATCTAAGGCACGTCTATACAAGGTGTATCTGATGATGATGTACTTGGATGACTTGCAAAAGAATGTCCTATGTTGGTTATTAGAAAGGTAATGGGGTATGATTTTGGCATGGAGGTAGTCATAGATATCTTTATACCATGGGGAATTAGGACCAACAATATCACACACCATCTTCGAATCTGGGATGCCATAGGCAAGGACCAAAAGATGTTCTACCAAGAACTCAAACTTAGGCATGTTGCTTGGTATGCCGAGGAGTGAAGCACTAGTAGCCATGGCATCTGATGCCCTGTTTAGAACATGAGGTATTTGATGAAATTTAACCTTGTCAAAGTACTCCTTGAAACTGTCTTCCATGTGTTTGTAGGGAGTAATCTTTTCATCCTTAGTCTCATAATCATCATTTACCTATCAGATTACTAGTTGAGAATCACCATAAACCTATAGGTTCTTGATCTTCCATTTGACTGCCATGTGTAATCGTATCACAAGAGCCTCATATTCTGCTATATTTTTGGTACATGGAAAGGCGATCCTGAATGATGTAGGGATAGAATCACCCTGTGGTGTGATAAATAGGATACTAGCCCCTGAGCCATGATTCGTATAGGACCTGTCAAAGTATAGCTTCCATGTCATGCCTGTGTCAATGGTGAATATGAACTCATCAAGAAAGTTTGTAACTAAAGGGTGATTTTCTTGTATCGGTGCATCATCTAACTGATCAGCAATGAATTGTCCCTTGATAGCTTTTCTCTCTATGTACAAGATTTTATACTCACTAAGAATCATTACCCATTTGGCCAGTTGCCCTATTAATGTTTCTTTGCTTAGGAGATATTTTAAAGGATCTATCTTCACAACCAACATTGTTTGATGGTTCAACATATGGTTCCTTAGTTTTTGAGTAGTAAATACTACCGCAATACAAGCACGTTCAATGGTACTATAGTTAAGCTCATAACCTACCAAAGTCTGACTGATATAGTATACTGCCCTTTCATGACCTTCATTGTCATTTTGTGCAAGAAATGCTCCAAGTGATGAATGGGTTGCTGAAATATAGAGAATCAATGGTCATCCTTCAATATGTGGCATTAAGATTGGTGGTGTGAGTAGATAATTCTTAATCAGTTGAAAGGCTTCCTAGCATTTACCTATCCATACAAAGGGTACTCCTTTTCTGAGTAGATGTTGAAAAGGATGTGTCTTATCTGCTAACTACACTATGAATCTTCTGATGGATTGCAATCTCCCTTGTAGTGTTGTTAGCTTATTGAGATTAGTTGGTGGAGGCATGTCTATGATTGCTTTTACTTTGGCCGGATCCACTTCAATGCCTTATCTAGAAATGATATAGCCCAAAAGCTTTCATGATTTCACTCCAAACACTCATTTCTTCAGATTTAGTCTCACTTTCTACTCTTCTATCCTTTGGAATATCTTTTCTAAGACCTGTAAATGATCATCCCTTGTCACTGATTTAGTAAAAAGGTTATCGACATAATCCTCCATAAGAATGTGTACAAGGTCATGAAAAATAGTGGTCATAGCTCACTGATAGGTTGCTCCAACATTTTTGAGTCTGAAGGGCATGACATTCCAGCAATACATTCCCCATGGATATGTGAAACTTGTTTTAGGTTGGTCTTCAGTTGCAATCCTGATCTGATTATACCCTAAAAATCCATCCATAAGGGATAACATCTCATACCCTGTAGTCATGTCTACTACCCTGTCAATGTTGGGTAGAGGGAAGTCATCCTTAGGACAAGCCTTGTTGATATCTCTGAAATCTATGCAGATACAGATGCCCCCTATTGGTTTGGTGGCTGGTACAAGATGGGAAATCCAATCTACATAGTTGATTGATCTAATGAAGCCAATGTATAATAGTTTCTTCAATTTATCCTTAATTAGTAAAACAATTTGTGGGTGCATTTTCCTCAATTTCTATTTCACTGGTTTTACACCTAGTTTTAAGGGAAAATTATGTAGTACAAGTTCAAGATCTAGCCTAGGCATGTCTGCATATGACTAGGAAAATTTAATTTGTCTTTGTGTAAAGAAGTTGTGGAATTCTGGTTGCTTTTCTTTTGTTAATGATGCTACAAAATATACCAGTCAGGGATTCTCTTTTGTACCTATATTAACTTCCACTGATTCTTAAACTAGAATGGGTGAATTTTCTTGTGCAACAGGGAGAATGTTCAAACCTCCATCCTTAGGTGCCTCAGAGAGGTTTTTTCCTTCGAATGCGTCCTTATTTTTTTCTTTTTCATTGTCTAAAGGCACCTTTCAGTTTTCACCCAGAGACTCATCATTTTTATTTTTGTCATTATTTTTCTTATTTTTGCGACTGGAGGGTTGAACATATTCCCCAAAATATGCTTTTTTCCCAAATCAATGGTAAATCCACCCTTCTGATCGCCACTAGGTATGCCTTCTCGTAATCCCAAGAACTCAACAATTGCTTCGTCATTCTCAAAAATGTCTAAGATAGGTGTGTCTTGTTGGTCCCAATCAATGAGTTGGGGATAAACTAAAGGCATGTCATCATCAGAGTTGTCAAAGTTAAAGGGGGTCAAGGTAAAAGCTGAGTTGTTCATATAGTCACAAAAGTTTTGTACCAAGTCCTCTTTGCTCTTTTGTGTGGATCTAGGTGGATTCTGAGGTGGGCCTAATTCCAGTGTTTGGTTATCTAAAACGGATGTAGTAGATTCCCAAGAGGTAGGATCAAGAGATTCCCAATAGTAATGTTTAAACCATTCCTCATTTTTCATATTCTTAGGTGGACAAGAATTCAATAGATTTGGCAAAGATTTCAACATTAAGTCAAGTTCTCCAAATAGCTTATCAAGGTCCATGGTCGAGATGGAGGATAGGGAATCCCACTCATATTCATTTGAGTCGGGGGATTCACAGTAGGGTTGTTCAGATGGTTTTTCAGATGTCTCAATATCTTTTGAAGCACTTACTTCCTCGAGTAAAGGTGATGTGGTACTATGAATTCCAATTTAGATCAATTGAAACCCAAGCCCTAAGCCTTTCGTCCATTTAGAAACAATAATTGGTTATGTCCTCCCATCTTGATGTAAGCCTAAACCACTATGTCCATTATATCCCTTTCTCTACATGATTGTAAAACCTTTTCCATATTGATTTGTAGGAATGTGAGCAAGTGAGGGAGGTTCTTCAGGGTCTTCTCTATACAACCAGGTGGTCACATCTTCTGCATGTATGGCTTCTTTGCTTAATTCTCCCCATTTTGTAAAGTTTTTTGAGGGAGGAATGTGTATGGTGACCACTGATTGTCTCCTATCTATTGTAGGTAAATTGTATGATTTAGGAGGAATTAGATGGATAACACAATAAGAAGTCTTCATGTGATATTCTCCACAACCATTTTCTTGGATCTCGACCCTAGGAGTGGAAGGTAATGAAGGTGAAGTGGATGGATTGACATAATGAGATGAATTGGATGATGAGGCTTCTTGGTTTACATGCACTTGGCACTGAGGTGTCTCTCGTAGACTGGTGCAATATTGGAATGGATCTGGGTCACCATCTATTGTTATTTCAATGCCATTATAAGGGAATTTTAGAAATTGATGATATGTAGAAGGGACTACCTTCATGGCATGAATTCATGATCTACCTAGTAGAAGATTGTATGGAAGGGTGAGATCCAAGACTTGGAACTTTGTCTCCATAACTGCAAGACCAATTCTGATAGGAAGTGTTACCACCCCCTTTGATTTTCATTCCTCATCGTCATAAGCCTTAATGACAATACTTTTGGTGGTGTCTACACATGCTTCTAAGAAACCTAATTCCTTAATCAATTTTAAAGTGCAAAGATTTAAACCTACTCCTCCATCTACCAGAACTCATCTAACTTTGGTTTTGTCAACAAGGAATTCAAGATGTAATGGGTTGTTATGATTTTTCTTTTCAATTGCATAGTCTTGTTCGGAGAATGTGGCATGATGATTATTGGTCAAGTAGCCCACCATTTCCTCAAAACAATTGACATCAAGATCATTAGGAATAGTCGTGGTTTGTAACACCTTATCTAAAATGGATCGATGTTCAAGGGACATATGCAACAATTCCAAGATAGAGATTTGGGCTAGGGTCTTCCCCAATTGATCAAGTAAGTTATACTGCAACTTGGAAGTCCGTGGTGTCTAATGTGATGGAGGGCCTTGTATGGTGATCTTGGTCTGACGAGTGTTAACAACACACTCAAGAGTTTTATTTATGGTAATGGTATTGAGATGGTCATCGGCAGCTCGGATATGATTTATAATGGGGCCACTATAATCATGCTTGACACTAGCATAATTGGTAGAAGTATTGGTCTTATTACCCAAATTGGGGGATTTTCCTTTCCCATGATCATGTAATGGATCTGAAAATCCTTTTGATCAGTGTTCGAAGATGTAAGTTTTTGTCCATTGACCTAAATAGTTTCATTCTCGACAAAGTCTTGTATGATGTTTTTCAGTTAATGACAATTTTGTAGGCTATGTCCTTTGGTCCGATGGAAATCACAAAAGGCGTTATCATCCCACCAAGATGGTTTGAATTGCCCTGGATCGTATTGTCTTGGCTCCTAAAGCTGTATAATATTGTGTTGCAATAGTTGTTTGAATACTGACTCGATGGGTTCTCCAAGGGGAGTGAACTCACGTTTTGGAAATTATCTCTCTTGTTGTGGCCGCTAGGTGTTTTGGGTAGTGTTGGGGGTTTTGTTAACGGTGTTGAGTGTGTTAGTAGAGGGGATATTTCCTCTAAGTGTGATGATTGGCCCTGCTTGTAAAGTCTTTGCATCAACCACCCCATCATTGGTAATGTTTTTATTCTGAGACCAAAACTTGTTTCTATCATGGGGGTGTTTTGCATAGTTGGATTTTTGTTGGGTGTTTGTGTCTTAAGTTCTCCTTTTTCAATAAGATTTTTTCTAGTATGACCCCCTTTTCCACTAGTTATGTAAAGGATGTGCAACAATGTACCCTTAAGTTACTTCTCAATTTTTGGTTGAGGTTTTCTTGGAACATAGTGACCTTCTATTTCTCAAGAATCTCGACAGGACATCGACTAGCTATAGTTCTCCATCTCTGGAAGAAAGCAATAAAAGTTTCCCCTTCGTCTTGTGCAGTATGACACAAGGTTGCTATGTTTATTTCATGATCGATGTTAAAGGAGAAGTTTTCAATGAATTTCTTAGCCAGTTCCCCCCATGATTTTATGCCATAGTCAAGACCTGAAAACCACTCTAGTGCAATTCCAACAAGACTTCTCGGAAAGAGTCTCATAAGATAGGTGGGGTCATAGACGACATCTATGCACATCATGGAAAATTCCCTTATGTGTTCGATTGGATTTCAATTTCCATTATATTTGGGAAAGTTTGGTATGACATACCCATGAGGTAAATGTGTCATGTACAATGATTTATCAAAGGGAAATGGGCATAAATCCTTTGCTAAAAAGGTTTTTTTGTTAGACACTACCATGTTATCCATTTGTGTTTGAAGTGTGTGCATCTGTGTCTATAGGACGTCAACTTGAGTTAATGATGTGTTAGCTGGATTATTTAGATCTATCTACGTGTTTTGGAATCTAGCATTGTGTGATGGGTTTTGGTTAAATGTGGGTATTTAAAGTGGGTTTGGATTTGGAATGTTAGTGAATGGGTTTTGATTCAGAATCTTTGAGAATGAATTTTTATTTGGAATTTGTGTAAATGGATTTTGATTCAGAATTTGTGTAAATGGATTTTGATTCAGAATCTATGAAAATGGATTTTGATTTGGAGTTTGTGAAAATGGATTTTGACTCAAAATTTGTAAAGTGTTGGGTCGGTTTCCATATTGGAAAGAGGGTATGCCTCCTATCTGTGAAACCCCAATCTATGGTATAGTACTAGCGACATGAACACTAGGTATAGCTGCTATCTATGGAGTAGTGCTAGTGACATTGACACTTGGTAGAGGAGCTGATGTTCTATATTTTTTGTTCCCAACAAAAGGACTGAAGTGATTGGACAATGATGCCCATATGGTAAAATATAGCCCCTATGTCGAGGTAGGCGCACCAAATGGAGTTGTGTGTATTGTTGAATCACTCTATGTAGGTCCTCCAGATGGTATAGCAGTAATCACTTGAGGTATAGTAGCACTGGTGGTAGTGGTGTTTGTTCCCTGAGTAGATGTAGTTTGTAGGGTACGAATATCAAAACTAGGAGGTATTTTAGCACCTTCTGCTAGAAAATTGGCTAAGTGTCATTGAGGATCATTTGCTAGATAGTCATCTACAAAGGAAGAAAATGCAGGGTCTTGTGTGGCAACATCTAGTTCTTCCACTATAACACGTCCTTATGTATCTCTAGTAACAAATTTCTCTAACAAAGTCTTGTGAGGTCTAGATGAAGTTTCCCCTGCAAAAGGTTTGAGAACGGATTGATGAATTCGTTTGGATTAGCCATCTTTTCTCTTTCTTTCCTTTTCAATCTTGTTTCAACCATGTAATGTAAGCTCAAAGTGCAAGTGATGCAAAAGCTAAGTCTATGGATGATTATGAGTCTAATTTATGTTTTTAGGATTTTTTGAATATAAAGGATGAATATATGCAACTATTTTTTTGGTATTTTCTCTGCAAATAAGGTATGTCTAAAATGACACTATTCTAGGATAATAGTGTCTAAATATGCAAAGGTCTAAGTGATCAACTTGGAAGATTCTAAAAGAGGATATCTATCAACTATATTGTAACCCAGGTTTCAATTTAGTTTTGACAAGGAACCTTCATATGACTAGGACTAAAAGATAAGGTGAACTCCCAAACTTGGCTGATTAGCTGGAAGGATTCACATGTAGGAAAAAAGATATGATGACTAGGTTCAATGACAACGTTTTTTGAATCAAGGGTTTATCCAAAGCGTGAAAGGTGCCTATCCTAAAATTTGCAAATGATGATCTCTCTAAAGGAAATTAAGACTTCTAAGATGAAAGTAAGATCTATAAATAGGGTACCTATCGCTAAGACCAAATGATTCCTAAAGGAAGTAATCGTGCAAATTTTGAGAAAACTTTCTAGTTTTTGTCCAAGAATCAGTGAAAAAGGATAAATCAGATACTAGTTTTACTGTTTGTTCTCGATCTATGACAGTAAACTCTAGTTTTCTGATACTTGGGCAAATGTGTTGCAAAATTTAACAATTGCAATTTTCTTTCTCAGTTGCGGTTTTCTAGTAAATTAAGTTTTAGATGTCAGACACATGTGGTTTTGTTTTTAGCAGATGTGACTCTGGGTATCAATTATGACTCTAGACTAATCAGATGTGGTTTTCAAGACTTTGATGTGTACTAGTAAAAGTATATTAGTTCTGTGACAAGGGCATATGCGTCATTCCAGACTGCAGGTGCGGCTCACCTATTCAAATGCATCATAGAATATGACAATTGCAAGTTTCCAGTAAGAGGGTTAATGATAGATGTGACTAAGATATCAGATGCGGTTTTATACTAAATATATGTGAGCTTTACTGACAAATGAGACTCAAGTAAATAAATAGATGTGACTCAGATTTTGGGACATGAAAATTGGACTTTATGATAGATGCGACACACTTTTTAATAGATGAGACTCTACTTATCAGATGCATTTTTTCTAGTGAACAGTTGTGACTTTATTTGACAATTGTGGTTTTCCACTGAATTGCAGTGTAAACTAACTCTATTTCATGATCAAGTTTTTAAAAACAAAGATAATCAGAAGACAATGTATTTTTAGTTTGACTATCATGAACATGTGTATTTTCAAAAAACAAGTACAATCCTAAGGCTATGGAGGACAGTATTTATTGAGTTCTCACTTGGGTTTTACCCTAGCTATGCTTATTCAAGGTGTATGACTAGTAGCTTGACCCCACTGGCTCCCCTCCATGACTCAACACTTCATTCAAGGCATCCAAGCTACAATACCCATGAATCTACCATGGCATACTTCTCATCTCTACAATGAACTGTAAAAATGTGAGATGGCTTCACAAGTCTGACCTATTGCATTAGTAAATAGAGGGTTTTTGGCTTACTAAAATTAAGGTGTTTAATTCAAGTATTTTGTTCATGGGGTATCATCCATGCGGCGAGAGACCATTGCTTCCCTTCTCCTAACAATACTCATTATTCTTGAGGTTTCCTTAAGAACCCACTTTTATATACCGGTTGGAGGTTGCTCAGGTTCAGTGTGTGACCAGTCTGAGTCGTCTTGGGGTGAGTACTCTTTCCCACCAAGATAGGCCCAATTTCTAGAGTTGGTAACTGATTCTCTTGCACCCAGGATCATGCAAATGTGTAAGGGGAGAGGATAATTCGATATACTAAATCGTGAGGGTAATAACAAAGTATGCTTTCGCACCAAACACAGTAAATAGTAGTAAATTTTAAACCCAAATGACAATTTTCTAATCTACCAGATATTCTGTTTCAAAAATAAAGTCTTCAACACACGTCTTGTAGGAAAATTCATTAGTAGTTTTTAGATTAATCTTTGATGGTCATCCTAAAGGGTTTTGAAAAATTGTCTTCTATGATACATCCTGCAAACACTATGTTAACTCCTAAAACACACGCTGCAAACCAAACAATTAGCTAAAATAAAAACACTATGAAAGACTAAAAAATCAGAAATTGAACCCACAAATTTCACCAATCAGATGCGTCATTCGGAGTAATAGATGCATCACAGAGTTTCACCAGTCAGTTGTGGTTTGATAAGTCACAAATGCATTGAAATTTGTCTGATGCATCATTTTCTTTGTCATATGTGGTTCATAATATAAATTGCATCATTTTGTCTTTTAGTTGCGTCGGGTCATATGATACCTGCAAAATTGAATAAAATATATATAGATTTGCAAAGAACATTTCTTCACGTCAGGTTCACCAATGTAACATTATGAAAATAGGAAAGATTAAAAGAAAACACGAAGCCTATAAACTCTAATGCAATCTAAAGTTAAACAACAAAGCACAAAGAAAAGCTTAAACATAAACACAGAATGATCTCACCCAATATCTACATCCTTCCATGAATGACATCCATTGTCCTCCATTTCACCATGATGGTATTCTTTCCCTCATATTTTTAGTAAGTGTGCAAGTATAGCCTTGATAGATGTGATTCTAGAAAAATATCGAAGATTAACATGTGCTCCAAAAGTCGTGCAATTTCAGGAGTAAAATGATGAAAGACGGATCAATTTATAGAAAATTGATCATTTAAATGGCAGACCAAGATTGAAAGATAAATAGACAATCCAGATTAAAGGATTCGACATGTATTATGATAACTGTTAGTACTGACATGAGTGATAAAAACTAAGAATAAAGATAAAGATTAAATAATGATTTAATCTTTGAGTTTGGTATTCGAAAATAGAAGAATAATGTTTGCATGACAAACATAAAGATAGATTAAAAGCAACGTTATGTTCAAACGCACGTACAAAATTTAACTAATTAAATAAATATATTTAATTAACAAGCCTGTACATGCATACAAGTTAGAACTAGATAATTGACTAGTTATGAAAAAGTGTATTCGCGAAAGACACTCAGACATTAAATCGGGAGATAACTGACTAATTCAAATAGATCTCGAGTCAAGTGGAAATGAATACTTAGATAACTTAAACATTTGTCTAAATATAGAGGAATATGTTAAAAATAGAATTTTATGAATTAAATGATTATTTAATTCAAGATTTGACATTTTAAGGATTAATTAAGTAAACAAGATTTATTTAATTAAGTGAAGAAAAGGTTAAATGAATAATCAAATAATTAAAGTATTTATTTAATTATAGTTGAAAATACGATAAAGATAAATTAAATAATAATTTATTTAATTTAAGGCAGATAAAGTTAATTAGTGATGTAATTAAATAAAGGACGTTTATTTAATTAATCAGGATAGAATAAAGATAATGTGAATTAATTAAATAATTAACATTATTTAATCATGACTATGAAAATATGAATTATGAAGAAATTGAAGTCGCGGGCTTAGACCAAATTTCAGTGTCTACAAACACATTCTAAAATTTTAGAATTTTGGCCATGCTACCCCTATAAATTTTGAAAACTAATTGAAAATCATTTTTTTTAATATGTGTAGAATGGATTCTAGTTTATAAAAATGTAATTTATTTGAAATTTCAATGAATGGTTAAAAAATAAAGTAAAAAAATACCAAACACTGGTTTTTACCAAAACACGAACACACAAGCAAAAGAAATTAAAGATGAAAGGCTTAACATTGTCAAAATGTGAAAAAATTACATCATTAAATAGCTAAGAGAGAGCCTAACATTACCCGGGTGTTTGATTTGTTCGACCTTGAAACATGTGCAAACCTGATGGCTAGCACGAATGATATTATGTGAAATCTTGTAGAATATGCAAAAACACATCTTTGGACATTGGGAAGCCACTCTAAGCCTTTGATTTGGAAATCCAAAGCAAATCCCAAGCCTAAGGCTTAGGGATTCCCAAAGAAACATATAATGGGAGTGTGTTATAATGCGCTCACATTATGTTTTGTTTTGCATTTTTTCTTTTTTTGCAAAAGTTTGTTGTATGTTTGTCAAGCTTGACATAACACAAGCACATTATAACACACTCATGTTATGTATCACTTGGAATGTTTTATTTTCAAGTTTGTTAAGTATGTTTGATTTATGTATGTTTGTATATATATTTTTATTTATGTATGTATGTATATATTATTCATGTATGTATGTATGCTTGTATGTATGTATGTATGTATGTATTTCTATATGTATGAATGTATGTATGAATGCTTGTACATATGTATATATGTATGCATTCTTTTATGTATGTATGTATGTAGGATTATATGTATGTTTGTATGTATGTATGTATGTATGCCTGTATGCATGTATATATGTATGTTTGTATGTATGTATGTATGTATGTATATATGTATGTATGTATGTATGTGATGCAGGAGCATCCAGTGGTGTGAGGGAAATCTTGCATCACCCAACAAGATGTTTTCCATTTATGTTCCTGTTGTTTGATTTTTGTAGATATTTTTGTATTTCTGGATACCCTTTTCGTCGAATAAGAGTTTCCAACTTTCAAATTTGTTTTTCTGCTTTTTTTGCTCAACTGCTATTTTTTGCAGGTATGAATTTTAAGGCATGGGAAGACAAAAATTTATGGGAAGGTTCATGATGGAAAAATAAGCACTTTTGTGAAAGAATCAGGTCAAGATCGTTCACGGTTTGAAAGTTATTCAAGTTCCAGTTTCTTCTTTTTGCCTTGAAAAACCTTCTGAGTCCAGTTTGAGGCACTAAACAGTATCGAACGAGCCTAGAAATCATCAGAACCAATGGAGCGGGTTCTTAGCATGTTCTTCACTCCAAGACCTTTCTGACGGTGCAAACGATTCAAAAAACGGAGTCCCGGATCAAAAGTTATGGCTTCCGGAAGTTGGCCAATTTTTGAAAAATTGCCAATTTTCAAATTAGGACTCAATGTTTGAATTTCAAATTGTAATTTTTGGTGCCTAACCGCCAAAACTCTTATCTCAAATATTTTTTTTGGCTCCAAACCGAAAAGGGGCTATTTATGGGCTAGTTTCTAATTTTTGGATAATTTTTTGTGGAAAGAGTTCGCATGTTGCGAAAGGGAAATCTGGGTAATTTTCTGTAAGTCTGTAATTTGCATGTATCATAGAGCTCGAGGATTTGAGATCCTCTGCATGTAAGAGTTCCATATTTTTTTGAATACAATATTATTCTCTATTTTTTGAGTGTTATTCTGTATCTCGGTTTTGCTTCCTCGTCAGTATGTATGTATGTATGTATGTATGTGTGAAGCCCAAATCTATTGTACCTGCAAAACAAAGAGAATAAACACCCTAAGTTAGATATTGCAAGCATAAACAAGGATTCCCCATGGAATCCATTAACAATTCAAACTAGGAATGAAAATATGCAAAAACACAATAAAATGTTAAACCAAAGATGAAATCCTAATTTAAATAGAAAACTCTTGTTCCCATGGGGGAATTGGTGCCAATTTGATGTGGAAATTTGGCCCTTTCCCAACCCCTAAGATGCAAGCTTCAAATGTTGAAGAGATTGATCCACTTTTGATGATGAATTGACAACTCCAAGCCAAATCTGCAATAACCTAGCTATGATTCAATGATAATGGTGAAGCTCAAGAGATATTTGAGCATGGTAACTTTGCTTGGATTGTGGATGATAAAATGAGGAGAGGAGCTCTTCATTTATAGGATTTCAAGATGGATGAAAGTCCAAATTTGAGCAATGTGGGACTAACTTTCATCCAATGATATGGTGCCACTTGTCAAGCTATGAATGGATGATGGTTGTGCAAGATTTGGGGTTTGTGCCAATAAATGCCAATATTTGAAATTCAAATTTGTTGAAATGACATGTAAGAGTGAAGGGAAAATGCAATAAATGCCACTTGGCTCAAGGCAAAGGACATGTAAGAGATTTTAAATGCCTTGTTGGATGGACTTATTCCCACTTGGATTTTGAATTCAAATTAGGGGAATATTCCAAAAGATGCCATGTGAGGGAAAATAGGGATTTAATAAATGAATTAAATCTATTTTCATGTGCAACTTGCATTATCTAGAGGATGTGACATGAGATTTGATTAAATTAATCAAGGTTTGATTATTTTAACAGGAGATTAGATGATGTGACTTATTTGACTTAGATTTATGGATTTACTTAAATCAGATAAGAGAGGAATATGATAAGAGGCTAATTAAATAAAGATTTTGATTTATTTAATTAAAAGGATAGTGTTAGATTAAATCAAATGAGGTTTTAATTTATTTAATTTAATAGATAGACTTTAGAGATTTAATCAAATAAATTGATTATTTAATTAAATAGGGATAATTAGATTAGATGGATTGATTTAATTAACAAGAAAATGACTTAATTAGATAAAATGATTTATTTAATTAAGAGATGAGTATTGATGAATTTAATCAGATAGGAGAATTTGATTAAATGGTTAGACCGAAGGATGATTTAGGAAGAAACAATGTTAGTGAGTTAGGATCAGATGCATGATGTTAATCAGTATATTTTCGATGTCTACATTTTCCCCTCTTTGAAGCAATGCACTCGTTGTGTGCTGGTTCCAAGAATAACCTTGCCATGATCAAAAGTCAAAATTTCTCTAATTTTTGAATGCCCCACTGCTGCCCCAGTGAATGAAGAATTACGCTTATCTGCCCCCTCGAGAGATCGAGCGAAGAGGTTTGATTTGAGGGTCGATCTCTCGACAAAGAGGTTCAAGATCAGTTCAACTCAAATATTTGATGTAGACAGATTTGATGATGTATAGACAGTCATCGACCATGGCTAGCCTTATGCCTATTTTGATATATTACACCACTTGATCCTGATTTGTACCATGACAGTGACATTATTGATGATATAAATGAGATGATTATGATGCTTGGATGATATGATGATGCATGGATGATATGGATGCACATGATATGATATGATGATGCTTTTATGATTATGCAAATAGATGATAAATGTATGGTTTATGAGATGTTTAGAATAACCAATCTATATTATGCAATGATGGGGATGAATGCATGTGGTATGATTAATGCTTTCTATATGATATGATATGCAATATGCAGTATACTGATGGTTTGTGGATGCAAGATAGATGCAATGGTGATGATTTATGATTAACTGTCATGGTACCATGTTAGCAAAAAGCAAGAGATAGAAGAAAACAAGAGATTCCAACAAGACATGAGATGATGATGATGATGATTACTTGCTGAGGAGTTGGGATTTTCAAAGGGCCAATTACCTTATGTTTGATAACACACATAGGCACGATGCATCAGGGTATAAAGAACCAGGATGGCGTTGTACCTAATGCGATGGACTTTGACTTGACAAGCAGATAGGAGTATTCTTGTTCACACTTGACATACGGAAACCTTGCTAGGACGTACCTAACAAAGCAAGTATTCGTCAAGGTTATATTACAAGAACATCCAACAAGCACAGCAGACAAAAGATAATGACCATTGCCCCATTCCTATTTCTCTAAATCTGCTGTTTTGGGATATCATCGAGATGTCCTTGGAATGAGCGCAAATAAGATAAGTCAAAAGACAAAGACCAAGTAAACAAACAAACTAATGCTCTTCAATACTGCTAACGAAAAAAGGATGTGTTTTCTAAGATAATAACCAAAACTTATTGCTAAAAGATAATGCCCATTGTAGGAAGGATGCATCCTAGGACATGTTAGTGGATGGTGGCACATCATTTCATTTATAAGGGATGATTGATATGAGACAAATTCAGATGATGGTGTTACCGATACGAAGAGGTGACCAATTTGCTTACCTACTAACCTAGTCTTAAGGCTTGACGCTTTTGAGTTCTCGCTTTTAATCTACTAGACTTGTTTCCGATTGTTTTACCAAAGGTTGAGGATGATAATCAGTTAATTATGAGTGGTGTTTATTGCGGATGCAAGCGAGACAAGGCAGATGGGTTTTTTCAAATATTTGGATGTTTTTGATATTTTTGAAATGTTTTGAGGCTGTTTTTGGTATTTTTTGAGGTTTTACGAATGTTTTGATTTTCAATTTTCCAAATGTTTTTGGGATTTTCTGAGATTTTGACCCAGAGACTAACCTAAAGACCTATCCTAGGGGCCTCGGGGGCTAATCAACATATTAGCCTTGCCTACATTATACACGCAAAGACCACGTAGTTTGGCTGACGATCGACCGATTTACAAATGATGATATACATGATGAATTATCAGCTTATTATGACGGACTCCTATTGGACTGACCTAAATGTCTTGGGGGATGATCAAAGATCAACCTTTCCTACGTTCAAGCTTAGAGACGACATAGTTCGACAAGACGACCCAATTTTTTGGATTTTGATATGTTTTGGATTTTCTGATTTTTTGATGTTTTTGGATTTTTTGATTTTGAGGATTTTAAGATCATACACGAATCCAATCCGATGAGAATGTACCCCCAGCATGATGCAATAGACTACCCCGATAAAGGCAGGACAAACTGACCTTGAGGATGGGTCGAGTAGTACTAGGAGGGATCATGTTACGAACACAAAACCAAGCTATGGTGCGAATGCGAGTGGATGTGTGATGGATGGAGACCTCAATGTGATGGATGATGGGAGCGATATGGAGGGATGATGCAAATCAAGCCATAAAGATCCTGGTGGATGGATAGTGCTTATTTACATAAGGCGCCTGTTTGCCAGGTTTTCACCAAGGTACCTGCCCAAAGCACCACTGAAGTGGTTTTCACAAGAGGACAATTTTTTTGATCCATTTTCTAATTTTTTTTTTTTGGGATTTTTTTTTTTTTTGATTTTTTGTTGTTACCAAGACGCCTATTTGCCAGGTTTTCACCGAAGTAACCATTTTTTTCAGGACTTTTTCTAATTTTTTGGATTTTTTGGTTCTATACTTTGAAAGAATTAGGCATAAAATTTTTTTAGATGGGAGCTATTCATGGGCTCCTGCAGAGGTTCCCCTTCAGGTGTTGATAGTTGATATGCCCCTGATGTGTAACTTGCCGTTATGACGAAAGGTCCTAACCAATTAGGTTTGAACTTGCCTTTGTTGTTGGGATTCAGGACATTCTTATGATTTTCTTTTAAGACCAATTTTCCGACTTGGAAAGTCTTGCTTCTGATCTTTTTGTTGTAGCTTTGTTTGAGTCTATTTTGATAGATCTACAGATGATTCAAAGCGTTTATGCATCTCTCATCTAGTAGCTCCAGCTTGTTTAATCTTGATGCCCGGTAGTCCTCATCAGTGATGAGGTTTTGCAATGATATTTTGAGGGATGGGAGCTCGATCTCAATGGGTAAAACAACTTCTGATCCATAGACCAAGAAGAATGGGGTGGCACCAGTGTGTGTATAGATGTTGGTTCAATAAGCCCAAAGGGTGGGATTAAGCTGCAAGTGCCAGTCATGACCTACATCATTGACTATTTTTTTAAGGATTTTGAGAATAGTTTTGTTCGTGGCTTCTGCTTGGCCATTGCCTTGGGGATAGTATGGGGTGGAGAAGCGATGCTAGATTTTGAATTTCTCACATAAGTTGTGAACCTCCTAGTTCTTGAATGGTGTGCCATTATCTAAAATAATGGCCTGTGGGACACCGTAACGACAGATGAGATAGTTCAGGATAAATTTTGAGATCTGCTTTCCAGTGATATAGGTCATGGGTATGGCTTCCACCCACTTTGTGAAGTACTCATTTGTAGTTATGATGAATTTATGGCCATTGGATGAGGTGGGTGTGATTTTCCCAATGAGGTCGAGTCCCCACTATGAAAAGGGCCATGGTGTGACAATTGGATGGAGCTCTTGAGCTGGAGCATGGATGAGGTCCCCATGCTGCTGACATTATATACACCTCTTAGCATGGTCATGCGCTTCTCCTTCCATTGTGGGCCAGTAATACCCCAGCCTCAGCAGTTTCTTGGCGATGGTCATCCCACTCGAGTGTGAGCCACATATACCATTATGAACCTCGGTTAGAGCGGTTAATGCCTCCTCAGCATTTAGAAAGCCAGTAAGGTACCTTCTATGCTTCTACGGTATAAGGTATCACCTAGGATGACAAATCTGGATGCCTTTTTGATAAAGGTTCATTTTAGGCTCGATGGTAGGTCAGCGGGTAAGACTCCTATTCGAAGATATGTATATATGTCATGATACCAAGGATCGCCAGGACCAATGATTTCACACACATATTCTGATTCTGGTACCTCGAATGTGGGAACGAGAAGCTACTCGATCATAAATTCATATTTCGGTACATTGTGAGGAATGTCTAATAGAGACCCAATTGTAGCCATGGCGTCTGCTGCTCTGTTGTTGGTTCTTGGAATTTGCTCGAATGTTATGTCATTGAAGGATTCCTTTAAAGTCTCCACCAGTTTCTTATATGGAGTAAGCTTGTCTTCTTTCGTCTAATATTCATTATTCACCTGATTTATGATCAACTGAGAGTCCCCATATACTTTGAGAGCTATGATATTCCATTGCACTACTATCCTAAGGCCTATGGTCAAAGCCTCGTATTCTGTGATGTTGTTGGTGCAAGGAAATGCCAATTTGTATGACTTTGGTATGTAATCCCCTTATGGGGTGATGAAGAAGACACCAGCTCCTGATCCATGTTGCATGTATGAACCATCGAAGTATAGTTTCTAGTGGTCCGCTACGTTGAGGTTAAAGCTGGATTCGTCTAGGAATTCTGAGACAAGAGGATTCTCAGAATACATAGGTGCCTCTACTAGTTGATCCGCAATGACTTGTCCATTGATAGCTTTCCTCTCTACATACTCAATGTCATACTCTAATAATATCATTACCCACTTTTCCATTCTGCCTGTGAGCATTGCCTTGGATAGGAGATACTTGAGGGGATCAATTTTTGCAATGAGCTTTATCTTATGTGCCAGCATGTAGTGTCTAAATTTTTGGGATGCAAACACTACTACGAGGCAAGCTTTCTCGATGAAGGAGTAATTTAGCTCATGACTGACTATTGTCCTGCTGATATAGTAGATGGCCCTCTCTATTCTATTTTCATCATGCTGAGCTAAGAGAGCTCCAAGGGTTGCTATTGTTGCTGACACATATAAGATCAATGGCTTTCTCGGGATAGGTGGCATTAACATTGGTGGTTTCAGTAGGTATTCCTTGATTTTGTTAAATGCTTCTTCACATTTTGCATCCCATTTGTATGCTACCCCCTTGTGGAGTAGGTGAGAGTATGGGTTCTGCTTGTCTTCCAGTTGTGCTATAAATCATCAGATGGATTGAAGTCGGCCTTGGAGGCCTCTCAATTGCTTTAATGTTTTCGGTGCTTCCATCTCGAGGATTTCTTTTACTTTTGCCGGATCCACCTCGATACCCCTCATGGAGACTATGTATCCTAGTAGCTTACTTGATTGTACGTCGAAGACGCACTTCTTAGGGTTTAATCTGACTTTGTATTCCTCCAATATGTCAAAGATAGCACTTAGGGTTGCTATATGATCTTGTCTTTTTCTTGACTTAGCTACAATATCATCGACATAGTCTTTGACTATTTTGTGAATCATGTCATGGAATATTAGCGTCATGGCCCTTTGATAGGTTGTGCCTGCATTCTTTAGACCAAATGGCATCATGTTCTAGTAGTAGGTCCCCCATGGACAAGTAAAAGTTGTTTTATGTTGATCTTCCTTTGCTATCATGATCTGGTTATATCTTGAAAATCTGTCCATTAATGATAGAATCTCATGCCCTGCTGTCATGTCTACTATCATGTCGATGTTGGGAAGTAGAAAATCATCCTTGGGACATGCCTTGTTTAAATCTCTAAAGTCCGTACAGATTCTTATGGCTCCATCAAGTTTTGACATGGGTACCAAATTTGACACCCATTTTGGATAATCGATTGATCAGATAAATCCTGCATCTAACAACTTTTTGAGTTCTATTTTGATCAATAGAGCGATTTGAGGATGCATTTTCTGAAGCTTTTGTTTGACTGGTTTTTCCTCTGGATCTAGCCCTGGCATGTCAGCATAACTCCATGCAAATTTTATTTGTCTTTCCTTTAGGAATGCTGCTAAGAGTTCTTGTTCTTCTGATAATAGTGATTCTGCATAGAATGTGATATGTGGGGCCTCCTCTATTCCTATGTTGACCGGATTGCACTTTTCGGCCAAGACTGTTGACTTCTCTTGATGAATGGCTCTTAAGGGAAGATTGAATCCTTCATCCTTGGGCGCCTCAGAGAAGTTTTCACCGTTGGATACATCCTTTCTTTTTACTATTTTCTTGTCAAAGAGTGCCACAGTGTGGTTTTCACTCAAAGACTTGGATATGATTCTTAGTTTCTCACTTTTGTGACTGAAGGATTCAATCGTTTCCCCATAATAAGCATGTGTGTCTAATTCCATTATAAACCCTTCCTTATGGTCTCCGTCTGGAATGTTATCCCTCAATCCCATGAATTCTAAGAGTGCTTCATCATTTTCGAATGTGTCAAGAACTAGTGGTCCTCGTTGGTCATAGTCAATCAGTTGGGGGTAGACTAAATGAATCTCATGATTTTGACTATCTGGTTCAAAGGATATGATACTAATCATACAAAGGGTGGTATCCTCGAATAGCCTAGGTAGATTGGATAAGGTATCTTCGTCATTGCTACTAATATAGGGCTCAGTTATGAAATTATGTGTGTCGCTACCTATGACTATTGGTGAGTGTACTTATACTAGCACTAGCTAAGGAGAGACATTAGCGGCTCTAACCGGAGGACCTCAGCCATGTATGGTTATTCTTGGAGGGGTACATCCAAGACCAAGATTTGTTATGGGTCGCATCTCCGGCATGATAGGTATTATGAGGTCGTCATTTTGTCCCAATCTCTAGTTTTTGTCATAACCCATTGCAAGCATCATTTGTAGGCCTTTGCTTCTTTCATCCATTGGTAGTTCAGGTGTTAGTCTTTCATCTTGGTACAACATGTGAGATGGATTTTCTTCAATAACCTCTCGACCAAGGTCTCCCCAGCTTGTAAATTCAGGATAGTCTTCAAGAGACGTTCGTGATGTGGAAGCTTGGTTGTCTTGCGGGCATCCCCATGATCTAGGATATTGAGGTAACTCTCCTATCACAAAAGCATTGTAAGGCAGCCTATATCTTCCACAACCATCTTCCTAGATGATGAGCTTGATGTCGGAGATGGTGGGAATGGTGGGGATGGCAGGTGTCTCTATCACAGAAGTGGATGTGAGAGTGGCGAGGTCGATGTATGGTGTGGATGGGCCTTCATCATTCTATGGAACTTGGGGGATTTTTTAATAATTGGCCTTGATATTTTTGCATTATGAAAATAGTTCGGGATCTCCGTGGACAGTGACCTCTTGTCCATTATGTGTGAATTTCACACATTGGTGGAAGGTTGATGCTACGGCTTTCATTGCATGGATCCACAGGCATCCCAGGAGGATGTTGTATGGCAAGTCAAGGTCCAGGACCTGATAGGTGGTTTCCATGATTGTTGTCCCTACTTGAATAGGGAGTTTAATCATTCCTTGAGACACTCTTTCTTGGTCATCATATGCTCTAATTTTTATGCCTTTACCTTTGTCAATGGTATCCTCTGATATTTTCAACTGTTTGATTAGGCTGAGAGAGTAGATGTTCAAACCTACACCCCCATCCACCATGACCCTTTTGATTTTTCTTTTGTTTACAATGGCTTCCAAATGAAGTGCACGATTGTGAGATGGTTGGGTGGGGAAATCTTGGTCAGAGAATGTAAGGAGATTAGGTGTTATGATATTCCTGACCATAGCTTGGAATTGGTCTGCATCAAGATCTGCGGGGATGGTGGATGAGGCTAATGCTTCCTAAAGGATCTTTTTATGGGTTGATGATATTTTCAACAACTCCATGATGGAGATGTGTGTTGGTGTTTGCTTGAGTTGCTTGACAACATTGTAGCTATGCAGAATGGCTCTAGATGAAGGGAGTCTATTAGGTTGGGATGATCCTGCAATGGTGACTTTGCCGCCTCTTGTGGTGACTCCACAATCTTCAGCATGGGCACCCTTGATAGTGATAACCATGCAGTCCTCATTTAGGGAGGCAATGACTGATTCATAAATATGATTTACACTACCCTTCCCTTTATCATTTTTGTTCCCTTTATTGCCATGATTTGGCATCGGATTCATGTCGATTTTTAGGTCCTCATTTCCCGTAGGTTGTTATACGTTTATGATTCTTTTGTCAATGAGATCTTGGATGATATTTTTGAGTCTCATGCAGTTGTTTGTGGTGTGACCTTTGATTTTGTGAAATTCACACAATTGATTTTTGTTGTACCAAGGGGGTTTGACGTCAGGTTCTTGGTAGTTTTCAAATGTAGGAGGCTTGATGAGTTTTTCATCAATCAACTTTTTCATTATGTCTTCCAATGGTTCCCCCAAGATGGCATATTTGCGTTTGGGATAAGTTTTGTGCTGGGGTGGTCCTCTTTGGTCATTGAGGTTATTGATGGTGGGGTTATTGTTGGGTTGACATGTTGTGTGATGAGTGTTTTGGTGTTGATTTTGGATTTGCGGTGTGGGTGTATTTTGGCGTGGACCACTAATCACCACCTTGGCATCTATGACACCATCATTAGTAACGTTCTTGTTTCTTTCCCATGCATGAGGTTTGTCATTGTAGTTGGAAGATGGGCGGTTGTTTTGCGGTTCGTGATATGACATTGATTTGGTGGGTTGGGTCACAAGGGCTCTTTCGATGCTAAGCACCTTGGAGATCAGTTGATCATAGGTGGTGATTCCCTGAACCTTGAGGTGGAATGACAAGTGGATTTCAAGGTTGGTGATGATTGTGCAGACTTGTTGTTCTTCTGGCATGGTCCACTTGCTCTGATTGGCCTTGGATCGCCATCATTGAAGAAATGAAGCAAAAGATTCATTTTTTCCTTGTTTTAGAGTGTATAGTTCTTCGAGACTGACATCCATTGCAATGTTACATGCATAGTTTCTAATGAACTCATCTTTGATTTCCTAGAATGTTCTGATGCCTGTGGGTAAGCGAGAGAACCGTTCTATAGCGGGGCCTGCCAAGCTTCTAGGAAATAGCCGCATCAGATAAGTATCGTCATATGCGACCTCCATGCAATGAACCTGGAATTCCCTGATGTGATCCTTAGGATTTCCCATCCCTTGATATTTTTCAAACTTAGGGATCTCAAATCCCTTAGGGAATGGTTTCATTTCTAAGCTCCTATCAAATGGATAGGGACACAAGTTGCTTGATGTTTTGGTTGTTCGGCCTGACTGAAGGTCGAGCACTTGTTGTGATAACAACCTGAGTTGTGTCATTACATCGCTTTGTGGATCAGGGGGTGGGATGAATGTGTTTTGAGGTGTTGCAATCATGGTTTGGATAGATGGATTGGTCGGTGCATTGTTCGATGGTATCGGTATGTTGTGGCGGGCGAAGTAAGCTTCTACTTGCTTTTGGTTGAACAATGCTTGTTGTTGATCTTGTTGTTTTTGCTCTAGGATTTGTGCTTGTTGTTGCACTTGTTGTTGTTCCAACAACGCTTGTTATTGTGCTTGCTACTACACTTGTTGTTGTTCCAACAATGCTTGTTGTTCTGCTTGTTGTTGTTCCCACAACACTTGTTGTTGGGCTGCCAATTATGCTGCTTCTTGTTGCTCTTGGTATTGCTTTAGTGCTTGCTGATATGCTTGCATTTGTGTTGCTTGTGTAAGAAGTTGTGCTTGAGCTTGTGCTTGTTGTGCTTGTGCGGCTTCTTGCTGCAATAATAATTGTGCTTGAATGACCCTTTGTGCCTGTAATACTTGGGCAGCTTGGGCAGCTTGAGCGGCTTGTTGTTGTTGTTGTTGCAGTAAAGCTTGAGCTTGTTGAGCTTGTTGCACTTGTATTGCAGCTTGTGCAACTTTGGTAGCTTGTGAGGCTTAAGCAGCTTGTTGCACAGCTTTTTGTTTTTGAACTTGTTGATATCCTCTTTGGAAAGCGGCTTGCAATGCTATGTCGAATTGGTTTGATGTGGTGAATGTTGGTGGTGGTGGGGGTGGTGGTGGATGATGATGTTGTGTTGATGTTTTGGGTGTTGGATAATGGTATTGATGTGATTGGTCCTTGAGAGACCATGCTTTGTGATGTGAGAGGGATGTTCAATGATGTTGCCATTGCTTGTGTGTTTTTCATTTGTTGTTGTGATATTAACGATAAATTTTGTGTGTTTGGTGCAATTCTTTGATTGATGGTTGGGATGCATATTTGATTGATACTTGGTAGGGGAGGGAGTCCTAAGCCAAGGAGTGGTGTGGATGATAATGGAAATGGCGGAAGAGGTGGAAATGTGAGAGGTGTGAGTTGTGAGAATGTCGTGGTGTCGAATAAGCTCCCTAGTCCATATGTATCTCCCTCTTCTTGTGAATTTGTGAGAAGAGGTGTTTGTGGTGATCCATGAAAAGATGTTGATGATGGGTCATAATGTAAAGTGAGAGGAACAATTTTGTGTAATGGGTTGTTGATTGTGTTTTGTTCCAAGGTGGTGCTTGTGTCCAAATTTTGATTCTTAACAAGGGGATGTGATTGAAGAGCATTAACGAATGCATTTCCCTTGTTGACATTGGGTTGCGTTGGAGCAAATGATGTTGTGATTTGTGGGATGTTTTGTGTGATGTTTTGAGATGGAGGTGTAGATGAAATGGGGATGGTGGATGAGATCAGAGGAAATGATGTATCCACTATAGCACTCACATCGAAATCTGAAGGCAACTTGGCCCCTTGTTTTGCTAGTTCAAGCATGTACAACGAAGGGTTAAGTCTCATCATGATGTTGATGATTCTATGGTTGTCTAGATTTTGGAGCATTTCCGTCATTTCCTCACGAGACATTCCAAAGGTGAGGTCATCCCCTTGATTTTCTTCTTGTGGATTTTGGGATGATGAGGGGATCAATGGATTGCTTGATTTAGTTGGATTCATTTCTGCATTCATTTGGCTAAGGTCACTTGAAGAGGGAGTTTCTTTGTGGGCTTCCATACTCTTCTTGTATTGAGATCTTGTTTGAACCATAAAACAAGGATCAATCTTTGAGAATATGGGAGATGACTCTCTTGATTCTTTGGATTGTTCTCTATTTTATGTTCCAAAGTGAAAGTTTGTAGGATGCTTTTGAGGATCAAAGGTGATGATATGATAATGATGTTTTAGGGATGGATGATATGGATGTTTTGGCTTTTGATAAATCTTAAATGAGACACTAGGTTTTTAGGACTTGTGGATTTTTTATTTTGGATTTTGGATTTTGAGATTTTGAGATTTTGTCCTTGATTTTTTATTTGGATTTTGAACAAAAAGACCCTAAGATGTTGGATGATGATCTAAGGGATAGCTTTATTCAAAGGATGATAATTTGAATATGTGTGAGGAGAAGGATGTATCTACCCACACCTATTCAAACAAGATGATTGTTTCACTAAGTATATGAAGAAGGATTCATCTACATACACCAAGCTAGACAATATGATTTTGATAATTTTGACTAAGTATATGCAAAAGGATGCATCTACACATACCTAGCCAAATATGTTTTTGATAAATTTTCTCAAGGATTTTGTCTCAATGATTTTGATTTTTTTTTTATTTGACCACAAAGCCTAGTATCAAGGATGATTTCAAGATTTTCCAAAAGGTGATAATGAGATGGATTTTGTTTTGATGTTTTGAAGGATGGATGAAAAATGATGTTGATATGTTTTGATCCTAAAATGAACCTAAAAAGATACACTTTGTTTGCTTAGACCTAGGTATTGAAGAGCATGCAAATGCTTCCTAATGACCTTTGTAACCAAGAATTGATTTGAACATTTAGATTTCCAATCAATGATTTGTGCTTTGGGATTTGGAGTCTTCAACACACATGAAATTTTATTTTTGTTTAGCTTTGCTTAATGCCTTTATTTTACCAAAAACACTTTCCTCAATTAGGTTTTCAAACTAATATGTCCAATGTCTTAATTTCTTCAAACCCCACAAGATATGTTATGTGGAAGTTTAATGAACTTAAGGCAAGGGTTTCCTATTGTTTACTTGAGAAGACAAATTCAGTTTTAATCCAATGCTTAGAAACCTCTAAGGATGTGAATCCCAAGGGAAAGCAATAACATATGGATTGAGTCGATGGTATTTGTCTTCAAAAGGGTTTGAAATTTGGATGATGTTAAGTGTTTGTTTCCATTATGTTTTCGATCAAGCAATGCATTTTGTAACCCAAGAACAATTACAATCCTATGGATGTGAAAGACAATATTTGTTGGATTCCCACTTGGACAAGTCCAGCTACGCTTATCTCTAGTGGATGGTTAGATGCTTGACCCCACTGGCTCCCCTCCATGGCTCATTAACGTCAATCGGGGCAGCCAAGCATCAACACCCATGAAACTTCCATGACATGCTTTCCATCTCTACTAGAAGACCATAAAAGTGTGGGGTGGCTTCAGAACAACCGTTCTTGCACCAACAAATAGATAAAGGATTTTGGAAAATTCTAGCACATGGATTCTAGTAATGACTTTCCGTTCGTAGGAGTTGACCCAACGTGTCAAGAGTCCCCTTTCGGATCCATCTTGTCAGAGTCAACCACGTGATATTGGCGTTTCTTCCAATATCCACATTTATATCCCGGCTGGAAATACTCTTGGCTTTAGAGTGTTACTGGTTGAGTCGTTCCCTTGGGTGATTACTTTTTCCCACAAGGCTGGTCCTCTAAGATAGACAAAAGTGAATGAAGAACAAAATCCATAACTTGATCAATCTTTGATAGCAACAAAGAATGAGAATGTACATGAAAATGTCCCCACTCACACTCGCACAATAGTTTGTTCAATTTTAAGCCCAAATTGAAGTGTGCAGGTGATTGCTTTGTCTTAACCCAAAGTCATGGAAAAGACATTTTGATTCTCAAGATCGCTATAAAGCGCGAGAGAAGCGCATACGTCCTTTTCCAATGCCTTTAGCCTAAGTAAGCCCTCACAAAAAACACAACTACACTTGTTTTTTTTAAGCCTTCAAAGCAATATGTGAGTTCATTTTAGAGCACCAAATCATAAGTGAGACATTTGTTCAATTGCTTAATCCATAAACGAAATCTAGTAAGTTGTAGATCCTAAGGTTCTTTTTAAATCTATTTGTGAGCAATAAACAAAAGAGTCTTTTTTAAACCCAAATGAAAGCTAGTGTTCTAGAGAGAGCAAAAGATGACAAAATCCTTAAGGAAGTGTTAATCAAACACTTAAGTGTTAAAAAACACTTTGATTAGATAAGATATCATCACCATGTTCCCTTTTCCTTTGCTTTTAGCTTCCAACCTACAAAATAGAAAAACAATCAGATTCTAGAAAAACACAAAAGTTTAAAAAACTAGAAAATAGTAGATAAATAAATCATGAACAAAAAGCACGTGCTAAAAATTAAGTTCTCCCTTTTTCTGTTTTCCAGTGTTGCAACTCGTGAAGGCATCGCTATTTGTTTCTTCCAACATCACTCTTATAGTGTCGCTTTACCAGTCAGCAGCGCTTTGTGTCAGGACAAAGAGCACAATAGTGTCACTATTTTCACCCAACGTCGCAGTTTTTGAAAGCGTCAGAGTTTTAAAATTTTCCAAAACTGATGTAGATCGGCGAGTCCAGTGGCGTAGTTTGAAATTTGAATTTTCTTGGCGGGATGAGTCTAGCGGCAGAGTTTAGGTTCGCGCGATGCTTTATAGCGACGTTGGCGAGCCCGCAGCGCTAAAACAGCGAGGTTGACGAGCTCACGGTGCTAAAAATAGCAACGCTGAGGGGCCCGTGTCGAAGTTTCCTGTGTGTGCATAAAAGCACAGAATTTTTGAGAAAATGTTGGAATTTAAGAATGCTGCCCTCCTTCTAGCACCAAAATGTGAACCCCAAATCTATTGTACCTACAAAACAAAGAGAATAAACACCCTAAGTTAGATATTACAAGCATAAACAAGGATTCCCCATGGAATCCATTAACAATTCAAACTAGGAATGAAAATATGCAAAAACACAATAAAATGATAAACCAAAGATGAAATCCTAATTTAAATAGAAAACTCTTGTTCCCATGGGGGAATTGGTGCCAATTTGATGTGGAAATTTGGCCCTTTTCCAACCCCTAAGATGCAAGCTTCAAATGTTGAAGAGATTGATCCACTTTTGATGATGAATTGAGAACTCCAAACCAAATCTGCAATAACCTAGCTATGATTCAATGATAATGGTGAAGCTCAAGAGATATTTGAGCATGGTAACTTTTCTTGGATTGTGGATGATAAAATGAGGAGAGGAGCTCTTCATTTATAGGATTTCAAGATGGATGAAAGTCCAAATTTGAGCAATGTGGGACTAACTTTCATCCAATGATATGGTGCCACTTGTCAAGCTATGAATGGATGATGGTTGTGCAAGATTTGGGGTTTGTGCCAATAAATGCCAATATTTGAAATTCAAATTTGTTGAAATGACATGTAAGAGTGAAGGGAAAATGCAATAAATGCCACTTGGCTCAAGGCAAAGGACATGTAAGAGATTTTAAATGCCTTGTTAGAGGGACTTATTCCCACTTGGATTTTGAATTCAAATTAGGGGAATATTCCAAAAGATGCCATGTGAGGGAAAATAGGGATTTAATAAATGAATTAAATCTATTTTCATGTGCAACTTGCATTATCTAGAAGATGTGACATGAGATTTGATTAAATTAATCAAGGTTTGATTAATTTAACAGGAGATTAGATGATGTGACTTATTTGACTTAGATTTATGGATTTACTTAAATCAGATAAGAGAGGAATATGATAAGAGGCTAATTAAATAAAGATTTTGATTTATTTAATTAAAAGGGATGGTGTTAGATTAAATCAAATAAGGTTTTAATTTATTTAATTTAATAGATAGACTTTAGAGATTTAATCAAATAAATTAATTATTTAATTAAATAGGGATAATTAGATCAAATGGATTGATTTAATTAACAAGAGAAAATGATTTAATTAGATCAAATGAATTATTTAATTAAGAGACGAGTATTGATGAATTTAATCAGATAAGAGAATTTGATTAAACGGTTAGACTGAGGGATGATTTAGGAAGAAACGATGTTAGCGAGTCAGGATTAGATGCATGATGTCAATCAGTATATTTTTGATGTCTACAGTATGTATGCTTGTATGCTTGGATGTATGTATGTAAGTATTTTGGGTTTAGGGTATATAAGGACCTGAGGGTATAGCTTTTAGGGTTGAGGATTGAGTTTTTTTGGTTTAGGGTTTTATATATAGGGTTGAGGGTTGAGGGATTAGTATTTAAGTAATAGGTTGAGGGTAGAGGGTTAAGGGTTGATGGTTACAATTGAGGGATAATATTCAGCTTGTTGAGTGATGTGTAAGGTATAGGGATTATGGTTTAGGATATTGGGTTTAGGGTTTACAATATGGATTGAGGGTATAAGGCATAGGGTGACTTGGGATGAGAGTATATGGTTTAGGTTTTAAGTATAGCATTGAGTCACAATATTTAGGGTTTAGGGTATAGGGATGATGTTTTATGGGTGTAGGTTATAGGGTTTAAGGTATAGGGTTGAGGATTGAGGGATTAGGGATAAAGTATATGGTTGAGGGTAGAGGGTTGAGAGTTTACAGTTAAGGGATAATGTTCAAGGTTGAGTGTCTAAGATATAAGGTTTAGGGTTTAAAGTTGAGGGTATAAGGAATATGGATGAGGGTTGATGGTTTAGGGAATAAGTATAGGGTTGATGGTATATGGTATAGGGTAGAGGTTTGAAGGTTGAGGGATAATGTTCAAGGTTGAGTTTCCAAGGTTAAGTGTATAGGGCATAGGGTTTAAGGGTTTAAGGGTATCTAGGGCTTGATAGTTTATGGTTTAAGGGTTTAAGGTTTGAGGGATTAAGGATTTAAGGGTTGATATTTTAAGGGTTGAGGGATTAGAGTTTAAGGTATAGTGTTGATGGTAGAGGATTTAGGGATAGGGTTTAGAGTTTAAGGTTTATGGGTTGAGGGTTAAGGTATTAGGGTTTAAGGGTTGAGGGTTTAAGGCTTTATGGTTAAAGGGTCAATGTTTTAGGGTTTAAGGGTTGAGGTCTTAAGCGATTAGGGTTTGAGGGTTGAGAATTAAGAGATTAGGGTTTAAGGTATAGGGTTGATGTATTAGGGTTAAGGGTTTAATGTATAGGGTAGAGAAGTTGAGGGTTGAGGGTTTAAGGGTTGAGAGTTTAAGGGTTGAGGGTTGATGTTTTAATGTATAGCGTTAAGGGTTGAGGGCTGATAATTTAAGGTATAGGGTTGAGGGATTAGGGTAGAGGTTTGAGAGTTTACAGTTGAGGAATAATGTTCAAGGTTGATTTTCTAAGATATAGGGTTCATGGTTTAAGGTTGAGGGTATAAGGCATATGGATGAGGGTTGAGGGTTTAGGGAATAAGTATAGGGTTGAGGGTATATGTTGTAGGGTAGAGGTTAGAAGGTTGATGGATAATGTTCAAGGCTGAGTGTCTAAGGTTAAGTGTATGGGGTATAGGGTTTAAGGGTATAAGGGTATTTAGGGGTTAAGAGTTTAGGGTTTAATGGTTTAAGGTTTGAGGGTTTAAGGATTGAGGGATTAGGCTTTAAGGTATAGTGTTGAGGGTAGAGGGTTTAGGGATAGGGTTTATGGTTAAGGGATAATATATTAGGGTCTAAGGGTTGAGGGCTTAAGGTATTAGGATTTAAGGGTTGATCATTAAGAGATTACAGTTTAAGGTATAGGGTTGGTGTATTATGGTTATGGGTTTAATGTATAGGGTAGAGGGGTTGAGGGTTGATGGTTTAAGGGTTGAGGGATTAAGGGTTGATATTTTAAGGGTTGAGGGTTGAAGGATTAGGGTTGATGGTTGAGGGTTTAATATATAGGCTTCATGGATTAGGGTTGAGGGTTGAGATATTTGGGTACAAGGTTGAGTGTTTTATGTAAAGGGTAGAGGGTTTAAGGGTTGATGGTTTAGATTTTAAGGGTTGAGGGTTCACAGATTAAGGTTGAGTGTATAATGTATAGGGTAGAGGTTTTATAGTTGAGCGTTGAGGGTTGAGGGATTATGGATTTAAGGTATAGGGTCGAGGGATTAGGGTTGATGATTTAATGTATAGGGTACATGGTACAGGGTAGAGGATTGAGGGTTTAATGTGTAGGGTAGAGGGTAGAGGGTTGAGGGTTGAAGGTTTAAGGGTTTAAGGGTTTAAAGGTTGAGGGTATAGGGTTGATGGATTAGGGTTGAGGGTCCAATATATAGGGTATAGGTTTGATAATTAAGGGTTGATATTCTAATGTATAGGGTAGAGTGGTGTATGTTAATACCCAAGGTTGCTTGCACCACTCCAAAAAGACTTTCCACTCTATCTCCTTCTTGGAACCTGACTCCAATGGGTTCCTCTTGAGCTTTTAGGTTGACCAAACCTTGCTCCAACTCTTCACAAAAAGTTTTTACCTTGTGCTTTACCCTGGGTAGTTCAACACCTTCTTGCAACTTGATCAATCTTGCTTGGACTTAGAAGGGTCTAAGTGCCAACTTCTTCAACTTGATGTAACTGCTTGCAGGGGGATTGAGGATATTGTTTACATTCTTCTTGCATCCAAATGAATGCATCTTGCTTGGTGTTTAAACCTTAAAACACCTGATTTCATGAAACTACCTAGGTGAGGCCTAAATCCTACTAGCCCTTACCAGCCTGTTTTTGGCCTTTTACTCTCAAACTTTCCACACAACCTATCCAACAAAATACATTTTCAGACACCCTTTTTAGATTTTTAAATCTTTCACTTGATTTCAGGTTAATATATGTTCCATACAGTGGATTCCAACACCCTTGGAGAGGAGGCCTAATTGCCCTATCTTCTAGGGTTTCCCTGTTCTTTGTTAGAAATCTTCTTCCAAAGGAATGTTTGAAGCTTCAACTCTTTTAACCTATCAAAATGTGGCCAAAATCCTCCTGACACCGTACAGATTCCATACACAAACCCCTTCCTTTGCCTATGCTCTTTACTTTCCTATTCTCAAACTCCTAACCATGCATTCCTAGCTCGCCTAGGGTTTGAGATTTTGAATTGCTATTTGACTTTCTAGAAATCATGCCCCTACATATATACAAAGGTCTGGCCCCACTCCCATATTTCACCAATTTCAGGGAAAACCCCGTGGTTAGTGATATGGGGGAGCCTTTTTAAGTCATACTATTCAAAACAGAAAAATAATTCCCTACTCTCTAATCTTTGAAAAAGAAACAGTAACTCAACCCAAACCACCCTAAATACAAGAAGGAACTTTGCTAAATCTACCTATTGAATAGAAAATAGTGAGAATTATGCATTTACAATGCTTTTAAAGACACTGTTTTCCAAGAACTCACGGGCAAATAGTAAAATACAGAAAATCTGCTAAAAATAGAAATAAAAGCTTTCACAACCTTTTCTATGGATACAAAAAACTATCACCACTCATAGCAAACTGCTTATACAAAGAAAAATGTCTAAACTACACTGTGAACATGTATACCAATGCCAAATCAATGCATTTAACACATTATATATATTTGTTCTGAAAACACACGATGTTTTCAGAAAACACACAAAAATACAGAAAATTTCAAAACTGTCTTCTATTCACACACCAAAAACTTAATTACAATGCTCACTCCTCCTTGTTACGAGCCATTCATCACTTTTTCATGCCTTTGCCACTATTCAAGGGCAGTTGCTCGAGTTTTTCCCTGATTTTAAGGGATTCCAAATCCCTAAATTGCATGTAATTCCACAAATCTTTCCATGCAACCTTGTAACAGCACTTTGCAACTTTTATTATGCCATGATCCTGATTCTTTGGACCTCTAAAACCTTAACTACAAATCAACAGCTCCCTTAACTGACCATTAGCATCTTTTAAACAATGATGATGTGGCTTTAATACACTAACTGCTTTATAACTTAATATATGATGTCCTAAGCTAAATGCAACAAAATTTTCCAATCTAATAACAAAGATGATGTTAATCCTAATGATTAACTCATCACACACAATGCAAGACCTTCTAAGGTCCAAAACAAACATACCAAAATCCCTGACTTGGCTAAAGTCAAAACAAGCCAAAATTGTGCACAAACTTGGTGGAGGTCAGCCTAGGTGCTTCTGCACCATCCTCCCCAAAACAGAAAACTTCAAGCCATCCTTGGATTGAGAAAATTGGGATCAACCCCCAACTTCTTGAACTCTGCCTCCTTGACCCATTCTGCATCAACTTCAGGTTGTCCTTGTCTTTGGATCATATGTTCCTTGTATTCCTTGGTCCGGGTTTTCTTGTAAACTCTAGTGTCCAATACCTTATCAGCTTGTTTAACTGCAGTGGAGGGCAGTTTGAGTTCTTCTACATCTTGAATGACTTCTTGGATGGTCTGATCCATGTTTGGTGGTGGTCATCTGTAATGGACTAAGTCTGCAACATTGAAAACAGGGGATAGTCCACTGTCATCAGGCAATTGCACTTTGAAAGCATTGTTGCCATACTTCTCCAAGATGGGACAGGGACCTATCCTCTTCATTTGCAGCTTGTGAGGAACTCCTTTCTGCAGTCTAGCCTTGTTCAAATGCACCATGACTAAGTCTCCAACATTAAACTGAACCTCTCTCCTATGCTCATCCACTTTGGTTTTGTGTTTCATGGTATTCTCTATCAAGGTTTTTCTGACTGTCTCATGAATTTCCTGCATTGCATAAGAAAAATCATCTACATAGCCACTTCCCTTGACTCCATCCTTCAACTCTCTCAGCTCATAGACACCCCTAGAATGTAAACCATACTAAATTTCAAAGGGTCTCTTCCCTGTTGACCTATTCACTGTATCATTATATGCATATTCAGCCTGCCCAATAATCTGATCCCATTGTTGACCATACTCCTTGGTCAAGCATCGTAGAAGGTTTCCAAGTGTTCTATTAGCCACTTCGGTCTGACCATCAGTTTGGGGATGGTATGCAGATCCAAAGGACATATTGGTGCCCATTCTTTGCCAAAGAGTCTTCCAAAAATGACTCATAAACTTGGTATCTCTATCTGAGACAATGCTAATTGGTAAGCCATGAATTCTGACTATTTCTTTGAAGAAAAGAGAGGTTATTTGACTGGCATCATTGGTTGTTTTGCAGGGTATAAAGTGAGCCATTTTACTGAATCTATCAACAACATAAACACTATCCATACCTTGCCTTGTCTTGGGTAAACCAACTACAAAGTCCATGCTCAAGCATTCCCATGGCCTAGAAGGGATTAGCAGTGGCTGGTATAAGCCTGCATTTGAAGAAGTTCCTTTTGCCTTTTGACACACTACACAACTCTCTACATATTTCCTGACATCTCAGTTCATCTTAGGCCAAAAATAAAACCTTTGGACAAGCTCTTGAGTTTTGGTGATCCCAAAATGACCACTTAATGCACCATTATGCTTTTCTTGAATTAAATTCTCTCTAATAGAACCTCTAGGAACACAAAGTTGATTCCCTTTAAACAACAAATCACTTTGCAAGGTGTATTCAGCATACTTGCTATGTAAATGGTTCTTAAAGTCAAGGCATACCTTATAAATTTTTGCAAATTCTTCATCATCTGCATATAGATCTTTGAAGTGATCTATACCCATGCTCTTCAACTAGATTTCTTGAATGATAAGAACTCTCCTGCTCAATGCATCAGCAACTTTGTTGAGAGCTCTTTTCTTGTGCTTGATGTTGAAGGTGTAAGCTTGCAAGTACTCCACCCATTTCATGTGTCTGTGACTCAACTTCTCTTGTGAATTCAGGAAACTCAGTGTTTGATTGTCTAAGTACACAATGAATTCTTTGGGAAGCAAGTAGTGCCTCCACTTCCTTAGTGCTTGGACCAATGCATACATTTCAAGATCATAAGAAGAGTACTTCTTCTTGCCTTCACTTAGCTTCTCAAAATGAAAAGCCACCGGTCTGCCCTCTTGGCTGAGAATAGCTCCAATTGCTACATTACTTGCATCACATTCAATGGTGAATAGCTTCTCAAAGCTTGGCAACACCAAAATAGGTTGGGTAGCTATCCTTTCCTTCAGTAACTCAAAACTCTTGTTAGCTTGCTCATTCCACACAAACTTAGTTTTCATTCCTCCTTTAATGGTATCCAACATAGGAGCACAAATTGCACTAAATTGTTTGATGAATTTCCTATAATACTGAGCAAGACCATGGAAGCTTCTTACCTCTGTTGCTATCTTTGGAGTAGGCCAATTGAGGATTGCTTCTACCTTGCTGCTGTCCATCTTCAAGTTTCCATGTGATAACACAAAACCAAGGTACACCAGCTCTGTTTTGATGAACTCACACTTTTCCAGATTGATCATCAGCTTCTCCTCCTGTAGCTTCTTGAAAATCAATTCAATATGATGGAGGTGCTCTTCTCTTGTTCTGCTATAGATTAGTATATCATCAAGATACACTACTACAAACTTGCCAATATAGTCCTGGAGAATTTCATTTATGAGTCTCATGAATGTGGAGGGGGAATTAGATAATCCAAATGGCATAACTAGCCACTCATAAAGACCCTAATTAGTTTTGAAGGCTATTTTCCACTCATCACCCTCATTTATTCGAATTTGGTGGTATCCACTCTTTAAATCTATCTTGGTATAGTACTTAGCTTCACCTAGACAATCCATGAGATCTTCAATCCTAGGGATGGGAAACCTATACCTAATGGTTATCTTGTTGATTGCTCTAGAATTAGTACAAAGCCTCCATTCTCCTCCTTTCTTAGGTGCTAAGACAGTGGGTACTGCACAAGGACTAATGCTTTTCCTAATGAGACCTTGGTCAAGTAGTTCTTGAATCTGCCTAGCTATCTCCTCATTCTGTTGAGGTGTCATCTTGTAGGCTGCTTTGTTTGGAAGGGTGGCTCCTGGTATCAAGTCTATCCTATGACTTATGGCTCTTTTAGGAGGTAAGGTTGCTGGTTGACCACTACTTACAATGCTTTCATAAGTCTGCAACAAATCTTGGATCTCCCTTGGTAGTTCTTGCTTTTCAGCTGCCTTCTCTTTGCTTACTTCTCTTGGCTTGATCATTACTGCATAGCCAACTCCTTCTCCTTCTTCTAAGGCCTTTAAGAACTCTTTTTCACCAGCTAATAGCAGCTTAGAACCTGCTATCTGCACCTCTTGATCTTCTAACAAAGATTGGATCTTGTAAGTTACATTGTCCTTCTTGAAGGTATATGAGTTCTTAGCTCCATCATGCACAGCCTGGCGGTCAAATTTCCAAGGCCTACCTAGGAGCAAGTGGCATGCATCCATGGATAATACATCACACAATACTTTGTCTTTGTACTTGCCAATTGAAAACTCCACCCATGCTTGTTCATTCACCAAGACATGTTGACCCTTATTGAGCCATGTAACCTTGTAAGGATTACTGTGAGATATCCTTGTCAATTTCAGTTTGCCGACTGCCTCCTCTGACACAATATTGTCAGTTGAACCTGAGTCTATTATGACCTTACACACTTTCCCCATCATCTTGCATTTTATCCTAAACAAGGACCTTCTTTGGCTAGGCTCCTCTTTGACCAGTTCTTTGATTAAAGTCCTTCTCATCATAAGATTCTCACCTTCCTCTGAGTTCAAGGGTACTTCTGATTGCTTATTTGCTATAGCTGCTTCATCTTGAATCAGATTGGTTCTCTTATCTCCTCCATGAGAAGTGCTACCTTTCTCAGGACATCTATAGGCTGGGTGTCCCAATTGGTTACAATGATAGCATTTCATATTGGTGAAGTAACTGCCTCTTCCTTGTCCACCACTTCTCCCTCTAGAGCTGAAACCTCTTCCTCTACCACCTCTACTGGAACTTCCTTCTTGCTGTTCAGAAAATCTAACTTCTCCTTGGGCTCTTGATTCTAAGCTTCTTCCACTATAGCTTCCTCTTTGTCCTCTGCTGTCTTTCCCTTTACCTCTACCTTTAGGATTTTGTTCCTGCTTCTTTTTTCCTTTCTCCTCTATCTTCAAAGCCATTTGATAACATTGGCAGACTATTTTGAAGTTTACCAAACTCATATCTTCTTGAACAGACCATTTGAGTCCATTTAGGTATCTTGCTAACCTAATGCTCTCATCTTCAACCACCTTTGATCTAAGGCACAGTTTTTGAAATTCCTCTGTATATGTTTGGACATCCATGTCCTTTTGCCTCAGATTGTGTCTCCTCCTGTGCAACTGGACTTCATAATCATATGGGAGATAGGTCTGCCTTATCTTGGTCACCATTCCTTTCCATGAAACTATGGGACCTTTGCCTTCCTTCTCTCTTTCTGATTGTACAAACTTCCACCATGTGAGAGTTGCTCCTCTCAACCTTGACTTGGCCACCTTTACCTTTTGGGCCTCTGTTATGCCACCACACTCAAAGTGATTATCAATGCTCTCAATCCAGTCTACAACTGAATCAGGGTCGATTTGTCCACTGAAAAGTGGCACACCATCCAATGCTTTACCACTCAAGGCCTGCAATGCCTTCAAGAATGGTTCCTCTACAAGAACAGGATCAGGCTTTGGAGCTTCCTCCTCCAATTCCACTTCTTTTTCCTTGGCTTCCTACTCTTCCTTCTTCTTAATCTTGTCCTTCACATTATCTGCTATTTCTTAGACTTCATCTAGGAGTTTCTCCATCTGAGATATTCTTCTCTGAGCAACTAGTTATCTTCCTCTTGCTCTTCTACCTTCTTTGCTAGCTCTGCATTTTTCACCATGGTTCCTTCCTCTGGTGTATTCTCTCCTACTGACTCAGTGGATTGGCTCATTAATCACAAGCCTTGAATCTAACTCAATGCTCTGATACCAAGATGGTGTATGTTAATACCCAAGGTTGCTTGCACCACTCCAAAAAGACCTTCCACTCTGTCTCCTTCCTAGAACCTGACTCCAACGGGTCCCTCTTGATCTTGTAGGTTGACCAAACCCTGCTCCAAATCTTCACAAAAAAATTTTACCTTGTGCTTTACCCTGGGTAGTTCAACACCTTCTTGCAACTTGATCAATCTTGCTTGGACTTAGAAGGGTCTAAGTGCAAACTTCTTCAACTTGATGTCACTGCTTGCAGGGGGATTGAGGATACTGTTTACATGCTTCTTGCATCCAAATGAATGCATCTTGCTTGGTGTTTAAACCTTAAACCACCCAATTTCATGAAACAGCCTAGGTGAGGCCTAAATCCTACTAGCCCTTACCAGCCCGTTTTTGGCCTTTTACTCTCAAACTTTCCACACAACCTATCCAACAAAATACATTTTCAGACACCCTTTTCAGAGTTCTAAATCTTTCACTTGATTTCAGGTTACTATATGTTATGTACAATGGATTCCAACACCCTTGGAGAGGAGGCCTAATTGCCCTATCTTCTAGGGTTTCCCTGTTCTTTGTTAGAAATATTCTTCCAAAGGAATGTTTGAAGCTTCAACTCTTTTAACCTGTCAAAATGTGGCAAAAATCCTCCTGACACCATACAGATTCCATACACAAACCCCTTCCCCTGCCTATGCTCTTTACTTTCCTATTCTCAAACTCCTAACCATGCATTCCTAGCTCGCCTAGGGTTTGAGATTTTGAATTTTTTTTTGAATTTCTAGAAATGCTGCCCCTACATATATACAAAGGTCTGACCCCACTCCCATATTTCACCAATTTCAGGGAAAACCCTGTCGTTAGTGATATGGGGGAGCCTTTTTAAGTCATACTACTCAAAACAGAAAAACAATTCCCTACTCTCTAATATTTGAAAAAGAAACAGTAACTCGACCCAAACCACCCTAAATACAAGAAGGAACTTTACTAAATCTACCTAATGAATAGAAAACAGTGAGAAGTCTGCATTTACAATGCTTTTAAAGACACTGTTTTCCAAGAACTCACGGGCAAACAGTAAAATATAGAAAATCTGCTCAAAACAGAAATAAAAGCTTTCACAACCTTTTCTATGGATACAAAAACCTATCACCACTCATAGCAAACTGCTTATACAAAGAAAAATATCTAAACTACATTGTGAGCATGTCTACCAATGCCAAATCAACACATTTAACACATTATATATATATGTTCTGAAAACACACGATGTTTTTAGAAAACACACAAAAATACAGAAAATTTCAAAACTGTCTTCTATTCACACACCAAAAACTTAATTACAATGCTCACTCCTTGTTACGATCCATTCATCACTTTTTGATGCCTTTGCCACTATTCAAGGGCAGTTGCTTGAGTTTTTCCCTGATTTTAAGGGATTCCAAGTCCCTAAATTGCATGTAATTCCACAAATCTTACCATGCAACCTTGTAACAGCACTTTGCAACTTCCATTATGCCATGATCCTGATTCTTTGGACCTCTAACACCTTAACTACAAATCAACATCTCCCTTAACTGACCATTAGCATCTTTTAAACAATGATGATGTTGCTTTAATACACTAACTGCTTTATAACTTAATATATGTTGTCCTAAGCTAAATGCAACAACATTTTCCAATCTAATAACAAAGATGATGTTAATCCTAATGATTAACTCATCACACACAATGCAAGACCTTCTAAGGTCCAAAACAAACATACCAAAATCCTTGACTTGGCTAAAGTCAAAACAAGCCAAAATTGTGCACAAACTTGGTGGAGGTCAGCCTAGGTGCTTCTGCACCATCCTCCCCAAAACAGAAAACTTCAAGCCATCCTTGGATTGAGAAAATTGGGATCAACCCCCAACTTCTTGAACTCTACCTCCTTGACCCATACTGCATCAACTTCAGGTTGTCCTTATCTTTGGATCAGATGTTCCTTGTATTCCTTGGTCCGGGTTTTCTTGTAAACTCTAGTGTCCAATACCTTATCAGCTTGTTTAACTATAGTGGAGGTCAGTTTGAGTTCTTCTACATCTTGAATGACTTCTTGGATGGTCTGATCCATGTTTGGTGGTGGTCCTCTGTAATGGACTAAGTCTACAACATTGAAAATAGGGGACAGTCCACTGTCATCAGGCAATTGCACTTTGAAAGCATTGTTGCCATACTTCTCCAAGATGGGACAGGGACCTATCCTCTTCATTTGCAACTTGTGTGGAACTCCTTTCTACAGTCTCACCTTGTTCAAATGCACCATGACTAAGTCTCCAACATTAAACTGAACCTCTCTCCTATGCTCATCCACTTTGGTTTTGTGTTTCATGGTATTCTCTGTCAAGGTTTTTATGACTGTCTCATGAATTTCCTGCATTGCATAAGAAAAATCATCTGCATAGCCACTTCCCTTGAATCCATCCTTCAACTCTCTCAGCTCATAGACACCCCTGGGATGTAGACCATACATAATTTCAAAGGGGCTCTTCCCTGTTGACCTATTCACTGTATCATTATATGCATATTCAGCCTGCCCAATAATCTGATCCCATTGTTGACCATACTCCTTGGTCAAGCATCGTAGAAGGTTTCCAAGTGTTCTATTAACCACTTCGGTCTGACCATCAGTTTGGGGATGGTATGCAGATCCAAAGGACAGATTGATGCCCATTCTTTGCCAAAGAGTCTTCCAAAAATGACTCATAAACTTGGTATCTCTATCTGAGACAATGCTGATTGGTAAGCCATGAATTCTGACTATTTCTTTGAAGAAAAGAGAGGCTATTTGACTGGCATCATTGGTTGTTTTGCAGGGTATAAAGTGAGCCATTTTACTGAATCTATCAACAACAACATAAACACTGTCCATACCTTTCCTTGTCTTGGGTAAACCAACTACAAAGTCCATGCTCAAGCATTCCCATGGCCTAGAAGGGATTAGCAGTGGCTGGTATAAGCCTGCATTTGAAGAAGTTCCTTTTCCCTTTTGACACACTACACAACTCTCTACATATTTCCTGACATCTCAGTTCATCTTAGGCCAAAAATAAAAACTTTGGACAAGCTATTGAGTTTTGGTGATCCCAAAATGACCACTTAATGCACCATTATGCTTTTCTTGAATTAAATTCTCTCTAATAGAACCTCTAGGAACACAAAGTTGATTCCCTTTAAACAACAAATCACTTTGCAAGGTGTATTCAACATACTTGCTATGGAAATGGTTCTTAAACTCAAGGCATACCTTATAAATTTCTGCAAAGTCTTCATCATTTGCATATAGATCTTTGAAGTGATCTATTCCCATGCTCTTCAACTAGATTTCTTGAATGGTAAGAACTCTCCTGCTCAATGCATCAGCAACTTTGTTGAGAGCTCCTTTCTTGTGCTTGATGTTGAAGGTGTAAGCTTGCAAGTACTCCACCCATTTCATGTGTCTGTGACTCAACTTCTCTTGTGAATTCAGGAAACTCAGTGTTTGATTGTCTAAGTACACAATGAATTCTTTGGGAAGCAAGTAGTGCCTCCACTTCCTTAGTGCTTGGACCAATGCATACATTTCAAGATCATAAGAAGAGTACTTCTTCTTGCCTTCACTTAGCTTCTCAGAATGAAAAGCCACCGGTCTGCCCTCTTGGCTGAGAACAGCTCCAATTGCTACATTACTTGCATCACATTCAATGGTGAATAGCTTCTCAAAGCTTGGCAACACCAAAATAGGTTGGGCAGCTATCCTTTCCTTCAGTAACTCAAAACTCTTGTTAGCTTGCTCATTCCACACAAACTTAGTTTTCATTCCTCCTTTAATGGTATCTAACATAGGAGCACAAATTGCACTAAACTGTTTGATGAATTTCCTATAATACTGAGCAAGACCATGGAAGCTCCTTACCTTTGTTGCTGTCTTTGGAGTAGGCCAATTGAGGATTGCTTCTACCTTGCTGCTGTCCATCTTCAAGTTGCCATGTGATAACACAAAACCAAGGTACACCAGCTCTATTTTGATGAACTCACACTTTTCTAGATTGATCATCAGCTTCTCCTCCTGTAGCTTCTTGAAAATCAATTCAATATGATGGAGGTGCTCTTCTCTTGTTCTGCTATAGATTAGTATATCATCAAGATACACTACTACAAACTTGCCAATATAGTCCTGGAGAATTTCATTCATGAGTCTCATGAATGTGGAGGGGGAATTAGATAATCCAAATGGCATAACTAGCCACTCATAAAGACCCTCATTGGTTTTGAAGGCTATTTTCCACTCATCACCCTCATGTATTCGAATTTGGTGGTATCCACTCTTTAAATCTATCTTGGTATAGTACTTAGCTTCACCTAGACAATCCATGAGATCTTCAATCCTAGGGATGGGAAACCTATACCTGATGGTTATCTTGTTGATTGCTCTGGAATCAGTACAAAGCCTCCATTCTCCTCCTTTCTTAGGTGCTAAGACAGTGGGTACTGCACAAGGACTAATGCTTTTCCTAATGAGACCTTGGTCAAGTAGTTCTTGAATCTTCTTAGCTATCTCCTCATTCTGTTGAGGTGTCATCTTGTAGGCTACTTTGTTTGGAAGGGTGGCTCCTGGTATCAAGTCTATCCTATGACTTATGGCTCTTTTAGGAGGTAAGGTTGCTGGTTGACCACTACTTACAATGCTTTCATAAGTCTGCAACAAATCTTGGATCTCCCTTGGTAGTTCTTGCTTTTCAGCTTCCTTCTCTTTGCTTACTTCTCTTGGCTTGATCATTACTGCATAGCCAACTCCTTCTTCTTCTTCTAAGGCCTTTAAGAACTCTTTTTCACCAGCTAATAGCAGCTTAGAACCTGTTGTCTGCACCTCTTGATCTTCTAACAAAGATTGGATCTTGTAAGTTCCTTCTTGAAGGTATATGAGTTCTTAGCTCCATCATGCATAGCCTAACGGTCAAATTGCCAAGGCCTACCTAGGAGCAAGTGGCATGCATCCATGGGTAATACATCACTCAATACTTTGTCTTTGTACTTGCCAATTGAAAACTCCACCCATGTTTGTTCATTCACCAAGACATGCTGACCCTTATTGAGCCATGTAACCTTGTAAGGATTACTGTGAGATATCCTTGTCAATTTTAGTTTGCTGACTGCCTCCTCTGACACAATATTGTCAGTTGAACCTGAGTCTATTATGACCTTACACACTTTCCCCATCATCTTTCATTTTATCCTAAACAAGGACATTCTTTGGCTAGGCTCCTCTTTGACCGGTTCTTTGATTAAATTCCTTCTCATCATAAGATTCTCACCTTCCTCTGAGTTCAAGGGTACTTTTGATTGCTTATTTGCTGCAGCTGCTTCATCTTGAATTAGATTGGTTCTCTTATCTCCTCCATGAGAAGTGCTACCTTTCTCAGGACATCTATAGGCTGGGTGTCCCAATTGGTTACAATGATAGCATTTCATATTGGTGAAGTAACTGCCTCTTCCTTGTCCACCACTTCTCCCTCTAGAGCTGAAACCTCTTCCTCTACCACCTCTACTGGAACTTCCTTCTTGCTGTTCAGAAAATCTGACTTCTCCTTGGGCTCTTGATTCTGAGCTTCTTCCACTATAGCTTCCTCTTTGTCCTCTACTGTCTTTCCCTTTACCTCTACCTTTAGGATTTTGTTCCTGCTTCTTTTTTCCTTTCTCCTCTATCTTCAAAGCCATTTGATAACATTGGTAGACTATTTTGAAGTTTACCAAACTCATCTTCTTGAATAGACCATTTGAGTCCATTTAGGTATCTTGCTAACCTAATGCTCTCATCTTCAACCACCTTTGATCTAAGGCACAGTTTTTGAAATTCCTCTGTATATGTTTGGACATCCATGTCCTTTTGCCTCAGATTGTGTCTCCTCCTGTGCAACTGGACTTCATAATCATATGGGAGATAGGTCTGCCTTATCTTGGTCACCATTCCTTTCCATGAAACTATGGGACCTTTGCCTTCCTTCTCTCTTTCTGATTGTACAAACTTCCACCATGTGAGAGCTGCTCCTCTCAACCTTGACTTGGCCACCTTTACCTTTTGGGCCTCTATTATGCCATCACACTCAAAGTGATTCTCAATTCTCTCAATCCAGTCTACAACTAAATCAGGGTCCATTTGTCCACTAAAAAGTGGCACACCATCCAGTGCTTTACCACTCAAGGCCTGCAATGCCTTCAAGAATGGTTCCTCTGCAAGAACAAGATCAGGCTTTGGAGCTTCCTCGTCCAATTCCACTTCTTTTTCCTTGGCTTCCTACTCTTCCTTCTTCTTAATCTTGTCCTTCACATTATCTGCTGTTTCTTGGACTTCATCTAGGAGTTTCTCCATCTGAGATATCCTTTCTCTGAGCAACCAGTTATCTTCCTCTTGCTCTTCTACCTTCTTTGGTAGCTTTGCATTTGTCACCCTGGTTCCTTCCTCTGGTGTATTCTCTCCTACTGACTCAGTGGATTGGCTCATTAATCACAAGCCTTGAATCTAACTCAATGCTCTGATACCAAGATGGTGTATGTTAATACCCAAGGTTGCTTGCACCACTCCAAAAAGACCTTCCACTCTGTCTCCTTCCTAGAACCTGACTCCAACGGGTTCCTCTTGAGCTTGTAGGTTGACCAAACCCTGCTCCAACTCTTCACAAAAAAATTTTACCTTGTGCTTTACCCTGGGTAGTTCAACACCTTCTTGCAACTTGATCAATCTTGCTTGGACTTAGAAGGGTCTGAGTGCCAACTTCTTCAACTTGATGTAGCTACTTGTAGGGGGATTGAGGATACTATTTACATGCTTCTTGCATCCAAATGAATGCATCTTGCTTGGTGTTTAAACCTTAAACCACCCGATTTCATGAAACTGCCTAGGTGAGGCCTAAATCCTACTAGCCATTACCAGTCCATTTTTGGCCTTTTACTCTCAAAATTTCCACACAACCTATCCAACAAAATACATTTTCAGACACCCTTTTCGGAGTTTTAAATCTTTCACTTGATTTCAGGTTACTATATGTTTTGTACAGTGGATTCCAACACCCTTGGAGAGGAGGCCTAATTGCCCTATCTTCTAGGGTTTCCTTGTTCTTTGTTAGAAATATTCTTCCAAAGGAATGTTTGAAGCTTCAACTCTTTTAACCTATCAAAATGTGGCCAAAATCCTCCTGACACCATACAGATTCCATACACAAACCCCTTCCCCTGCCTATGCTCTTTACTTTCCTATTCTCAAACTCCTAACCATGCATTCCTAGCTCACCTAGGGTTTGAGATTTTGAATTTTTTTTTGACTTTCTAGAAATCCTGCCCCTACATATATACCAAGGTCTGGCCCCACTCCCATATTTCACCAATTTCAGGGAAAACCCCGTGGTTAGTGATATGGGGGAGCCTTTTTAAGTCATACTACTCAAAACAGAAAAACAATTCCCTACTCTCTAATCTTTGAAAAAGAAACAGTAACTCGACCCAAACCACCCTAAATACAAGAAGGAACTTTGCTAAATCTACCTAATGAACAGAAAACAGTGAGAAGTCTGCATTTACAATGCTTTTAAAGACACTATTTTCCAAGAACTCACGGGCAAACAGTAAAATACAGAAAATCTGCTCAAAACATAAATAAAAGCTTTCACAACCTTTTCTATGGATACAAAAAACTATCACCACTCATATCAAACTGCTTATACAAAGAAAAATATCTAAACTACACTGTGAACACGTCTACCAATGCCAAATCAACGCATTTAACACATTATATATATCTGTTCTGAAAACACACGATGTTTTCAGAAAACACACAAAAATACAGAAAATTTCAAAACTGTCTTCTATTCACACACCAAAAACTTAATTACAATGCTCACTCCTCCTTGTTACGAGCCATTCATCACTTTTTGATGCCTTTTCCACTATTCAAGGGTAGTTGCTCTAGTTTTTCCCTGATTTTAAGGGATTCCAAATCCCTAAATTGCATGTAATTCCACAAATCTTGCCATGCAACCTTGTAACAGCACTTTGCAACTTCCATTATGCCATGATCCTGATTCTTTGGACCTCTAACACCTTAACTACGAATCAACAGCTCCCTTAACTGACCATTAGCATCTTTTAAACAATGATGATGTGGCTTTAATACACTAACTGCTTTATAACTTAATATATGATGTCCTAAGCTAAATGCAACAACATTTTCCAATCTAATAACAAAGATGATGTTAATCCTAATGATTAACTCATCACACACAATGCAAGACTTTCTAAGGTCCAAAACAAACATACCAAAATCCTTGACTTGGCTAAAGTCAAAACAAGCCAAAATTGTGCACAAACTTGGTGGAGGTCAGCCTAGGTGCTCCTGCACCATAGAGGATCAAAGGATTAGGGGTTGATGGTTTAAGGGTATAGGGTTGAGGGATTAGGGTTGAGGGTCCAATCTATAGGGAAGAGGTATGAGGGTTGAGGTATTAAGGGTTTAAGGGTTGAGGTTTGAGGGTATAGGGTTGAGGGAAAGTTGGGTAAGGAGGAGGGAGAGAGGTGGAGAGTGGGGGAAATAATTAGAGATCCTTGAGAGATAAAGAGGTGATAGAACTATAGCCTAGGGAGACAGGTGTGAGAGACATAAGGGGGGAGATTGGGGTGAGAGAGATAGAGGGGGGAGAGGGGTTGGTAATGTGACACAGAGTGAGATACCTAGATGGATAAGGATGTATGGAGAGTCAGATAAGGAGTGACTAAGAGACCTAGAGAGGGGAGAGTTAGAGAGGTGAGAGGGAGACAGAGGTGATAGATAGAGAGGTCAGGGGAGAGATAGAAGAAAATGAGAGAGAGAAGTTCACAACTTGAGGTAAATATGGATAAGGAGGAGGGAGAGAGGTGGAGAGGAAGGGAAATAACTAGAGATCCTTGAGAGATATAGAGTTGACAGTCATATAGCCTAGGGAGAGAGGGGTGATATACATAGGGGGAAAGATAGGTGTGAGAGAGATAGAGGGTGAGAGGGGTGGGTAATGAGACAATGAGTGAGAGACATAGATGGATAAGAAGGGATGGAGAGGTAGAGAGGTGAGGGGAGAGATATAATAAAATGAGAGAGATAAGTTCACAACTTGAGGGAAAGAAGGGTACGGAGGAGGGAGAGATGGGGAGAGGGAGGGAAATAACTAGAGAGCCCTGAGGGATATAGATCTGAGAGACCTACAACCTAGGGAGAGAGGGGTGAGAGACATAGGGGAGATATGGGTGATAGAGATAGAGGAGGGAGAGGAGTGGGTAATGAGACAACCTGAGTGAGAGACCTAGATTGCTAGGGAGTGATGGAGAGGTAGAAAAGGAGTGGCAGAGATACCTAGAGAGGGGAGAGGTAGAGAGGTGAGGGGGAGAAAGAGGTTAGAGATAGAGAGGTGAGGGGAGAGATAGAGAGGTGAGGTGATAGATAGAGAGGTGAGGGGAGAGAGAAAAAAATAGGAGAGAGAAGTTCACAACTTGAGGGAAAGAGGGGTAAGGATGAGGGAGAGAGGTGGAGAGAGGGAAATATCTAGAGAGCCCTGAGACATATACAAGTGAGGGACCTACACCCTAGGGAGAGAGGGGTGAGAGAGATAGAGGAGAGATGAGGGTGAGGGAAATAGGGGAGGAAAGGGGTGGATAAGGGTTGAGGGTTTAAGGATTGAGGTATTAAGGGTTTAAGGGTTAAGGGATTAGGATTGAGGGTTGAGGGATTGGGGTTTAAGGTACAATGTTGAGGGTTAATGGTTTAGGATTTAAGGTTTAAGGGTTTAGGTTCAAGGCTTTAGCGATAGGGTTTAGGGTTTAGGGTTAGGGTTAAGGGATTAGTGTTTAGGGTATAGTGTCAAGGGTTGAGGGTTTAGGGATAGGGCTAAGGATTTAAGGTTTAAGGGTTTAGGGTTTAATGGTCAAGGGTTTAGGGGTTAGGGTTTGAGAGTTTAAGGGTAAATAGGTATTAAGTGTTTTAAGGGTTGAGGATTGAGGGATTAGGGTTTAAGTTATAGTGTTGAGGGTTAAGGGTTTATGATTTAAGGTTTAAGAGTTGAGGGTTGAGGCTTTAGGGTTTAAGGTATAGTTTCGAGGGTTAAGAATTTAGGGATAGGGTTTAGGATTTAAGGTTTAAGGTTTGAGGGTTTATGGGTTAAGCATTTAAGGTATTAGGGTTTAAGGATTAAGGGTTAATGTACATGCTTGAGAATGTAGGGAAATCTGGTGAAACTACATATTACACACAAAATGAGACATACATAACACCTAGAAGATGTCATAATTGGTCAAAGAAAGGTCGCATTGATGTAGGCCAACCCAAGCCCATATTAACACATGATAAGAGTTAGGAAACCCTTACAAAATCAACTTTTTCATAACACGAGTGCATTTTGGAGAAGTTGAAATATGGCCATTTTGTAAAGCAAGCTAAAATGTGCTCGCATTATAATGCGAGCACATTATAACGTGAGCATGTTTTAATGTGATTGCATTATAATGTGAGCATGTTATAACGTGATCACATTATAATGTGAGCATGTTATAACACAAGCGTGTTATAATGTGAGAACGTTATAACACAAGTGCATTATAATGTGAGCATGTTATACCATGAGCACATTATAATGCAAGCACATTATAACACGAGCACATTTTGTCTTGCTCTAAAAATTATAAAACAGATAGGAAACCCATGATCCAGGCCCACATGCTCTATTATTATCTTACTTTTGCATGTGATCCGACAAAAAACTGCTTTTTGATGCTATTGGGAAGTGCACATGTAAATTTTACACATTCTACCACCTTGGCATCAACTTTCCACCACATTTTTTTGGTTTTTTAACTTACGAAGGAGGAAATAACAAAGTTCTCACATTGAATTTGATATATATCAATTCAAGTTTCAATTTTTATAGTCTTGCAATGTTAATTGTGATTGAATTGTAGGAATTTAACATTATACATTGGTTAATTGTATAGTCTTTAGTAATTCTATTAGAGTTATATACAATTGAACATTGAAATGGAAGCAAGTTTGTGAAAAGATTAAATTATTGGGGAGTTTAATGCAAGAAGAAAAAAATACTACACATAATTGGGTATTTTTTTCATTTGAATCTTTGTTTTTAAGGTATTTCAAGTCTTTATACATGTTCCTTACATTTTCCTTCATTCTATTATGTTTCTTTATCATCCCTTATCATACATGCTTAATAAAATGCTTTGATGTTGTTATTATGTTGATTTTGGGATTAGATTTTGCTAAGTATGATAAATTATGAGTGCTCAACATACATATCCTTAATCAAATGCATTAGATTTTTCTAATGGATTAGATTAGATTTTTTAAAATTCATATTCCATGTTCATCATGTTTGTTTTTAATTTTTGACATTTATGAGCATTCGAGGGGGGTTCCCTTGAAAATTATCATTGTAACCTTAGCCCCTCTTGGAAAATTTTATACACAATTATTTACTCTTCATAGTGGTTTGGCTGCTCTTATATATCATTTGGCTCTTGTGCAACCAAATAAATCATGGTTTGCATTGTTGCAATATCCATATAGATCCTTCCTTTCTTCCCTTCTCTAAGTAATTGTGCCATATAGTTTGTGTGCCTTGTATTTGGTTCCACATTTTGCATACATGTCTACTAGGGTAGTTGCAACTATAACATTTAAAAAAATTCCCCCTTCTATTATGCTTTGATTGATGCATGTACCTTGTTCCAAAGCTCCCATTTTGGCATAGACATGGAAGATGTTGGTAAAAGTCATGAAATTTGTCTTTTCATCTACAAATTACATTTACTTAAAATTTTGTAATACCTAAAGTTCAAAAAAAACATTTTGTTTGTATTATAAAATAATGGTATTACATGAGACCATATTTCTTTGAGAAATTATATGTCAAATTTTTCATGTGCCTTATCTATGCTTCCACATTTTGCATATATGTCTATCAAAACATTTCAAACTATAATATTGAAAAAATCCCTATTTAATTATCCTTTGATGGATGTCCATACCTTATTCCAAAGCTCCCATTTTAGCATAGGTAGGAAGCATGCTAGCAAATATTATTAAAAAAATCATTTTTTGCATATCTTGCAATCCATGCATTCCATAAGATGACATCTATTTGAGGTATCATTTCAAATAATTCATATTCCTTGTATAAAATTCCAGATTTTGCATACATGTCTAATATGGAATTTTCAACTATAACATTTGACAAAAATCCCCCTTCCATTATGCTTTGAGGGATGTCCATACCTTGTTTTAAATATCCCATTTTGGAAAATGTAGGGGGATGCTACCAAAGGTTGTTGATTTTGGCTTTACACTTTCCAATTGAATTAGCTTGAAAAATTCTTAAAACTTTTTAACAAATCCATTTTTTTCATATTCTACAATCATTATGCTCCATGAGACCATATCTCATTGAGGCATTTTCCCAAAAAATCCACCTATCTTGTCTATGCTTCCACATTTTTTTACGCATCTACTAGGGTAAGCTATAACGATAAATTTTAAAAATGCCTCTATCCTTAATTATTTGACATGGATGCCCATATTCCATTCCAAATATCCTTTCTTGGTATGGGTAGGGAGGATCTTGACAAAGGTTGTAGAATTTGTCTTGACACCCTCTTATTGCATTTGCTGGGAAGTTTCCAAAACCTTTTCAACAAATCCATTTTGTGCATATCCCGCAATCATTGCAATCCATGACATATCTCTTTGATGCATTTTATCAAACAATTCACATGCCTTGTCCATTCTTCCACATTTCTCATGCATGTCTACCAAGGGAGTTGCAATTATAACATTTGACAAAAATCCCCCTTTCTTTCAATGATTTGATTGATGCCCATACCTTGTTCCAAAGGTAGGATTTTGACAAAAGTTGTGGAATTTGGATTTATACTTTCCAATTGTATTTTCTTGAAAGTTTGTAATGTCTTTAAAAAAATATATTTTATGCTTATCTTGCAATCATGGAATTCCATGAGACCACATTTCTTTAAGGCATTCCATCAAAAAATTCATGTGCTTTGTCTATGCTACCACATATTGCATACATGTCTATTTGTGGACATTATATTGGTAGGTCATACATTAGAAAATGGCTAGAGAAAAGTCACATGATAAATTCTTGCAAGGTAGAAATACTTCAAAAAAATTATCTTTTTGTTTTCCTTGTGTTCTTAGTGCACTTGTTTATTCATCGTGGTTGAGTGACATTTACTCTTCTACATGATGATTGTATGTATTTTTTAGAAGGGTTGAATGAAATATATTTCATTTATTTGTATGGATTCATTTTTTAGGAACTAATATTTGTCTCTTTATCATGCTACAAATAAAATTCTTCGTCATGCCGAGGAAATGATCAAGGATTAAACCAATAAAGGAAGAGCAAGAAGCTAAGAATGCAAAGAAAGCAACAAATATGAGACTTTGTGAGAATAGGAAATTAGACACGATTGTCGAAGATATTCCAATTGAAGAGGAACCTCAACCATCAACAAGAAATATGGTATTGGTGGCATAAAGGGAACAAATGCAAAAGCTTCATGCTATGAGAGATTTGAATACCGTAGATGGAGAAACATCCTCTACTGGAATTCAATATGGAGGGACACTATCTACCACATCTCAAGTTGAAAGTACATCATCATTCACATGTGATAAAGGAGGTATGCCATTGTTCTCATTTCAACCTCAAGGTACATCATCTATTCCATCTCCGATTGAAGGTATGCCATCTAGTCCATCTCATTTAAATATTGATGAAATTCCTAATGTTGAGATGAATTTACCTTTGAGAACACCACCTAGAATTTTGCATAGAAAGCCAAAGTATTTGATTGATATAAATGAGAATAATTTTATAGCTAATGGAAGGTAAGATTCCAAATCACACTTATAGAAGATATGCTCATAAGATTTGGAGAGTGTTCTTTGAAAATTTAAATGAGACTGCAAGATGTCAACTATTTGTTGAAATGATGTAAAGTATAAATTATAGGTTCATCATGAAGATTCTTGGATTGATAACATCAGAGGATTCAAATGAAAAATCTATTGTGACGAATCTAATGAGTGCATATGAGAGTGTGGCTAACACTTCATGCACAAAATATAGTAATGTCACACAACATGTCCTTACATAGACAATAGAATTAATCAAATGAGTAAATCTCATCTCATTAGAAAGACAAGTCAAGCATTGAGAATTAATAAAAAAAAAATTATCAAGAGCCATTGGAAGGTGCCAAAGAATCGAGAACACCAAAGCCAATGAATTACGGGAATTCTCGGGGAGACTACCACAATAAGATAAACCAATTGTTGAAGCATTGAGATCACTAATTGAAGACTTTTGGAAGAATTACACAAAGGTATCTTTGAATCAAACACAGTTTTTTGGTAAATTTCTAGAGATGTATCCTCACAAAGATATTTTGAAATGCTAAAACCTTTCTATGATGTCAATATAAATCACACAAGCACTACTTATTGTTGTAGATTATATATTGAATTTTCTAACCATTTTGATGTTTATCAGTCTATATGTTTAGATTTGAATACTAATAATGTTTTGCATGACTATGGCATACATTCCCTACCTACATCTTCAAGAGACTTCATATCAACAATTTTATGTGAAAGAGAGAAAGGTCAAATATTCTACAAAAAATTATGCTTGGATAGCACATGTCGACATTGTGGTGGCTTGCAACGTATGCCAATATGTGTACATATAGAAAGCACAAATGTGATTGGAAAAAAACTAGTAGAGTTTGGAAAGTATAAAATAGTGGCCTACAATACAAAAGATGGTAAAGAAGCAAAAAGGTGTGATTTGGTTATTCAAAATATTCCAGTGTATCAGTTTATGTCTACATTTCATGACAATATAGTGTATGGGTATGCAAGGCATACCCATAGAGCTTGATGGTTAGACTTGAAATTCAAGTTATGCAAGTACACATTTCCACTTGGTAGCATTGTTTCAATTGTCAACTTTGCAAAGAACTACAGTCTACAGCCACAACATGAGGTGCAATCATAATATTACAACTCCACATAGGCTTCTATATGTGTGCACACCACATTCATTCATACAAATGATAGTACAGAGGATGACAGAAAGATCATAAGTGTATCATTTTTATATTAGTGATGATTGCACACATTCTACAAAGTTTGTGCAAGGTTTCTTGTAGGTTTTCTACAATGATTTCGCTAGAAGGGGCATATCATTCAGTCAACATATCATAGGGTCGGATAACTATGCATCACAATTCAAGAACTTGTGGATTTCTATTGGTTGATCAGGATGCATAATATTATAGGTGTTCAACATATGTGGAACTTTTGTGAGGTCGAGCTTGGAAAGTGGAGCATGATAGTGCAAGAGAATGTGTCAAAAGAGTCATAGCATGAGAAGAGTTAAAGTATAAAGATAATGCAAAGTTGACAAATGAAAAATCAATTGTTGAGTGGTGTAATGCTTCGATGGGTCCAGGTAATGAAGGTAAGTCTTTAGTTTGTAGATTTTTTTGGTTGATAGATGATACTAACATTGCACTATATGAGGATTGTTGTACACTGATAGGATCATGTGAGCTACACTCTTTTAGAAGCTCAAATGTAGGTTCATGGAGTATCCATACACGAAAGATGGTGTGGTTTTATTCTTCGTGTACAATTCAAGCCTGAAATGAGTGTGATTCAAAGGATTGGGTTGATGAATGGTGGTTAAGTTATCTTAGCCCACTTGACATTTATTAGCCCCCGATAGCATTGGAATTGACACAGATGGAATCATCGGTTAAATTTGACCATATATCAAATCTAGTTCAACTAAGTAATATATCTATTTGCATAGTTTTTGAAATTCCTAATATTATCTTACTTTATGGTGTTTTTGTAATTATGTTGACTAATTTCATCTAATTTTCTACACATATCAATGTAGGGCATGTTTATACAGTTATTGTAGATGAATACAATGAAGAGGGAATAGATTATTACTTGTTTCATTTTGTTGAGGCCAAAAATAAATTGGAGGACCCAATTACAAATGGAGAAAACATCGAATACCCTATAGGCTCAATGGTTGTTATTGGAACATGGCTTAGAAGGTACCCACATAAGAGTGTTTATGTTTAATTGTTTCAAGACTTTGATATGCATCAGAAGATTTCTCAAACCTTGTCATGACATGCATAAGAGTGTTAATATGATATCTATCATTTGGCATGTTCATGTGAGAAACCTCAAGGAAGAACCACTTGAGCTTATCATTACATGGCTTGGCTTAGCTCATGGAGCTAGCTGCATGGCTTCCTAAAAGAAAGATATCATACATATAATGAAAAAAGAGCAACCCACAGAGGTTGACACTATTCCATTTGGCCCAAGGCCATGGCTTCTATCAGATGTACTCACAAAAGAATGAAAGCAATTGATATACAAAATTAAATTGCTATTGTTCAATAATAATGAAGGAAGGAATAGGAATAAAAACAAGTTTATATTTCTTGCATTGTTTGGATTACCTCAATATCAAATCGATTAAGCTATCCCCTAGCTTTTTCCTTCAAGCTCCTCTGCTTTTTCCTTCCTATGACCCACATTTCCCTATGTTTTTTTACCACACTACCTATGTGATTCAAAAATGGAAACAACAGTCTATATTTTTGCATTCCTAGGATGAAAGCATTATGGCCTTTCCATCGGCCACTACACAATTCAAATATAGCCTTTAAATTCATGGAAGGCCTTACTACCATCATCGTATTTGTTTTTAATTATCAACCTGATATTAGTATATGCTATCAATTATCATTTAAATTTGACACATATACATTTGAATATGTAGTAGAATATACATATATATATGTATGTATGTATGTATGCATGCATGCATGTATGTATGTGTGTGTTTATATATATATATATATATATATTCATATTTCTAAGTTTATTTGAGTGGTTCCATTCTCATTTACCATACTTTCTACATTTGCATATACACACTTATATATATAGGTATTCGAATCTTATGTACATACATGCATATATATATGTATATGTATATATATATTTATATATACATATTTACTCCCATGTATAATTGTTTGTTATGGCTTATGAGTTCCATTCAATATTACTTTCAATAGGGAACTTAAATTCAAATTTGAGCATCTATATATATATAAAGAAATTTTGTTTTGTTTCTTCAAACACAGAGTTTTAAATGGACAATTTTTTTTATATCTATAGGCCATATATTATCAAACACAAAAATAGTTCAAGTCAGGAAATTCTCATTCTCTAATATATGCAATTTTATTTAAATGCAAGTTATCATGCCCTTCTATGGTGTGTGCACCCAGATTCCAACTAGCTTACCATTTTATTTGGCTAAACAATCCTACTTCAACCATATTCTCGTCCTTCAACCTATCACTCTACAATTGCACACACTTGCACTTGCAAATTGATTAGTAGTGTTCAATTCTCAATGACATATAGAAAAATAATTTTCAGTAATTCACAAAAATCAATTATCAGTAAACTCCTTATATTCTTTTTTTTTTAATATTCTCGAATCTCCATTTAATATTTAATTGAATCCCATCAATAATTCAATTTTCCATATTTAAATAAATATGAAACAAAATTGGGTTATGAAATCATTCCCTTCTTGGAAGAGACATTATCCCAATGTCTTATAAGTTGAAAAAAAAATCATATCAAATTTTGAACATTTATGTCTATTTCATCAAATCATCAAAATATATGTCTATTTCAAAATATCAACAAAATATGTCTATTCCAACATCATATGAAATATATGTCTATTTCAAGATCATTTCAAAATATATGTTTGTTTCAACATCTCATGAAATATATGTCTATTTCAACATCTCATGAAATATATGTCTATTTCAAAATCATTTTAGAATATATGTCTATTTCAAAATCATTTTAGAATATATGTCTATTTCAACATCTCATTAAATATATGTCAATTTTAACATCATTTTAGAATATATGTCTATTTCAACATCTCATAAAATATATGTCTATTTCAACATCATTTCAAATTATATGTTTGTTTCAACATCAAAATTTTAAAACATGAAATATTAGAGTATCTCAATCCAAAATTTTCAGACAAAATTATTGTTTCTTTTCAAGAAAGAAAGTGTTGAAAGGAGCGTTCAATTTCTTTTGCATCCTCCCAAGTAGCACTATCCTCTGAGTACTGGTCCCATTGGACCTTATACTAAGCAATATCTCTACTCCATAACTTAATGTTCTGTCTATCTAGGATTCTAATGGGCTCCACTAGCACCACTCTTGGATCCTGTACATGCAAGGATTACTAATCAAGTACATGAGTCACATCAATATGATATGGCTTAAGCAAAGAAACATTAAACACATTATGAATTCAAGCCAGAGTAGGTGGTAGAGCTAGTCTATAAACAACTGGGTTAATCACTTCCAATACTTCAAACAGTCCCACATATCTTGGGGCTAATTTGGAAGACTTCCCAAAAGCGATAGAAATCTTATGAGGTTTAACTCTCAAGAAAAAATTTATCCCTGTTGTGAACTATCTAAGAGTTTGGTTCTTTTTGGCATAACTCTTTTGTCGATTTGTTGGCTCCTTCAATCTACTCTTTATGACCCTCATTTTTTTTCCATTTCCTTAAGCATTTCAGGTCCTACTAAGATCCTATCCTCCAATTTATTCCAATTGATGGGGGTTTCACACTTCCTCCCATACAAGGCCTCAAATAATGCCATGCCTAAGGATTTATGATAAGATTTATTGTAGGAAAACTATACCAAAGGAAAATATTCTTCCCACCTATACTGTTGGTCCATACAATACATTCAAAGGAGATCTTCAACTACCTAATTCACCCTCTTTGTTTTCCCGTCAGTTTGAGGATGATAAGCCAAGCTTAAATTCAATTTAATCCCCAATGTTGCATTCAATGTCATCCAAAACCTCGAGGTCATCAGTGTGTCCCTATCAGAAATGATAGTCTCTGGCACTCCATGCAAATGAAAGATCTCTTGGAAAAATTTCTTGGCCAGGGTCAATGATCCATCCTTAAGGTTTCTTGAAATGAAGTGTGCAACCTTAGTCAGCTTATCAATGACAACTAAGCTGACATCATTATTATTCTTTCTCAATGACAACACCTATACAAAATCCAAATTGATCACTTGTCATTTATACTCAGTTATGTCATGAGGATACAATAACCCGACTAGGTGTGCATTCTCAACCTTGACTCACTAGCACTCCAAGCATCTGGCTACGTACTCCACTACATTCTTCTTGAGTCTTAGCCAAAAATATAGTCTTCAACTCCACAATCATCTTAGATACACCGGGGTGTCCTGAATAGGGTGCATTGTAAACTTCTTCCAAAACTAGCTTCCTTAGCTCTCCAGATTCGAGAATATACATTCTTCTTTGGTATCTCAAAATTCCATTCGGTTTGATCTCGTACTGATCAAACCGATGATCTGAAGTATTTTTTGATAGGGAATTCTTTACTCTTTCATAATGCTCATCCCTTGGAAAATTATAAATTAATTTTCACCTCAAGTTATACCTTTTTGAGATCATGGTTGTCATATGTCTTCATCTACTGAGAGCATCAACCACTTTTTTTTCCTTCCTTTTTATATATTCTATTCCAAAGTCATACTCGCTAAGTCATTTTAGCCACCTCCTATGTCGTGCATTAAGGTTTGGTTGGGTAAATATGTATCTCAACCTTATGTGGTATGTCTTGAGTTCATATGGCTTCCCTAAAAGGTAATGCCTCCACATTTGTAAGGCATGAACCATGGCCGCCAACTCCAAGTCATGGGGCACGTAGTTCTCTTCATGTTGCTTGAGCTTCCTTTATTCATAGGTGTACCATAGAAAATGGATCATTGACATTTTCATGGTTATTTAGGTCTTTCTCTTGTGATGTTTGACTTATCTTGCTTTGATTTAATGTTGCAATGTAACTTATGCATTCACATTAGGTCCTAAACATTCAAATGACATCTTGTGAAGGTGTTGTGAAGTGTTGTAACACATTTCTACACTTTTCTAGACTCATATCATTACAATTCACCTAAAAATCACCTTTTTATCCCTTATCAAGTCCTATTCTAAAGTGTCATAAAGTCTTGTAAAAATATTTCACACTTTTCTAGGCTTGTTATCACTATTTACACCTTTCTTATGCTTTATATGACCCCTTTATGCACTCATAAGACTTAATTAAGTGTATTTTTTAATGTAAACCTGACAAACAACATTAAATGAAAGTTAATTCCTAACACCCACTTACAATCCCAAGGTGGGACCCATTCGCCATGAGTGGCGAATGAGTCCCTCTTGGCTCCAAATTCAAAATAATTCAAAATTTCTTTCAGGTTTTTATTCAAAAAGACCTTATGTCGACCTGTGATGAGGTATTGTTGGGTTATTAGGGAATAAGTGTGTATAAATAAGTTTTTTTCTTCTCATTTCAACCCTCATTCACCCATTCATTCAAGCATTCATTAAGTTCACTCATTCACTAGTTCATTCAATTACATTCAAGCATCATTCAATCAAGCAAACATCAAGCATCTTGGAGCATCCATTGTCATATTTTCAAACTTCTTCAACAAGGTTTTTGGTGAATTAGGACATTTGCATGTTGTTATTCATCTTTTCATTTCTTTATTAAGGGTTTGATTACCAAAGTGGGATTTGACCAAGGAAAATCCCTATACTCTAACCCTTAACCATTTTCCCCCTTTTGCATGTGTGTTTGCAGACATTTGTATGCAGATTTGTCAAGCAATTAGGTGTTGAAAAGTGTAAAAGAAGTCAACAAAGTGTTTCAAGTCAACTAAACCCTATTTCAAGCTTGGAGAAAACCTATAGTCAGTTTTCTATAGATTTGACTCTATCAACCCAACAAGAAGACAAGTGCGGATTTGGAGCTACAAAATTGACCTTTGAGTTACAAAATTGACCTTTGATTTTGCATATTTTTGGAGGACTAATTCTCCATTAGTGGAAAATGAGTCCCACCTGAGGGTTGAAAAAGTTAATTTTGTCATAATCTAGTTCCCAACTGTTGGAAAGCAGTTTCAGGTGTTTTTGTCAGTAGCAGGACTAATTCGCCATCAGTGGTGAATGAGTCCCACTGGTGATTTATAGTGATTTTTTCCAGTTTTCAAAGCCTTCTAGACTTAGCATTCAATTCCCAAGTGCACTTTGTTCAACCTTGTTCAATTTTGTTTGCATTTGTTCATGTTTTATTTCATTTTTGCATACCTCACCCTGTTTTCAAACATTGCATATTTTATTAGTTTTTCATTCATAATCAATAAATTTCATATCTTAGTTGCATTTAGATCATTCCATTTAGTCATAATTCCATCTTGCATCCCTTTATTTGAGTGAACCACCTCAATTTTATGGTTCTATCTCTCTCCTTTTAGGTGAAAGATCCTAAGAGTGCAAGAGAAGTAAATAGACACCCTCAAAATTGATGGTTCATTTTGGTGAACCTACATATTGAACACATTATCTTTCTAATTTCAATTGCATCTTGCATCCTAGGTTTCCTTTGCATCAACATTCAATTAGATTTTGTTTTGATTTTGTATCCTAGGGTTTCTAAAATTGCATTAGTGAAAGAATCATATAGATTTCATTTTTGCATATCAAATCATTGAAAAACTAAAAATTTACATTTGCATCCTCATTCTACATCTAAAACCCATTGAAATCATTTTAAATTTTCTGAAAAAAACCATAAAAAAAATCCATATCTGGACTCATTCACCACCCTGGGTGAATTAGTCCAATTGCATTTTCTGCATTAAATTTTTTTGCATTTTCATAGTATTTCCTACATTTTTGTTTCCTATTACTGTCTTCTTGTTTCAATTTATAGAATTTCTTTCATTAGCATTTTATTATTCCTAGTCGGCAATTACATTCACCCCATAATTTGTGGTACTTGTATGAGTGTTTGGTGCCCTATTGATAATACTTTAGTGAGATGAAGTTCTAGACTCATGGTTTCCCACAATAGCACTTTCATTATGGACCTTGGGATCTCAACAGCTCCTACTCTTGGTATGGACAATGGTGCATTAAGCATGGATACTACCACTAGTATGCCTTTACCTTCACATCCAATGCATGTTGACACACAAACTCATTCCATTCTACAAGAAAAATTCATTAGTATTCATGAGGATTTTGCACATTTGTAACAAGATTTAAGTCTTCAAAACATTTCCACCACTGCTATACCTACCATAGAAAACCTTCATCACTTGATTGAAAGTGATGATGGTTTACAAGTTATGAAAATAATTGCTAAAATATACAACAAACATGTTCCCCAATTAGCAAACATTATTGTGAGCCAAGGACGCTCTCAGATTCCTCCTCCTTCAACCATAGCATCCATACCCACCTATACCACTCCTCAAGTTACAACAACCATGCAATGGGTTAGTCATGTGACTCCTTCTTTCACTATTCTAACTAGCATTCCTAGTTCCTTTGTGGCATCGAATATTCCATCTTCTACCTTCACCCCTCTTAGTGTCCCCTTCACTTCTCCTAACATTACATACACTCCATCACCATTCTCTCTTCCCCCTCATACCACTTACACCGACCCCATGATTACACAACTCTTGAACACCGTTTCATCTATGCAACAACAAATATCCACCATAAGCCAAATTCAAAATGCTCCACCCACATATCATGTCCACAGTAGCCCATTATATTTAGAGATCTTATGAACATAGATGCCATAGGGAATTGAGATGCCTAGGTTTGAGAAGTACAAAGGTAAAGGAGACCCTACTAATCATGTTAATGCCTATACAACATTGTGCAGTGATTTTTTCCTCAACGATAAACTATTAGCCAAACTTTTTCCTAGGACATTAAAAGACACTACATTAGAGTGGTTCTCAAACTTACCTAATGATTCAATCCAATCCTTTAATGAACTCGTGAATGCCTTTATAAGTCATTTCCAAGTCCATATGACTCCCAAAAAGACAATGGTTGATTTAATGTGATGTAAACAAAACACAAATGAAAAATTAACTAACTTCATTTCATGTTATCAGTCATTGTATGCTCAAATTGATGTCAAGATTCTTGATTCACATCTTCAAACGATGTTTATCAAAAACTTGCACACTCACCTTCAAGATAAATTGACTATGATTAAATTTCCTTCATTCATGCATTTATGTACAACCCTTTGTGACTATCACAACTTAGTTACTAGTCATGATTCAAAGTCCACTTCTAATCGAGTTGAGAAGTCTAAGCAAAGCAACCAAAACAATGCACAAAACTTTAGAAAACCAAACAGATGCTTCTTATAGTTTAATTTGCCTCCTCTGCAACCAACCCAACCTGTTCAGAGTCAAGTGGGAGTTGTTAAAGCAGTAGTGCCCTTTACCTATGGGGACAAGAAGAGACAATTTACCCCCTTACCCAATACTCTCTATAACATAATGAATCAACTGCTCCAACAATAGATGATCACTTTTCCTATCGTTAAACAACTTGATACCACCAAGCCTTTACCACCCACCTTTAAACCAATTTCTTATTGTCATTTTCATCACCAAAATGGACATGAAACCAAACAATGTAAGCATCTCAAACACTTAGTTCAAGACCTCATTGATTCTGGTTGTTTTTCCATTGCAGGTGTCAATGATTAAGGAAATAAGTTAGTTGCACCCTCTAATCAGAATTTACAAATATTTACCAACCCTATGCCTAAAAACAATGTGTCATTTGTCAATGCTAGTGAACCTTCAAACACCCATGTGATGAACATTGATACAAATAATGAACAACATGATATTACTCCAAATGTTACCCAAGCTAATCTTATGGATGAACTTGTGGGTATGATAGACGTTGTCCCTCATAAGAGCCCAACCAACAAATCTCTTGATATTACTTTTTATTCTCATGATATACTTAAAAAGCTTCCCGATGGTCCACTTTACATAGCCAACCACATCTATGATAAGCCCACCAATGGGATATTAATAGATCCCACCTATGGCATGAATGTGATCATGAAATAATTTTTAGTATTACATGATCTCTATCAAGATGATTATAATAAACCAACTGCATGGATTAAAAAACATATTGGTTTTGCATGCCCTATGATCGGATTGATCGTACTCCCATTACAGATAGGACCCAAAACTTTAGATGTAACATTTTCTATTATTCCACAATCGGATCAGTTTTGTTTGTGGCTAGGTCATCCTTGGCTTCGCTCGATGAAAGATATTCCTTCAATTGTTCACAAATGTTTGAAGTTGTCGCATGGAAATGAGATATTTACCATACACCATAGTGGCTTTAATCCAGAGTCCTCTAAAGTTATTTTTTCCTTAGAAGCCTTTTAGCTTGAACCTATGGAACCCATCACCCCTCGAAGAGACTTCTTTTTCATAACCTATCAAAATTTTAAAGCCAAACGAATAGCCGAATTGTCTCTTCGTAACATGTCCCCATCCACTTTTGCTACTCCTATCCTATATGAGACCATGCTTTAGCATGAGTTCGAAACTGAACAAAAAATGCAACCTCATGAGCAACCAACCATAGACATTTCCCCTTCACCATATAAACGTCCAAGAGAAAATGAAACCAATCTTATCATGCCTCCTTGCATTAAATAATTTTATAAAGCCAACTAGAAAGTGATTGAACCATCTTCTTCGATTTATTCCCTTCTTCCCACTCTAGAAGAAAAGGAACCTATGGTGAATCAACCCACTCTTACACCTCAACAACTTCAAAATAAAATTAAAAGAAATTGTTGTGCTAGGGAGCATAGGCATCGTCATTGTCTCCTTGCTCATCAAATGCAAACCAAAAACAACAAAGAAAATCAACCTCCACCTTTGACAGAAGCAATAACTGATCGCCATGTTCCTCTTGACCTACCACAAGATATTATGATACAACCATCACAACAAAACAATCTGATACAACAACCACAACTCCTAATACATCCTTCATTAGAAATTACTCTTTGTCCTCCCATCGTGATTAACCTAGATGATGATGATGATTAGATCACTAAAATCGATGAAGTGCATAACAATTTAAATTCTTTATTTTCATCATCCATGAGCTTAAATGATAAATCTGCTACACCAAGTGAAGATCCTAGCACTTCCCCTAGTTCGGCACTTGCAATTCTTTCTTTGGACAATCAACCACACTCGCAATATACTAAACATGATTGGGAGGTATATGAATTGATAGATGGTTGACTTGCATTCACCTTGCTATCCTTTTTACACTTTCCTTTTATTTAGTTTTCTTGCATGTACATATCATGTTCCCTCGTAATGTGTGTACTTCCTCTATTTGTACCTCTATTCTTCTATAAGTCGTACATTTTGCATTTTATTTTTCTCTTTTGTTTTGTTTTTTCCTTTTGGGGATGACACAAAGGGTTGAGATGCCCTATGTCTCTTCCATGTTGACCCAAAAGGTCCATTTTCCTTTTCCTTTTTTATCTTTTCTTGTGTTTTCCCTTTTGGGGATAACTCAAGGCATTGAGACCGAAATGTCTCCTTCATGTTGACCCAAAAGCTTTTCCTTTTCTTTTTCCTTTTTTTTAATTGTTTGCTTGTTTTTTCCTTTTGGGGATGATGCAAAGTGTTGAAATAGCAATAACTCTTCCATGTTGACCCAAAACAGACTTTTTTTTCCTTTTTTTTTCACTCTCTTTGTGTCATTCTTATAGTTCTATGTGCTTTGGGGAATGATTACAGTTCTCAGCTCTTTCATAAAAACATTGCAGCAATGAACATACTGACCCCAAATCCATAGATCCCTTATGTATTTGGTGTGTTCCTTCCTAGAGGAAAACCTCCCTTTCTTTTGTTTTCTTTTTCATTTACATGATGCAGCCTAACTTAGAAACATATGACTTGGCATAGGGGCTTTCCAAGTTGGCTCTCATGTCTTGTTGTCATTTTTTTTTTGCATTTTTCCTTTGCTACTTTAAATTAATTTCTCATAGAACGGTGTGTAGCAATTCCTTTAAATTGGGGGGAATACATTTCCATCATTTCATTCACATTCTTAGTTCTTAGTGCAGCCTTGTCACTTCATACGATGTGTTTGTCACTTTGTGGATGACACTGGGTATGATGTCCTTCATAAATGTGATATATCTTAGAATATTACATTCCTCTTAGTGGTCTCATGTGATGCACTGCATCCCCTAAGTTGTGAGTATACTATTCTTTGATTGGTCCTCTCTTGGAGACGTTAGACACAATGTTCCCTAAGTGATAGACCTTGCATTCAAAATTTTCAGTAATTCACAAAAATCAATTATTAGTAAACTCCTTATATTCAAAAAAATAAATTGAATATTCTAGAATCTCCATTTAATATTTAATTGAATCTCATCAATAATTAAATTTTCCATATTTAAATAAATATGAAACAAAATTGGGTTATGACATCCTTCCCCTCTTGGAAGAGACATTTTCCTAATGTATTATAAGTTGAAAAAAAAATCATATCAAGTTTTGAACATTTATGTCTATTTCACACATCATCAAAATAAATGTCTATTTCAACATCTCAACAAAATATATGTCTATTTCAACATCATATGAAATATATGTCTATTTCAACATCATTTCAAATTATATGTTTGTTTCAACATCAAAATTTTAAAACATGAAATATTAGAGTATCTCAATCCAAAAATTTCAAACAAAATTATTGTTTCTTTTCAAGAAAGAAATTGTGGAAAGTAGCATTCAATTTCTTCTGTATCCTCCCAAGTAGCACTATCCTCTAAGTATTGGTCCCATTAAACCTTATACTGAGCAATATCTCTACTCCATAACTTAACATTGCATCTATCCAAGATTCTAATGGGCTCCACTAGCACCACTCTTGGATCCTGTAACTGCAAGGCTTACCAATCAAGTACATGAGTCACATCACTATGATATGGCTTAAGAAAAGAAACATGAAACACATTATGAAGTTGAACTAGAGTAGGTGGTAGAGCTAGTCTATAAACAACTAAGTTAATCAATTCCAAGACTTCAAACGGTCCCACATATCTTGGGGCTAATTTGGAAGACTTCCCAAAAGCGATTGAACTCTAGCGATTGAACTCTTATGAGGTTTAACTCTCAAAAAAACTTTTTTCCCTACTGAAAACTATCTAAGAGTTTGATTCTTGTTGGCATAACACTTTTGTTGGTCTGCCAGCTCCTTCAATCTTCTCTTTATAACCCTCATTTCTTCTACCATTTCCTTAAGAATTTCAGGTCCTACTAAGATCTTGTCCTCCAATTTATCCCAACTAGTGGGGGTTTGACACTTCCTCCCATACAAGGCCTCAAATAGTGCCATGTGTAAGGATGTATGATAGGAGTTATTGTAGGAAAACTAAACCAAAGGAAAATATTCTTCCCACCTATATTGTTGGTCCATACAATACATTCAGAGGAGATCATCGACTACCTGATTCACCCTCTCTATCTACCCATCATTATGAGGATGATAAGCTAAGCTAGCATTTAATTTATTCCCCAATGTTGTATTCAAGGTCATCCAAAACCTTGAGTTCATCTGTGTGTCCCTATCAGAAATGATAGTCTCTGGCACTCCATGCAAATGAAAGATCACCTAGAAAAATTTCTTGGCCAAGGTCAACGATCCCTCTGTAAGGTTTCCTAAAATGAAGTGTGCAACCTTATTCAACTTATCAATCACAACTAAGATGACATCATGCTTATTCTTGCTCAATAGTAACCACTATACAAAATCCATACTGATCACTTGCCATTTATACTCAATTATCTCATGAGGATACAATAACCCAGCTAGGTGTGCATGCTCAACCTTGACTCGCTAGCACTCAAAGCATCTGGCTATGTACTCCACTACATTCTTCTTGAGTCTTGGCCAAAAATATGGAGTCTTCAACTTCGTGATCATCTTAGATACACTAGGTGTCTTGAATAGGGTGCATTGTGAACTTCTTCCAAAAATAGCTTCCTCATCTCTCTAGATTTGGGAATATACATTCTTCTCTGGTATCTCAAAATTCCATCCAATTTGATCTCATACCCATCAAATCGATGATCTGAAGGATTTTTTGATAGGAAATTCTTCACTCTTTCATAATGCTCATCCCCTGGAAAATTCTAAATTACTTGTCACCTCAAATTAGACCTTGTTGAGATCATGGTTGTCATATGTCTTCATCTACTGAGAGTATCATCCACTCTATTTTCCTTCCCTTTTATATATTCTATTCCAAATTCATACTCGCTAAGGAATTCTAGCCACCTCCTCTATCATGCATTAAGGTTTGGCTGGGTAAATATGTATCTCAACCCTATGTGGTATGTCTTAATTTCAAATGGCTTCCCTAAAAGGTAATGCCTCCACATTTGTAAGGTGTGAACTATGGCCGCCAACTCCAAGTCATGCGGCACGTAGTTCTCTTCATGCTACTTGAGCTTCCTTGATTCATATGTGTACCATAGAAAAATGGATCATTGAAATTTTCATGGTTATTTAGGCTTTTCTCTTGTGATGTTTGAATTATCTTGCTTTGATTTAATGTTGCAATGTAACTTATGCATTCACATTAGGTCTTAACATTCAAATTATGACATCTTGTGAAGGTGTTGTGAAGTTTTGCAACACATTTATACACTTTTCTAGACTCATATCAGTAAAATTCACCTTAAAATCACCGTTTTATCCCTTGTCAAGTCTTGTTCTAAAGTGTTGTAAAGTCTTATATAATAAGATTTCACGCTTTTCTAGGCTTGTTATTACTATTTACACCTTTCTTATGCTTTATATGACCCCTTTATGCACTCATAAGACTTAATTAAGTGTATTTTTTAATGTAAACCCGACAAACAACATTAAATTCAAGTTAATTCCTGACACCCACTTATAAGCCAAATGTGGGACCCATTCACCATGGGTGGCGAATGAGTCCCTCTTGGCTCCAAATTTAAAATATTTCAAAATTTCTTTCGGTTTTTAATTCAAAAAAACCTTATGTTAGCCTATGATGAGGTATTATTAGGTTATTAGGGAATAAGTGTGTATAAATAAGTGTTTTTCTTCTCATTTCAATCCTCATTCACTCATTCACTAGTTCATTCAGTTACATTCAAGCATCATTCAATCAAGCAAACATCAAGAATCTTGGAGCAGTCATTTCCATATCTTCAAACTTCTTCAACAAGGATTTTGGTGAGTTAGGAAATTTCCATGTTGTTATTCATGATTTCCTTCTTCATTTCATTTCATTTCTTTATTAAGCGTTTGATTACCAAAGTGGGATTTGACCAAGGAAAATCCCTATACTCTAACCCTTAACCATTTTCCCCCTTTTGCATGTGTGTTTGCAAACTTTTGTATGCAAATTTTTCAAGCAATTAGGTGTTGAAAAGTGGAAAATAAGTCAAAAAAGTGTTTCAATTCAACTAAACCCTATTTCAAGCTTGGAGACAACCTACAATCAGTTTTCTACAGATTTGACTCTGTCAACCCGACAAGAAGACAAGTGTAGATCTAGAGCTACAAAATTGAATTTTGATTTTGCAATTTTTTGGAGGAGGATTGATTCGCCATCAGTGGGGAATGAGTCCCACCTAAGGGCTAAATTTTTTTTTTTTTAGAATCCAGTTCCTAATTGTTGGAAAGAAGTTTCAAGTGTTTTTGTCAGTAGCAGGACTAATTTGCCATTAGTGATGAATGAGTCCCACTAGTGATTTACAATGATTTTTTCCAATTTTCAGATCCTTCCAGATTCAGCATTCAATTCCTAGGTGCACTTTGTTCAACCTTGTTCAATTTTGTTTGCATTTGTTCATGTTTTAGTTCATTTTTGCATACCTCACTGTGTTTTCAAACATTACATATTTCATTAGTTTTTCTTTCATAATCAATAAATTTCATAGCTTAGTTTCATTTAGATCATTCCATTTAATCATAATTCCATCTTACATCCATTTATTTGAGTGAACCACCTCAATTTTAGGGTTCTATATCTCTCCTTTTAGGTGAAAGATCCTAAGATTGCAAGAGGAGTACATAGACACCCTCAAAATTAATGGTTCAATATACCACCATTTATCTATCTTGCATTAATATATGTGATTACTGTAAATCTCCCATTAGGATCAAGGATAGTTAGCATTGGAACTATTGTGAGCCTCTCCTTCAAGAGTCGGAATGCTTGTTTCCATTTCTCAGTCCATTCAAACCACGTTCCTTTCATTTTGAGTTTGGTAATAGGAGATGCAATTTGGGAGAACCCTTGAAAAAAATTCCTATAGTATCCTGCGAGGCCCATGAAGCTATGAACTTCTAATACATTCTGAGGCAATGGCCATTCCATGATTGCCTTTGAAAACTCCTTCCACTTAAATGATATGGCCCAAATGGTGCACTCTATCCTAATAGAATGAACACTTGGATAGCTTCCCAAAGAGTTTCCTTTCTTTTAGTTGTTGGAAAACTATCCTCAAATATTTTTCATGCTCTTCGACAACCTTTGAGTAGACTAAAATGTCATCAATAAAGATCAGAATAAAATCATCCAAGCAGTCTATAAATACACTATTCATAAGGTTCATAAAGGTTGTTGGTGCATTGGTTAAACTAAAATGGACCACTATGAACTTGTAATTCCCATGTTGAGTTCTAAATGCAATCTTTGAAATATATCCTTCCTTAATCCTTAATTGATGGTACCCCGATCTGAGATCTATCTTGGAGAGCATTGTTGCTCCCTTCATTTGATCAAAAAATTCATCAATACTCAGAAATGGATACCAGTTCTTGATGGTAACCTTGTTCAACATCTGATAATCTATGCACAAACACAAGGTCCCATCCTTCTTTTTCACAAAAATAGTTGACGCTCCCCAAGGAGACACACTAGGTCTCATGAGTCCATTGTCCAACAATTCCATTAGTTGGGCCTTCAACTCATAAGGTTTTGTAGTGGTCATTCGATAAGGTGCCTTGGATTGAGGCTCAGCTCCTGGAACTAGGTCGATAGAAAATTTGAATTCCCATTTTGGATGCAATTTCATAAGTTCTTTAGGGAATATATCTTGGAACTCCTTGAGAATAGGATAATCATCTAAATATGGCTCCTTGTTTTCTGGATTACTAACATACATTGCATAAATTTCACACCCCTTGCAATGAGCCTTCTTAAGCTGCATTGCAGAAATTTGTCTAAGCTCTAAGGCTCTCTACATTCCACAAACTTCAATTGGGTTTCCATAATCATCTAGACAGTTAACCACCTTATCCTCATAGTTCACTAGAGCTTTATGCTCATCTAACCAATTTATTCCCAAAATCACATCATATGAACCTAAGGGTGCCACATACAAGTTGCCTAAGTTTGAAAAGTTGGAAGCTCTAACTCACTGCAAAAGAGACAAGTATCTACCCTCCACTCTACTTGATTATCGTACTAGATTTTCCATGAGTTTTCCATGTACCTAGGTCTAATGGGAATCTTAGATATAATTCTAGGATCTACAAAACATTTAGTATCTCTAGTATCAATTAAGATAGAGACACATTGGCCATAGAGCTTACTTGTTAGCTGAATTGGTAAAGCCTGGTATTCTACCTATCTTTTGTCCATAGTAGTGTGGATCTGGTTAGTTTGTTGGTATCTTCCTTCCCTTCGAGGCTTTAATGGCTAAGGAAAATTTGAGGCATAATGATCACCCCCACAAGTATAGCATCCATCTCGAGGTCCTTTACACCCTCTAGGATTGTCCTCTTTAAAGCCCTTCTACTTTTGGTCATCCTTACCCTTACCTTTATTTGCTTTCTTGCTCTTTCCACCATTTCCATCTTCACCCTTGTCTTGCTATTCACTTCCCCTCTTGAGGTTACGAATCTAATGGCTCTTGTCTCCCTTATGAAATTTCTTCTTCCCATAATGAGACTTAGAACTCGAATCACTATGAAGATTTGATAATGGTTACATCTTTTGTTCCTGTTTGGTGTCTTTTTGAAAGACTTCATTCATGGTCTGAGGCTCGTGCATGTCCACCTTGGATCCTATGTGGGGTCTGAGTCCCATTATGAATTTTTAGATATGGAACTGTTCATCCCCCTAATATTGAGGTACATACTTCAACAAGTTTGTGAACTTTTCCCAATACTGAATCATAGTCATATTTCCCTGGGTCAAGTTTTGAAATTCTATCACTTTCTTGTCAAAGAAAAGTTGTGGTAGCCATCTTTTTCCTAAAATCTTGGAGGAAGAGTCCCCAAGTGATCTTAGCAAGTTGTAGGTTTCATTCCAACTTCTCATTATCCCACCATGTCACTGCTTCACCTAAGAGATGATACGTAGCCTATTCCACATTAGTTTGTTCAGAAAGATTACGAAGCCCAAAGTATTTTTCCATCTCTACAATCCAAGATTCAACTTTGGTTCTGATGGCCTTACCATTGAACTTGGGTGGTGCTACTCTTTTGAGGTCTTTTCCAATCTCCTCCTTAATTCATCCTTGTGGACCTACCCCTAGACCACCATTTCCATGATTTCCTTCTACATTCCTACGGTCTTGGTCCTCTCATGCCACTTAGACTTTTTTCTCAATAAGATCCATGAGAGACTCTTGTCGATTTAGAAGCTCTATAATTTGCTCCAATCTCTTATTTGGTATGTTATTAGAACCACTACCACCCTTGTCTTGCCTAGTGGTCACCATGATGTCTCACACTTATCCTACATCATAGTTACATTTATCGCATCTCAACACAAGGTTCTAAAAATAATTATTCTTTACAAAATCACATAATTTTCATATGCATACACTCCTCAACATAGAAGAAATACACATTCATGCATCATACACACATTCAGAGTTTCTTTTGAACACACTAAAATATCATTTGATTTTATTTATATTTAAGTTGATTCAATAGACCCTTATTTACAAAAGACTTAGAGTTACATTACTCTAATTTCTCGGTGTTAGATAAAGGAAATTCCTCAAGGTTATCATTAAGTTTACATCAAACTTTATAGAATTGGATGGTTGAGCATGTAGGCTCTCCTTTTCCTCTTTAGGCAACAAGAGTACATTGGTTCCACACCCTAGAGGCCAGCCCTGAATTGCGAAAGGCTTCTTGATTTTAGGCATTCACTTCTCTTCAATCTTCAAGCCTCTCTCTATCTTGAGTCACGTAAGAGCTTGATCTAGAGTTTCTTCATTATAAATTTCTGGAAAATCCTCCTTGGTGTTTCCTTCATTTATGTCATTCTTGTGTGGGATTCTAACATTTTTCCCTTTCCTTCGTCCTGCCTTTGACCTTCCCATTCATGTATTCAATTTAGATTTGGTCAATCCTCAAGGCTTCTAGTTTGGGTCAAGGGTCAACTACCCTAAACAACTATGGTAGACTCAAAAGGCCTAAAGCTAAACCTTAAGATTTGATACCAAATGTATAGCCCATTCCTAATTATTACTTAATTAACATTTTTGTAAATGACACATGAATATACTTCAAATTAAAGACATAATCAGTGGCTAAAGTAAATCATAGCTACACATGTCCATTTAAGATGAGTCAAATATTCTTATATTCACTTTAAAAGTCAAATTACAATATTAGTTTCACTTGGATCCTAAGGCCACATTGTCATTACATAGTATATTTTCTATTAAGTACATAAATGATTTTTATATTTTCTATTAAGTACATAAATGATTTTTACATCAAGTTACATCATAGACTATAGTAGTTTGGTGCACAACTAAGGTTATTCTTCAATGCTCGCCTCTACTAGTATACGAGAACATGGTTGAAGCACTTTACTGCCAAACCACGAAGCTTAAGCTTCCTTGGTATTCTTTCAATTTGAAGAATTCCTGACCTTGCACGGAAATTTTAGCAAGAGAACAACCTGCACGGTGGAATCTAGTGTGTGCCCAACATCAACATGCAATTTCTATCTATATGCTAGAAAATAAAATGCAAGATCTAATGCTAGGAATGGCATAGAGTGAAATCATAGAGTTCATCCATACATAAATAATGAAAAACATTTCTTGTCCAAGCATAAAAGTGTGTTGCAACAACAAAAAACAATAGGTTCTGGTAAAGCAAACCTATACTCTCTAACTCCATTTCGGCACCCATCCCGGAAGGTAACTTTCTACTAAACAGCTATCTATCCTCTAGCAACAACTACCCATAGATGCTCTAGTCAACAAAGGTATCACTATTCTATTTCAATAATTCAAATTACTTCTTCATAAATTTCTATCAAATTATAAAGTAAGCTCAATCTGAGAAAAAAAAAATTATGATTCACGGAGTAATTCATCATTCAGTCACTTCATTCTTATGACTAATTTCAACTTATCATCTCAAGAATTTTTCTATTATAATAAAAGTACTAAAACAAAAACAAAAGAAGGTATATCATAAGTATGTGTGTGTATACACATATATGTGCCTACTAATGTTTGAGTTTGTGCATACATTCTGAAAAAAATTCATTAATTTAGATTGCAAATTTAGACAATATTCTATTTGACCTTTCGTTGTCAAGTGAACAGTATAGGTCTTTCAGTTTCATACATATTGTTTGAGCATGCATTTATTGTTTCCTACTAAACAGTTGCAAAACTAGTTATTTGCTTATGTACATTCTTGGATTAAAAAGAAGAAATATATTTTTCCTACTATATAATTATAAAAAACTTGCTCACATATGCACATTTATCATTCAAACACTTATGAATCAAATAGAGTTGCAATGCGATAAAGCATTCATATTCTCTTTTCTATAATTTAGTTTTATGAAAAATCCATAGTATCATTTCTCTGTTATAGATCTCAAGTTGTTCTTATAAGAAATGAACACTTTTACAAGCATATGATTCACTAACAATTACAAGAAACAGTACAATTCTTTCACATTGTACAAAAAACATTGAAGTAAAAATCTACCTTGTAACATACATAAGGATAGTATGTCAATATTCATAAAATAATTCTTGCCTAGTAGGCTATAACATCAAACTATGGTTACTTTGAGTTAACCATTTCCTAATAGTCAAGATCATCATAATTATATTTGAAATTTTACCTATGTAATTTACTATCTTATTACCATGCATGCAAGGGTATTCTACATGCTAACCTTGATTTCATTTCAACATGATTTTCATTCCACCCTCCTCATTGAACAGGGTCAAGTTCATAGCAAAGACAACCTATATTCATTCAAGGATTAAAAACAATAAACATAGGCTTTCCCATTTATTGTTATTGACCCATTTTAATATCAGGGTTCGATATAAATTTGTAATAAAATACAATATTCATAGGGGTGTCTTATTTCCCTCAAGTCGTACTCAATCCCATATAAAGAATAAGAGGAATCACTTACATTGTCATCGAATTTATTTATAATAGCCCTATGGGCTCAACATTTATAAATAACAAGAGTTTAAGATTGGATCTTGAAGCATTATGAGCCTTGGCCAGCCACTAGGGTGGTGAATAGTCACAAGATAGAGATTCACAAGGTTAAAAACCCTCTTCTAAGGGAATCCTTAATCAATCCCCATCATGGTTTAATCACAATGAGATACAATAAATGGTGTAAATAATATGATAGCCATCATTTGGCATGCTCATGTGAGTGGCCTCAAGGAAGAACCACCTGAGCTTACCATTACATGGGTTGGCTTAGCTCATGGAGCTAGTTAGATGGCTTCCTGAAAGAAAGATCTCATACATATAATGCAAAACAAGTGACCCACAAAGGTCAAAACTATGCCATTCATCCCAAGGCTATGGCTTCTATCAGATGTACTCATAGAATAGTGAAAGCAATCAATATACAGAATGAAATTGCTATCGTTCGATAATAATGAAGGAATAGGAATAAAAACAAGTTTATATTTCTTCCATGGTTTGGATTACCTCAATATCGAATCGGGTAAGCTATCCCCTAGATTTGTCCTTCCTACAACCCACCATTCCCTATGTTTTTTGCCACACTGCCTGTGTGTTATTCAAAAATGAAAACAATAGTCTATATTTTTGCATGCCTAGGGTGGAGGAATTATGGCCTTGTCATTGGCCACTACATAATTCAAATATGTTAGTGTAATTAAATTAATTATTACACTGGCATAAGTTAACTTAGGTCATATATCATTTATTCCTAGGTTGCAGTTTTAATAAATCACTTAATAAATGGGATAATATTCCCTTCCTTGTTTGTAGGGATAAGATTCCTTCTATAAGATGAGTTGTCCTTCTAGAACTTATCTCAACATTTAATAATTTTCTAGATAGGGTTCACATGTTGTCACATGTTGTTAGATCAAGATAGATGGCAACATCTCATGCATCTTAGGTTTTCTCTTTTTCCTATATATTCATGGCATCTTGTATATTTGTAATCAATCCAATCTCATAATGTAGATCAATAATAGAATCTCCATTAATGTGCATGCCTAGTTGCAACACTTTCTATGTGGTTGATTATCTTTCTTGGAAAAGGTCCTCCATTAAAGACTGCAGCTTCAAGGACCCTGTGCATCCATAATCTCAACATGGTATCAGAGCTTGTCCAGTGAAATGTCAACCCTTGATCAAGAAAGTTGGTGTGCAAGATTCTTTGCAGGCTTGAAGGTTTCCATTGTAGGCTACTTGACTCCACTCGGGGACCAAGATGATTTCTGAAGCAGATAGATTCAAATCCGACCTCAACATTGTCTTCAGAAGGCCTCAAAACCCTAGGATCGCCTGCCCATTCATCAAAATTGGATACATCAACTTGGGAGCCATCAGAGGTATTTTTGGGTTTTCAAAATCAATCATACTATCCATACAATTTGCAGTAAAAAAATCACCCAGTCAGTTGTCCTCTAAGGCAAAAAAAATTTAGAAGTAGGTCATTTTTTGTTTCAAAAAATCTGGCAATTATTCTATATTGTTTGGCAATATATATATATATATATATATATATATATATATATATATATATTGTGGGCCTATTTTTCTATAGTTTGCAAAAAAAATGGAGCGACTGGAATTAAATTCGCTAGTCGGCATCATCCCTTTTAATCTGCAGACTATATTATTCGACATTATTTTGGGTTATATTTTCTTCGTTGGCATTCAAATAAGGGTTTAATTTTTTTTTTAAATCATCGGCATATCGTATTTGATCGTCAGAATTCTTTATATTTTTGGTCGATATATATATAATAGCCTTTTTATTTTTTAATTGCACATATATGCAATATTAAAAAGTCAAAACAAATTAGTTATGTCGGCATTCACAATAATTTTTTTGCAGAGAAGTTTTTGGTCGGCTGATTGTAGAAGAGTACTACGGCCGGACTTGTCACATCCCACCCGCCATACTCTAAGGACACGACATATCTGTAGGCCCTCCATTCTCTCCAGCGCCGACCTTGCTCATAGATTTTTGGTTCCCACCGTCCGCTCACTTCTCCCATCGTCATTGAATGTTTTCGGCCACCATTCCATCACTGGATTCATCAACTGCTGGTTACTCTTCTCCCACCAGCCCATGTTCTATCCTACCACTAGTGAAGTCTTACCATCGGCAAAGTCATCCAGTCAGTCCCTCGCCGATGACCACCGAAATCTACTTTGAGCCTCACCCTTCAAGGTAACAATCACATCCAAGACCATGGGCTCTGTTTTGTATGGTGGCCCCACTTGCTCCAGCTGCTCGGCCAAGTTGTTCAATCCCGCCACCACCATTAGGATGGTGCTGATTTTTTTTGCCTCTTTTTTCACTACGGTCATATTGGAGACCAAGTGCTAGCGCCTAAGGGGCTAATATTTTGCACCTCATTAGCCTACAAAGTGCCTAATCAAGGCATTTTTTTCATTTTATCATAACTTTCACCCACGGTGGCAAAAATTGACAAACGAGATACTATCGAAAAGGTAATTCCGAGCACTTTCCAGTGGTGAAATCCATTCTACAAAAAAATTCTTGCAGAAAATTCTACATCCAACTGAAGACAAAACCCTAATTCGGACATAAAGGCTCGTATCTTTACAACTATTCATCAGATTCTAGTGGCATCAAGAAATATTTTCAGAGCTTTTTTCATCAGTCTAGACCGCTTGATCAGTTTCAGCTCTAGGTACTCTTGCATTGATTTTCTCAGTTTGGTGCTTTTGTTCAATAACTTGGATATCCTGAAGCTTGGGAAAAGTTTTTTTTTATCTGAGTACCATCACTTCAATTGTACATCATCCTTAGAATTCTTTATTTTCTGTTGAAGGTCATTTTTCTTTGTATTTTGGAGAAATTTCATTATGGGGCTTGCATATACTCCTTCTTTGGTTATGTTGCATAAGGGTAACTATTCACAATGGCAAGATGGGATCAGCCACCATCTCCAATCACTTGTTTTATTGCCACATTTGTATGGTATAGTTCCCTTGTCCAAGTGAAGGTGTTCAAAAATTTGCTTGGAGTTGCAGCAGGTACATTGTCTTGGAGATTATTGCTATGCAAGTTGATTGTGATGTTTTGAATACTATTGATCATTTTGATTGTCCTCACATCCTTTGGACTAATCTTTGGGAGATATATGGAGATTCTGAAACTCCACCATTCCCTGATTATCATGATTCAGAATGTCATTCCTAAGATCAAGTACCCCACGATGATATTGTTGTGCAGGAGGTTGATTGCCTTGAATCTTCTAAAGAGGTTGAAAAGGTTCCTTTAGATACTTCTTCTCCATCAAAGACACTTGGTATCCCTTCACATTCAGTGATTCCTTTTCCAGATTCATTGATTGAGGCTTCCACCATCATCATTCATCAAGACACCTTCAATTTTCTAGACTTGACATCACAGGATGACTTTGTTTCAGGTATCACTGACTTGGTTACTTCTACAAGTTTGGAGGACATTCTTGAGGGGGTATCACTCCTCTATTCAAATCCCACTTTGGAGAGTTTTATTGAGTCTCCTCATTCCTTTGTCTCGACCTTGATTAGGATCTAGAGACTATCTTGGAGGAACTTGGTTTCTCTTCAAAGATTTCATCTTTGAGACTTCTTCCTTGTCATTCCATTCAAGATTTGAGGTTTCTTCAGCATCCACCATTGGATTTGTTTCTTCCTAGCAGAAGACTTGTGGTTTGGATACATTTTTTCTTTAGACTCCTTTTAGTGGTTTTGAAGACACTTCATTTAGGGGGGAAATCAAGTCTCCATAATTTTCATCACATCTCAGTCTTTGGATATTGTTCAACGTCAGTTTTTGCATCATCCTGATTGTGGCATCTTTATCTTCAGGCAAGGATACATCTGAGTAGATTTCAGTGACACCATCATCATCCGCATACATCCTTCCTTCCTTTAATTCCTAACCGGAATGGGAAGCATCACTGCAGTTGCACTTGGTTTTGTTTCTTTTGAAAGGGAGACAAGTTGTTTTTTGACATTGGATCATGTTTTGTCTTCAAACACTTACCATTTTTGTAGGTGATCACATCTTTTGGGGGGGCTATATAGTCTCTCTCCTTCCCTCTGATGGGGGGGCTATTGTATTGTATCCATGTGATGGATGGTGTACTTGGGGGGTATTTGGGAGTCCTCCATCCTTCCCATCCTATCTCACTTTTTTTTTGCATTTGCATCTCCTTTTTGGAGATGGGTTTTGTTCCCACTGGGTTTTCCCCTTTTCTCTAGTTGTGGGAGATTTTTCTGCATCATCTTCATGTACATGGGTGCCTAACATGGCCTCGTAGCTGGGACCCATCATTGATCATCTTTGCATAATCATTGTGTTTTCCTCCCTAAGTTGAACTTAGGGGGGTTGTTAGTGTAATTAAATTAATTATTACACTAGCATAAGTTAACTTAGGTCATATATCATTTAGTCCTAGGTTGCATTTTTAATAAATGGGATAATATTCCCTTCCTTGTTTGTAGGGATAAGATTCCTTCTAGAAGATGAGTTTTCCTTCTAGAACTTATCTCAACATTTAATAATTTTCTAGATAGGGTTCACATGTTGTCACATGTTGTTAGATCAAGTCACATGGCAACATCTCATGCATCTTAGGTTTTCTCTTTTGCCTATATATTCAAGGCATCTTGTACATTTGTAATCAATCCAATCTTATAATGTACATAAATAATATAATCTCCATTATACATGCCTAGTTGCAACACTTTCTGTGTGGTTGATTATCTTTCCTGGAAAAGGTCCTCCATTAAAGACTGTAGCTTCAGGAACCCTCTGCATCCATAATCTCAACAAAATATAGCCATTAAATTCATGGCAGGCCTTACTACCATCATCATATTTGTTTTTAATTATCAACCCGATATTAGTATGCCATCAGTTATCATTTAAATTTGGCACATATATTTTTGAATATGCATTCAAATATACATATATATATATGTATGTATATATATATATGGGTGATCCCACAATACTGGTTTACAATTTTTGGGAGATCCTGATTTTTGTTGAAATCACATATTTTTAGAAAATATAATGATTTAAGCCTTGGAAAGTTCCATTTAAAGGATTCCAATTGAAGAGGCTTTGATAAAACCACCTTAGATCAAACCCCCTTGGATAGAACCCTGCTAGTTTTAAACCATACCTATAACAGAGTCTCCTTTGCACCTATCAAAATGTTGATAAAAAACCACTTTTGATTTACCTTTTGGGGGATCAAATGAATTCATTTAAATTTTATTTTTGTAAGTATATAGTCCTTGTTATAAGCTTCCCAAAAAGTATAATTTTAAATAAATTTAATTTTATTATTATATTTATTTTTTATTTATTGTGAATGTAGGTTTTTCACCCAAAATCAATCTCTTTGTTCTGTACATGTTGAAAAATAGCAGATTATCAAAAAAAAATTGAAAAATATCAGTGCACTAGATATTTAATTCCTTGATCCAACAAAAATAAATAAAAATTGATACATACAAAAAAAGTTATGTTGTATGCAGTCTGTCTATGTCTGAATTGTAATTGGTTTGACTTCGAAACTTGATTAAGGAAAAAATTCAATAGAACACTATGAAACCAAATGAAAGTGCTAGATATCATAGTTACAAATCTAAATTCAAAAAAAATAGAATTTTATCCTTCATGGAAAAAAAGTTATGTTGTATATGGTGAGCATCACTCCTTAAAAATGGTGTTTACTGAAAAAAACTAGTTTTCGAAGGAGATGGAAAAAGAAGTGCAATCTAATTCCAAAAACTTTGAAAAAATATATTTAGAATCTATAGACAAAATTTCACAAATCACTTGTTTTCATCGTCTTCAAATTCCTCACGTTTTAGCCACTATAGGTGCTCGAAAGTGAAGATTTAGTTAGAAAAAATTAGTTCAGTGTCTAGTTTGGCCAAAAATTGTAAGCCAGTATTGTGGGATCACCCATATATATATGTGTGTGTGTGTGTGTATTCTTATGTACATACATGTATATATGTATATGTATATACATATATGTAGGTATTTGAATCTTTTGTACATATATGTATATGTATATGTATATGTATATGTATATGTATATGTATATATTTATATATACATATTTACTCCCATGTATAATTTTTTTGTTATGGCTTACGAGTTCCATACAATATTACTTTCAATAGGGAACTTAAATTCAAATTCAAGCATCTATATATATATATTTTATTTTGTTTCTTCAAACATAGAGTTTTAAATGGACAATTTTTTTTATATCTACAATCCATATATTTTCAAACATGGAAATAGTTCAAGTCAAAAAATTCTCATTGTCTAATATATTAGTTTGATTTAAATGCAAGTTATCATGCCCTTATGTGGTGTGTTCACCCAAATTCCAACTGGCTTACCATTTGATCTGGTTAAACAATCCTACTTCAACTGTATTTTCATCCTTCAACCTATCACCCTGCAACTATACACACTTGCACTTGCAAATTTATTAGTAACATTCAATTCTCAATGACATATAGAAAATTATTTTTTAGTAATTCACAAAAATCAATTATTAGTAAACTCCTTATATTCAAGTTTTTTTTGAATATTCTAGAATCTCCATTTAATATTTAATTGAATCTCATCAATAATTCAATTTCCCATATTTAAATAAATGTAAAACAAATTGGGTTATGACTGCAGTTGAAAGTTAGACCTTTTGTTTCTATATTTCAAGTTTACATATGTTTTGGTTCCAAATTTACATATGTTAATCTTTTTTGTTACTGCATTTTTACACATATATAGTGAACATTGGGTAGATTATGTGCATATTTATGGTTTCACCATTTGACCCTCTTGAGACCTTAATTTTCAAATTTAAACTTTTCAACCCTAGATCAGACTTGGGAGACCCTTCCTCAACCATAATTTCACCTGAAACATCCTCGTGTCTATCTAGATTCTAATCCTTTTTATCAAAATCCCCATTTCTCCCTCTTATCAATACAAACACATATCATCCTCACAACCTCCCATATCAAAATATCAATAACCACCCTTCATAACTAGAGCAACAAGAAGTAGAATGCATGAAATGAAAAAAGGAATCTTCTCTTGATAAGTTGAGGAAGGTGTGTGTACAATATGTGCAATGGGAAAATGACAATGCAAAACTAGAGGTAGCAAGTACTAGAATGCATGAAATAAAAAAGGAATCTACTCTAAAAACACTTGAAAAGAAGTAGACCAAAGTGAATGAGACATATAATGTATTGAATGAAGATATTCTTCTTGCTCTCCAAAAGTTTCAAGGAAGGTTCCTATGCAATATGTGGAATGGGAAAATGCCAATGGAGAAGTGGAAAAACTCAAGAAGTTTCGTATTTGGTAAGAATTTGAGCAGGAAAAGAAAGTGAGAGATGATGCTATAGGTGGATTTGAACAAAAGAAGTCAAAGATTCCTAAACTTAAGATTTCTATGGAGAAAATACAACTATAAATAGATGATAAGGAAGAAGCAATATCAAATGTAAGTGCAAAAAAAAGAGTATCAGTGCAGTGGACACATGAAAGTATTCAAGACATTGAAAAATCTATCAAACAAAGGGATGTTATAGTCCTCAGTGTTGATGACAAAGTAGCTAATCTAAAGCTCAAAGTAAAAGATATGAAAAAGAAGTTAGAAGATCATGAAAAGGAATACCATGGGGTTTTAATAGGTAAGAACAGTAGAGATGAGGAAAAATGTGTGGATGGTCAAGTTGCAAATGCAAAAGCAATAGTTGGAAGTATTGAAATTGAAGCAAAACAACTGAAGACTAAAATTAACCACTTAGAAAAGGAATTAAAAGATAAGAAGAAGATTTTATTGTCAAAAAAAAGAGGTTAGTCTTCTATAAAAACACTTGAAAAAGAAGTAGACCAAAATAAATGAGATAGATAATGTATTCAATGAAGAGATTCTTCTTACTCTCAAGAAGTTAAGGAAGGTGTGTGTGTAGATTCTTCTATGTTCGTCGTGCGATCAAACTAACAATTCCAACACATTCAGATGGGTAGTTTTACACTAGGAAAGGTCCTATTTCACACCCAAACATGTTAGAATAGTTTGAGTTACATTATATCGGTGAAGTTTGTTAAGAGACCAAAGTGCAAAAAGGAAACAATCTTTCACAAGCTATAACTCAGAAACTATGTCACTTAGAAACATTTTGTTTGAGGGTATGAGATCATGTAGGGCGCCTCTATAATAACCTCTCTCATTTTTTGATATCTCTAAGGTGTTTTCCTAATGGAAAAAGTGTCAGATGCATGTAGTGTAAAGTTACAAGGTGGTGTAACTTTCATTTTATTCATTATGTGATCAAACCGACAATTCCAACATGTTCAAATAGGTGGGTTTATGCTAGGAAAGGTCCTATTTTGCACTCAAACATGTTGAAACAATCTGAGCTACATTGTATCAATGAAGTCTCTTAAGAGACCAAAGTGCAAAAGGACAGCGAGCTTTGATGAGATATTAATCGAAAACCATGTCACTTAAAAAAAAAATTCTAAGGGTACGGGATCATGTAGGACCCCACTACAATAACCTCTCTTGGTTTTTAATATCTTTGAGGCATTTTCCCATGGTGTCGAGTTTTTAGTTGATGGAAAATAGGTCAAATGCATGTAGTGTAAAGTTACAAGGTGGTGTAACTTGTATTCTATTTTTCGTACGACCAAATTGATAGTTCCAACAAGTTTGAATGGGTGGTTTTATGTTATTCAAGGTCCTTTTTTGTACCCAAACATGCTGAAATAGTCTGAGCTACATTGTATCAGTGAAGTCTCTTAAGAGACCAAAGTGCAAAAAGATAGCAATATTTGAGGAGCTATTACTCAAAAACAATGTCACTCAAAAACATTATGTCTGAGGCTACAGGATCATGTAGGTAACCTCTCTTGGTTTTTGATATCTCTAATATTTTTTTATGTGGTTTCAAGCTTTCAAATGATGGAAAAAGCATCAAATGCATGCAATGTAAAGTGATGTAACTTTTTTTTTATTCATCATGCGGCCAAATCAAAAATTCCAACACATTTGAATGGGTGGTTTTATGCTAGGAAATATCTTTTTTTGCACCCAAACATGCTAAAATAGTCTAAGCTACATTATACCAACAAAGTCTTTTAAGAGACCAAAATGCAAAAAGGCAGCAATTTTTGAGGAGCTATTACTCAGAAAACGTGTCACTTAGAACCATTTTTTCTAAGGCTACAGGATCATATAGGGACCCTCTATAATAACCTCTCTCAGTTTTTAATATCTCTGAGGTGTTTTCCCATGGTGTTGAGTTTTCAATTGATAGAAAATGGGTCAAATGCATCCAAGGTAAAGTTGCAAGGTGGTGTAACTTTCATTTTGTTCATCATGCGACCAAACCAATAGTTCCAACATTTTTAGATTGGTGGGTTTATGCTAGGAAAGGTCCTGTTTCACACCCAAACATGTTGAAACAATCCAAGCTACTTTGTATCAGCGAAGTCTCTTAAGAGAACAAAATACAAAAAGGAAACAATTTTTGATGAGCTATTACTCAAAACCCATGTCACTTAGAAACATTTTTTCTAAGGTTACGGGATCACATAGGGTCCCTCTATAATAACCTCTCTCATTTTTTGATATCTCTAAGGCATTTTCCTATGGTGTTGAGTTTTTAGTTCATTGAAAAAATGTCATATGCATGTAGTGTAAAGTTGCAAGTTGGTGTAACTTTCATTCGGTACATCATGTGACCAAATTGACAGTTCCAACACATCTAGAATGGTGGTTTTATGCTAGGAAAAATCTTGTTTTGCACCCAAACATGGTGAAATAGTTTGAGTTGCATTGTACCAATGAAGTCTCTTAAGAGACCAAAGTGCAAAAAGGTAGCAATCTATGAGCAATTACTCAGAAACCGTGTCACATAGAAACATACTATTTGAGGCTACGAGATCATGTAGGGCCCATTTATAGTAACCTCTCTCAATTTTTGATGTCTAAGGAATTTTCCCATAGTGAAAGTTTGTTTGATGCTCCAAAAGTAATCAGATGCATGTAGTGTAAATTTGCATGGTAGGCTACTTTTTATTTTGTTCTTCATGGGGCCAAACCGTTAGCGCCAACACATCCAATTGGGCACATCTATGCTAGGCATGGTCATCGCCCTTCATTATAAAAGGGTCATAGTCTTTCCTATTCGAAGGGTCAAAACTTTTCACCTTTGAAATGTCACAACCTAAATCATATCATCACTATTTGTGAGAACCTAAATTAATTTATTTGCAATATTTCCTAAGGTTGTATTCTTAATTGAATTCTTCAAGGATTTTATGGATATCTTTCTCAATAATAAATTTCTCTCACTTTTATGTTAGTGCTTATCAACCTAGAAATCATTTCAACAAACAATATTTTGAATACACATGGAGTAATCTTGTTGAAGATACATTTGGTCATGAAGCAAACAAATAGATATACGTAATACATGAAGTATGAGTCATACACCTGAATACACATAATACATGAACTATACACAGGAAGCATGAAGCATACATGTGAATACATGTAATACATGAAGTCTACACAAGAAGCATGAAGAATACACATGAAAACATAAAGTATACATAGGAAGCATGAATTGTTGGGAATAAGGTGTCTCAACCTTAGAGTCCTAACATTGAATTATTTAATGTATTATTGTATTTATTTATCTTATGTCATGTCATTAATTGGGATCCACTAGCTGGGTGTCATCCCCATTGGAGGTGACTGTATGACACATCTTCATCACAAGTGGAGGTAGGCATCCCATCTTGGAATCATGGACCTAGGACAAGTGATGTCATTTTATGACATATTTTATGACACGTCATAAGGTATATTTTGCATGGAGAAAGTGTGGTGCCTTAGTGGTGTATGACAAAGTGTGATAGTCATGTTTCACTTATTCTCTATTTGTTGAAAGTGTTGTAAGTGTGACAAGCTATTATGACACATGCTATGACAGATTCTATGATAGTTGTAAGGAATCTGTCATAACCCACTATTAGCATGAACTAGGTGACCAAGTTTGGAGAGATGTTTTGCATGTTATGATAGTTGTAAGAGGTGTAAGGGAATGGTTTACAAATGTCAAAATCATGCCTATGGTGTGATATATTGTTGCCACATGGAATTGGATGCCTAACCTCTTCTAGATGCTTCTTCAAGCTTGTATCTTCTATAAATTGGATGCCTTGCATTATAGAATGCATAGTTTATTTGCAGGTATCAAAGTGTTGTTGGATTTCCTCCAAAAGAGAAAGATGTAGTCACCATGTTAAGGTTGTGAGCTTGCAAATGTATTGTAACCTTATTGTTGCAGATTAATACATTGGTTTGATGCTTTTAAGTGTGGGTTTTTTTTTACCCGAAAGGGTTTTCCCCACGTATATCATGTTTTTTTCTCTTATGTCTATTTTCCTTCTATTCTTTGTGTTTCTTATTCTTGGAATGTTAATTTACATGTCGTTATGCTGCTGAAATTTTCTTAGATCTAAAACTACATCAACTTTCCTAGAATGGTTAATGCATGGGAAATTAAACTGTGTTTGTTTCCGCTTTAAGGCATGGTAGTATGTGCTCATATCAAGATGATTGATATCTAATTTTGTTAAACATAAGATACTAAAGGTGCATACTAGTTCTTGGAAGGATTTTTGAGGTCGTCATTTCCTTTCATTTGGTATTAGAGCTCAATTCTAGACTTCATGTACTTCCATGCGTATGTATGTAAGTTGCATGTACTTCCATGTGTGTTGCATGTACTTGCATGAACTTGCATGTCACTTGTATGTGCTCGCATGATGATTTATGTGGTGTTTTGGGTTCTGGGTATTTCTTTTGTTGCGATTTCTTAGCTTGGAAAGCTTGAGGAAATTTGATTTGAAGGAATTGGTTGATTATTAATCCTTGTCTGAGTGGAATTTTTGTAGTTGATCTTGTTTTCTCGAAACAACATGAATTGTGAAGGATGGAGAAGATAGAGTTTTATAGAGTTGATCATGTGGTTACATTTGATATGTTATTGATCTAAAGCTCCTGCTTGATAGTTGAATAACCTCAAATGCATGTAGGCTATAGAGTTGATCATTGAATGATCTAGAAGCTTTTGGAATAACCTAATTCTCTCTCAAATGCATGTACATGTTGGTGGTGAAGTTGGTCTACAAATGGGCCTAGAAGTTCCTGGACCTCTCTTTCCTAATGGATGTTTGTGCTTACATGGTTGAGATTCATGTTCCTTGGATTTGAGGGTTTTATGGATTTTCCATTTAAAAATCTATGATTATTCATATTCATGATATTCCATTGTTCTGGTTTAACTATTATGGTTGTATACAGACTTGAGGGTATTCCAGATGATAAGTGGATATGTATTTGCATTTTTGTTACAAACAAGATGGTTTTTTGTAGGTTTTACATGGTTAATCAAAACTTGTGGTTTTGCAAATTTGTGGATGAACTATTTTTTCAAATTATGTTTTCCTTGGGTTATTTGGATGCAAGATAGTTATAGGTTTGCATGTATGCTTCATGCATGTTTTGAGGAGGATTGTAGCTTTCTCATTGAGTAAATGTTGGTATATTTTTTACCATTGGTGATTTGTGGGTTGTGAAGTTGGGATATTTTATATTTTATAAGCTTCTAGACAACCCATTTCCTTTGAAGGTTTTACAGTTTTCCTGTGTTCTAAAAGTTGTGGGTTTGTGTAGATCTGGAGTATTCATTTTTTTAGATGAAATATGTGTGATCCATTATTCTAAATGTATAAGTGATTTTAGATTTACATGGAGATTTTTTTTTTTAGGTATTACTTGTTAAAAAAAATGTGGTTTGTAGATCTGTGGAAATTTTGTGTTCAGACTCTTAGAGTTTTATGGATGAAAATAATTGCATATTTACAGGAATGCTTGATTATTTCCTTGACTATGGTACTTAGTTATGGATTTCTTTGTAAAATTGGATCTGTTGGTGATCTGGTGTTTGATTCTTAAAATCTACATGTTATCTTCATTGATATCTCAATTTTTTTCATGTTACTAATGTGATTATGAGTTTGCATGATTCAATGTATGGGATCTATGAGTTATGTAGTCTCTATATTATCTACCCATTGGCTATAGTGGGCTGACTCAAATGTGGATTGTCTATATCCATGAGATTGATTTAGTGTTGATGCAAATTTCATTAGTTGACCTTGTCTATGGTCATTTGTGCATTGATATTTGTTTTTTGAGATGAGAGGATAGATAGTTAGTTATGGGACTTGTAGCATTTTCTTTATCTTCTTGGTTTGGAGATTTTGGTTCTACTTATTATTTGGTGTTGTTGATATTGCATTTTATTTTGTTCGAGCCATGAAGAATATTAATTATGGAGATGATTGAAATGATGCTTGGAGAGCTCGATATCACTATTCAATGGGAGCTTTAGCAATGACTGTGGATTCATCACTTGGTGACGGATGATCTTCTTTAGTGTTCAAGATGTTATAGAAGGGGCTCTTAGATACTGTTGGTGTACAAGGGTTCTTTTTCTTTTGCATGGACATTATTTGGAGATGGTTATCTTCATGAGATTGGAGATGGTTATCTTCATGAGATTGGAGATATTTTTTCTTGGTTTAGAGTATTTTTATGTTATTGCATGATGTACTCTTGATTCTATATCATAGTTTGGTATGGTACATATTCTCTTGAGACCAAGATGTATGCATTGGTGTATGTGATCTCCTAGGAGGAAATGGTTAGATCATGTTGTCATGTTTATGTTCCCATTTCATGATTGGAGCTTTAAAATTGATCTTGGTGGTTCTCTTTGTATTGATTACATTGATCATTTTCTTGATTACTTCATGATGGTTCTATGTTGCATTTGGATTTTGGCATGGATTGATTGGTTACAGGTACTCATGGATACTTAGAGACTTAGGCGAGGCTTGTAGTTCTCTTGTGGTTAGAGACATGTTTTGAGATGGTCACTCTTGATGAGATTTCAATAGGAAGTCTGAGGAGCCTACACCTTGGTTGGACGTGAGTTCAACATGGACCTATGAGGAGAGTGTTCTTGGATGAGTCATAATGACTTGGATATCTTGGAGGAGCACTCCCATTCCCCACTCTTGGTATACTCGGTAGTCTTATTGAGAGGTATCACCCATTGTTCCTTTAAGGCATATTATATTATTCTTTGTCCTCTCATGCATATGGATCTTGAGCTAAGGATATGGTTTTAGAGGATTCATTTGAGGAATGTTGGCATGTTTATCTCCTTATGCATTATGAGAAAATTCATTGATGTTGAGTTTAGGAGATGTATTGGGCTTATTCCATGATATGGGAATGGATATTTAGTTTGACCTTCTTTGGCCTCAGAACATCCATGTCAATTACATGATACATATGCTATGTTTTATCTTGGTGATCAAATGGTTGGGTGTTTTTATGGCTTTTATTTTGAGGTGTTGTGGACGAGATCATATTTGACACAACTCGCATTTAGAGGTGTATGCAGAAGGATTTTCTATAGGTATATGATGTGCAATTTTTCTCCCTTTGGTCTTGGTTATCCTCCTAGATGTTTGGTTTCACATTACATTGGTTTTGAGGTTTGGAAGGAGACTATTGGAAAGGTTAAGAATAAAAATTTGGTACCTTTACTTGGTTATCCTCTTGGATGTTTGCTTTCACATTACATTGGTTTTGAGGTTTGGATGGAAAATATTGGAAAGGTTAAGCATAAAATTTTGGTACCTTTACTTGGTTACTATGTTTTGGGTGATGACATGGAGGTTTCTTTATCTCTTTCCTTTGTTGAGTGTGGAGAACATGGGAGAGCTTTGGAGACTTGGGGTGAGAGTTACTCTTACAAGTTACTCATTTACAAGTTTTGCATATCATTGTGGATGTTTTTTGGTACTACATAATTTTGTTTACACTTTATATATGATGCTATTGGTAGACTTGGTATTCCTTGATCTTTTTCAGATTTGAAATTACCCATACAGTGGAGTTCTTGGATGTGTTTTTTTCAGTGACAGTTTTTGACACATGGAGTTTTTTTATTGCATTTTATGGGTTTCTTGGTGTAATTAAATATCTTGTACCTTGTCCTAGGTCATAATTACACCTTAGTTAAGTTTACTTAGGGACCACATAGGAGGTTGTTGGAGATTCTCCACTTTTGGTGGACTTGACATGTCATTATCTCATCATTTCCACCTTTTGTGGACATATCATGTGATTATCTCTCCATCTTTGGTGGAGTGATAAGTTTTCCTAGTTGTCTCATGTCATAAGATTCTGACACTTGTTATAATCTTATGCCCTTCTCTGTTCTCACCTTGGCTATTTAACCAAGGGGTCTCTCATTTGTAATCAATTATAATCAACATATCATATTAATGACATTGAATACAGTTTATTCTTGTCATATCATTTCTCTCTTTCTTGTGCTTTCCATTTGGTCCATAGATCTTGGGTGGCAGCCATAGCCAATTCTAACATGGTATCAGAGCGTGTTTGGAGCCATTGGAGAGTCTTATTCTGAAGAGAGATTCCAGATCTGAGGAGGTTCCGTTCGTGGCTCTTTGTTGCAGGTTCAAATCTGAGCTTGTTGGTGCAAATCTGAGCTCACCATTGCGTCTGGAAGGTTCGAGATAGTCGATTTTTCCTTTTGTTTCGTCCAAATCGGAGATATGAGGCTAAATCTATGAGGGTTTGAAGCTGAAGAGTGGTTGCCAGATCCAGAAGGTAGCTGCAATTTTGGAGCATTTTGGGTCAAATCTGACCCTGCCATCGTGTCCAGAAGGGCCAAAAACCCTAAGATCGACTGTCAATTCGTCTGATTCGGAGCAGTTGTCCGGTGAGGCAAAAAAATTTTGCCCGAAGAGCCGTACGGCCCCCCAGGTCGTCATAATGACGCACAGTACGATTTCAGAAAAATAAAAATATTTTCTTTAAAAATTTCTGAAAAATTTTATTGTGTCGGGTGATTTTATTGAAATTTTATACTTTTCATTGTAAAAGTTTTTTTTTTTAAATCAAAAAAAAAGGGCCGAAATTCTCAGGTACTGCGTACCATCCTGTGCAGTCTGCAGTACTGTGTGGTACTGTAGGCACCACGTGGCCTGCGGCCCGTGGCCCACGCAGGCCCCCGTGGCCCCCTATCTCCATTTACCATCCGGCAATCAAAATTCCGGCAGGAAAATTCCGGGCGGCAATCTGCAAAAGTTTTTCAGCTGCTAATATTCTTGTAGAATATTCCGTTGAACAAACGCATATCCCGACATCGGCATTGGAATATTTCGTCATCGCTCAGATTCCGGCGTGACTATGGTGACGGCCAGAAGACTGTCAACTTTATGCTCTTAATTTGAAGCATATTCCGTCCGGAGAGCATATTCTTTTTTGACGGGCGCTAGGACGTCAAATTTAACACAGTGTATTGATGACGTCAGCAATACATCAGCACTGTTTTGAAATTTTTTGCCCCCTCACGGATTGCATTTTCATTTTTGCAGTCAATCTTTGAAGCTTAATATTTTGCTCATTCTGACTCCTTTTTCAGAGATTTTTTTTTTGATTTGGGCTAGAATTTCGTGCTCTATGCATTGGTGCAATCAGTTTTTGGTTTTGGTGCCTATTTTTTCCAGAATTTGTAGATTCTCACAGGTGTTGCTGCTTCATCCTCATTTTGAGAACTTCGGGAGCTCATATCTTGCTCCTACGGTAACATTTTTGTGTGCAATTTTTTTTGAAAGTGCATGATTTTTCGTGTACTTCTCAGTGGTAGGATCAGATTGATCTCATTTTGTACCAAAAATTGTACTTGATACTGTGGCCTATTTTGGCATTTGTAAGCACTAAGATCAAGTCTAGCTTGCTGTTTTTGGCATCTAGAAATTGTAAACGCCCTAAATATAAAGTGCCAAATCAGATATTGCTTGGGGGGTTTCTTGATTGAGTGATTTGGGGGGGTAATCTTGCAGTGATTGTTTGCATTCTTTTGCTTGATTTGTGTTCTTACAATGGGGAGATCTCAAATTGAACCCCTAAATCCACATAATTATGCTACATGGAGAAAATCAGTAACAAACTATCTCATGATGAAAGGTCTAATAGGTCATCTAAAGGACACAATTCAAAAACCTACAGATGCTAAAGAATTGGCAATGTGGGAGATTGATCGTGAGAAAACACTTGGATGCATATGTTCATTAGTCTCATTTGATTTGCAGTTTCATATTGAATCATGTAATATCAGAGCTCTCCAGGTGTTGCAGATTCCTTCCCAGATTTGAGGGTGATATTTTGGCTTGAAGATTTTTGTTGGATGCAGATTGGGGTTTCAATAATCTCACAGTTGAATTCAGAAGCTTCCGCAGACGAATTTTGACTATAAATTCGCCTATATTGGGTAAAGTTGTTTTTGAGGCAAAAAAATTTTGCTAGGACAGCGTCCCAAGCGGTACGAATTTTCCAATTTTCACAAAAAAAATATTTTGTTAAATATTTTCTGCAGATTTATTGTTAAATATTTTGGGGCAAAATATTTTAATTTCGGGCTAATAGTTTATTGAATATATTTTGGGGATTTATAAAAATCCCGTCGGCATCCTCTGCAGAATATTCTCGTCTCTGCATCAAGGTCGTACCTGGCATCAAGGTGGTACCTCGCTTCTGTCGGCTTTTCCCATTTGCGGATCCTTTTAGGGTATGTCTGGCTAGCTTTTGTCGGCTCCACATTGTAGGGTCCGTCAGTTTATTTAATGCTGACTGGGTCTGGATCCTTGTCAGCGAGTACTAGGGATCTCGTCTGTCATCGGCTGTACATTTTCTTAGTCGGGCTTTACTCAGCAAGTACATAAGTTCCACAGGCATCGGGCAACCACAGATTCCTTCTGTATCACCGGCTCTATTCTTCAGCGTACATCATTGCCTTGCAAGGATATTCTCTATTCACCGTCCACTGTACAAGACCGAGTACTGGCGTCAGATCTGACGGATTTCATTATTTGGAGGTCCTATCTTTACTGTCGCTATCTCGTCAAGTCTTCATCACCGGTCCCATCATTGGGTTCTTTCACCGGGTATGAATGAACTCCTCCTATTGAATGGTGTAGTCTAAGTTTTTATATATTAAAAGGTTGTTTATTTTCATATTTGTAAGGCCGACGGGTTAGTTGACTTGGTCGACCATATTTGGAGGCCTTTTAATGTATTCAAACCCCTTCTTGTAAAGGATTGTAAGTGGCGGTATAATTTTTCCGATGAGGTCATATGGATGACCCGATTTAAGCCTCGGGTGCCGAAATATTACACCTATTTAGCCTACTGATTATTTGTATTTGCCCCCAAGTGCCTATTTATAGGCCTTTTTTTCATTTTTTCACAACTTTTGCATACGGAGGCAAAATTTTTCAAACGAAATATCGACGGAAAGGTGGAGATCTGAATTTTTCAGTGGTGCAGATATTTTGTAGAGATTTTGTAGTTTTGTGCCTCTTTTTCCAGGTTGAAACCCGATCATTTTTTTCTGCCTCCAAGCTCATATCTTTGTGCTCCGATCTCCAATTTTCTCCAAATTTGCAGCATCGGAAAGGTATTGAGGAGCACTTCAGATCTAATCGTGCACTTTTTGCAGATTTATTTCCAGATTTTTATATTTTCAGTTTGTAGCTGATTTGATAGTTTGGGATTCCTTCTTGTAAATTTGCAAAAAAAGTGCAAATCTTGTTGGGACAAAGGGGTTGATATCTTGTATTGTGAGGGAAAATTGTTGTTCTTCTCTTGTAATATCTCATTGTATCATGGACTTGACAAAAGTTGTACTTCTAACTCCATATAACTATCATGAGTGGAAATCTCAAATGGAGTTGTTATTGTTAAAATCAAAGTTGCAACGAATCACATTTGGTCAAGATCCAGAACCTGCAGGAGCAAAAGAGAAAAGAAAATGGCTTGATAGAAGGGATGAAGCTCTTGGTACTTTGAAGTTGTCCATTTCTCCAGATCCTAGATATCATGTTGCATCTTGCACTCATCCTAACGAAGCTTGGAATACTTTAGACAGTCTCTTTGGTAAGCCAGATAAGATGAGGAAATTTAAGTTGGAGAATGAACTCATGGGTCTTAATCCTTCGGATTTTGACAATGTCCAAGACTTTTTCTCTAAGCTAAATTCTCTTAGATTGCAGTTATCTAATTGTGGGGTCACTAAAGAGGATGAACAGTTGATACTTTCTATTCTTGCTAAGCTTGGTCCTGATTATTCAGTGTTTGTTTCTACTTTCTATGCTACAATAGATGCTCTTGGCAATGCATACAAAATTCCTTCTCTTGATGAATTTGCAGCTCAACTCACAAGGGAACAAGCAAAGTTGGTACACATGGGCACATTGAAGTCTTTTAGATCTCATGCTCTTGTTGCAAAGGAGACAAAGAATTCAAGTGGCATAGGTAAGAAGCAGAACAAGGCACCCAAGTCTAATGAGCAAGGTAAAGATTCTCCATCACATAGCACTCATGAGTCCACATCCTCTTCTAAAGAGGAATCATCTAAAAAGAAGAAGTCAAAATTTGCATATTGTAAAAGATTAGGACATGATGAGCATAAATGTTATAATAAGAAGATTGATGAATTGTCACACCTTCTTCAAAAGAATAACATTAACCTGCCCTCATCAGTGTCTGGTACTTCTTCTTCAATATCTCAATCGGCAGCCCCATCATCATCAACTCAGTCACAGGACACAGGATCTACTTTTGGGCTACACAAGATGAAAGGACAAGCACTCTTGGCCTCTACAAGTCCTGCATCTCATAGATGGCTTCTTGATTCAAGGGCATCTCATCATATGGCATCTTCTATGGATATGTTCTCTTCTTTTGAGCCTTGTAATTCACCTCATATATTGATGGGTAACAATACATATATGAAGGTAAGTGGGAAGGGTTCTATTGATATGGGGGAAGGGAGCTTCAATGATGTACTTTGTGTTCCTTCCTTGTCCACTAATCTCCTTTCTATTTATCAAATTACTCATAGGGGTCAAGGTAAAATAGTTGAGTTCACTCCAGATAGGGTGTACATAAGGGACTTGGAGACTAGGGATATTGTTGCTATCGGGATGGTTGATCATTCATCTCGTGTATATTCCTTTTCACATTTTGCTTCAGAAGATGATAATGTTCCTTTGACTGCATCACACACTCCATTGAGTGTGAACCATGATAGCGAGGAGAAGTTTGGTCACCTACACCTTGGTATTCTTGAGCCCAGTGCTGAGCTTCCTACTCCTCCACCTCCTTCTCCTTCAACCATTGATGCTTCTATTCAGTAGGATGATCATAGTTTTTTAGATCTTGCTTTGTGGGATGAGTATTTGACAAGGATTTCTAGCTTGTTCATAGAGTCTCATATTGCAGATTTGGAGGACACACTTGAGGGGATTTCTCTCCTCTTTGATGACAGTTTCAGTACAATTGTTATCCCATCTACTTTGTCTTTGGAGATTGACATTCATGAGTCTCCTCCATCACTTGATTTCTCATGTTTCTTGGTTCAGTTTGACCATGATTATGTTGTGGCTCATTCAAGCTTGGAGGATCTTCATCAGTTTTCAGAGGCATACATGTTGAACATTCATGCTTTCTCCTTTCAGTTTGACATGGAGTGGCTTCTACATCAGCTTATGGATTTGTTTCTTCCTAAGGGAAGATGTGTTGCTTGCAGACATTGGGTCATCTTTTGTTTTCAGGCATTCTTCATCAGCATTGGAGCTTCTTCATCATGGGGGGATATCTTATCTCTCTACTTCCTTCTTATGGGGGGGTATTTGATTGTATATACATGATGCATGTTGTCCTTGGGGGGTATCATTGAGTCCTCTATACATCATGTTGTTTTCTTTTGTTTTCTCTCTTTTGGAGAGGAGTTTTGTCCCACAGGGTTTTCTCCTTTTCTCTGCTTGTGAGAGATTGCATCATTTGCATTGTAAATGGGTACCTAACATGGCCTAGTAGCCAGGACCCATAGTCATAATCTTTGCACAGTTTGCATAATAATCTTCTCCCTAAGTTGCACTTAAGGGGGGGTGTTGGTGTGAATAATTGTCTTGTACCTAGCTTATTCATTCACTAGGTAAATTAGGGGACATATTCACATTGTTAAGTTTACTTAGGTAAAAGATTCTTTCTAGAAGGCTTAGTTGGCTTATCTAGAACTTATCTTATCTAGCTAGGATGCATCATTTCCTAGGTGATTAGGTTGTTGGTTGTCTCATGTCATAAGATCATGGCATTTGTCAACATCATATTCATACCTATCTCTCAACCTTGCCCATATAAGCAAGGCATCTCATGTACATTTGTATTCAAGCTGATCAAGCAATAGCAATCAATCAATCTTACATTGTGAAGCAAACATTCTTGTTCTTAGGATAGTGCTCTACATTCATCTAAAGACAAAGAAGCCTCCTCCAAATGCTGTCCAAAAGTATCCACACTCACACCAAACTGTGAAGAATGATAATGTAGAGAATGAACAAGAGGGTCAAGGTGTTCCCTCACAACAACTGAAGAAGGTGCATCTTCATCAAAGAGAAGATGGATGCTATCAAGAGTGTCCTCCAAATCTACAAGATGTGACTCCACAAACAAGTCTGAAATACCTGTCAAGAAGCCATCCAAAGTAGCCATATCTGGAAGACTATGTATATTCTGCTGCACTGAATCACTAGGAGCCAAAACTGTAGCAACACAAGTATCATCAAGTACAATAGTAGGTGGAGGAGATGAAGTGCATGGCTCAAGGACTAGATCTGATGTGAGTATTCCCAAGTTCAAAAAACCAAATGTCTCCTTAGAATCATAGTTGTGATCAACAGTCGAATGAACAAAGTCGTCATCAGAAGCAAACTGTGCAAAGGAATACAACAGAGATGAATGATCAACCACCCCAGTAGCAATGAAATCTCTAGTCTCCAAGTCACGAATGATAACTGAATCATGAGTGAACTCCACAGTTCTCCCATCTCCACCATGTGTAATCTGATAAATGGAAAGTAGATTGTTCGTCAAATGAGGAACACACAAGACATCCTGAAAAGTGTTCTCCCCAATGCTAATAGATCCCTTCCCTGTTACACTCATGTATGTATTTTTTCCCATCAAGATAAGAGACATTGAACAAGGCTGAAATGAAGAGAAGATAGTCTGCGAAGATGCCATATGATGAGATGCTCCTGAATCTAGAAGCCATCTCCCTGATCTTGGACTTGAATGAGCACAAAGAGTTTGTCCTTTATATCCTGATATTTGACCTTTGTCCTTTTTAGACTGTTTTGAAGTAGAAGGAGAAGAAGATGATTTAGATATTCTAGAAGGAAAATCAATGTGATTCTTTTTGAGAAGATTCTTCAACTCATCAATATCCTTCTTATAACAATAGTGTTCTTCATGTCCATCCTTCTTGCAATATGCACAAAAAGGTCTCTCCTTCTTAGATGTTTCTCCTTTTGATGATGAGGATTCTGATTCTTTATGTGGCTTGTTCTTTTTCTTCTTTTGCTTCTTATCAAGATTCCCTGATTCTTTCTGTACCTTAGACTCATTAGCCACCAATGCTTGTGGTTTGGAAGACTTGATTAGACCCATGTTCATTAACTTAGCTTCCTCTTGGATTAGGAGATTTGCAAAGTCATCAAACTTAGGATCAACATATGATGCTCCCATAGAAAGTCGATGGGTATGAAAGCCAGAAACAAACACTGAATACTCAGGACCAAGCTTGGATAACACATTCAAAATCAACTGTAAATCCTCTTTTTCAATAGTGCATTATTTCAATTGTGTTCTTAGTTGCTTCATTTTGGAGATATAGTCTTGGATGTGGTCAAAACTTTTAGGATCAACATTCATCAAATCATTCTCAATCTGATAGCCTCTAATCTTATCTGTTTTGCCATACAATTTTTCAAAAGTATCCCATACCTCTTTAGGTGTATTACATGATTCAATATGAAACTGCAAATCAAATGAGACTAATGAACATATGCATCCAAGTGTTTTCTCACGATCAATCTCCCACATTGCCAATTCTTTAGCATCTGTAGGTTTTTGAATTGTTCCTTTAGATGACCTATTAGACCTTTCATCATGAGATAGTTTGTTACTGATTTTCTCCATGTAGCATAATTATGTGGATTTAGGGGTTCAATTTGAGATCTCCCCATTGTAAGAACACAAATCAAGCAAAAGAATGCAAACAATCACTGCAAGATTACCCCCCAAATCACTCAATCAAGAAACCCCCCAAGCAATATCTGATTTGGCACTTTATATTTAGGGCGTTTACAATTTCTAGATGCCAAAAACAGCAAGCTAGACTTGATCTTAGTGCTTACAAATGCCAAAATAGGCCACAGTATCAAGTACAATTTTTGGTACAAAATGAGATCAATCTGATCCTACCACTGAGAATTACACGAAAAATCATGCACTTTCAAAAAAAATTGCACACAAAAATGTTACCGTAGGAGCAAGATATGAGCTCCCGAAGTTCTTAAAATGAGGACGAAGCAGCAACACCTGTGAGAATCTGCAAATTCTGGAAAAAATAGGCACCAAAACCAAAAAATGATTGCACCAATGCGTAGAGCACGAAATTCTAGCTCAAATCAAAAAAAAATTCTCTAAAAAAGGAGTCAGAATGAGCAAAATATTAAGCTTCAAAGATTGACTACAAAAATGAAAATGCAATCCGTGAGGGGGCAAAAAATTTCAAAACAGTGCTGACGTATTGCTGACGTCATCAATACAGTGTGTTAAATTTGACGTCCTGGCACCCGTCAAAAAAGATTATGCTCTCTGGATGGAATATGCTTCAAATTAAGAGCATAAAGTTGACGGTCTTCTGGCCGTCACCATAGTCACGCCGGAATCTGAGCGATGACGAAATATTCCAACGCTGATGCTGGGATATGCGTTTGTTCAATGGAATATTCTACAAGAATATTAGCAGCCGAAAAACTTTTGCAGATTACTGCCCGGAATTTTCCTGCCAGAATTTTGATCGCCAGACGGTAAATGGAGATAGGGGCCGCGGGGGTCTGCGTGGGCCACGAGCCGCAGGCCACGTGGTGCCTGCAGTACCACATAGTACTGCGGACTGCGTAGGATGGTACGCAGTACCTGAGAATTTTGGCCCTTTTTTTTTATTTTTTTTTCTTTGATTTTAAAAAAAAAACTTTTACAATGAAAAGTATAAAATTTCAATAAAATCACCCGATACAATAAAAAATTTCAGAAATTTTTAAAGAAAATATTTGTATTTTTCTGAAATCGTACCGTGCGTCATTATGATGACCTGGGGGGCCGTACGGCTCTTCAGGCAAAAAAATTTTGCCTCACCAGACAACTGCTCCAAATCGAACGAATTGATAGTTGATCTTAGGGTTTTTGGCCCTTCTGGACGCGATGGCAGGGTCGGATTTGACCCAAAATGCTTCAAAATTGCAGCTACCTTCTGGATCTGACAACCACTCTTTAGCTTCAAACCCTCATAGATTTGGCCTCGTATCTCCGATTTGGAAGAAACAAAAGGAAAAATCGACTATCTCGAACCTTCCAGACGCAATGGTGAGCTCAGATTTGCACCAACAAGCTCAAATTTGAACCTGCAACAAAGAGTCACGAATGGAACCTCCTCAGATCTGGAATCTCTCTTCAGAATAAGACTCTCCAATGGCTCCAAACACGCTCTGATACCATGTTAGAATTGGCTATGGATGCCAAGATCTATGGACCAAATGGAAAGCACAAGAAAGAGAGAAATGATATGACAAGAATAAACTGTATTCAATGTCATTAATATGATATACAATACAATGATTGATTACAAATGAGAAAGACCCCTTGGTTATATAGCCAAGGTGAGAACATAGAAGGGCATAAGATTATGACAAGTGTCAGAATCTTATGACATGAGACAACTAGTAAAACTTATCACTCCACCAAAGATGGAGAGATAATCACATGATGTGTCCACAAAAGGTGGAAATGATGAGGTGATGACATGTCAAGTCCACCAAAAGTGGAGATTCTCCAACAACCTCCTATGTGGTCCCTAAGTAAACTTAACTAAGGTGTAATTATGACCTAGGACAAGGTACAAGACATTTAATTACAAGTTACTCATTTACAAGTTTTGCATATCATTGTGGATGTTTTTTGGTACTACATAATGTTGTTTACACTTTATATATGATGCTATTGGTAGACTTGGTATGCCTTGATCTTTTCCAGATTTGAAATTACTCATACAGTGGAGTTCTTGGATGTGTTTTTTTCAGTGACAGTTTTTGACACATGGAGTTTTTTTATTGCATTTTATGGGTTGAATATGTTGTTTGGCATAATTTCTACTGATGTTTTGGATACCTTTGAGATATGGCATATTGGATGGATCAACATTTGTTGTGGGTTCTATTTCTAATCTCGTGGGTTTATCAGTTAGATGAGGGAAACCTAGTTTGGTTGTTGGTCTAGCTGATGGTTTATCTTGTCTCTAGAGGATTCTTTATGTTCAAAATTATGTTTTGACTCTATAGGCCTTGGAGACCTAAGCAGATGATTTAATATGACTCTTGGCAAGTCTTCAACAAGTGGGAGAATGTTGGGAATAAGGTGTCTCAACCTTAGAGTCCTAACATTAAATTATTTAATGTATTATTGTATTTATTTATTTTATTTAGTTGCCTATAATGTCATGTCATTAATTGGGACCCATTGGCTAGGTGGCATCCCCGTTGGAGGTAATTGTATGACACATCTTCATCACAAGTGTCCCATCTTGGAATCATGAACCTAGGACAAGTGATGTCATTTTATGGCATATTCTATGATGTGTCATAAGGTATATTTTACATGGAGAAAGTGTGGTGCCTTAGTGGGGTATGACAAAGTGTAAGAGAATAAGTTTGATAGTCATGTTTGACTTATTCTCTATTTTTTGAAAGTGTTGTAAGTGTGACAAGCTATTATGACACATGTTATGATAGATTCTATGACAGTTGTAAGGAATTTGTCATAACCCAATATTAGCATGAACTAGGAGCCCAAGTTTGGAGAGATGTTTTACATGTTATGACAGTTATAAGAGGTGTAAGGGAATGTTGTACAAGTGTCCAAATCATGCCTATAGTGTGAGATATTGTTTCCACATGGACTTGGATGCCTAACCTCTTCTAGATGATTCTTCAAGCTTGTATCTTCTATAAATTGGATGCATTGCATTATAGAATGCATAGTTTGTTTGCAAGTATCGAAGTGTTGTTGGATTTCCTCCAGAAGAGCAAGATGTAGTCTCCATGTTAAGGTTGCGAGACTACAAGTGTATTGTAACCTTATTGTTGTAGATTAATACATTGGTTTGATGCTTTGGAGTGTGGGTTTTTTTACCTGAAAGAGTTTTCCCCATGTATCTCGTGGTTTCTTCTCTTTTGTCTATTTTTCTTCTATTCTTTGTGTTTATCATTATTGAAATGTTAATTTACATGCCTTTATTCTATTGAAATTTTCTTAGATCTGAAACTACATCAACTTTCCTAGAAGGGTTAATGCATGGTAAATTAAACTATGTCTATTTTCGCTTTAAGGCATCGTAGTGTGGACAATGATTTTGGGTTTCCCATACTTTCTTTACTCCTAGGATTTTTCACCTAAAAGGAGAGACAAATGGGGTCCAAAATGCAATTTTCTACACTAAAATTTAATGTGAATAAGATGTAAGATGTATTAATGCACTGATCTGAAAATGAAATGATCTAATGATGCAAAACCTAAGAAATTCAACTTGTTTGAAAACACAATGTGATATGCAAAAATGCCTAAAAATTCAAGTAAATGATGAAATAACATAACAGAATCAAACAGGTACACCTGGAATCTGAAACTTGATGCTGGGAGATTTTGGAATCTTGAAAATGTTGACTGGGACACTTACACCAGGCTAGGCGACTTAGTCCTAGTTTCGGGAAACTTTGTCAGAACAGGAATCTGCCAAGTGGGTATCCAAAAATATCAAAATCACTTTTCAAGCCTGGAAGCGAGACTAATCTACTAGTAGTGGCAACTTAGTCAACCTACAAATCTCAGGAATTTTGGGGCGGAATCTTGTAGTCTCAGATCCGTACTTTCTTTTCTGACAAGTGTTCACACGTGATTCTGGAGAAAATGGGATAAAAAGTGTCTCAAAGCTTGAATTAGGGTTGTGATGACTTGATTGACTTTGAAGACTTCTTGACCACTTTTCAACACCAATTCCTTTGAAAAATCTACAAACACACATGCAAGGAGGGGAAAATGGTTGAGGGTTAGAGAATAGGGGTTTTCCTTGGTCAAACCCCACTTTGGTAATCAAACCCTATGAAATGAAATGAAATATGAAGAGAATGATAAATAAACAACATGAAATGTCATAAAATTATCAAACCCTTGATGTGAAAATCTAAAGATATGCAATGAAGTGCTCCAATGGAATGACTTGACAATGCTTGATTTCTTGAATGCTTGTGAATTGTTAAGTGAATGGATGCTTGAATGCTTGATGAATTAGGAGATTGTAGGAGATGAAAAATGAGGGGGAAAACCCTTATTTATACATGATTTTACTAAAATTTCTTGAAAATAACACATCACAGGCTGACCTCAAGGGTTGGAGGACAAAATCCCACTAGAAATTTAAAATTATTTTGAGTTTTGTTCCAAAAAGGACTAAGTTTCCCCTATTGGAAACTTAGTCCCACTTAATAAAATTAAGTGGGTGTCAGGAATTAAAGGGAATTAGATATTGTCCAACAGGAATATCCTCAAAAACACACTTAAAAATAGTTGAAAAGTGTATTAAAGGGTCATTTAAACATGAGAAAGGGTTGAATTAGTGAAGACAAGTCTAGAAAAGTGTGAAAGTGGGTTACAAAAATTCACAAAATTTTGAAATAAGACTCAGTAAGTGATAAAAATGAGTTATTTAGGTGAATTATGATGAAAGGGTTCTAAAAAGTATGAAAGTGAGTTACAACACTTCACAACACCTTTACAAGACAACCTAAAAGCCTTAATGATTCACAAGGGTCCAAGACCTAATGTGAACATATTGATCACATTACAACATTAAATCTAGAAAAAATAAGCCAAAGTCCACTAGAAGGGCTTGAACATGAAAAAGTAGAAGGGTTTCTTTTTTCGTGTCCACAGTTAGTCCCCACTTTAGTGAGAGGATGAACCTACTTCAAACTCACACTCAAGTAGTCGATCATGCAACCAAGAAGGGTTCAAATGCATTAATGCTTGATGAGATGAGATAGCAGTAATCAAGAGGGATGATCAAGCCCCCAGGATTATGATCCTATGGGAAATCAATCATGAATGCAAAAGAACACACATGATGATGAGAAAAGATGGAAGAAAGCTTTGATCGTATGTCCAGCTCGTTGTGGATTAGATCTAAGTTGTTTGATTGGAAAAGAAAATGTTTACTCACTCTAGGGCGATGAGACTTATGGTTGTCTGTCGGGTGAGAAGGCCCAAGTAACTCACTCTGGGGCCATGGAACTTTTGGTTTTCCATAATGTGAGAAGGCCCATAAGGTGAGAAACATGCACTCAGTTGGTATGCACTCACACAAGCAGGTGGCTATGGGGAAAATTTGTACTGCTAAATGGGCTTTCACACTCAACCATATCAAAGTTATACCTCCTAATAACTATAATAAGGTGCCACAAAGGTCAATTTCAGTTCGTGCTTCATGAGACAAGCAAAGCTTTGTATGCTTAGAACTCATGAAAAAATGTAGAGGTACCATAAGCATACAAGTTGTGTTATGCAAGGCGGCCATATGAATGCAAAATGCAAAATTTAAAATGTAAAAGATGTTCAAATGAGTATTTTTTAGTTCATGCGAGGTCTATAACTTATGGAACATTGTGTCTAATGTCTCCAAGAGAGGACCAATCAAATAATAGAATATTCGTAACTTAGGGGATGTAGTGTGTCGCATCAGGCCACTAAGAGGAATGCAATATGCTAAGATAGATCACACTTATGAAGGACATCATACCCAATGTCATCCACAAAGTGACAAACACATCATATGAAGTGACAAGGCTACACTAAGAACCATGAAAAATGCAAATAAATAATGTCAATGTATGCCCCCACTTTAAAGGAATTGTTACACACCGTTCTATGAGTAATTACTTTAAAGTAGAAAATGAAAACTAAAAAAAAGAAACAAGACATGAGAGCCAAATAGGAAAGCCTCTATGCCAATTCATACCTTTCTGAGTAAGGTTGTGTCATGCAAATGAAAATGGAACAAAAGAAAGAGGGGTTTCCCCCAAAAGGAACACACCAAACACATAAGGGATCTATGGGTTTGGGGTCAGTATGTTCGTTGCTGCAATTTTTTTATGAAATAGCTCAGAACCATCATCATTCCACAAATACACATAGAACTAGAAGGACATAAAGAGAATGAAAGAAAAGAAAAAGAAAGTTTGTTTTGGGTCTGTATGGAAGAGACATTGCGATCTTAACACTTTGCATTGTCCCCAAAAGGAAAACACAATAAAATGGAAAAGTAAAAGAAAAAGAGACCTTTTGGTTCAACATGGAAGAGACATAGGTCATCTCAACACTTTGTGTCATCCCCAAAAGGAAAATACAAGTGAAACCAAAAAAGAAAAGGATGTTTTGGGTCAACATGGAAGAGACATAGGGCGTCTCTACACTTTGTGTCATCCCCAAAAGGAAAAACACAAAATAAAAGCGAAAAAGAAAAGGAAATGTATGACATATAGAAGAAGAGAAGGTACAAATAGAGGAAGTGCACAAAGAGAGGGGGAACATCAAATGTCACATCATGGGGGAACACGATATGCACATACAAAAGAAGAAAAAGTAAATGAAAGAAAGATGCAAAATCTTAGCAAGGAAAATGCAATTCAACCATCTAACAGGTCATCTGCCTCCCAATCATGTTCAATGTATTGTGAGGGAAGTTGATTGTCCAAAGGTAGAATTGCAAGTTCCGAACTAGGGGAAGTACCAGGTTCCTCATTTGGTGTAATATTTTTGTCATTTAAGCTCATGGAAGAGGAAAATAAATAATTTAGATCATTATGCACTCTTTGTCAAACTTAGATATTTCCTCATCATCATCATCATCATCATCTAGATTAATCATGACAGGGGGATGGATGGCAATCTCCAATGAAGGATGTATCAGGAGTTGGGGATGTTGGATTAGATTGGTTTGTTGTAATTGTTGTAACATACTATCTTGTGGCAAGTCAAGAGGAGGAAGGTGATCAGGTATTGCTTCTGTCAAAGGTGGGGGTTGATTTTCTTTGTTGACTTCTATTTGTAGTTGATGAGCAACAAGATGATAGCAATGCCTATGCTCCCTAGCACCACAATTTCTTTTGATTCTATTTTGAAGTTGTGTAGGTGTAAGAGCAGGTTGATCCACCATAGGTTTATTTTCTTCCAGAGGGGGAAGAATGGAAGAAACTGAAGGAGATGGTTCAATCACTTTTGCTTTTGCTTTATAAACCTATTTTATGTGAGGGGGCATGACGATATTGGTTTTATTATCTCATGGACATTTAAAGGAAGAAGTGGAAGTGTTGAGGGGTGGTCAATCTAATTTTTCTTGTTCAGGTTCAAGTTCAAGCATTGTCTCCTCAAGGATTAGGATAATGGAAGTGGATGGGGATTGGTTACAGAGGGACAATTCAGAAATTTTCTTTGCTTTAAACTTCTGATAAGCAATGAAAAATAAATCCTTGTGAGGTGTGATGGGCTCCATGGGTTCTGGTCAAAAGGATTCTAAGGAGAAATTTCCTTTAGAAGACAGAGGGTTAAAGCCATTATGGTGGATAGTGAATATGTCATTGTCATGTGGAAACTTTAAACATTTGTGTATGATTGAAGGAATAGCTTTCATCGAGTGAAGCCACAGATAGCCTAGCCACAAATGAAACTGGTCCAATTATGGAATGATGGAGATGTAACATCCACTGTCTTAGGTCCTATTTGTAATGGAAGAACGATTGATCCAATTGTAGGGCACGCGAAACCATTATGTGTTTTATTCCATACTCTTGGTTTGTCATAGGTATCTTCATAAAGATCATGCAATACCAAAAATTCCTCCATGATCACATTCTCACGATAGACAGGCTCTATGAGTATCCCATTAGTGGGCTTACTATAAATATGTCTGGCTATGTAGAGAGGACCATCGAGAAGATTTTGAAGAATATCTTTAGAACTGAAAGTAATAACCATATTTTTCTTAGGTTGGCCCTTACGAGGGATAACATCTATCGCTCCTACCATTTCATCCATAGGATTAATAGTGGGTGTATCAAGATGGTCAATCTCTATTAAAAATCATCACATAATTGTTATGAGTTTCACTGGCTTTGACAAATGACATGTTATGTTTAGGCATGGGATTGGTAAAAATTTGCAAATTTTGGTTGGGTGGGGAAACGGATTTATTTCCTTTTGTATTACCATTTCAAATAGATAGACGACCAGAGTCAATGAGGTCTTGCACAATGTGTTTAAGATGCTTACATTGCTTTGTGTCATGTTTGTTTTTTCTATGATAATGGCAATAGGCGTTAGGTTGGAAAGTTAGAGGCAAAGGTTTGGCCATATCTAATGGTTTAACAAGAGGTAAAGAAATCATTTTTTGTTGTATAAGTTGGTTCATGGTGTTATGAAGGGTGTCTAGCAATGGTGTAAACTATTGTTTTGGATCTCTATAACTGTAAGGGATGACAGCTTTAATAGTTGTGACTTGGTTGTTGACAAGTTGAGGTGGTTGTTCAGGATGGGGGTTGAAGTGTAAAAACCCTTTGTTTGGTTTTCTAAAGTTTTGCATGTTGTTTTGGTTGCTTTTTTTAGACTTCTCAGCTCAGCTAGAAGTGGACTTTGAATCACGACTAGTAACTGAGTTGTGATAGTCACAAAAGGTTGTGCATAAGTGCATGAAAGAGGGGAATTTCATCATGGTCAATTTATCTTGAATTTTTGTTTGCAATTTTTCGATAACATCTTTTGGAGATTTGAATCAAGGATCTTGACATCTACTTGAGCATACAATTACTGATAGTGTGAAATGAAATCAGTGAATTTTTTATCTGCATTTTGTTTACATTTCATTAAATCAGCCATGGTCTTTTTGGGAGTCATATGGACTTGGAAATGAATTATAAAGGCATCAAAAAGGTCATTAAATGATCAAATTGAGTGATTGGGTAAATTTGAAAACCACTCTAGGGAAGTGTCCTTTAAAGTCCTAGAAAATAGTTTGGCTAATAGTTTATCATCAAGGACAAAATCACTACATAAGTTTGTATAAGCATTGACATGATTAGTAGGATATCCTTTACCATTGTACTTCTCAAACCTAGGAATCCCAATTCCTTGTGGTAATGGTGTTCTTCATAGTTTGAAGGATAATAGACTACTATGAACATAATAGGTGGTTGGTGCGGTTTGTTTTTGGTTGATGGTAGATATTTGTTGTTGCATAGAAGAAACAGTTTAAAAGAGTTGTGTAATGAGAGGGTCGGTGTAAGTGGGATGAGGTGGAAGAGATAATGGTGATGGAGTGTATGTAGTGTTGGGACAAGTCAATGGGACACTAAGAGCAGTGAAGGTGGTGGAGGATGGAACATTTGATGCCACAAAAGAACTAGGAGTGCTAGTTGGAAGAGCGAAAGGAGTCACATGACTAATTGGTTGCATGGTTGTTGTCACTTCAGGAGTGGTATAGGTGGGTATGGATGCTATAGTTGAAGGAAGAGGAATGTGAGATCCTCCTTGGCTAACCATAGTGTTTGCTAGTTGAGTTTTGTTCAAGGAATGCTTTTGGTATATCTCAACAATTTGTTTCATAACATCTAAGCCCTCATCACTTTCAAGCTTTGATGGATGTTGTCTATAGCAGGAATGGAAATAGTGGAAATGTTTTCAAGACATAAGTTTTGTTGCAAATGTGCTAGATCCTCATGAATGTTAATGAATTTATCTTACGAAATGGAACTAGTTTGTGTGTCAACATTCATTGTTTTTGAAGGTAAAGGTGTACTAGTGGTAGTATCCATGCCTAATGCACCATTTTCCATACCAGGAGTAGGAGCTTGAGACAACCCAAGGTCCACAATGAGTGTGTTATTGCGGGATGCCATGAGTCAAGAACTTCTTCTCACTAAAGTATTATCAATAGGGCACAAAACAGTCATACAAATACCACAAGAAATGGAGTGGATGTAAATGCAATGTAATCTAGGACTAATAAAATGCAACTAACAAAATTTTGTAAACTGAAACAAAAATGCAGTACTAGAAAATAGAAGTACAGAAAATACCCAGAAATTACTAGAAAACTCAGTGCAAAATGAGCCAGAGGACTAAGTCGCCCAGTGTAGCAATTTAGTCCCTCTGATGATTTTTTTGATATTTTTCAGAATTTTTGAATGCAATTTTATGTGGTTCAGATGTATAGATATAGCTATAGTATGAAATGCAAAATGTTTTTTGATTTTCAATGCAAAAATGCAAGCTATTTTAGCTTTTCACTAATGTAATTTTGAAAACCCTAGGATGCAGTTTAAACAATGCAATGCAAATGAAACCTAGGATGCACTTAAAATCAGAAATAAAGATGCTCAAAAGTTGGGTTCACCAAAATGTGGACAATGATTTTGGATTGACCACACTTGCTTTTCTCCTTCTAGGATTTTTCACCTAAAAGGAGAGAGAAATGGGGTCCAACATGCAATTGTCTACACTCAAAGTTAATGTGAATAAGATGTATTATGTCTAATTAAGATGTACTAATGCACTGATCTGAAAATGAAATGATCTAATGATGCAAAACCTAAGAAATTCAACTTGTTTGAAAACACAATGTGATATGAAAAAATGCCTAAAAATGCAAGTAAATGATGAAATAATAGAACAGAATCAGAGAGGTGCACCTGGAATCTAAAACTTGATGTTGGGAGATTCTAGAATCTTGAAAATGTTGACTGGGACACTTACGCTAGGCTAGGCGACTTAGTCCCAATTTCAAGAAACTTTGTCGAAACAGGAATCTACCAAATGGGTATCCAAAAATGTCAAAATCACTTTTCAGGCCCGAAAGCAGGACTAATCCGTTAGTAGTGGCAACTTAGTCCACCTATAAATATCAAGAATTTTGGGGTGGAACCTTGTAGTATCAGGTCTGCACTTTCTTTTCTAACAGGTGTCCGCACTTGATTCTGCAAAAAATGGGATAAAAAGTGTCTCAAAGCTTGAATTAGGGTTGTGATGACTTGATTGACTTTGAAGAATTCTTGACCACTTTTCAACACCAATTCCTTTGACAAATCTACCTACAAAAATCTGCAAACACACATGCAAGGAGGGAAAAATGGTTGAGGGTTAGAGAATAGGGGTTTGCCTTGGTCAAACCCCACTTTGGTAATCAAGCCCTATGAAATGAAATATGAAGAGAATGATAAATAAAAAACATGCAATGTCATAAACTTACCAAACCCTTGATGTGGAAATCTGAAGATATGCAATAAAGTGCTCCAATGGAATGACCTTATAATGCTTGTGAATTATTAAGTGAATGGATGCTTGAATGCTTGATGAATTAGGATATTGTAGGGGATGAAAAATGAGGGGGAAAACCCTTATTTATACATGATTTTACTAAAATTTCCTGAAAATAACACATCACAGGCTGACTTCAAGGGTTAGAGGAAAAAATCCTTCTAGAAATTTAAAATTATTTTGAGTTTTGTGCCAAAAAGGAATAAGTCACCCCTATTGGTGACTTAGTCCCACTTAAGCAAATTAAGTGGGTGTTAGGAATTAAAGGGTATTAAATGTTGTCCAACGGGAATATTCTGAAAAACACACTTAAAAATGGTCAGAAAGTGTATTAAAGGGTCATTTAAACATGAGAAAGGGTTGAATTAGTGAAGAAAAGTTTAGAAAAGTGTGAAAGTGGGTTACAACACTTCACAACACTTTGAAATAAGACTCAGTAAGTGATAAAAAGGAGTTATTTCAGTGAATTATGATGAAAGGTTCCTAGAAAAGTGTGAAAGTGAGTTACAACACTTCACAACACCTTTACAAGACAACCTGGAAGTCTTAATGATTCATAAGGGTCCAAGACCTAATGTAAACATGTTGACCACATTACAACATTAAATCTAGGAAAAATCAAGCCAAAGTCCACTAGAAGGGTCTGAACATCAAAAAGCAGAAGGGTTACTTTTTTTGTGTCCATAGGTAGTATGTACTTGTATTAAGATGATTGATATCTTATTTGTTTAAAGAAACATAAGATACTAAAGGTGCATTCTGGTTCTTGAAAGGATTTCTGAGTTCATCATTTCCTTTCATGAATCATACACATGAACACATGAAGTATACACAAGAATCATGAAGCATACACATGAATGGTAGCATGAAGCATACACGTGGAATGGTAACATGAAGCATACATGTGGAATGGTAGACATCTTCCAAGAATTACATGAAAAACTTCTAAAGGTATGAGATCACATGTAACAATGTCTTGCTCATTTTTAGTTGCATACTTCAAAGTGTATTGTATGATTACATGAATTTCCTTACCATGCTATAATGGTCCTAGAGAGTATGGGCTTAGATATGTAGTGGTAGAGAGACCTAGGTGTTAGATTGCATCATGCATTGTTATATTCATATGATTGATTTAATGTTCAATAATCTTGCAGGAGAATAATGTTCAAACTTTAATATAAAGGAAGAGTGCATGTAATACAATTAGACTTTAAATATTTGAAGTAAACCATCTACAAATATCCATTGAAGCATGGATTTATAATGTAAATATGGACACCATCAATAAAAAATATGTGTATTAGCCAAATATCCATATAGGCATACATCAATATATGTGGATATAAGTATAACATATATACAAAATATCCATATAAGCTTACAAGAATGACATATAGGCATATAATGTCAACTATATGAAATACAAAATATATGTCCACAAATTCCATATAAACATAAAACAAAGGAGCCCAATAAAAATGCATTCCCCTCTGGGTGAAGAAAATAGATCACGGGTGGCCTTTGATCTTCGAGGGGATGGAGATGCATATGAGAGTGGTCTACTTTGAACTCAAGGGGTGCTCCTCCTATTTAGTTCATCGTGGAACCTTATTTCTTACAATAAAAAGTAGACATTAATAAATAGAAATTGCATTATAAAAAATGAAATATTTAACAAAATAATCACTTACCGTTGCTAGATGATCTTTATCCTCATTTTCTATAGCAGTAGGATCAGATTGTGGTGTTCTAATGTCCTAAAGAAACCATATAGATAGAATAATCATTTGATTTTTCAATAATAAGCAACTATAACAAAGAATGTAATTCAAAATTTACTAATGTGTATCATACCACCATCAAAGGCATGGAGCTATCAATTCTAGAAGACACACCATGCTCCATTTCCATATGAACATCAAGAGGTGTCTTTACCTACATCATCTAAAAATAAAACAACATTATTCAATTATGAAAACTAGAATAGTGATGCAGGTCATAGCTTATAATGTATGAGATGGTCAACAAAATTTTGAGTACTTTGGTAGAAATGTTCAATGTGGTAGCATAGACAATGCAATGAACTATTTGAAAAAAAAAAATAGTGTATTTTGATAAAATGCTTTGGTACACATGTATGGAAAATGTGGTAGCATAGACAAGGTAGTGAGCTGTTTGAAAAAATTCCTCAAAGAAATGTGGTCTCATGGTGATGGACATCACCATGAGACCACATTTCTTTGAGGGACATCACCATGAGAACACATTCCTTTGAAGAATTTTTTCAAACAGCTCATTTCCTTGTCTATTCTATTGCTTACTATTATGCTTTGATAGATTTTTTCCAAGCATCCATAGCTTGTTTGAAAGCACCTATTTAGGCTTTTAGCCATATCAACAAGGAAGTGAAATTTTTGATAAAATGCTTTGGTAGACATGTATGTAAAATGTGGTAGCATAGACAAGGCAATGAGCTATTTGAAAAAATTCCTCAAAGAAATGTGATCACATGGTGATTTCCATCTCCATGAGACCACATTTCTTTGAGGAATTTTTTCAAACAGAATTTTTCCTTGTCTATGTTATTGCTTACTATTATGCTTTGATAGATTTTTTCCAAGCATCCATAGTTTGTTTGAAAGCACCTATTTTATGCTTTTAGCCATAGTAGCAAGGAAGTGAATTGTTTGATAAAATGCTTTGGTAGACATGTATGGAAAATGTGGTAGCATAGACAAGGCAGTGAGCTATTTGAAAAAATACCTCAAAGAAATGTGGTCTCATGCTGAGTTTTTTGAAAACATTCTTCAAATAGCTCACCATGAGACCACATTTCTTTGAGGCATTTTTTCAAACAACTCACTACCTTGTTTATGCTATTGATTACTATTATACTTTGATAGATTTTTTCAAGCATCCATAGTTTGTTCAAAAGAACTTGTTTTAGGCTTTTAGCCATAGGAGAAAGGAAGTGAAATGTTTGATAAAATTCTTTGGTAGACATGTATGGAAAATGTGGTAGCATAGACAAGGTAGTGAGTTGTTTTAAAAAATCCTCAAGGAAACGTGGTCTCATGGTGATTTCCACCACCATGAGACCACATTTCCTTGAGGATTTTTTTCAAATAGCTAACTACCTTTTCTAAGTTATTGCTTACTATTATGCTTTGATATATTTTTTCCAAGCATCCATAGTTTGTTCAAAAGTGCATGTTTTAGGATTTTAGCCATAGCAGCAAGGAAGTGACCTATTTGATAAAATTATTTGGTAGAAATGTATGGAAAATGTGGTAGCATAGACAAGGCAGTGACCTATTTGAGAAATGGCTCAAAGAAATGTGGTCTCATGGTGATGGACATCACCATGAGACCTCATTTCTTTGAGGAATTTTTTCAAACAATTCATTTCCTTGTCTATACTATTGCTTACTATATGCTTTGATAGGTATTTTCCAAGTATCCATGGTTTGTTCGAAAGCACTTATTTTATCCTTTTATGCATAGCAACAAGGAAGTGAACTATTTGATCAAATGATTTGGTAAACATGTATAGAAAATGTGGTAGCATAAACAAGGTAGTGAGTTGTTTGAAAAAATTCCTCAAAGAAAGGTGGTCTCATGGTGATGGACATCACTATGCTTTGATAGAATTTTTCCAAGCATCCATAGTTTGTTTGAAAGAACCTATTTTAAGATTTTAGCCATAGCAACAAGGAAGTGAGTTGTTTGATAAAATGCTTTGGTAGACATGTATGGAAAATGTGGTAGCATAGACAAGGCAGTGAACTATTTGAAAAAATGCCTCAAAGAAATGTGGTCTCATGGTGATGGAAATCGCCATGAGACCACATTTCTTTGAGGTATTTTTTCAAACAGCTCAGTGCCTTGTCTATGCTATTGCTTACTATTATGCTTTGATATATTTTTTCCAAGCATCCATAGTTTTTCTGAAAGCACCTATTTTAGGCATTTATCCATAGAAACAAGGTAGTAAGTTGTTTGATAAAATGCTTTGGTAGACATGTATGGAAAATGTGGTAGCATGGTCAAGGTAGTGAGATATTTGAAAAAATGCCTCAAAGAAATAGTATGATTGCATGGTCTTCTTTCTCATTGATAGTCTAATTATACATTTGGTTTCTTGATATTTGACCTTGGGTATGATATGTATAGCTAGTTGTATAAATATTTTCTTTATAGTGTTCATTATCTTATTGATCAAAAAGGATAGTGTAATTATCATCATTAAAGAAGGGTTTCCTTTTTTACTGTGGAACTCATCAAAGTAAGAGTGAAGCATGATTATTAATATGGATTAAGATGAACAATGCAATGATATAGATTGTGGATATAGGTTTTTGTTGGATAGGTCAATGAATATCCCGATTTGGATGGTGGATTTATTGGACTTGGTAGATAACGGTATGTATCTAAACCTTATGGGAATGTTGATGTCATGGCATGGTAACATATGGGAATTTTTTGAGCAAGTTCTTGACACATATTTTTTTGGATGATATGAGATTGCATTTCTTTGAGGCATTTTTTCAAACATTTGACTACTTTTTCTATGCTATAGCTTACTATTATGCTTTGTTAGAAATTTTCAAAGCATCCATAGCATAGACAAGGTAGTGAACTATTTGAAAAAATTCCTCGATAAAATGTGGTCTCATGGAATTCCATGACAAGCAAATGCAATTAGCAACTGGTCCTAGTTATTAGTTATGCAATGTGAAGTAATTGCATAACTTCTTATGTTGACTTTCTAAAAAACTATATTGTAATTGAAATTTTGTCATTTATCAACATCTAGTTATTAGTTATGTAATGTGAAGTAATGCTTTGAGTTTGAAAGATGTGCAATGCAATGTAATCAATGATACAAATATAAACTACAAAAATCTATTAAGTGCAATTCTTTAGTTAAAATCTGTATTTTATTACCTGAGTGAAGCTTCGAAGTCCAACTCCACTAGGAGGTGTTGCTATGAAATCTCCAAGATTAACCTATTCAACATCCAAAATTAGATATTAGAATACCATTCATATAACAATGTTATTCACATGTAATATTTATAATTCTTTATTAGTTACATACCTCTATAGTACATGTCATAGAATAATAGGGAGGTGGAGGACCATTGAAAATTGAATGAACGCTATGACCCTAAAATTTCATTATAATCATTTAACTAAATTAGTTAATCTTGTATTTAAAAAATGAAATTTAATAAATTCAATTCAATGAACTTTCTAACATTTACCTGACTATCAAGGTTGAAAGCCTCATTAAGGATGGCATCTATCATCGCCAACTACTTAGTTGCAGATGTAGCTTGCACACCTACATCTTGACTATGCATGGGGTCATAACCACAGGGTGACCCACAAGAATGACAAATATGGGGTGGAACCCTACTCCCCAAAGACTCCCCCAACTCATGTTGGGTTGCAAGACTGGCATGCTCTATGATGCTTTGGTTCAACGAACTAATAAACTACAGTGTCTCGACCTCAACACTCTCCTTCATAATGGAAGGGACAGCCATGTTCTCATATGTTGGTCTAGCAAGTGCTTGTCTCGCTGACCATTGTGGTTCAAGATGTTACCCTCTTCTATCATGTGTAGAGCCCCCACCTCTACCCAAGAAGTACCGCATATCAAAATAGTTTGGAAATTTATTGAGAACAAACTCACAATAGAGTTTCCTCAAAAAATATTGTATGACCTCATTATTGTTGCATGGAGGATCATTAAAAATCATCCACCACCTCTGCCAAAAATGGTTCTTTATGCCTTGGTAGTTGCACCAATGGATAGGGAACCTCTTGCTTAAAGGGTGTAGAGGTTGATTTGTTTGTGGGTTTGTGAAAAGGGAACACAAGTCAAATTTTGTATTTTTTTTCATTTTTGGCATGTTTATAAGATAACTTATCTACATAGAATTGTCTAAACTCTCTCCTCTTACCCGACTAAGTATTTATTTGCTTGCTAATTGAATCTACATTTGATAACATAGACTCAAGAGATTGAGAAAGCATGGCTCTATGCGAGGTTGAATTTGCGAGATCTTTCAACCTTGCAATTATGTCCTCAATTTGTTTTTTGTTATTTTCAATTTACCCCATTAAATTTTCTTGTGTTCCAAGGGCATATTGAGGAATTATTGGAGGTGTTTGTTATTTGGTTCATTCTTCAATAGGTATTTCAGGTTAAGGTTAAGGAGGATTTTGAGGATTGGGACATTGATTATCATTTCCAAGTATGCGCAGGATCATGATGGGCTAAAAAGTCACGATATGATGGGTATGTGTAGGGTATGTGGCTAACAACTTTTTTTTAACCCAAAATTGATGAAACGAAAAGGGTTTTTAAAGGAGATTCTCAACTTTCCACCAATATAAATTATGCTTTACTTTGAATTTTATAATCTTAATTATTATTCATTTTCTATTTGAATTACAACTAAAGTCCTAATTGATGGGTTAATTGAAAAACATCTATAGCTTTCAAACGGTATCACATTTTTTGAATTCAAAACATGTGTCACATTTTATGCTTCACATACTATAGGAATAAAAAAAAATGAATTTCATGAAGTTTTGACCAAGTTAAGGTGGTCAGGCATACGAGTTTTTATATTTATTAAAAGTTGTAATAAAAAATTCATAATTAATTATTTACTTGGAAAAAAATTACAAAAAATATACATCACATCGGGACATGAGTCCTCTACTTATATCTAAAATTTTATAAAAAAAATAGTCATTTTATTGTGGTTAGGTTGGTCAGACAGACACCTACTTCTTATTTTTTCTCTGAAATTCAAGTGCTATTGCATTGAAATTTCAAATTTTCACCAAATAGATTTTTTTTAAATAAACCTAGTAGTTTAGAAACTACATTCAATTTTCTACAGATTCTATTCTTACATATTTTTGAAATAATATAGATAACTTATTCAAATTTTTACGTCAAGTTGCCTAACTCTGATTTTTCTAAATTTTTCGCTACTTAAGGGCTTGCTTTTTCCATGTTGATCCTACACATTCCCTTCCTATAAATTAAATAAATTTACACTTAAAAACCTATTAAATCTACCTATTTAGAAATAAATTCACTCAAAAAATAAACAAAACTTACTCCTTTAACCTCCTCGACATCGTGGCAATATTTTGGTGAATATTTTGCAATGATTCAATGAAGAAATTGGTCTACAATAATGTAGGAAAGCTCTTTAGGGTTTGAAGGCCACAGGTTTGCAACAAAACCCAGAAAATAGAATGAGGAAATGTTGTTTTTTTGTTATAATGAGCTATAACACGCTCACATTATAATATGAGTGCATTATGGCCTTGGTGTTTCTGAGCAACAAAATGCAAAAAACAAAATGAGGAAATATTGCTTTTTTGTTATAATGAGCTATAACATGCTCGCATCATAATGTGAGTACATTGTGACCTTGGTGTTATCGAGCCTTAGGCTTGGAAACACCAAGACATAACACAAGCATGTCGTGTTATTACTTTTTAAAAAAATAAATGGTTGGCCACTTATTGGCCCCCCATTTTTTTCCACCCACCCATTATAGGGAAATTAAAGATAGAATCTAAATGGATTAGTTTAATACTAGATGTATAAAAAGAGTTAGAAATTTTAAATGTAAATAGAGATTTAAGTAATTGATATAAAGAAATAGAAAATTTGAGAGAGAAAAGGTATTTATTTGACCTAGAATGTGTTGTCATTTTAGTCATTTTAATTGATTAAAACAGTATGAATAAAAAATTGAAAGTAGGTTTGGAGTGATGATCAATAGCTTGAGACAAAGATGATTAGTTATTTTAAATGGATGCAACTAGGTCATGCTTGTAGTATAGTACTAGTTGCTTTATATATGCATAATTCTATTCACTTCTAAATTTCACATTTTGGGCTTGTAGAACCTATTTTTCTATTCGTATATCTACAATTGACAAAAAATTAGAGTTGGAAATAGCCATAAAGTTCTTGCTATATAGATAGAGGGAAGTTCATTTACTTGATAGAAATTGATCCTCACAATTGATAGAAAAGCATCAAATGTATGTCAAACAAAGAATTAAAATGATGATTTAATAAGGATTGAGTAAGCTAACCAATCATTAGTGATTTGAACTATAAACTTATTCCTTTCATAGTTGTTCATAAGGTACTAAATCATACCTCTATTTCCATTTCTACCTTATAATACTTGATTAATACCATTCATCCTAATATACTTTTATAGTTCTAATTTTTACATGTATACAAATTGCTAATGTTTCTTATGATATTTTTATACCCCTTTTATCTATATCCCTTTTGTATTCAAAATTTTTATATTTATTTTTTCTATATTATATTTGAAAAGGTATTTTTTTAATTTAATTTCACATTATTATTAAAGGTTATTGAGATATATATGAAATAATAAACACATTGCTAGGTCACTATTCCTCCATGTCCACCACTTTAGGATAAAATGTTAATTCTTCACTATTATATTAATGCAATTGTAGAGGAGGGGGACCAACCACACAGGGGCCCCAAGTCATGGGGAGTCGAGAGCGAAAGGATTCCCCAATCTACCTCAAGTTGGAAAATTGTTTTAGGTCAAAGATAGAGAATGAAGAGCACTCTCAATGCTTCTGCCACTCTCCTAACCCAGGAGTTTGAATGGGGCTAAACGAGTAGGCTCCTACAACCAAAATTGTACCTTGGATGGCTCTCTTCCAGAGGACAGCAGCACAGGTCAGGGATGACAGCATGACATGCTAGCATCTCACAGGTGTGTTGGCATCTGTATAGATAGAAAGTGTATAAGGACAGTGAAGAGTGTCCAAAACCTGCTATATGCTTAGCCGCTGAGATTTCAAATACTAACTAAAAAAATAACTAACAGAATAAGAAAAATAACTAGAAAGATGATATAGAAGATGCCAAGTAAAAAGGTGGTGGAAATGAACTTATGAAGGGTCTAGTTCACTAGAAAGCTCTGCACGAACGTGTACCTAGACATAGCCAAGAGAGGAAATATGTTGGGGTTGTATAAGGGTTTGCCATAGTCAAACCTGTTATGCAATTTTCAAAAACATGCCCCACTAAAAGTAGGGACCCTCTTTTCTTGCTTTGTTTGCTTCTTTGTTTTTGTACGGTCCTGACTCCATCCCCTTAAGGTATAAGCCACTCGGTCTTGGTCTCATTGTGCCCATGCATTTAACGATAAATCTGCATTTGAGATGTCATTTTGCAACTTCATGTGATTTTTTGACTCTTTAAGATTGACCCTTGTTCAAAAATTTGAAATTGAGGAAAAATTGGTTAAGTATGGAGAAGGTTCAGTAATTATGGGGTGCCTCAGATTACCCAAACCCTAATCTATCCGAGTAATCCAAGCCACCTCAAATTACCCAAGTTTGAGCTCTTGTCAAATTTCTGAGTTTCCTGCAAACATACGATTAAGCATTTATTGCTTACAATTAACGAGTTTTAAAGGGTCTATTTGGTGATGAATTGAGAGTTGAGAGTTCATTTGGTCATTTCACATTTGTGTGTGCTTGAAACTGAGAGAGCTCTTTGCCACATTGCATTTGATTCAAGATCAAGTGTCGCGTGTATATTCTCTAGTGATCATACTAGGCATCCAGTCTTTCCATCACTAGTTCGCTACTACATTTTCCTCTATTGCACTCCATTTCAAGGTATGCTTTTGGTAGTTTTCATGTGGTTTTTCTTCATTTGATCTTTCTTGTTTAATTCTTGCATGATGGAGCCTTTTGTCGAGTTCAAATTGTGGTTTTGTCCCGTCGATTAGGGTTTAATGTTCTCTAAAGAGTTTATTCTAAAAATTCAAAATAGGGCATCGATTTGAACACTCTTTGTGAATGAATTTCATTCAATATCCTTAGGTCTCACTCATTTCATGTTATTTTCATGATTCATATCGAATATTTTATGTTGTCTCCATGTTTTGAAAGGTAAAGTCGAAACCCTAGTTTTGTACTTACGAGCTTGATGAAAATGATTGATGTTGAAGATTGAGAAACAAAGTGTTGATTGGAATCTATTAGGAGATCTCAATGATTTAATCTTGAGAGGATTAAATTTTTTTCATTTATCAATTCAAATCAAAGAAGTTTTGATACTTAACAAAATCTCGATCTTGAGCTAATCTCATAAATTTTGAGGTAGCTTGAATTTTTTGAGGTAGCTCAAATTTTCTGAGCTCTAATCTACTTGGAGAATCTGAGCCCCCTCAGATTATCCAAATATAATGAAGGATTGGGGGTGACAGAAAAATCTTGATTGCATCCTTCATTTAGTGATTCTAAGCTAGCTCAGATTGCCCGAACATTAGTTCACCAGGGCAATCCGAGGTCCCCTAAAATGCTCAAACTTCATGAACTTTGGACTCCCATTGCTTGAGATGAATCAATCATTGAATGAAAACAACATTTGGAGTGTTCTTAAAATGACTAAAGCATGACTATGCAAAATTTCATTGAGGGGTCCATTGAGTTGCAAGTGAAACATGTGTAATATGTCAAATTTCAGGAAATCTGAGCTTGCTTGGATTACCTGAGCTCTAACGCCGAGGAATCTGAACTAGCTCAGATTACCCAACCCTTCTTCATTTTTCTTTCAAAACTCAAGTTCGATGGATGGAGTGTTTACATATTGGATTATATGGTTATTTTATGAGATGGAAATTAATTTCAGTAAAATTTGCATGCATACATGATGTGGGAATAAGATGTTCTTTAAATGAATTGCTTGCCTTGTAATGCCATTGAAGTTTGAATTATTATCATTATGATTTAATGGCTATTATTGCACATATTGGTGTTTCATGAAAGTGATATGGTATGTTAAATTTCTATCCTCCATTTTGGTGATTATGCCCCTTTCTCTAATAGATGCAAGTTGAGGTTAGTCTTGACAAAACCACCAAGTCAAAAGTTGCTTTAGTGCAAGAGGAGCTTAAGAGAAGATTGGAAAGGATGAAGTACAGCTTCAAGGGCATATGGCCAGAGACCAAGATTGCATCTACTTGGTCAAAGATTGCAAACATGAACATGGGTCATGTGGATTACGATGACTTTCAGCGGTGAATGTTTGGAAATGCACCCACTCCATTGGCATAGAACATTACTCACACTAGATTGGCACAAGCAGCAGGGTTCCCACCAACACAGCTATATCCTAAGTTGGTCTTGGAATGTGCAAAGCACTATGACTCTAGGAAAAGAATCATAATTGGGCCACAAGGAAGAGTTATGGAAAATCTAACTAAGGAGTCTATTGCAAAGGTTTTCAATATTGTCTCACATCGCAAGCTTGTTGAGGAAATCAACATTGGGGAAGCAATCAATTTCTATGAGGAAGAACCCAACAGAGCTTTGGAAATCATGAACAATTTATGGATATTGAAACCTAAACCCCATTACTCCAAGCTACCCAAACAACTGCATTGAAGTGATTTCAAGCTGGAGTATCATGACATTATAACTCTTTTGGGAAGAGTCATGGGAGTAGAAGAAGCTCACATATTTTAGACCTATATGTTCTACCCCATCACTCAAATTGTGGCTAACAAGCATTATCATTGGGAATGAATCATAAGCAAAAACCTAGATGCCCAATTGGGAAGTGTGCAAGAAACCAACAAGTTCACTATGACTTCATATCTTGTCTACATGTTGGCACACAAGACCAACTACAAGGGCCTTAGCTACAAAAGAACCATAGGGAAAGACAGAATATGGGATATTTACCCATAGATACAACACAAAACATCTAACTATAGAAGAGCTAATGATTCCTTTTTCATGTATATTCCCAGGTTGTTGCAGGATGCTCTTCATATCAGGGTTTCTTCTAATGCCATGGATTTTATTAAGCAAGATGGTCAATGGTTCATCCAATTCCAAAGGTTCACATACATTCAAACACAAGGGTCTCCAATTGTTCCACTCAGGTTACCCAGGTATCTAACCAACAAAATTCTAACGTTGGAATTAACAAGACAAATGGTAGGCTTTGAGGAGATCCTACAACTGGAGGTGAAGAAGAAAGGATTGGGATTAGAGTTCCCATTGAGAATGGTAACTTTAGATGCCTTCCCTTCTATTCAAAGTGCCCAACATTCTTAGAAGGAGATGGCACAATTTGAATTGTATTCTCATACCAACAGGAATAATTTTGATCCATATGGCAAGGCCATGAAGTAGGAAAATAGAACTTTCAGGCATAAAGACCACATTGAAGACTATTAGTCCAACTGTCAAGATGAATTTGAGGCCATAAGGAGAACATTTTCTAGGTTGCCTTTGAAATCAATCAGTCTATACAAAGTTGTAGAGGTGCCTAATCAGGTGTAGGATGATGATGTAGACCTACTCCAACACCATGATTTTGAACCATACAGGAACAGGCTATTGCCTCCAATCAATTGGTCAAAGGAAGAAATAACACATTTGGGTCAGGTCACTAAGCCAATGAAATATTATTCCAGATTAAGAGTAAAACATAAGGTGTTAGAACTTAAAGTTGAAGGAACAAAATTCACCTATGACTTGATGGGAGACTTGGAGTCTCCATCTCGAGAAGAAGTTGAAGCAAGTAAAGGTGATGAAACTATTAAACCTCGGGAAGAGGATTTTCAAGAGGAAGGAAAACCAATGTCTATCAAAAGGAGAACTCAAAGCCAAACTCCAGTGAACAAAGGGGAGAAGCCATATACTAAAATTAAGAAGGCTCCTCAAGTTAGCACTATTGTATAAGAAGGTGAAACTTCACAACTTGTGAGGAAGAGAACAATAATCACATAAAGATAGAAGACTACTAAGGTGAGGAAAGGAGATGCTACTACAGATGCTCCTTCTGCAGCAAAGGTTATTGATTTGGAAAGTTCAAGGGAAAAGCCCCAAGTGTATGTTAGGAGAAATTCCCCCAAGGATAATATCTCTCCAGTAGAGGGAGTGAAGGTTACAGAAGAAGTGCAAGATGAAGAGGCACCTACTGATGATGTGGAGAAGAGAGTAGCTATAGGAAATAATTATCCCATGCTTTCTCCCCATCAAAATGTGCAAGTCTCTAAGGAAGTAGTTCACGATGAAGGAAACATATCCAATAGTCCTGCACAACCAAATGAAAAATCTGATGAGGTCTCTACTCCTGAAAGTGGAGAATGGAGGAAACTTTTGCAAGAAATGAAACAATCAACCTCTGGAGTAGAAAGTAAGAATATAGAGTCTGAGGTTGTTCAAGGAAAGGAATCTAAGTCCTCATAAAAGGTAATAATCTATGAACTAGAAGATCACCCTGAAGCAAGAGAAAATAGAGAGGAAGTTGTTGATAGTCCTCATCGGGACAAGGATGAGTAGGAAGATCATCTAGAAATAGAAAAGAATGTTGAGGAAAATGTGGTTGACAGTCCTAATAAGGAGGTGACAACTAAGCAATCCATAGCTCCTAAATGGTTGGAGAAAATGCTCAACAAGAAGAAAATAATTTTCCAAGAGGAAGCCCCAAGCTGGGACAAATTGCTTGAACAATGGGGGCAACCTAAGCAAAGAAAGAGAGCTAGAACAGTTTCTAGGATTTTAAGAAATGAATTCAACAATAGGGTTATACTTGTAGCAGTTCCTATGAGTGAAAATTTCAAGGATGAGGTTAGGCCCTCTGATTATAAAGTTTAAACTATTAATTTGGGGCCAATAACCAAGGAACAAGAAAAGGAGGACTCCTAAGAATCCTCTCAAGTCATTCTCAGAAGGTTGGATAAGGAAATAGAGGAGAAGGAAAATTTACAAAAGAAATTAAATGATGTTTACAAATATGTGCATCATTTGATGAAGCCTCTGCAAACTATTAGGAGTGAAGGAACTATTCCAAGGGGATTGTTGCCCAAAGAGGCAATTTCAAAAATTGAGAGATTGAAGTCTTGTATTCATAGCACACATGACTGGCTTCAGGGTGTCAACAATAGGCAAGATGAAGCAATTGAACAAATTCTCAAGATACACACCAATGCTTCTGACTTCCTGGATAATACTTCACAGTTTGTTGCAGACTATAACAAGATTGATGAATCTACTGCTTAAGAGTTGAAGAAGATCTTGCAGTCACCTCCTGAAGAATTAGCTCCAGATGAAATTGGAAAATTGAAGGAGTGGATTGAAGTTTGGAATTATAGGAAGGAACTCCTTACAAAATATTTGAAGAAAGTAATGAAATTGCAAGGAAAAATGAAAGAGATATACAATTGTTGCATTAGTTTTCTGGAGATAATGACTAGAAGGAGAAAGTTTGGCCAGAAAAAACATGAACATTGGCAGACTCCAAGGATGGTGGCATGAGATATATGCTCCCTCTAATAATGCTCCCATTACAAAGGAAAATTTGGAAGATGCAGCAATCTACATCTCAAAATTGCATAAATATCATGAACTACAAATTGAGTGGAATAAGGTGATGCCTCAGTACTTGGAGGAGTATAAGACTCATAAAACTAGAATTAAATTTATTCCAATTCCAAACCCAAAAGATGTGAAAGAAATATTGGATAAGGTTAAGGAATTATCCAACAAATCAAAAGCCAATTAGGAGGGAGAAAATATACAGCTAGCAGTAGCTTAGAATTTTGTGCCAAACATGTGATAGTGTAGTTGCGGGATGACCTTGGACTTTGTGCCATCAAAAGAATACTTCTAGAAGGACCCAGGCCGACCTGGAGGTATTTGCAAATATTTAATGTAATTTTATTTTATTTTTAAGGAAATCTAGGCCGACTTTTTGGGCCGACCTAAGCATGTAACCCTAACTTTTGGGCCAACCTAGTGCTAATTCTCTATAAATTGAGGCACAAGCCTCCTTTGTAAGGGTTAGAATCAGTTAACACATAGTTTCTATAGTTGTAGTTGAGTTAAGAGTTAGCATTTTCTAAGAGCAAGTGTTGATACATTGAGAGTACATGAATTGTTGCAAACTTAGGTGATTCAATATAAGTAAAAGCACTATTCTTTGGTGCTCTTTCTTGTGTTGTTTCACTTTTCATGGTTCTTGTTGTTCCAAATCTTTAAGATTTCTTTTGGATTATTGGCTACATGTTATATTTTAGATTTAGACATGATGCAATGGTGTTTATGGTTTAATATTTGAAGTGTTTGAGCAATCCTTGGTCCATACTTTTAGTAATTTGTTGATTGTAAGTTGTTGTGTAAAGTTAGCTTGGGCCTTGAATTCATGTGCTAAGTTCAATTGTGGGTATTTATTCATTTCAATTGCAAAATAGGATTGATTTGGGTGAATGCTTCATGATCTAAAAATATTTAATTCCTTAGAAGATTGCATTATTTATGTGAGATTGTAGATTTAATCTAGGTTTAGCAGAGATTAGTTTTGAAGGATTGGTCCACTTTGAGTGTTTAATCATTTGCATTGTTGGTCTTAGGTTTAGTTTACCTTTTAGAAAATCTCTTTGAACTCTTATCTTTTGTTATTTCTTTTGAAATCTAAGTTAGGTTTTAGGATCAAAAAGTATCACCATATTGCAAGATCTGATAAATCTAAGCTTCCAACATTTGTTTTGTAAGGTCCACTAGAATTTTCACATATTATCTGAGTTGTTTATGCATCATCAAGACCTAACATTAGAGACCTTGTGGTTATCATTTGAGGCTTTCTGATAGAGATTTACCTTTCAAGAGAGATAGGATACTTGTACTTTGTATGAGTTGCTATTGTGCAAAAAACACCATCAATAGATTGGCGCTAGAAGGAGGGCCTAAATAAGCAAGTTGGATTAATTTCTATCTACAATTTCTCCTTAGATATTTTGAAGAAGAACCAGATCTACACCAGGGGAGGAATATTTTCAAGAGTTACAAGCCCCTACTAGGTCAAGAAGGTCTAGAAGAAAGGGAGAATCATCATCTACCCCACCATTTTCATCCTCTCCATCATCCTCACCTTCATCAAGCCCATCATCATTTGCTTCTGAGACCATTCCCATTCAGCAACCCCAGTCAGTCATTAACCAGCCTTTACCACCTCCACCACCACCAATGGCTTTCTTGGCAAACAACCCATCACCTTTGACCTTCAACAACTACAATGTTATGCCAAAGAACCCTAAAAAATTTTGCTCCAAGTTTCATGTTAATGACCCTAATAGGACTATAGAGGAACACATTAGGATTTTCCAGACTTGTCTCAGGGATATAGGGATCAATCATGAGGATGTTTCATGTAGTATTTTCCCATATTCCCTAGGAGAAGATTCCTTTTATTGGTACAATCATCTGCTTGTTGGGTCAATTCACAATTGGACTGAACTTGATAATTCATTTCTACAAAAATTTAAAATCCCTATTAGTGCTAATGAGCTATATCTGTAATTCACTAGGGTTAATAGAGGTTAATGATCATATAGGTTCATTTAATAATAGGTTTTATCATGCATACACTAGGCTACAGGCTCCTTATGTTGCAGATAATGCTACTGCCCTAGAAGACTATTATGAAGCTCTTGATAGTCTCACAGCCACTTTCCTTAAATGGAGGCCTAATCCTCCAAACACTTTACTTGATGCTTATGCAGAGGAGGTCAAGCTTAGCACAGATCTGAGATAGCATTTTTCTAGACCCTTTCCATCTTTAGGACCTATTTCTCATCCAGGACAGATTCAAGCACTCAACCAAGCTTTGACTAACCATACACCCATTATGAACCTAGTGCCACAATTTCCTTTAGTTCCACATCTAGGTCCTCCAATGAATCAAGCCCCGCCAATGCCTATTTATCCTCAAAAAAATGTCAATCAACCCCTCCATTCACAGCAATAGGTTGGTTTTCCCACATACTTGCAAAATTATGAAGTACTAAACTAGTCTGTGGGCTTAGGAGTAGCATCAGGATACCTTCAAAATAATGTGAGTTTTGTACCTTATAGTAATCCTGACAAGGAAAGATTAGATGAGCTAACAGAGAAAGTTAAGAAGTTGAACATGGAAGTAACATACTTGAGGAATCAAAATAGTCAACTCCAGGTTGCTCAAAGGAATATGCAGTCCAATTATAATAGAGAGAGTCAAGATTCTGCACAAGGACATGGATAGAATTTTGACAGAGGGCAGCCATTTGGGAAGAATTTTGATAGAGGACAAACAAGTGGACAAGGAATTGAAAGGAGACAACCACCTAGGTAGAATAAAACATGGAAAAAATGGTCAAATAATGGAGGTGTCCCTACTCCATTGGATCAACCTCCTAATTAGGAAAACCCTCTGAGTGGTGTGTATCTAGCAGAGGCAACTTTATCCGAATGGTACAGGCTCAACAAGACAAGTCAACATTCTGAGCTGGATTGTCATGAGTTTCAGACTACTACATCCATCTTTTAGTATGAGGTTGAAAACAATTCCAACAATCAAGAGTTGGTACCATCTAACCCCTATGATTCTTCAATAATGGTGTTGAATCATACTGCTTTCCCACAAAGTGAAGAGAATAGTCCAGAACAAGAGTCAAGTGAACAGGATGATAGGACAGAGAAAGTGTACAATGGGGATGAGATTTCACAATTGTTCAATGAAGGTGTTGAGAATGAAAATGGTCCTTTAGATGAAGAAGAAGCAGGTGTTGAAGAAGTTCAAATGTTTCAGCAACCTACAAGAAAATATGATTGAGAAACAGGCTGACTAGAGGTCCACAAGTTGGAGTTCCATTCACTACATCCATTCCTCCAAGCAACTTCACCACACCTCCCAATCCCAATTCCAATAATAATTCATCCTATCCTCATGTGCCCACATAGTATTTTTCAAAAGGAGGATAGTTTGATTCCTCTAGAGGGAGGAACGTTGATGAAGGCAAGGAAAGGTCGGTGAATCACCCCAAGGACATTCATGCTAATATGAACATGGAGCAATTGGGTGAATATGTGGCTGAAGAACTCAAGAAATTAAAGGCAAGTCTTTTTTCTTTTGAGTTACTAAGAGTTCCTACTATCAGAAATACAGCTCTAGGATCTTTTAAAGCAAATGTAGTTCATCAAGATAAGATAGCTAACGGAGTAGTTGGGAATACTTCTATTTCACAAACACCAAAAGATCAAAATCAAGCATAGCCTAGAGATAAAGGGAAAGAGAAGGATGAGAATCAAGTTGCACAAGTTGACACTCAGCTAAGTCTATTTCAAGGCAAGACAGAAACCCCTCCTTTCCTAATTTTTGTTCACCTCTTTGGGAAGAACTTACACAACTTCCTTCTAGACTCAAGAGTTTCCACGAACATCATGCCTTTTGCTATCTGTAGAGCCCTAGGTATTACTCCTACAACCTCTCAATGAAAAGTCACTCAGTTGGACAAGATAGAAGTGAATGTGGTGGGAGAACTAAATATGTTTCCTATGTAGATTGCATCAGATCGTAGGATTCAACAAGTTATCAATATTCAAGTGGCAGACATTCCTAATACTTATGGGCTAATATTAGGAAAATATTTCACTAAGGCACTAAACGGATATGTATCAACCAAAAATTATCATATGTGGCTTCCTTGGAAAGGAGTACCAAACCAAATCAGGATCGAAAGAGAGCCTAGAATGAAGTATGTAATTATTGAATACCAGAATACTTCAAATGAGATATTAGTATTAGAAGTCAGTTTGGGGAATTATGTATTGGCAGCCCCTCTTTTAGACTCAGATACTGAGGAAATCTTTATGTTGCAAAGCATACCCACTAAGCTCACATCAGAATCCAGTACCACTAGAGCATTGGTTGAATCAATAGAGGAAGGTGATGACCAAGAAGATGGTCAACTCAACTTGTTGGATAACTTTCAATAATTTATCCAGAAGTGCATAAAGGACCAAATTCAATTGGGTAGAGATAGTAATTTTGAAGAGCTACTTCTTCCAAACTTGTGTAGAGTCCATAATGCTTCTCACTTAGAGCTGGAATGCTGCTTCTGCCAAACAGCAGTGGAGCAAATATAGAGATGTGTCAATCCAACCCTAGCTGTCAAGATAAATATACAAATTATTCAAGATGATCCCAAAGGAAAAATCCTAATGCCTACAGAAGAATCTCCCAGTAGTAGCAAAACTAAGGATGGATCAAAAGGATCGGGAGTTGTTGGTTGTTGGACACTTAGATTTGATGGATCCAAGTCAAAGCAAGGTATTGGAGTTGGATTTGAGTTGATCAGTCCTAAAGGTAAAACCTTTTTTGCTGCCCATAGACTCCAATTCCACTGTACTAATAATGTAGCTAAATATGAAGCTTTGATTCATGGATTATTGATGGCATTAAGAAAGAAAGTCAAAATTCTACAAGTTTTTGGAGATTCAAAGTTGGTAGTTAGGCAAGTTAGAAAATAGTACTCATGTCATGATAGAAGGATGACTAATTACAGACATAGAGTATGGTATCTTATTGATGGGTTTGATGATTTCAACATCAATTGATACCTCATAGTAAGAACCAAACTATAGATGCTTTAGCTTAGGAAGCCAGTACACTATAGCCGTTATCCCTTTCAGGATTGAAGAATTTTATTGTGGAGCTCACTTCAGTGCCATCAGTGCCCGAAAACGTAACTAGTTTTTAGGTGTTTGAGGATGATAAGCACATTCTTGATTTTATTACAAGTTCTAATGTGTTTACCTCATAGATAATTGATGAACTGGAGCCTCAGGAAGTAGAGATGGACCTAGAAGGAGTAACCAATCTAAAAACCAATACTATTCCAAGAGGGATGGTGTAACTAGAGAGAATTTTTTATTTGGATAGGATAAAAGACCAGGAACAGCAAGCTAAGAAGGATTTCATTAGTAGCCAGTGTGATACATACAATATGGGGACCCCAGACAATGTTAAGAATGTTTTTATTGGAAAGGTATGTACTCTAAAAGAAAAGAGAGGAACCATTGATGCACTTCACACATATCAGGATGTAATAGCTTGGAGTTATGAGGATTTTAAAATGTACGATACTTCAATTATTACACATACTATTCCTCTCAAGCCAGGTGCCAAGTCGTTTAGACAAGGACAAAGAACCATCAATGCCTTGTTGGAACCTATCATTCAAAAGGAGGTACAAAGTTATTATCTGCTCGTATCATATTCCCGATTAGGCATTCAACTTGGGTGGCTAATTTAGTTCTGGTAAGAAAGAAGAACGGAGAAATCAAGCTTTGTGTTGATTTCAGAAATCTCAATTGTACACCAGAAATGAATAACTATCCAATCCCATCATTAGACAAAGTGTTGCAAATTGTTAATGGATCCCAAAATATATCCTTTCTAGATGGATACTCTGGGTATAACTAGGTCATGGTGCAATATGAGGATAGGCACAAAACTGCCTTCACCACAAAGTAGGGAACCTTTGCTTACAGGAGGATGCCTTTCAGGCTAATCAATGTAGGAGAAAATTTCTAGAGGGCTATGGATATCACCTTCAAGGACATCATTGGTAAGTGCATCATTATTTATATGGATTATTTAACAATATTCTTGAAGAAACGAGGTGATCATATTACAGATTTGTGCAAAGTGTTCTTGAGGTGTAGAGAATTTGGTATTTCACTCAGTCCAAAGAAGTGCATCTTTGGAGTCACTGAAGGGAAGTTGATAGGACATGTTATCTTAGAAAAAGGTATCTCTATTGATCTTAAATGAGTGGAAGCCATACTGAAGATCCAGCCCCCTACTAGTAAAAAGGAAATGAAAGCCTTCTTTGGAAAAATCAACTTTGTCAGAAAGTTTATCACTGGATTTGTAGAAATAGTTAAACCCTTGAATGCAATGTTGAAGCAAGATGCAAAGGTTGAGTGGAGTGTTGAAGTGAAGGAGGATTTTACAAAAATCAAGAGGGAAATAGTTGATGCCCTAGTGTTGGTGAGCCCAGATTATTCTAAGCCTTTCTATATATATTCATTTGCATCTGATCACTCTTGTGCTGGTATGTTAACTCAAAAATATGACCAAGGAAATGAGCATCATATAGCTTTCATGAGTGCTCCATTAAAATATGTAGAATTGAGATATCCTAGTGTGGAAAAATAGGCTTATGATTTGGTCAGAGCTGTGAAGAAATTCAAGAACTATATCTTGAGAAATAAGGTCTTTGCAATAGTACCCAACCCTGCAATTAAGCTTATGTTGATGCAAAATGAATTAGGGGAACAAAGGGCCAAGTGGGTTACAATGTTACAAGAGTATGATATTGAGATCCAGCCTATGAAACTTGTAAGAGGGTAGGGATTAACTAAGACTATGGCTGAAATGGGTCTTGATCTCACAACACAACACTATCACCTTCAAGATGTTTCCCTAGGTGAATGGTACGATGACATTATCTATTATCTCTTAACTCAACAATGTCCCGATCATCTAAATGCGGTGTAGCAAAGAGCTCTATGTTTGAAAAGTGACAACTACATGTTGAAGGAGGCCATTTTATACAAGAAGAATCATGAAGGAATTTACCTTCGCTACCTTGGAAAAGAGGAAGCTAAGAGAGTGATGACTAAATTCCATGACAAGTATGGCACAGGCCATGGTTTTGGACCAGCTACTACAAATCAGATTTTGAGGGTAGGCTATTATTGGCTCACTTTGTTCAAGGATGTACACAATCATGTGAGTACCTACCATGTGTGTCAAACTGCAACAAGTAAGGAGAAGTATTCAACTCTTCCACTTGAGCTAGTCATAGAGGTAAAACCATTTGCACAATGGGGTTTGGACTTCATTGGTCCAATCAATCCACCTTCCTCTACAGGCCACAGGTACATTCTCACTATAACTAATTACTTTACTAGATGGACTAAAGCTCTTGCTTGTAAACAGTGCACTTCTGAGCTGGTAATCAATTTTCTAGAATCGGGTGTTATCAATCACTTTGGTTGCCCATTTGCTTTGGTTTGTGATAATGGTCTTGCATTTGCTTCGTTAAAGTTTTCTAGTTGGGATTTTGATCATGGAATCATTGTTAAGTTTTCCTCCAATTACTACCCACAAGGAAATGATCTGGTTGAGTCCTCAAATAAGAATCTTTTAACAGTCATCTATAAATTGTTAGAGGAACCCCAAAGATTGGCATACCCAACTCAGATTTTCTCTTTGGGTAGATCACACTAGACATAAGGCCTCTCTAGGAACCTCTCCTTACCACTTGGTTTATGGTTTTGAACCAATGTTTCCCATTCAACTTAAGGTCCCCACTCTACAATTCATTAATGACTATTATGATGAAGGGGATAAGTGTGAGGGTCGTTTGGATGAACTTTTACACCTTGAAGAGAAAAGGGATGAAGCATTAAAAAACTTTTCTAAACATCAAGGTGTCATCAAGAGATGGTTTGATAGAAAATCTAAGGTGAAATCCTTTAGAATCTCTGACTTGGTTCTCTACTGGGAAAAAGCACATGAAAAAAAAGGGGAGCATGAAAATTTTGATAAGCTTTGGCTTGGCCCCTACCAGATTTCAGAGATATTGGGAGAAAATTATTTTCGCCTGAAAACTCTCACTGGAGAGGATGTCCCATTGCCTGTCAATGGGAAATATTTGAAGCATTACTTCATGTCCTGAGCTGCTTGTAGCTCTTCCCTTGTAAATAGCTAGGTTAGGTGTTGGTTTCTTTTGCGATGCTTTGTTTTGTTTGTTTCCTGCTTTTGGTTAGTGTAGGTTTTCTTTGGTTTAGGTTTAGGTTTGTTTCTATTTTGCTTTTGGTTTTGGGTTCCCCTGCTCTCTTTTGGGTAGGTTGCACTTGCACAGAAATGATTATATCATTAGGGATTTTTCCAAGTATTCCTTTTACAAACTCTAATCATCCTTCTAGAGTTGGTGGAAATCCATTACTTGGTGTCACATGTACTAATGCTTAAAGTAGATGAGTCGCTGGATTAAGTTAAATCTGGAATGTGTTTGGGTATTACACTTATATACACATCTTAAAGAATTCCAAGGTTGTGAAAGGCCCCTTATGAAGTCTAGTCGAGTGAAAAATATTATTTTTGCTTCAGTGCCACTGTGGTTCTTAGCCCTGAGAGTAAGATTCATTGCTTATAGGGTGAAAAGGAAAGTTTAAAAGATCTTAAAAGAATATCAAAAGAGAAAAGAAAAGAGAATATTGAAAATCAAAAGTGAATGTTCACCTTATCAAGAGTATCTGAGTATCTCTACTAGGGCTATGGACGCCTAGATGGCAATAGAGCTATGCTCAAGAGGGCCACAGCAATAACCTCGTCGAGGCTATGGATGCATGACTGGTAGTGAGGCTCTATATAGGATGCTTTTGGAGTTAGAATCTTTACGTAGCTTGATTAGATGAAGTTTGGTTCCTGCAACAATTGAGGGAGGGAAATGAAAACATTTGCACACACTTTTACTCCAACACAAGAAAGGTTTGCTTGTTCATGGAATTTTAAACTTTGTTCATGGTTCACCTGATGCAAGGATTGAAACTAGAGATTCTGGATTCTTGATTCCAGTTTGTCATCGAAATGCTCTAGAGCATTTTCATAGCAAGAGTCACCCTTTTTTGTGCAATTTTTGCACACATGCCTCGCTAAAAGCAGGGACCCTATTTTCTTGCTTTGTTTGCTTCTTTGTTTTTGTAGGGCACCAACTCAATCCCCTTAAGGGATAAGTCACTCACTCTTGGTCTCATTGTACCCATGCGCTTAATGATAAATCTGCATTTGAGATGTCATTTTGCAACTTCATGTGATTGTTCGACTCTTAGAGATTGACCCTTGTTCAAAAAATTAAAATTGAGGAAAAATTGGTTAAGTATCGAGAAGGTTCAATAATTATGAGGTACCTCAAACTACCCGAACCCTAATACAGCTGGCTAATCTAAGCTACCTCAGATTACCCCAATCTGAGCTCTTGTCAAATTTTTGAGTTTCTTATAGACGTATGATTGAGCATTTGTTGCTTACAATTAATGAGTTTTAAAGGGTCTATTTGGTGATAAATTGAGAGTTGAGAGGTCATTTGGTCATTTCACATTTGTGTGCACTTGAAACTAAGAGAGCTCTTCACCACCTTGCATTCGATTCAAGATCTAATGTCGAGTGTGTCTTCTCCGGTGATCATACTAGGGTTCTAGTCTTTCCATCACTAGTTTTCTATTGCATTTTCCTCTATTGCGTGTCATTTCAAGGTATGCTTTCAGTACTTTTCATGTGGTTTTGCTTCATTTGAGCTTTCTTATTTAATTCTTGCATGATGGAGCCTTCTATCAAGCTCATATTGTGGTTTTCTCCCATCGCTTAGGGTTTAATGTTCTCTAAAGACTTTATTCTAAAAAGTCAAAATAGGGCATCAATTTGAAAACTATTTGTGAATGAAGTTTGTTGAATATCCTTAGGGCTCACTCATTTCATGCTATTTTTTTGATTGATATCAAATATTTTAGGTTGCCTCCACGTTTTGAACAGTAAATCCAAAACCCTAGTTTTGTACTTACAAGCTTGATGAAAATGATTGATATCAAAGAATGAGGAACAGAGTGTTGATAGGAATCTATTCGGAGGTCTCAATGATTTAATCTTGAGAGGATTAATTTTTTATCATTTATCAATTCAAATCAAAGAAGTTTCGATACTTAATGAAATCTCAGCCTTCAACTAATCTCATAAACTTCAAGGTAGCTCAAATTTTCTGAGCTCTAATCCACTCGGAGAATTTGAGTCCCCTCAAATTATCCGAATCTGATATAGGATTGGGCGTGACTTAGCAAAATCTTGATTGCATCCTTCATTCAGTGATTTTGAGCTAGCTCAAATTACACGAACGTTAGTTCACTCGGGTAATTCAAGATCCCCTAAAATACTCGAACTTCATGAACTTTGGAGTTCCAATGCTTGAGATGAATCAATCATTGAATGAAAACAACATTTGAAGTGTTCTTAAAATGACTAAGGCCTGATTATGGAAAATTTGATTGAGGGATCCATCGAGTTACAAGTCAAATGTGCGTAATATGTCAAATTCAGGAAATTTGAGCTTGCTCGAATTACCCAAGCTCTAATCCGACCAAGGAATCCAAGCTAGCTTGGATTACCCAACCCTTCTTCATTTTTCTTTCAAAACTCAAGGTTGATGGATGGAGTGTTTACATATTGGATTATATGGTTATTTTATGAGATGGCAATTAATTTGAGTAAAATTTGCATGCATACATGATGTGGGAATAAGATCTTTTTTAAATGAATTGCTTTCCTTGTAATGCCATTGAAGTTTGAATTATTATCATTATGATATAATGGCTATTATTGCACATATTGGTGTTTCATGAAAGTGATATGGTATGTTAAATTTCTATCCTCCATTTTGGTGATTATGCCCCTTTCTCTAACAGATGCAGGCTAAGGTTAGTCCTGACAAAACCACCAAGTCAAAATTTGCTTTAGTGCAAGAGGAGGTTAAGAGAAGATTGGAAAGGATGAAGTACAACTTCAAGGGCATATGGACAAAACCAATATTGCTTCTGCTTGGTCAAATATTACAAACATGAACATGGGTCATGTGGATTATGATGACTTTCAGTAGAGAATGTTTCAAAATGCACCCACTCCATTAGCACATATCATTACTCACACTAGATTGGCACAAGTAGCAGGGTTCCCACCAACACAACTATGTCCTGAGTTGGTCATGGAATGTGTAAAGCACTATGACTCTAGGAAAAGAATCATAAATGGGCCACAAGGAAGAGTTATTTTAAATCTAACTGAGGATTCTATTGCAGATGTTTTCAATATTGCCTCACATCACAAGCTCATTGAGGAAATCAACATTGGGGAAGCAATCAAGTTATATGAGGAAGACCCCAACAGAGCTTTGGAAATCATGAACAATTCTTTGATATTGAAACCTAAACGCCATTACTCCAAGCTACCCAAACAACTACATAGAAGTGATTTCAAGCTAGAGTATCATGACATTATAACTCTTTTGGGCAGATTCATGGGAGTAGAAGAAGCTCAGATATTTCAGACCTAGATGTTCTACCCCATCACTCAAATTGTGGCTAACAAGCATTATCATTGGGCAAGAATCACAAGCAACAATTTGGATGCCCAATTAAGAAGTGTGCAAGAAACCAACAAGTTCACTATAACTTCATATCTTGTCTACATATTGGCACACAAGACAAAGTACAAGGTTCTTAGTTGCAAAGGAACCATAGGGAAAGATAGAATATGGGATGTTTACCCATAGTTACAACACAAAACATCTAACTATAGAAGAGATAATGATGTCTTTTTCATGTATATTCCCAGTTTGTTGTAGGATGCTCTTCATATCATGGTTTCTTCTGGTGCCATGGATTTGATTAAGCAATATAGTCAATGGTTCATCCAATTCCAAAGTTTCACATACATCCAGGTACAAGGGTCTCTAGTTGTTCCACTCAGGTTACCAAGGTATCCAACCAACAAACATCTAATGCCAGAATTAACAAGACAAATGCTAGGATTTGAGGAGATCCTACAATTGGAGGTGAAGAAGAAAGGATTCTGATCAGAATTCCAATTGAGAATGAGAACTTTAGAGGCCTACCCTTCTATTCAAAGTTCCCAACACTCTGAGAAGGAGATTGCACAATTTGAACTATACTCTCATACCAATAGGAATAATTTTTATCCATATGGAACGGCCATGAAGCAGGAAAATAGAACTTCCAAGCATAAAGACCACATTGAAGACTATTGGGCCAACTGTCAAGATGAATTTGAGGCTATAAGGAGAAGGTTTTCTAGGTTTCCTTTGAAATCAATCAAACTATACAGAGTTGTAGAGGTGCCTAATCAAGTGTAGGATGATGATGCAGACTTGCTCCAACACCATGATTTTGAACCATAGAGGAACAGGTCATTTCCTCCAATCAATTGGTTAGAGGAAGAAATAAAAGATTTGGATCAAGTCACTGAGCCAGTGAAAAAGTATTCCAAATTATGGGTAAAACATAAGGTGTTAAAACTTGAAGTTGAAGGAACAAAATAAACTTATGACTTGATGGGAGACTTGGAGTCTCAATCTGAAGAAGAAGTTGAAGCAAGTAAAGGTGATGAAACTATTGAACCTCATGAAGAGGATGTTCAAGAGGAAGTAAAACCAATGTCTATCAAAAGGAGAACTCAGAGACAAACTCAAGTGAAGCAAGGGGAGAATCCATCTCCTAAAACTAAGAAGGATCCTCAAGTTATCACTATTGTAGGAGAAGGTGAAACTTCACAACCTATGACGAAGAGAAGAATAATCACAGAAAGACACAAGGCTGCTAAGACGAGGAAAGGAGATGTTGCTACAGATGCTCCTTCTGCAAAAAAGGTTGTTTATTTGGAAAGTTCAAGGGAAAAGTCCCAAGTGTATGTTAGGAGAAATTCCCCTAAGCATAAGGTCTCTCTAGTAGAGGGAGTGAAGGTTACGGAAGAAGTGCAAGATGAAGAGGCACCTACCGATGATGTGGAGAAGAGATCAGCTACAGGAAATAATTCTCCCATTCTTTTTCCTCATCAAAATGTGCAAGTCTTTGAGGAAGCAATTCACAAGGAAGGCAACATATCCAATAATCCTGCACAACCAAATGAAGAAGATGGTGAGGTCTCTACTCCTGAAAGTAGAGAATGGAGGAAATTTGTGCAAGAAATGAAACAATCTACCTCCAGAGTAGAAAGTAAGAATATAGAGTCTGAGGTTGTTCAAGGAATTGAATCTAATTCCTCAAAAAAGGTAATAATTGATGAACCAGAAGATCACCCTAAAGCAGGAAAAAATAGAGAGGAAGTTGTTGATAGTCCTCATCAGGACAATGATAAGCAGGAAAATTAGCTAGAAATAGAAAAGAATGTTGAAGAAATGGTGGTTGACAGTCCTAATAAGGAGGTGACAACTAAGCAATCCATAGCTCCTAAATGGTGGAGAAAAGGCTCAACAAGAAGCCAATAATTTCCCAAGAGGAAGCCCCAAGCTAGGACAAATTTCTTGAACAATGGGGAAAACCTAAGCAGAGAAAGAGAGATAGAACAATTTTTAAGATTTCAAGAAATGAATTCAACAATAGGGTTATACATGTAGCAGTTCCTATGAGTGACAAGTTCAAGGATGAGGTTAGGCCCTCTGATTATAAAGTATAAACTATTAATTTGGGGCCAACAACCAAGGAATAGGAAAAGGAGGAGTTCCAAGAATCTTCTCAAGCCATTCTCAGAAGGATAGATAAGGAAATAGAGGAGAATTAAAAGCTACAAAATAATTAAATGATGTTTATGAATAGGTGCAGCATTTGATGAAGCCTCTACAAACTGTTGGGAGTGAAAAAAAAATTCTAGAGGGAATGTTTCCCAAAGAGGCAATTTCAGAAATTTAGAGATTGAAGTCCTCTATTCATAGCACACATGATTGGCTTCAGGGTGTCAAAAATAGGGGAGATGAAGCAATTGAACAAATTCTCAAGATACACACCAATGCTTCTGACTTCCTAGATAATACTTCACAGTTTGTTGCAGACTGTAACAAGATTGATGAATCTACTGCTTAAGAGTTGAAGAAGATCTTGCAGTCACCTTCTGAAGAATTATCTCCAGATGAAATTGGAAAATTGAAGGAGTGGATTGAAGTTTGGAATTATAGGAAGGAACTCCTTACAAAATATGTGAAGAAAATAATGAAATTGTAAGGAAAAATGAAAGAGATATACAATAGTTGCATTAGTTTTCTGGAGATAATGACTGGAAGGAGAAAGTTTGGCCATAAAAACATGAACATTGGAAGACTCCAAGGATGGTGGCATGAGATATATGCTCCCTCTGATAATGCTTGCATTACAAAGAAAAATTTGGAAGATGTAGTAATCTACATCTCAAAATTGGATAAATATCATGAACTATAGATTGTGTGGAATAAGGTGATGCCCCAATACTTGGAGTATAAGACTCATAAAATGAGAATTAAATTTATTCCAATTCCAGACCCGGAAGATGTGAAAGAAATATTGGAGAAGGTTAAAGAATTAGCCAACAAATCATAAGCCAATTAGGAGGGAGAAAATATCCAGGTAGCAGTCCCTTAGTATTTTGTGCCAAACATTTGATACTGTAGTTGGGGGATGACCTTGGACTTTGTGCCATAAAATGAATACTTCTAGAAGGACCCAAGCCGACCTGGATTTATTTGCAAATATTTAGTGTAATTTTATTTTAGTTTTAAGGAACTCTAGGCCAACTTTTTGGGCTGACCTAAGCATGTAACCCTAAGTTTTGGGCTAACCTAGTGCTAATTCTCTATAAATTGAGGCTCGGGCCTCCTTTGTAAGGGTTAGAATCAGTTAAGAAATAGTTTCTAGAGCTATAGTTGAGTTAAGAGTTAGCATTTTTTGAGAGAAAGTGTTGATACATTGAGAATACATGAATTGTTGCAAACTTGGGTGATTCAATATAAGTAAAAACATTGTTCTTTGGTGCTCTTTCTTGTGTTGTTCACTTTGCATGGTTCTTGTTGTTCCAAATCTTTAAGATTTCTTTGGGATTATTGGCTACATGTTAGATTTTAGATTTAGACATGATGCAATGGTGTTGATGGTTTAATATTTGAAGTGTTTGAGAAATCCTTGGTCCATACTTTTAGTAATTTGTTGATTGTAAGTTGCTATGTAAAGTTAGCTTGGGCCTTGAATTCATGTGCTAAGTTCAATTGTGGGTATTTATTCATTTAAATTGAAAAATAGGGTTGATTTGGGTGAATGCTTCATGATCTAAAAATCTTTAATTCCTTAGAAGATTGCACTATTTTTGTGATATTACAAATTTAATCTAGGTTTAGCAGAGATTAGTTTTGAAGGATTAGTCTACATTGAGTGTTTAATCATCTACATTGTTAGTCTTAGGTTAAGTTTACCTTTCAAAAAATCTCTTTGAACCCTTATCTTTTGTTATTTATTTTTAAATTTGAGTTAGGTTTTAGGATCAAAAAGTATCACCATATTACAAGATCTGATAAATCTAAGCTTCCAACATTTGTTTTGTAAGGTCCCTTTTGATTACCAGCATTTTCACATATTATCTTAGTTGTTTATGCATTGTGAAGACCTAACATTAGCGACCTTGGGGTTATCTCTTGAGGCTTGCTAATAGAGATTTACCTTTCAAGAGAGATAGGATACTTGCATTCTGTTTGTGTTGATGTTGTGCAGAAAAGGGCATCAACAAAACCCCTACTTTGGTGTTTCCACCTCCACAGACAGACAGATTGAGAGATAGATAGAAATATGATAAAGAAAATGATACTGGAACATAAATAAAACCAGGCACTACTAGAGACACTATGCTACTCAAGTCCAACAACAAAGTGATATGAAAGCATTACCACCCTCGACCAAAGGCACTTAAGGCAAATGAGAGAGGAATGCAATTCCACAACTATGGTAGAGTCGACATATCCATAACAACACCAAAAGAAGTCTCACAAGACACCAAGCTGCAACTTCTATGGTAGATGTATAGGGTGTTGTGATTGTTGGAAACGTGTAGCCAGTAGTGCAACAAGTAGCTCAAGAGTTTGAGGAGATGTGTGAATTTCCTTCAAGAATGTTCAAGTGTGTATGGATCAAATGAGAATGAGAGAATAGCCATTTGAAGATAAAATGAGAGGGAAAGATTCGTTCAGAGGTCAGTAGGAAGGCGTAGGGGCTTTACATTTCATCTCCAATTGAGAACATAATGCCTCTATAGATTCCAAAGGTAGGAATCTTGTCAGGATGGTAGCACGCTGCACAGACATCTACACACCATGTGTGTGTCCCTGAAGAAACCCCCCCATCAACAGTAAAAACAAGCACCAAGTGGATGGGGTATGAAATGAGGGCATGGAATTACTTGGTAAGATTTTATTTTTCTAAGGTGGAGGATGTGAAAGGGGGATTTGCAAGAGGGGTGTGAATTTACTCCTATACATTTTTCCCCACTTTAGCAAACATGAGTGTTAATAAGTGTTTGGTAAAGTAAATCAAAAGATTTTAGAAACATATACTTGAACCATCGAGGAATCAGACTGCAATTTGGTGAACTCAAAAGCGCAGGGTAGGTAAATGGCTCCCCAAGGAGTCTCTCTTGAGGAGGATTGAATAAGGTGCACCGAGGGTCAGCAGACCAATGAAGGACAGATCTTGTAAGATGTAAGTGCTTCATAGGTCCTCAGACTTGCAAAAAAGGCACCCCCAGGTACTCTCTCCTAGAGGAAGCCCAATGTGAGGGTATTTCGCATAGTCAAATTGGAAAGTAGCTTCACAGGTGCACCTGCAAAGAAACATGTTAATCTGCAAACAAAACATGTTAGAAAACAAAAATAGCCACACAGGCAAGCAAGCAGACAAACAATCATGCAGACAATCAAAAATTGAAAGAAGGGCTTTCAAAGGGGTCCCTTGGGAACCCTTCAAAATAAAAGGGGTCCACTCAAGGGACGCTTTGTTTGAAAGAGAGAGTATTTTTCACAAATCAATTCAACATCAAGGAATCCTTTTGAAAGATGTTCACTTCATCAAGGAATTTGAAAGGAAGAAATCCCCCTCACAAGGGGAAGGTCAGAACTTCTCCTGTAGGATAAGATTCTCCCTCCTTGGAGGAGATTTTTTCAAAGTCTTTTCTTTACGAACCCATGATGAAGGAAAATTATTCTGTTGGGGGTCCTTGGTGAGGAATACGATTTTTGAAAATATTTTCAAGAAAATCTTCGTTGTCCATTGAATGCATTTTCTAAAAATTGAGGTGACATGATATCCACCCTTAGTATGGTGCATGCCAAACACAAAGGCACATGATATCCTAAGGAGAGAAAAGAAAGAATGAAAAAGTGATGTTGTGGCCTGCAAAACATATCGAGATGTAATTGTGGTAATGTTTTCATACATGCTAGGGACAATACATGAGCACCACAACATCACAAAGTAAGAAAGAAAGATAAGAGAGAAAAAATGCAAGAAGAGACAATAGCATCATGAACAAAGGATAGGGGTGATATGATATTTTGAGCTCAAAGCTGCTCATAAATATAGATAAATAGATATAATAGTGTATAAATGAACTGTCATCAACCCCTACTCTATCAAACCATATGAAGAAAGGTATCGAAAGACAAAATAAAAATAAAAAATTGGGTCAACATGGAAGGGAAGCCTAAATTCCCCCAATACTTTGCATTGTCCCCAACTATTCAAAGCCGATACAAAATAGAGGAAGAATGATGTAAAAAATATAGGAAGTTTTATGACACATAAACACTCCTATATCCAAGCACCTACAAAGGTGACAAGGGTCATCTAGGATCACATAATGCAAACATGGGGGAACACAATACATACACACAATCTACTCTTCAGATAAAGAAGAGGCACCCCCTAGTCCTCATCAACCAAGAGGTCATCATTCTCCCAATCTAGATCATTGTACGGAGAGGGCGAATGATCCTGCAAGGGTAGAATATCAAGGGGGAACCCTCCAACCCTTCCGCAACAAGATCCAAGGAAGAAGTCCGCTCAAGGTCTTCTCCACTCAGTTCCTATGGGGTGAATGTTAGTGATTTTGTGAAGAATTTTGATAGATTCAAGACATCGTCCATAGAATTAAACATGCACTTCATAGGAGTTTCATGTGTTAACTCAATGGGTGAGGGAGGCAGCACCTAAGATCCACTGCTAAGTTCACTGAATGACTCAGGAGCAGTGACAATCTCCAGAGACGACGAGGCTTCCTCTGTCAATAGGACAGCATAAGCTAATGCAAAACCACCCTCTAAAGAAGGTGAGCCCTTAAACTGACCCCCATTGCTAGCAGGGTCATCCTCCATCTCCCGCTTCATCAAAGGGTGCAATATTGATGTAGAGGGTTAGGGACTTTGAAAGAAACACAAAGTTCTCAAGGTTTGCAAGACACAATCTCAACCACTCTTCCAGGCACTTTGATGGAGACAAACCTCAATAATGCACCAAATGACTTATTTTCCTTCCTTATGGACCCAAACCCTAGGAACACTCTTAAGAGACCCAAAAAAACTTTTTTTGAATGATTTCAAATCCCAACCCTTTGACTTAGACACAAAACCAAATTTTCACCTTAACTAGGCTACTAGCCCAACTAGGCTTCTAGCAAAGGATTTTTGACTTTGCACTCAAACTTTCCAAAGGAACCTCCAATATAATGACTATTTAAAGTGTGGTTTTTGATGACAAACAACATATCCAAGCCTTGATATCACTTTCTTCAAAAAAACCCTTCCAAAATCTGTTGTCTCCTCAAAAACTAGGCCTAATTAGCCCACTTTTTCAAAGCAACCCCTCTTTAAATTCAACCCCTGACCATGAAACTTTTATCAGTCTCCTAAAATGACTCAAAACCAAGGATTCCAAGTTTTTAGGCCTCTATGACACCTCTAACATGCTCCAGCACAAAACCCTCCTTAACTTGCCTCAAAAACTAGGGCCTCTTGAAAACTAACCTTCCAATCACTTCCAGAACTTTCTCATTGACTCTACACCATTATAACAACATATTTAGTCTATCCCAACTCAAAAACACACCCCTCATTAAGGCAGATCTTCTGCTGCTATACCCTAGCCTCCAACTTCAAGCACTTTTCACAGTCAAATCTTGGTGTACACCATAGTATTCATCTCTCCTGCACATTATGTTGTTATTCTAGTATGGTACATGTTAAATATGATCCATTTCACAAGATACATTCATAAAATCCCATGAAATGGATCATTTATCCATGAAAAACCCTCAAACTAGTGTAAATTTTGTGTTCTTTTTTAGGACAGTCAATATAAAATGCAAAGAAATTAATTATCACTGCTTTTAGAGCCTTAAATGGTGTTAAAATATGTAAACAAAAACTCCTAAAGCATCCTACTGGACATAGATTCAATAGAGATCAAGTATTTAACAAAAGAACGCCATAAAAGTGCCAAAAAATTGTGTTTTTCGCTATTTCCAGAAAACAGTCCATACAATGCTTGCTCCAAACATCCAACCTCCGTACAAATGATTATTTTGGCTTTGTATATCCTTTCCCCAACTGATCCAACCATTTGGGATTGATTAAGTTGCATAAAAGTGATTAAAACTCATAAAAGCTAGTTACTCGCCCAAATTGGACTTCAAATATTTGAATTGATTCCTACAACCTAAAAACTATTGAATCTCTAGCATCCAACCTTATTTGACATAATTAAAGCACTATATTCCTATCTAACCTCCTAGAACATGATTGTTCCATTTACATTGAAATTTGGTCCTAGGATCCTTATTAGGACCCTTAGGACTTTTGACCTCTTTAATGTGTTCACCCATTCCAAAGGCCATTATAGGCTCCAAGATATCATAATTGACACTTTGAGGTGATTGATAGGTCTTCAAGACCCCTGCATTCTCCTGTCTCCTGAAGAGTTCCTTGAAGAGCTTGGGTGCTCCTGCACCAAAGATCCCCACGGATGAAGTAGAAGGTGCTGAGGAAGAGAAGAAAACCACAACAAACACCATCGAGGTATTCGGTATGTCCACAGGCTTCAAGAACGACAGTATGTCCAAGAGGGACATCAGAACAAGAAGCTCAACCAAAGGAGCAATAACATCTATACCCTCTTTGGGTGAGGATCGCTTGTGCTCGCGACGGGATCCGGAAGCAAGAATGAGGCTAAAGGAAATAAAGCAAAGAGGATAGGAGAGGAGGACCTAGCAAAAGGTGTTAGAGCAGGAACTATCAACTCCTCTTCCATCTTTCGTAGGGCGGCCTTTTTCAGCAGCCAAAGCCTTTCTCCAACACTTGTGCTCATACATAAGGTAGTTTTTTGTGACTCTAGGAGCTAGATGCTGGAGGCTGAGATGAGATGGAAGACTCCTACTCAACCATTAGAATATCCATCACAATCATTTCTAGTGAAGGGAGGGACTCCTAGATGGGAACAAGAGGGAGAGGTTGAGAGGATGATGGAACAATAGCAGAGGGAGCCTACTCTAATGCCTCAGTGGCGGGCCTCTTCCCATTCATTGCCTTCGTTGCAAGAGTAGTAGGAGGTCGTGAAGGTTGAGACATAGAGGACTCCCCATAGGGATCCTTCCCCTTACCATACTGAATGGGTTGAGGCACCATGGGTAAGACAAGAATTTTGAAGGCTAGATGCTTTGGCTTTCACCAAGCAGGCAGCATTAGATTCTTCAGAAAATTCCTAGGAGCAGAAGATGATGGTGCCACTTTTTTCCTACATAATGTAATTCAAATCCTATGTACTACTGGCAAACTAGTCATGTGCAGAACATAGAATAAAATAGTAACTAGAAAGATATCATATTTGAATACCAAAAACTTTATTCATCATCAGAAATATCATGTACAATCAAGAGTATCCGTAGTGCTTAACAATATAACCATCGGCACATAGCTCATTACTATCTCCCGACTATCCCAACAGGCTACATATAATGTTCAGCGGTGGTTAGATAACCAACCGACATGACGTTTCATAACAACCTTAACATTAACATTAATCCGAACATGATTTCCTGAAAGTACATGACATTATTATTCTTTACTAATCTATAGTTTTATTAGCAATTGGCTGACTATGACCAAGGCCGACTACGGCTGACAACAAAGTAAAGATATACGACTAACATCATCCCCCCCACAAAAGAAGTCATCTTCCAGACGACATACATATAGCAAGACAAGTTCAATGAGAAGTAGGGGGAAGGGAGTGCGTCCCTGGATGCATAGATGACGTCAGAGTAGTAGAAGAATGCTCCGCTCACAGCCGCCTCACCTCCTCGGTATGTGTGCGAAGCTGCTGATCGGCCAGGATCTCCCTCTCCCTCACCACCTTTAACATACGAGCTGCCTCCATCAGTTGGCTTTTTTCCTTCTTCGCCTCTGCACTCTTGGCTGCCAAATCAACATCTTTTGCAGCCAACTGATCTTCCAATGCTTTCACTTGCTACTTCCATGCTTCCTCTTTCTGCTTTGCTTCCTCCTCCAAGGCGGCCACCTAAGGCTCCAAGACCTCCAATCAAGCTCCCCTCTCACAGGCAAGCCGAGTTTGTTCGGCCAAGTCATGCTGGATGCTCCTTATGGTAGTAGTGGACTCATCCTTAACCCTCTGCAGGAGTCTATAGGCTTCCACTCTTCATGATACCACTACCTCAGTAGAAAATACTTGGCATTTCATGAGGATGAAGACATCCCGAAAGGAAAGCTCTATGTGATATAAGCTTTCCAGAACCCCTGCATCTCGCCCTACTAGTCTCGGTGGTCAACCCTGCCAGGCTCTCATCATTGTAGGAGTCTCTCCTACTGGCCACCCCTCGCCGAATATCTGTGTGAACTTAGCCTCACACCCCATCTGTACGAATCCTTAGATGCGCTGAACTTCCTGGCCCACTAGAGGAGATCGGCCAATCCTGAGGTCTCTGGAAACCTGTCCCACTCGGATCATCAACCTACCCATATGCTCTAGCTCCTGCACATATCCTTGCACCATGCCTAGTGGGTCTGATGGGTCTGGTTGTGACATCTCCACAACGAATCCCTCCATGGAGTCACCCTCCTCATTCTCCTCATCGTCGGGAGGTGTAACAGGTTCTGTCTCCTGGGGCAGTTCCCCGACTATCTGTTGAGGCTCATGTATGACTATCCTTAGCTCCTCTTCTGTTCTAGCCTCAGGGTGTTCAAGTGCGTCCTCGCCAAGTCTGGCCGTCTCACTTTGCTGAGTGTGGACAACTGGTCCTTCCTCACCCCCTAGTCCCTCTGAGGGACTCTTCTCCCGTTGTTCTGGTTGTTCGGCCACTTCCAAGGTGAGGCATGCTGACCCTAACCAGCTATCAATATGGGCTACCCTGGGTGCTCTTGGGGCTGGGGTAATCTCCTCAATGGCCGTAGTCATTCCCCAAGTTCCTGCTACTAAAGTTTCCACTCCTAACGCTGTCAATCCTAGCGGTGGTGTAAGGGAACAGGTCGCTGGCAATATCTTGACCGAGGCAGTGGAACATTTCGATACAGTGGCTGCCCCCTATGATGTCATGGTGGCAAGTGGTGCCCACCCTGGTGATGCACCAGGTAATGAGGTAGCTACCCTCAACATTCACCCACCCCCAACTGGCGAAACAAGAAGAGTGAATGTCACTGAGTGTGTGTTCTCCCTGGCTGGCAGTGCGGGAAGAGTAAACCCTGCTGGCTGCAACACTGGTATGTTGATCTCCCCTACTTCCTGACCACTGATGGCGATGGATACCTCCTCATCGACTGGTGAACTAGACTCCAAGAACAAGGAAGATAAATCAATGGGCTCCTCCCTGTCTGATGCATTACTCTGTTTAGAGGCTTCCTCCACTGATGTTTCTTCTTCCACTGATGCCTCCTATTTTCTCTTCTTTCCTGAAGCTGTGCCTTCGCCAGCTTGCTTCGCTTCCAGTTCAGACCAGTAGAATACTGTTGGCAACCCGGGATCTAGGTGAGTGAGTGGCTGCAATTGTCCCCGTTTTCCTTCGGGCACCTGTGTGTGAACGGCATCGAGAAAGAGGGCTATAGCATGATGGGTCATGTAGAAAGCCTTATGCCTCTACGATAAGAAATCTCTCATCCTCTCTACAAGTAGCCTCACCCAGTTATATACTTGGCCGACGTGGAGTCTGACCATGTAGTCCACCATCTAGATAGCAATATCTGACGCTCGGCTGGCACCTGTGAGTCGGCATTTCATTAGGTCCAGCAAGCACTTCCATTCCGTTGTTACCAAGTAGTGTTTTCAGAGACCTCTATTTCCAGCACTCCATATGGTATTATGTTCCTCCGATGTCAAATCACTTCGACACACCTATTTGACCAACAATTCCTTGTGCTCCTGTGTCATCTTCTTAGGTTTGTTAACCCCTATTCCAGAAGCTGGTACACTAAACACTCGCTCGAAGTCTTGTGGCCAAAATGAAATGGTGACTGAGCAACCTCTATAATCAATTACGAATTTGTAAGTATGCCTGCAGTAATTGTCTACTATCGCCTTCAGCCACGGCTCGAACTCCCAGGAATTGAAAAAAGGTACCAGCACGGTTTTGTCCACCCTAGCGTGTTGAAGTGCAACCTTCAAGGAGTGGTCATCGGGAGTGCTTCGCCACCACTATTTGCACTCGTTGCCACTCAGATTCTCCCATGTCATCATCTCATTATCAGCATCCATCTTCTTTCTCTTTCCAGCTGAGGCTACCTTCAGCCTGTGCTGCACAACCTTCTTACCTTTGTCCATTTTGCTATCAATTCAGTGATTCCAGCCAATTTTATAAACTCTGAAACAGTTACCAAAACTACCAAAACTGTTGAGATTCAATAACTGTCGTACCTCATAAATCTGAATATGCCAAAGTTCTGAGAAATTCTGAAAAGGTCGTACACCCTGAAGAGCCTGTGTAAGCCATATGCCTTGGAGATTCTGTACTGGTTGTATGATTATCAGTGAAATCCGGCAACTGATTGCAACTTGAGGCCATATGACATGAAAATCTTGGCAAGTCCGTACGATGTGAATGATTTTCCAAGGCCGTACGGTTTGGCAAGGCCGTATGACTTGAATGGATGGTCGTACGACTCTGCAACTCTGAGGCTGTACAACTTGAAAATCCTGTGAATGTCGTATGATTTGAAACTTTTGTGGATGTCGTATGATTTGAAACTCCTATGAATGTCGTACGACCCTAGGCTTTTGTGAATTTTGTATGGCTTGAAAGACTGGTGAATACCATACACCTTGAGGTACTTCACCGAAATTGCCTGATATGATGATGTCGTACGCTGTGCAGAGAATGGAAACGTCGTACGATTTGAAGACTTGTGACAGCCGTACGATTTGGAGATCTTTTGAAGGTCGTACGACCTCAAGACTTAGAAACTAATGAGGGTGCCGTACAATTTCTTTTTCTGTGCTTGACCTGACAAACTCATACTGATTTTTGTTTTCTCCTCTCTGATAAGGGTGTCGTATGATTTCTTTTCCTGTGCTTGACCTGACAAATTCGTACGGATTTTTGTTTTCTCCTCTCTGATAAGGGTGTCGTACGATTTCTTTTCCTGTACTTGACCATATGCCATTCTTCCTTTTACAATTTCATTATGTCCAAGATAGCTTCTCCTTAAATGGCCGTACGACTTACTTCTTGGTCGAGTTTTGGCAAATTTTTATTTTAATGTTCCCTACTTTGATTTTTTGCCATATATTTCCCTCAGCAAATTTCTCCCTTGGGCATACGATTTGTTTAATAGCCAAGATTTTTATTTTAATTCGCTTCATTTTTATTTTCTGATGCCTTTAGCTTTTTTCCTTTCTATTTTTATTTTTTTCAACTTCTGTTCATTTTCTCTCTCCTCCCTTCTCTCTTCTTTTCTTTTCATCCCTCTAGCTTCGCTATGTTCTCAAACTTTTAATTCCGAGGTGTAGTACCATTTACATGTGTGTGGTGGCCTTTTATAACATTCTTCCTCACAGCACGTTCCTATATACTCTATATCGAACCATTTATCAAGTAAAGGGGCAGGACCAATACCTCGAAAACTTCCATCGATGTACCTTCTGCCGTACTGTTGATACCACGTAACATCATCGCCTTGTACTGTTGGTGGTCCCGCTAGGTTAGGAATTATTTTCCAGAGTCCATCTTGAGTTGCGATCTTCCTAACTTTTGGTATTTTTCTTCTTTCTCGACACATTTGTTTCAGAAGGTCTTCTATATATTCGTCCACTGTTGACACAAATGTATCTTCTGTCCTCAACACTGTCTTTAAGCAAGGGGCCTTTTTTCGAAGTAAGCCTCCCATTGTTCATCGTCCTAGTCCACCTCCTTGTCATCCTTCTGGTGCTCATTTTTTTCATGGCCTTCTTGTTTCTCTTTTTCCGCCTAGGCTTCCGTGTCCAATTCCTTGGCTACATATACTCGTTTTACTCCTTCATAAGGGGCCACATAGTGCCAGTGTCCCCCCATTCTATGCCATAGGGCAGGGGTTCTAAACACTGCATTGGTTAGGTGCTTGTGTATCCGTGGTACTGCAATTCCTTCCACTCGCTATTCTGCCAACCTTTCTTCAATTGTTCGATCTCGGCCTGATTATGCCCAGTCATCATTTGCTACATATCCAGGACCTCCTAGTCCCCAGTCTTGTTCCCTCGGCCCTTCACGTTGCACAGGCCAATCTTCCTTTGTGGCATAACCCAGCATATTGATGGCGATAGTATTCTTCTCCTTTCTCTCCTAATATGGCTTTATCTTTGATCCATTGATTGCCTCCGATATCAGTGACCCATCTAGAGTTTCTAGATTTATAGAACCATTGTCACCTACTTCCCATACTCAGAACGGTCCTAACCAACAAACTTTAAACTTCCCCGGCTTGATCTCGTTACGGCCGTTATATTTCAAAACTAACTGGCCCAGCCAAAAATTCATCTGTTGGAGATGCTTGTCGTGCCAATATTTCATTCACCATTGCATGTTCTCTGTCACCCATTGTGCCATCACCCTTCGCTCGTCCAGCTTATTCAGTTGGTATAGTCTTTCCTTTAAACTTTCAGTATCACCCAACCAATTCTCCACAGCTATCCTTAGGCTTGGTACCATATACTCCATTGGCATCACCGCCTCCTGACCGTACATTAATTGGAAGGGCGTGTGGCATGTTGTTACTTTGTATGTTGTCTGATATGCCCATAGGACGGCTGGTAACCTTTCTTCCCAATCAACTTCTTCCACGCCACATGATTTGTGAATAACTGATACGAGCACCTTATTTGTAGACTCCGCCTGGCCATTAGCTTGCGGGTAGTACGGACTTGACAGGTTGTGAAAAATTTGGAACTTTGTCATCATCAACCTAATAACATGATTAATGAAATGCCCTCCACGATCACTCGTGATTCGAACTGGGATGTCGTACCATGTCACTATTTGTTTGTAGATGAATCTTGTCATACTCTGTGTTGTATTGTCTAGCAACGCTCGAGCTTCAGCCCACTTTGTCAGATATTCAGTAGCAACCACAACATATCAGCATTGATGTAGGTGACTCACCTTTAATGGTCCAATGAAATCCAACCCCCATCATTCGAACAATTCTTGTGGCTATGAGGGATGTAGTGGCATGAAGTCCCGCTTCAATGGTTTCCTGACCCTTTGGCAAGTGTCACAGCCTAACACCCACTCCTTAGCATTAGTGTGCATCGTCGACCACCATAGGCCTACCAAGAGAATTTTCCTTGCTAGCATCTGGTCCCATATAATCGCTAGCTAGTCCTTCATGTGCCTCCTTTAGTATGCTAGGTATCTCTTCCTCTATGACACATCTCTGAAGGATCTGGTCAAGTCCCATCTTGTAGAGTAAACCATTGATCAACTGGAATGTCTTACTTTTCAGTACGAGCTCCCTTCTTTCCGCTGGTGGCATTTCTTTAGGGAACATGGATGTGGACAGATATTCTCCAATCTTCTCATACCATGAGGGAAATGTTGCAATCTAGAATAAGTGTGCATCCGAGAAGTCTTCATTCACCCCTCCCTCAGTAGGTTTGCCTGACCGAATTCTGGATAATTGATTGGCAATAACATGGCTCTTTTCCAGTCGTACGATGATAGTGAATGTAAACTCTTGCAACAAAAGTAACCATCTACTTACCTGTCCTTGGATAATCAGCTTGTTCACCAAGTACATCAAGGCTTGGTGATCCACATAGAAAGTGAATGGCATGGCTAGGAGGTAATGCCTGAACTTCTGTATGGATTAAACCATTCCTAGTGCCTCACGCTCCGTCGTACTGTAATTCTTTTCGACTTTTGAAAGTAGCTGACTAGCAAAGAATACCGGGTGGTCCAACCCGTGTGCTCCCACTTGTGCTAGGGTTGCTCCGATGGAAAAATTAGAGGCATCTACATGTACATGGAACTCCTTATCCCAGTCTGGATACATCAATATGGGTGAGCTGATCAATCTATCCTTCAGTTCCCAGAATGCTTTCTCCTGTTCTTCGGCCCATATAAATGGTTGGCCTTTCCTCATCAGTAGGTCGAGAGGGTACGACACTTGGGAAAAAATTTTAATGAATCTTCGATAGTATCCCACATGCCCGAGGAAGGACTTCACACCGGTGACGTTCTCGGGAGCCTCCATCTGTACGATGACTCGCACCTTGTTGGGATCCGTTTTAAACCCAGCTTTGCACACAATGTGTCCAAGCAACTTCCCTTGTGGCACCAAAAATCTACATTTCTTCAGATTCAAGGCAAGGTGGGCTGCTCTACACCATTCCATGTACTCACCTAAGGCTTTCAAATGTTTTTCCTTATCACTATAAATTGACTAGTCATCGAGGAAGGCTTTGAAATTACCTACCAACATTTTATCAAAAATGTGGAGTATTATTCTCTAGAATGTAGCTGGTGCGTTGCATAATCCAAACGGCATTCAGTTGTATGCGTACACCCCATCCTCGACCATGAACGTAGTATTTAATTTATCTTCCTCCGTGATGTTGATTTGATTGTAACTCGAGAAGCCATCTAGAAAGGAGTACATTTCATGCCCGACAACTTCTTCCAGAATTGAGTCAGTAAAGGGAATAGGAAATGGATCCTTGATAGTCACTGCATTTAGACTACGAAAGTCAACACAGATTCTAATTTCCTCCTTCTCTTTCTTCAAGGATATGACAATCGGTGATACCCACTTGCTGACCTCCACCTTGAAAATGATGCCAACCTCCAAAATCTTCTCAATCTCCTCCTGTACTTTAGCGGCATAGTTTTTGTTCATTTTGTATGGTCACTTTCATATGGGCTGGGCTCTCAGTACAAGAGGAATCCTGTGCACGCATAACTCTGATGGTACACCTTTTAAATCTTTGTACGTCCAAGCAAAAGCATCTTTATATTCCATGAAGATTCTGAACACTGTCGCTTTCAGGACAGGGTCCCAATCATCACCCACAAGAATCTCCTTAGGTTTGGCTGATTCCCCAAGGTTTACCTTTTTCAGTGTTGATTCCTTGTACTTAATGATTTTTTCCTGTTCAAACTTGTGTGCTGGCATCACATCCAATTCTGCCATACCTTCTTTATATTCCTCATACTCAAGTGGAAATGTTTCACTAGTCGAGCCCTTGTCTTCTTCTGCTTCCCCCTCCTTGACTTGCAGCATGTTGCAATCCAAGTGGAAGACTTCATAATCCTCCATCTACCAGTGAAATATTCCTCCATTAGCTTCCTTTCATCATCCTCCGATTCTCCTCCAGATTCAGATGCCGAAGATGCTAGATCTTCACTGACCACCTGGTTCTTCAGATCAATGGTGTATTTCCTCCCCTGATTTTCTATTGAGAGTGTATTCTGCTTCCAGTTGTGGGTTGCCTTGGCAGCTATCAACCATCCTCGTCCCAAGAGTGCATCGTACGCCTTTTTCTCCAGTGGGATGACTACAAAGTTTAGCAAAAATAGCTATGTGCCGATCAAGACCTTCTGCTCCATTAGTGTACCCAGCGGTTTGATGCCATGTTGATCTGCTCCCACGAGGTGGAATGTCGAGGGCCAAAGAGTTGGCTTACCCAAACACTTCCAGGTCTCTTCAGGTAGTACGTTTACTCCTGAACCACCATCGACGATAGTGTTAGATAATTTCATGCCCAAAATTTCCATCTCGATGACGGCTGGTTTCCTCCCGATGCTTACTGTGAGTAGCATTGGGTCTGCGGTCTCGGCTACCAGTTTTGGCGGTCGTTCTGGTGGACCCTTCTGAAGATTTTCTTCAATAACATTTGTAAGTGCTACTTTGAGATAAGGCATCATTTACAAGAGATCAGTTACCTTAATGGGTACAGTTGTGTGAAGCACCTGCCATATGATATTCTTCTCTGACTCCGACTGTAGCAACATACTGTAGCTTTATAATTCCTGCATTCATTCGCCATTGCCTCTTCTACTTTTGTCTTGGCCTCCTGAAATCTTTCCTTCTCCGTACGAGGGTCTGGATAATTTTCCCTTTTTGACTGTGCCCTTGTAATCGCCAAGACTTCTTCGTCGGCTAACTCCAACATATTGATACTTCCTTTCTGCTTCGGACAGTCGGTGTCTTCATGATCACCCGGTCCACACCACTTGCATAGTTTTCCCCCGTTGCCTTGGCCACTCTAACAATCCCTCGCAAAGTGACCCCATTCATTTCATTACAATTTTGGCATTGGATCATCGGCCGTCCTTTGCTATCGTACTGAATTTTTCTTCTCAGCATATTTCTTCGATTGTTACGGTAGCCTCCAAGGGATGCATTGTTGCTCTGTGGCTTTGGTGGCATGGTTGGAGGGGTTGACTATTTTCCTTGAGTGAAGAATACTTGTGAACTTTTTGTTTTTAAGTTGTATGGGCACTCCTTGACGGAGTGTCCCATAACTTGGCAGATGTCACAGAATAATTTTTTTGGGAAATTTTCCTTTGTATGACCTTCCGTCTTATAGTTGGTACACCATAATTCATTTGCCTCTTTGGATCCTTCCCTGTCGGCCTTCAGTTCTTTCATCATCCGCATCATATCCCACCGAAGATCTTGTACAGTTGTTGATTCATCGTCACTTTCCTCTACACTCTCTTCGTCATCCCTCTTCTTCCCCTTTGAGGAAGTCCTATTCTCACTTTCAGTATCCATCGCCCGATTGTATGCTTCGGTGTACGAGGATGGCGGTACTACTTTCATTTTTCGTTGAAGTGAGGGGATCAGTTCTTCGATGAACCATCTTTTCTTTAAACCATCTATCGGTTGTGCCTCAATCTTTCCTATCAAGTCTTTCAACTTTCTGTTGTAGGTCCGCACATTCTCGTGCTTCTCTTGTTTAGTATGATATATTTATGTGACAATCTCACTATCGTCCCGTAGAAGTTTGAACTCTTCTTGGAAAGCTTGCTTCAATACCTTCCATGTAGCTCTCTGTTCTTGATCCAATTCTGTGTACCAATCAATAGCATTGTCTCTGAGTGTTGCTAGAAATGCCCTCAGCCACTGGCCGGGGTCATCCTGCCCGCTGGCTATCTAGATAGTCTCGCATGTCTTGCAATGTCGTACGGGATCCTCAAAGCCATTCCCCATGAAATTCGACAACTTTTTCCGGTCCGAATAAGCCATCTTTACCAGTTGACCTCCTTGTGCTTTGGACCCGATTAGACTAGTGGATTCCTCGCTACGTCCCTGTGTGTCACTTGCACTCTTGGCCATGTACAAGTCACTCCCACGTCCTCCGTCAGCGTCCTCAACCCCATGGGTCTCCTTGGGTTCCCTCTGATGCTCTCTCTGCCTTGGGGTCTTAAGCTCTGGTCTTCCACTCCTTAGGTGGTCGTCGTCGTCCGAAAGGGACAACTCTCGAAATCATCTAATGCTACTATTCAAATCATCTTCATTTTCACAGGGGTTATATCTTCCTGCGTGTGGAGTGTTGAAGGGGTCTTCGTCCCTTCCTTCTATCAAACTGTGGTGCACTTGTTAAATGGATGTGTCTATTCTTGTCAGATTTTCATATGTTCTTTTTATACTCTGATTTATTTCAATTAAGTCCTCATCCAATTCCTTACCGACTTGCTTTAGTCATCTTTGCCGGTTTTCTTGTTCTTGCAGCCTGAGTGATCACCGAACTTGCTCTTTCAAAGTCTCGTGCCTGTCAGGTACTCGATGCTTGTCTTTGTTCGGTCGTTCGGGCATTTATTAGTTGTTCAAGCAATCATTGCTGGTTGTCAAAAGTACGGCGCCAGCTAGTATCGCGTTCTTCCTCTTCTCATTTGGTTCTGTCTTCACAACATTGTACGATTTGCTTCCTTCGGCGCTCGTGGTCCTCTTCTTCTCGCAAGTCTTGCAAGATAATGAAATGGTGGGCCAACAACCTGGGCATGCAATTCAGGAGGTGGTTCACCTCGTCGTTCACTTCCAACCGATCCTAGATGACTTCCTTAGGGATCTCCCAAATGTGGGATTCCCTACGCACATGGTCACGTAACGATATTTTCCACAAATTTACCAGATCTTCTGTCAATGAGTCTTCCCGTTCCTCATTAGCATTTACAAGTTCTTCCACTAGTTGACCCATTATGCTGCCATGGCAGATGATGCCCTAGTTCGTTCAGGCAACGGCGCCAAATGTTTTCCTACAGAATGTAATTCAAATCCTACGTACTACTGGCAAACTAGTCATGTGCAGAACATAGAATAAAATAGTAACTAGAAAGATATCATATTTGAATACCAGAAACTTTATTCATCATCAAAAATATCATGTACAATCAAGAGTATCCGCAGTGCTTAACAATATAACCATTGGCACATAACTCATTACTATCTCCCGACTATCCCAACAAGCTACATATAACGTTCGGCGGTGGTTAGATAACCAACCAACACGACGTTTCATAACAACCTTAACATTAACATTAATCCGAACATGATTTCCCAAAAGTACATGACATTATTATTCTTTACTAATCTATAGTTTTATTAGCAATTGGCCAACTACGACCAAGGCCAACTATGGCCGACAACAAAGTAAAGATATACGACTAACAGCCACAGTAGGGAGAGAGGAAGTGACAGGTGGAATAGTGGAAGAGGAGGAAGAAGAACCTTGAGCATGCTTCCCTTCCTCCCTTCTCTAAGCCAAGGTGGCTTTGTTTTCTGCCTTTAGGAAAGCCCTATGTGAGATGGAATAGGGAGAAGGAGGGTATCTTACCTTAGGCATTATTCCCCCACTCTTGTGTGGTACAAGAGGTTTGTCCTAGGAGGAAGTAGACCAACGGGCGTAGGCCAAAAGTGATCCAGTGTGTAGCCCCCACATGTAATTGACAATTTATAGTTGGTGTCATGGACTACATGCACTTCATGGGAAAACTTCAAGCACTTATGAACTACCAAGAGAGCTACACTCATAGCAACCAACCAGGGGAAACCTAGTTTCACTCTAAAGAACGCAGACCCCGGGATAATGTCAAAGAGTGCATTTATGGATCTAGGTCCAAATAGGACTAATAAGTTGATGTAACCAATGAGAGGGAAAAAAATCCCATCGTGTGTATGAATAGTGCTCCTAGATTTTTCATACCCATCCTTGTGTAATAAATTAATCAATATAATCTCCTCAATGATGACATTCAACTGACACACACCTGGTCAATGAGGACACCCATTACGGTGTTTCCATTGATATGTATGGGGATGTATAAGGGACAAGGTTCTCTATTGGAATTCATTGGCAACTCTTGTGAGGTGAAATTTATGATAGGGGATCCACTCGCAGGTTGCACAGATGGGATGGGTAGATGTAAAAGGAGGACATTTCTACGACACTAGACAGAACTTTCACAAGAGCCCCCAAGGGTTTCGCAACTAGACAGTGACCCACTAAAGGTTTCATTTTGTGATGCTTATGGAACCTTCCAACTATGCCACTAGGGGTTGTAGGTTGGGTTGCAAGGCTAGGCACCTCACAAAACTCACACCCACAATGCTCCTAGGATATGAGGAAAGGGTCTTTCAGCACTACCAAATGGAACCAAAATGGTTCACGTCAGGCTCACCAAAATGTAGAGGAGGGAGACCAACCACACCAAGGCTCCAAGCCACAAAGAGTCGAGAGTGAAAGGTTTCCCTAATCTACATTAGGTTGGACAAGTGTTTTAGGTCAACGATAGAGAATGAAGAGCACTCTTAGTGATTTTACCACTCTACTAACCCAAGAGTTTGAATGGGGCTAAACAAGCAAGCTTCTAGAACCCAAACTACACCTCAGACATCTCTCTGCCAAAGAACAATAGCACATGTTAAGGACCATAGTGCAACATGCTAGCATCTCACAAGTGCATTGGTGTCTATATGAACAAAAAGTGTGTAAAGATAGTGAAGAGTTTCCAAAACCTACTATCTGCTTAGCGGTTGAGATTTCAAGTACTAACTACAATAATAACTGACAAAATAAGCAAAATAACTAGAAAGATGATATACAAGATGTCAAGGAAAAAGGTGGTGGAAATGAACTCATGAATTGTCTAGTTCACCAGCAAGCTCCACAAGAACATGTACCTACACATATCCAAGAGAGGAAAAATGTTTGGGTTGTATAGGGGTTTGTCGTATTCAAACCCCCACTTTGGTGTTTCCACCTCCACGGACAGCCAGATAGAGAGATAGAAACATGATAAAGAAAATGATGTTGGAACGAAAATAAAACCAAGCACTACTAGAGACACTATGCTACTCAAATCCAACAACAAAGTGATATGAAGGCGTTACCACCCTCGACCAAAGGCACTCAAGGCTAATGAGAGAGGAATGCAAGTCCACAGCTATGGCAAAGTCGACGTAGCCGCAACAACACAGAAAGCAATCTCACAAGACACCAAGCTACAACTTATATGGTAGATGTGTAGGGTGTTGTGATTGTCGAAATGTGAAGCCAATAGTTCAACAAATAGCTCAAGAGTGTGAGGAGATGTGTGAATTTCCTTCAAGAATGTTCAAGTGTGTAGAGATCAAATGAAAATGAGAGAATATCCATTTGAAGATGAAATGAGAGGGAAGAGCCATTCAAAGGTCAGTAGGAAGGTGTAGGGGTGTTATTTTTCATCGTCAATGGAGAATGTAATGCCTCTTCAAATTCTAGAGGCAGGAATGTTGTCAGTATGACAACGCACTACATAGACGTCCACACATTGCATGTTTGTCCTTGAAAAAAATTCCCCCATCAACACTAAAAACAAGCGCCAAGTGGATGGAGTATGAATGAGGATGTGGAATTACTTGGTCGGAATTTTTTTTTCTAAGGTGGAGGATGTGAAAGGGGAATTTGTAAGAGGGGTGCAAATTTTCTCATATACAGCAATCTACCCTTCAATAGTCTTGTGGAACACATTCAATATCAAACTATTAAACCTTAGTTCATTTTACTCCTTAACCCTTTGATAGAAAGTGGTGCATAATATTTTTTTTTTTAGTGATTATTTATCCCATTTATGAATAAACATGGTATAGTAACCATTAGGTAGCAAATCCCTGGTGGACAAATCTAAGATTGAGTTGTTACAATGCAACTAAATACAAAGTATTTTGTGTTATTAACAAATGATTATATTGAGAAAGGTGATTTACACATTACATTAAAACATTTAATTTTGTAAATTTGTGATCCAGAGTGGAACATCACACATTGGGTGCAATAATATTTTATTCAATAGATGTATGCAATTATAAGTAAAAATAAATTTTCCCTATATTTAATTTAGGATAATCCTATCAAATCCATACATATTAACATAAATCAAAATTAATTAATTAATGTGACGACTTCGACTAGATAACTAAAAAATTTAATGTTATTTTAGAAAGTAAATGTAAAAGTGTGTTAAGATAATTAGCTCAAGGTAAAAAAAAGATAAATATGATGTGACTTTCAAATTGACCACATTGATAGTAAAAAAAATATTTTTGTATCTAGATGCTTTACCTTCTAATCAAAGGATCCATCAAATCTATTATGGTTCAATCCAATGGATCAGAGTCGTCTCCATAAACATATCAAATACAAAAAATGAGGAATTGATCAAGATCTTATTAAGATTAATTGGGACAAACTATTTCTTAGGAGCAACATCAAATGGAAGCCTAATGAAGCTAGTTGGGTAAAGCTTAATTTTGATGGCTACTCAAAAGGTAACCCAAGTGTTGTTGTGGCTAGGGGAGCAATAGGGGATGAAAAAGGCGAGTTGATTGAATGATATGGTTAAAATATAGAAAGGAGGTCAAATAATGAAGTTGAGGCTATGACTATTTGGAGGGGGATTAAAATAATGTAGAGGCCAGGATTCCAAAATGTTGTAATTCAAGGAGACTCAAAAATCATTATTGATCTATTGAATAATAACCTTACCCCTCCTTGGAAGATTCAAAATATGTAGAGGAGTGAAGGACTTTGTTGGGAAATTTCAACAATTTGAAGATTAATCATACCTACAGAGAAGGTAATGAAGCAACAGATGTTTCAAATATGAGTTTGAATTTTTTTTATTGGCATTATTGGACTTTTTTAAATCCCTCACTAAAAATTAGGAGGTTTCATCTAAGGAAATATTTTATTTAAATGATTACTCTTAGGAGTATGATTCCTTTGCTTCCTTTGTTAGATTTTGGTGATGTGGTGCTTAATATATGTTGGAATAAGAATGAGTTGGTAGATGTTGTTTGTCTTAGGCTCTTCATCAATATGAGTAATGTGGAACTCTATATTCAAATTTATTTTTTTATTATGGATAGTAAATGGAAAATAATAATTTTGGATATCGAGGAATTAAAATATTTGGGAAATCATTACACTTTTGAAAAGAGAGAAAGAAGGATAGTGGTGGTTATTTTCTCTTTTGTAAGGATTTTAAGATCTTATAAGAAAGTTCATTTTGTTTGGAGGATTATTAAAGGAAAGAATTGGAATGTTTATGTTGAGGAAAAATGTGATTTAGATAATAATATCAATGGAAGTATGGGCTATTGTTGTGTTGTTAGAAGGAGAATGATTGTAATAGAAGGTAACAATAATTGGGAGAAAATATGACAATTTCATAAAATGATATGTGAGAGTCAAGTCTACATTTTAATAAACATTCACAATTAGAGTTTGGGTGAGAGTAACAAAGCAATAAGGGAAATTCTATATTGGTTTGGAGAGAGAAATAGTAAAAAGGATAGCATGGATTAGTTGAGGCTTCAAACAAAACCTATTTCTTGTGAGGAATTGAGAAAAAATGTGGAGCTCTAGGAATTTTTTGAAAAAGGCGGTTGTATGCCATTCTTTATGGAAATGAAGGGGTATAATGATAAGTTGACTTCTAAATTTGTGAATTCTTAGACACAGGGTGAGGTGGCTATGAGATTAAATAGGTATATATTGAATTATTTTTTTAATTTAAATTTGTTTAATTTAGGAGTTGATAATTCACCCCCAAATATTTTAAATCCCAATTCACCTCTTCATGAAAACCCTCCTAAAGAATAACAATAACAAACACCTACAGCTCATCGTCATCCTCCAAGAACACAACAAATCATATAAAAGAAAAATAAAAAACAATAGAAAAGAACTTGAGGAGTTAATTGCAAGGTTGATAGATCATGTAGGAACAAACTCCCATGGGACCACCCTTGTATAATCATTGCAATCAATTGTGTCTCATGTAGAATCAATTAATAGGAAAATAAATAGTTGGTTTGACAAGAGGGAACCAAAAAATTACGTAGCAAAAATATTATATTAAAAAGTTAAAGTATTTATTTTTGAAATTTGACTTGTGTGCACTCTTCACCAACCCATGAACCAATCAAATCTTACAAGATGCATGCAAGAGGTTCCCTATCCATTGGTGCCACTACCAAGGGATAAATAATAATTTTTAGGATAGGTTATGGATGTTTTTTGACCATCCTCCATGCAATAACTATGAGGTACCACAATATTTTTTGAGGAAACTCTATTGCGAATTTGTCCTTAATCAAATCGCAAATTACTTTGACATACAAGAGTTCTACGGTGGATTTGGGGCCACAAGGTGACCCAAAATAGGGACCAAGACCACTAGCTAGACCATAGTTAGAGCATATGACTATCCCTTTTGTTGTGAATGAGGGTGTTGAGATAGAAACATTAGAGTTGATTAGTTCGTTCAAACCCTTATACAACATACTAGGCCTCTAGTACAAGGTGATGTAGGCGAGTCTTCCAAGTGTCGAGTTCCACCTCATGTATTTCAATCATGTTGGTCTCTTTGTGTTTATGATCTTGAGGATAATCAAGATGCATGTTCCTAGGATACATTTGCAACGAATCAGATGGTCATGAAAAAATCTCTATTGAGTGGGACATTCAACCTTGATAGTTAGGTAAATGTCAACAAGTTCATTTAATTCAATTTATTATATTTTATTTTGAAATGTAAGATTAACTAAATTAGTAAAATGATTATAATTAAATTTGAAGGTCACATTTTTCACCTTACTGGCAGTTGTCCTCCACCTCCCTTTTACATGATGGTATCAAGTGCAGAGGTATGTAACTAGTAAATAATTATAAATATTAGATATGAATAGTTGAACCTTATATGAATGATATTCTTATAACTGAGTTTGGATGTTGAATAGGTTAATGTTGGGCCTTTGATATCAACAACTAGTAATCAAGTTGCTTGTCAAAATTTCACTCAAGCAATCTAGAGAATTTTTAATTTTAATATAAAAAATTATCCCATTTATTGCAGTTGCTCTTGACAAAGTGTAGCATCATAATTTTTCTCCCCTGACAATTTCACACTACCTTGACACCTTATTTTTCCTACAACATTAATTATCATAATAATTTATTCATTTCAGGGCCAGATCATAAAATAATATTAAATTCCTTGATTTCCTAATAAATTTGGGGAAAAAATACCCAATCAAGGGTGGGCGGTGCTTGTTGGCCCCATGGTTACTGTTGCACCAAAAGATCAACCTATTAATGCCCAATACAACTTCCAAAGTTTAAAAATCCACAAGAGGTGGTTAGTCCATGTCATGAATCTTGAGGGGAGTGTTGACCATTTTCCAAAAATCTCCCCCTTAGCAAAAGTTGAGGGCATTCAAACCTAACACCTTTGGCTCTAATACCAATTTTTGGCCCCATGGTAGTTTTTGCACCAAAAATTGACCTGTTGATGTCTGATACAACCACCAGAGTTAACGGATCCACGGGAGGCGATTAGTCCATGTCACAACTGCCGAGGGGAGCGCTGACCATTTTCCAACAATGCCCTCAACCTTAAGGGTGTCCTATCTTAAAATTTAAATTTGGTGTCAACCTTTGGTGGTTTGAAAATATCCCAAGTCAACCTATGCTGAAAAATGTCAATTGGAATGCATATATCAACAAATTTTTATTCCCATTTGAACGTTAGAAAAGGAAATTATGAATGAGAATTTATTATGATGCAATTATTGTGAAGATGTGTTGAGTTATCCCCTACATGTTATCTACAACAAGCTATTGGGTTTTGGGAACTAACCTTTTGTTGGTCTATCAAGCAATCAAGGCATCCATTAATCAACATTTGTGGTAACTTGTGGTGTGTTATCACTTCATCAAGGATTTCACATTAAAGTAACATTGTCACTTATCATTTATCATTTCAATCAATCATTGTTTTGGCCTCTTCTTGACCTAGGTATACCCTCTTGATCATCATCATTTGTTGTATGTGGAAGTAGAAATACCAAAATTAGGTTTGACTTAAGCAAGCCCCTATACAGTACAATATTTCCCTCTCTTTTCATGTGTGTAGATTAGATTTGGAAGATTCATCAACTGAAAGTTACAAAAAATACAAAGTAGACTATTAACTCACATCTTAGAGTTTTCAACTCTAAAAAGCCAATATTTTGGTCTAGGGTGCCTAGAAATTTCATCCACCTAATTCATCCTCAAAATTACAGCACATGCTCCTCTTTTTCTCTATTTCTCAAATCTGACGATGTGTGATTTTTTTATTTTTGATTGTGATAAATTATAGTTTCAGATCTAGGGTTACATGTCAAATAGATTTATTAAAACACATCAAATTTATCATATCTACAACTCAAAAAGAATGTAAACCTTAGGAGATTGGGTCTCTCTTGTGGCAACAAGCTATCAACCCTAGTTGGTTTATGTCCAAATATGGAGTCAAATGAAAACTAGCTAACCCTCATTAGATCTAGGATCACTTTTCCTACATCACATTTTGGTGAACCTGACATATCCTACACTTGCAACTTTTTTATTTTTCATTAGCATAAATTTTGTAAATTAATACAAAAATATAGATTCTTTGAATATATTGTTGTTATTTTGCATTTATTTTATTTATCAAAAATATGCATTTGCATTCTTTGATCATTATATGTTAAAGGAAGAATTACAAATATTTTGAATTAAATTGCATAATTTCATATTTGATTTTCCTTGTTTATAGCTTAGATCTAAGTTATTTCATTGTGAAATATGATTATAATCCTAGGTTTCTTTCATTTTTCAAAATTGCATGCACATTTTAGTAAAAAATAATGAAAAGGTGAAGAATTACATAATATTTTCATTTCAAAAGATCAAAAAGTCTTCATTTTCTTCATTTTTTAAGATAAATTTAGATAATTACAATATTTTAAATTCTAAATTTCATCATTTTAATTACTTTAAAAATCCAAATTTTATGCATATGTGTGTTTCGCATAGAAAAATTAGGTTTTTGCATATTTTTAGGATTTTCTTTGCATCTAGACAGTTAGTTTCCAAAATTTGAAAATGTTAAAATCTTGCCTCTAGTCTAGGGCACCCAATTCCCCTATCCAATCAATTTGGCATCAAATTTCCTATGTAAAACCTTGTCTATGGTCTTTGTTCAAATCTGATTCCTGTCTCTAGCTGTTAGTTGTGAAACTTCCATATTTTGTTATGTATTACTAATTTTCCTAACTTACCTAATTCAATGTATTACCCTAAAAAAGGGGATAATAATAAGATGTTTTCTTTTCAAAATTTTGGTCTTGATATATAAAAATATGGCTTGTCTAAAATGGATATACATCCATGTCATCAAAAGGGATATACATCGGCCTTCAACTAACCAATAGTTTTTCTACAGGCTATGAGAACATCCTAGTGGAAAAAAATAAAATTATTGATACATTTGTTAACATCACTTTACCTAATCTACAGTCTTCAAGTAATCATGAAACATGTGTGTCCCTCTCCCAATATCTCTCCTACTTGTGAAGATATTTTGGTGCAAGAGGATGCAATCATTGATAGTCATGATAATGTTATTTTTTCTTCTCCCAATATCTCTCCTACTTGTGAGGATATTCTGGTGCAAGAGGATGCAATCATTGATAATCATGAGAATCATGTTTGTTCTTCTCCCAATATCTCTCCTACTTGTGAGGATATTTTGGTGCAAGAGGATACAATCATCAATAATCATGAGAATCGTGTGTGTCCCTCTCCCAATACCTCTCCTTCTTGGGAAGATATCTTAGTGCAAGAGGAAGTAATCAATGATAGTAAGGTGGTCTACATAGATGAAGATTCAAAATTGACATTAGATTCCCCATTGATGGAAGATCATAAAAAATTAGTTAACTCGATTGAAGTTATAAACCCATAATTGATTATTAGATCTCCTCTCATTATTGGACCTCCCTCTAAACCTCCTCATATTATAGGACCTCCAAAACCTCATGTTCATATCATAAAATTTGTAAAATAACTCACTCAAAGTAATCATGTGCACCAAGATGTGTTGCAGCAACCAAGTTATCATGCATTGGATCACACATATAACACTAGAAATAATAAGCAACCAAAACAAATTCCAACATCCATTCTATTTCCTCAACATAATGGTAAAGAATGTGATCTTTTTGAGAAACTTCATAATAATCTAACCAATATCTCCATTTGGCACTTGATTCAAACATCACCTACATACCACAAGATGCTCCAAGAGGCTTTGCATAAGATTGATATCTCACCTTCTATCAAACCGAATAATGTAGCATCCTTTTTTTATTGTATGCACGAAAAAAAGTTGGACTTTAGATTTCCTCAACATGAGTTACCTCCACTTGAGGTCCAAAACCAACATAAGGTTTTAATGATATTCATTTTTGTTAATAAAATTGGAACTAGATGTACTCTTATTGGTAATATATCAGGTCTTAATGTTTGTAGCATTGATCTTTTATATAAACTTGGTATGGATAAGAATCTTATACAACTTGCTAATCTTGCTATTTGTGGCTTTTATAATGTTAGAAGGAAACCATTGGGAACAATAACATTACCTATTAAGGTAGGGCTTATCGTTTTACCTAATCTTACCTATTTCATTTTGAATACTCTCTCATACAATATTCGTCTTGACAGCCATGGAATCATGCCATGAAGGGATTCCTATCTACTCTTCACTGTGAGATGAATTTTGAGTATAATAACAAGATATATATAATAAAAGTGGATGTAAAAAATTATAATTCATTAATTGAAGACAAACATAACACTCACAACTCTTAGTACTTTAATTTCATCTTCAAAAGTGGAACCATTACCTTCCAATGATAGTGATACCATGAATGAACTCTTGGGTGATGATCGGGGATCGTTAGATTTTAAATCCACTTTCATTGGGGAGTACAAATCTCACCATCATAGTCCATAGATTCAAAGATTGTTCCAACACAATCTTGTGATTCCTCTTCTCAAATTACAAATAATGATCAAAATATGTCTTCCTCTTCAAATAAAAGTATTAGTTGGGTTTAACTAGATTTTACACCCTCCTTTGTAGGAAAAGGTAAATCTCACAATCTCAACCTAAGGATTATTATGCTTCATTTGCTCAATATTGTCCTACATAAAAAAGTCCAAAAAAATCATCCCATGATGGTGATGGGGGCTCTTTAGATTTCATCCCTCATGTGTTGGCAATGTCTAACCTTAACAATTCAACACCTAAAAAGGATTTTCATTCTTGAGAAAGAATCAATTATTCTCATAATAATTTAGACAATACTTCAACATCTGAGTTGGAAAAGTGTTATGATCTTGGATATAAATTGTTTTCTAAAAGTGGATATAATGAAAACATGAAACAAGGAGTTAAGGATCATGTGAAGTCTACATTGTACCTTTTTAAAATGGGTTTAGGTTTCAAACCTACTCCATCTACATCTCATCCACCATCATCTACTATATTTAGAACATCATGTGATAAGCAAGCAAGCTTTTCTTCACATAAGGAAAATTTGTTTGTTACTCCTTATTTAGAGAAAGAGCTTATTTTGTCAAGGCTTCTTAAATCCTGCTTAATTACTCTTCCTCCTCCAACTCATAATAAATTTTATAACAATAAATCTTTTTGTGCATATCATCGTAACTTATTGATTGTGGTACTCTTCCATGTTTTGATACACCTAATCATTCTAAATAATAATATCTCTTACATGGTGTTGCTCCTCACCATGTGGCATTTGTAGCTTTATGTTTTTTCTCATTTATATTCATTATGGTATAATATTGTGTACAACCATATTTATTTCTATGGTAGCAACATGATAGTCTCATGTATGGTTATCTTTACACTTGGGGGGAAAAGAAAACTAGTTTGGGAGGTGTATATTATTTTCAAAGATCCACCTCTTCCTTTTTCTTTTCCTTAAAATACAAACATAGAAAATATGTTGATATTTTAAGGGTGGGGGGGGAAATCACCCTATCCATTTTATTGATGTATTGTGAGATTTGACTTATTGGCATACCCCTTTGTTGGCAGTGTTGTTTATAACACCACTTGAGGCATGGTTATCAATTCATCTCCTATTATTTTTAGCATTGATTCATCCCCCATGATGTTAAACCTTTGTACGCTTCCTGAAGCATAATTGGAAAATAAGTTCATGGATTTGGCATAATGGAGCTTGTTGATTCATGAACTTGAACCATTTTACATGGCCATAAAGCATAACACACCTTTATTTCCAATGGAACCATGTGTTTCATGAGTGATTTTTCATAATGCAACTTTCTAATCCTTATGAGAGCACCATTTTATCTAACACATTTGATGGATAATGTTTGGTATTTGAGACAAATTTAAGATTGAGGTATCTTTACCTTACTGAATTGAATCCTTTTTAGTACTAACCTTGTGGTTATGTCTTATTATGTTTTATTTGTTTTTTTTATGTTTTATATGTGTCTACTTTATGTATTTGACATGTATGCTTTGTGTCTTATGTGTTTTTTCTTCATGTATTTGGTGTGTTTACTCTATGTATTTCACATGTTTTCTTCATGTATTCATTATATGCAGTGTGTCTGCTTTATGTATACTTTGTGTATTATTTTAAGTGTACTCCATTTATTTTTCATTTATTACTTTATGTATGATTGAATCTTTCTTTGTCTTATGTGTATTTTTTGTTAATATTGTGGATTGATGAGATCCTAAGCTGAAATCTTATGTCTTTTGTGTTTCAATATGGATATCCATTCCTTTAGTGTGAGTATGAAATAAGATCATACACTCACTAAAGTGGGGGCTAAATTTAGTGTTGTAAATCATCACCCCTAATAATTTCATACTACCTTGACACCCTATTTTACCTACAATATTAATTATAATAATAATTTATTCATTTTAGGGCTAGATCATAAAAAATATTAAATTCCTTGATTTATCGACAAATTAGGGGTAAAATCATCCATTCAAGGGTGTGGTCACCCTTGACCTTAAGGGTGTCCTAGCTCAAATTTTAGATTTGGTGTCAGCCTTTGATGGTTTAAAAATATCCCAGGTCATCTTATGTTCAAAAATGTCAATTGGAATGCATATAAACAAGTTTTTATTGGACCATTTGAACATTAGAAAAGGAAATTATGAATAAGAATATTTTATGATACAATTATTGTGAAGATGTATCGAGTTATCCCCTACATGTTATCTACAACAAGCTATTGTGTTTTAGGAACTAACCTTTTGCAAGTCTATCAAGCAATCAAGGCATCCATCAGTCAAAATTTGTGGTAACTTGTGGTTTGGTATTACTTCATTGAGGATTTCACATCAAGTTAACATTGGCATTTATCATTTATCATTTTAGTCAATCATTGTTTTAACCTCTACTCGACCTAGGGTATGCCCTCTTGGTCATCACCATTTTTTGTATGTGGAGGTAGAAATACCAAAATGGGCTTTGACTTAGGCAAGCCCCTATACAGCACAACCATTCCCCCTCTTTTCATGTGTGTAGGTCAGATCTAATATATTTTTGAACAACTGAAAGATACATAAAGCATGAAGAAAACTATAACTCACATCTTAGAGTTTTCAAATCTGAAAAAGCAGCATTTTGGTCTAGGGAACCCAACTACTTCGCCCACCTAATTCAACCTCGAGATTACAACACAAGTTCCTCTTTATCTATATTTCTTAGATCTAATGTTGTTGTGTGGTTTTTTATTATCATTTGTGTGATAAATTAAAGTTTCAAATTTAGGATTACATTTCAAATAGGTATATTAAAACACACATAAAACGTATCATCCTCACGGCTCAAAAATATACACGAGACCCTAGAAGATTGGCTCTCCATTGTGGCATCAAGCGAATCATCAACCCTAGTTGGTTTTGTGTCCAAATGTGATGTTGAGTGAAAAGAGGTAAATTTTAGTTGGATCTAGGATCACTTTTCTAAATTACACAAAGTTTTTAGGGAATCATATATTTTTTATCATTTTCTATTTGAAATGTAATAACCATTGTTGATGCATAAATTATAGTAGTTTTGCATCTAAGTTATCTAATATCTAAGTCAATTTTAGGATCGATAGTATTTTTATTCAAATAATAAGTTTTTGTAGAAGGTTAAAAATTGAATATATGTTGTTGTTTTAGCTTATGAAATTACATTATCAATTGGGAGCATGATTTAGTTCTCTTCTTTTTTGTTTTTCATTTTTCATAACACATATTCTCTTTTTGTATCTCGTCTCACTTTCCTCCATCTTCTCTATCCTTTTCATATATTCCTCTCTTTCTTGTTGTTCTTTTATAGATTATAAATTCATACATATGTCCTCAAGTAGTTAGATAAAAAAATTTAATGATATAAAAATATTTATTATGCAATCCTATCTTATATATATGTGTCTAAGTTTCATTCCATTCCCTACACATGTTTCCATTTCCCATTTTTTTTAATTGCTATTGTGTGCATACATTGACTAATCTATATGGCTTATTTTCAAGATCAAGTACAACAATGGAAAACAAAGAAATATTTAAAAAATAGTATCTCTCCTTTGGTAAATGTATCCTTGATATTTTCATGATTATCTATATTGTTTTCTATACTCTTAAGTTAACAATTTTGTATCCCAAGAATGTCATAATCACAATAAAGTGAATTAAAATGTGACAATAGATATTGAATACCCCACAATTATAATATAATTGTTTTGCACTCATTTTAGCGTTTTGTCTACTTTGTTCCCTTTTTCCAATTTCTATCCTATTTTCCCTCTTCTCCTTTCCATATTCCTTAGCACACTCCTAGTCCTTATATCTTCTCTATGTCACCATTTTCGATTTTTCATTTATTTTTCCCTTCATTATGATTAATTGGCATCAATTTCTTCATTTTAGAGGTGATTGCTCTAAGAAATAAATGCTTTCTTATTCTCTCTCAAGCCTAGTTTATTTCCAAAATATTATTTTCATATCTCACACCTCATATCATCTTGTTTTCTTTTCCTCTTTCTCACCATCTAAAATCACCTTCTTTGATATATGCAATATCTACACCTCATAATTGTTTTATACCTTGTCTCTAAAATTTTGATTTCAAAATACTATAGGATAACTAAGACTAAATTATTCTTACTCAAAATAATAAAATTTATCCTAGAAAAAAATCTATAAAAGGATCATTCCTCCTCTCATTATAATCATCACATAAATATGTTTTCTCTTGTGAATTAGATTTTTATTTTCCTTCCTGGAGACCTAGAACCTTGGAGCATCATAATCAATATTTAAGCTCATTTCTATAATATTTTGAAGTCACGTGTCTATTTTTATTCATTAATGGTATTGTAAAATAATGTTAGTTATTTTTGGTAATTGAATTATGTTGTTTCATTTTTAGATGATGCAAATAGATACTCCTCCTAATATTCATACCACAGTGGAGCATGGTGTTTCTAGAGCAGTAGCAAGCTTAATGCCTTTAACAGAGGTATGAGGAATATTAGTAAATTTCACATTATGTTTGTCTTTTTATTTGTCTATTATTAAAAAATTAAATTAAATTCATTTGTAGTTTAATTGTTATTTGGATGGTTGTCATAGGGCTTCGCCACTCCAAATTTTGAGTGTGCCCCTATTACAAATGAATGTAGTTATTATTTTTATGTAGTAAGTGTTGAGAAAATGTGTCTCAACCTTGTAATTGCATAAGGCATTGTTGATAGGTAAGCATGGGGGGTACCCCCTGTGAGGGGTTTGGGGGGATCATCCCCCCAGTGAGGGGTCTGAGGGCCATGCACCCTAGTAGGAGTTCGGGGGCAGTGCCCCCAAAAGAAAAATTTTATGTATATTTGTTGAATGCACAAGACAACTGAGAGGGGGGGTGAATCAATTGTACCTTAAAATTTCAAAACCCACACAAACATTCAAATCCACATTAATTCAATTCACCCTTAGTCTTTTAGAATGATTTATTATGAAAGTAGATAACAGAAACAGAACCAAAGCAACACAATGCAAAAAGAAACACTAGATTTATGTGGAAAACCCAAGAAGGGAAAAACCACAATGAGGATTAGCTCACAATATAAAGTAATATCAACACCAATTACAAAGGGCTCACTCTTGGAGGCTCAGTGGTAGAATAGAAAAGAAGATAGAGAAGAGTGTTACAATCAGAAATCCATCTCAATGCAACAGAAAAGTCCACCACAACATCACCAACACCTTCACAATCTTACTGAAGATTGTAAACACCTTTTTCTCACTACATCCAATAATCTAACACATGAAAGCTCACACTGCACTACATAAATTTGCACATCACAACTTTGTAATTCACATCTCACCCATCTATCTTATCATCCCTCAAAAATTCAACACATATTTCTACCATCTTCAACCTTGAAAACATTATCCAAGGTCGGCTATGCAACTCAACCGTGTAAATTCAAATTAGATCGGCACCAAAATATTCCCACAATGGAAATGAATGAAGGAATACCACAATACACCTTATCTAAGACCTATATCCACTCATACACACCATGTGACACTTCCACAAACACCAAAGAAACTTTCGTAATTAGTGTAAACACCCAAGGTTAGTCGAACTTGTGTTAACATCATTAACATTTAAGTACACACTTCCTCAAATCTGAAAGATGAGTCACAAACCACACACCACACTTGAACACAATCTAGAATATTCCACAAACACTCTATAATCCAACAAATTCCTTCACAACAACTCACTTGAAGAATGTACAAACCTAGTACACTCAAATGATTATGTCATACACTATAACTCAAGAGATTGATTTATGAAGCATCAAACCTCAAAAAACTTCAAATAAAGAAAGATACAAACACTATCAACATCCTTCCAAATCCACAAGACTTGAAACCACTTTATAGAGAAACACGGAGCAAAAAAATTTCTCCTAGAAACCTCTACAATACACATTTCACACACTGGTGAACAAAACTTCCTCTACTCAATGATCTAGCACGCCAAATTCCAACACCTATAAATACCTCTGATAAACATATCAAAACCACACAAGCAGATCTTCAACATAGAAGAAATGAGGATCCAAACTAGAATTCTACTCTACAACATAGAACACCATTGCAACACACTATTTCCTCTTTTTATTCAAATTTTCTCAAAAGCACTTGGAAACCAAGCACTAGAAACATATCATCAACATATTCAACACTACCTCATCACCACCAAGCCAATTGCAACCTAGAAACTCAACCTAACATCCATAGACAGAAGCTTATCAAAGAAACACTAGAGGTTGACAATAGTAGTTTACTAATGAAAACATAATGAAACTAATCAAAACATCATCAAAGACATCAACTCAATACCAACTACTCACACTCTTGCAACAATCTCCAACTCATATAGTTGACACCAATGACAACACCAAATCTTGTTGACATCAATGACAACACCAACTGCACATACTTGCAACAATCTCCCCCTTTGTCATTGATGGCAACACATTATGTGAAAAACCATCAACAACGAACACAACTCTGATCATCAATACTCTTGCTCTATACCAACGCTTCTCTTTTCTTTTCTTTTACTTTCTCCCCCTTACACAACTAGCTCATTACTCTCTCCCTTAACATCTTCTTCACATGAATTTATCTCCCTTTTATTTTTTCTGCGTTACTCGAGCTCCCCCTTTGATATCAATGGAAAAGGGAAAAATATTTGCATCATTGATTCTCCCCCTTTCACCACTACTCTACAACTTCCTTTCCTTTACTTATATGCATACTCCCTCTTAGGATTACACACCAAACTACATCAATCAGCAACCACTGCATAATAACAACTCTCACTCATTTTGACTACAATAACCAAAAATGCCACTACCTACTCCCTATGAGAGGTAGCCACCAAAATTAGTCCAAACCAAAGAATGAATCTTGAGATTCACTGGAATGATGCATATTAGGATATGCATCTAGTTCAAAGGAGGGGCAATAACCCCTAAATTCTCCTAAAGATACTCAAAAGTATCCTTAGGAAGATCCTTAGTGAATATATCAATAACCTGATCCTTTGTAGGAACATATTCAAGCTTCACTTCATTCTCTACAACCTTTTCTCTCAAAAAGTGATACCAGATTGAGATATGCTTTGTCCTTGAATGCATTACTAGATTCTTTGATATATTGATAGCACTTGTATTATCAAAAAAGATAGAAATTGGTTCATCATATACCACTCTAATATCCCTTAATGTTTGCCTCATCCACAACACTTGTGTGTAGCAAGATGATGCTGCAATATATTTTTCCTTTGCAGTAGATAGAGACACTGAATCTTGTGTTTCTTTATTAGCCATAACACCATTCTAAATCTAATAAATAATGCACCACCACTTGTGTTTTTCTTGTCATCTACACAAGCCCAATCTACATTTTTGTAAGCACTCAAAGTAAAGCTCGTATCCTTTGGATACCACAAGCCATGATCGAGAGTGCACTTCAAGTATCTGAATATCCTCTTTACTGTTGTAACATGTGACTCTCTAGGATCTTCTTTAAATATAGCCACAAGAAAAACTACATGCATGATGTTCAATCTAGTAGCAATTAGATATAGCATTCCTCCAATCATTGATCTGTATTTTCTCTAATCAGCCTTAGGAGATTCATCATTCTTGCTCAGCTTGTAACTAGTAACCATACGGGTATATATTGGTTTAGAATCTTCAATTCCAAACTTCTTCAACATTTCCTTGACATACTTTGATTGTGAAATTAAAATACCTTTATCTATTTGATTGATCTGTAACCCAAGGAAGAAATTCATCTCCCCAAACATTGACATTTCAAATTCTTTCTACATATCTTCTGCAAATTTCTTACACAGCTTCATTTCCTCCAAAAATTATGTCATCAACATACACAATCACAATCAAGATTTGATCTTTTTCAACTTTTAAGTAAAGATTGCTATCTACAATACCTTTATTGAATCCTTGTTGTATCAAGTACCTATCTAACCTTGCATACCAAGATCTAGGAGCTTGTTTCAACCCATATAATTCCTTCTTCAATCTACAAACCATATCCTCTTTCTTTGATAACTAAAATCTTTTTTATTGTTCTATGTATACTTCTTCCAATTCAACATCCATTTGATATACTTTGAAATCCTTATGCGCTGCAAAATCCAAAAACATCCTGATAGCTTCCATTCTTTCCACCAAAGCAATTTTTTCCTCAAAGTCTATTCCTTCTACCTGTAAGTAGCTTTTACACACAAGCCTTGCCTTGTTTCTTACCACTTCTCCATTCTCATTCATTTTATTCTAGAATAGCCACTTAGTTCCAATCACATTCTTGTTTGCTAGTCTTGGAACAAGTTCCCAGGTTTGATTTTTCTCAATTTACATTAGTTCTTCTTCTGTAGCCTTGATCCAATACTCATCCTTGCATGCTTCAATCACTGTTTTAGGTTCAACTTCATAAAGTAAACATATATTTACATGTTCTTCAACAGCTTTCCTTCTTTTTAGTACACCTTTTCTCCTATCACCAATGATATGTTCTTCAGAATGATTCTTCTACACATACTTAGGATTTTTAGGAATCCTTCCTAGAGCCTCTTCCTCTTCAATCTGCACTTCTTTTTCCTTATCTTTTTCTTCTTCTCTGCAAGAAGAGTCATCTAATTCATATCCATCTATCACCACTAAATTCTTTTGTAGGTCTTCATCAACCTTGACACTTGCACTTTTAACAATCTTTCTTAGCCTTTTGTTGTAGCATCGATAAGCTTTTATTTTAGTAGAATATTCAAGGAAGATACCTTCATCAGACTTGCATCAAACTTTCCTAAGTTTTCTTCATCTCTTCTGATATAGCATTTTCTTCCAAACACTTTGAAGTATTTGGTAGTAGGAATCCTTTCATACCATAGCTCATAGGGACTCTTTGTGTTGTTTTCTCTTACTTGCACTTTGTTAAGTATGTAGACAGTAGTATGAATTACTTCTCTCTAGTAGACTTCTGGTATTTTTTCTTCTTTCATCACTGTCCTTGCAGCTTCTTTTACAGTCCTATTCTTTCTTTCAACCACTCCATTATACTGAAGAGTCCTAGGGGAAAATAAATGCCTCTTTATTTCATGATTCTCACAAAAGATAATGAACTCATTGGAGGTTAGCTCTCCACCTCTGTCAAACCTCAAGAATTTTATTTTCATATCTATTTCATTCTCAACCATACTTTGAATTCTTTAAACTTATCTAGAACTTCTGATTTTTCTTTGAGAAAAGTAACCCATGTCATTCTAGAATAATCATCAATCAATAGCATGAAATAGCTATCACCTTGAAGACTTCTTACTCTAGTAGGACCACAAAGATTTGTATGCACCAATTCCAACAGTTTGGTAGAATATTGTTCTTTGACTTTGAAACTTCTTTCTTGCTTTCCAACTTGACATTCCTTATAGCAACATTGATAGGCTTTGCAATTTTTGGTAGATCTCTCATAGCTTGAATTGAACTTATTCTCACTAGGCTATCAAAATTGATGTGAGACATTCTTCTATGCCATAGCCAACTCTCATTGATTTGATTCATGAAACAATAACCATCAACACCTTTGAGTTGATAGATAATTCCATTTGTCCTTATTCCAATAGCAATCATAGTTTCAAAGCCTTTTCTAATCTCACAACCATCATCTTGAAACATAAGATTTTATCCTTTTATATACATTTTTTCAACACTCAAGAGGTTATGTCTTAAACCCTTAACATAAAGAATATTATCAGTGTTATGCTTTCCATCAAAACTAATTGAACATTTTCCACATATCTTAGCAAATGTATCGTCGCCAAACCTAACTAGTACTCCTTCATATTTTGCAAGTTTGAAAAACTTACTCTTATCACTGGTCATATGATTAGAGCATCCACTATCAATGATTCAGTAGTTCTTCTCCTATCTAGCAAGAAAAGAAGACACCAAAGTGCCATCAGTATTAGCACTTTCTTCTGAAGCCCTTTCCTTCACACATCTCTCAAAGGTAGCATAATTAGTTTCATCTTTTAAAGCCATGAACAAGCATTCACCATCTTCATCGTCCTCGTAATCAAATTCATCATTAGATATATTGGCATCTTCTCTAACATAATAACTTTTCTTAATCATCTTACCTTTGTTCTCCTTATTTTTGTCATTCGAAGCTCTGTTTGGACATCTTAAAGCATAATGACCTATCTTTCCACAACTAAAAAATTTGAAAGGAAACTTATCTTTGTACTTTCCAGTACCCTTTTTTTATTTTTCTCACAAATTTAGCTTCCACATCATTAAGATCCTCCTAATCTAATTCCACTGTCTTCTCTGATTAGCCAGCCTTAAAGCAATCTCAACTTTTTCATTACTTATACCAAATTTTATCATTTCAAAAGTAGTTAAAGAACCACACAACTGATCTCTGGTATATTGATTCAAATTTTTCAATTCCTCAATAGCAAAAACTTTATGACTATAAGATGTAGGAAGAGTTTTGAGTACCTTCTTTACCACTTCTTTCAATTCTCCACCAAGACCTCTAATGTCATTGACAACTTCATACACCGTTTGCAAGTAGCTTGTGATGTTTTCATCTTTAGACATTCACAGGGTCTCAAACATGATCTTCAAATTTTGCATCTTAGCTTGCTTGACCTTATCATCTCCTTCATAAATGCTTTCCAACTTTACCCAAATATCTCTAGCAGTTTTCATATTCATAACTTTCACTAATTCAAAATTAGCAAGACCACTTAAAAGAGCATACCTTGCTTTACCATTGTTTTCATAGGCCTTGATCTCATCATCAATCTTTGGACCATTTGCAGATATAGTATACCCAGTCTCAACAGACTTCCAGATTGCAAATTGAAGAGAAACCAGAAAACCTTCCATCCTTGTCTTCTAGGATGCATAATCTAATCCATCAAACAAAGGAACATCTTTCTTGTACACCATCCTAGATCTACCTCAAGTGGTTAATCTTTCTTCCAAGGAACCTTGCTCTAATACCAAGTGTTGAATGCACAAGACAACTGAGAGGGGGGGTGAATTAGTTGTACCTTAAAACTTCAAAACCCTCACAAACATTTAGATCCACATTAATTCAATTAACCCTTAATCTATTAGAATGATTTATCATGAAAGCAGATAATAGAAACATAACTGAAGCAACACAATGCACAAAGAAACACCAAATTTATGTGGAAAACCCAAGAAGGGAAAAACCACGGTGGGAGTTAGCTCACAATATAAATTAATATCAACACCAATTACAAAGGGCACTCTGTCGGAGGGCTCATTTCCCAAAAAAAAGAAAGGCTCACCACCTAAGGCTACTAGTAGAATAGAAAAGAAGATAGAGAAGAGTGTTACAATGAGGAATTCATTTCAATACAACAAATAAGTCCACCATAGCATCACCAACACCTTTGCAATCTTACTAAAGATTGTAGACACCTTCTACTCACTACATTTAGTAATCTAACACATGAAAGCTCGCACTACACTACACAAATTCGCACCTTACAACTCTATAATTTGCATCATTCACATCTCACCCATATATCTTATCATCTCTCAACAACTCAACACATATTTATACCATCTTCAACCCTGAAAACATTCTCCAAGGTCCGCTATGCACCTCAACCATACAAATTCAAATTAGGTTGACACCAAAACATTCCCACGGTGGAAAAGAATGAAGGCGGACTACAACACACCTTAGCTAGGATGTAAATCCGCTCATAAACACCACACCATACTTCCATAAACATAGAAGCAATTTCTACAATTAGTGTAAATACCCAAGGTCAGTCAAACCTATGTTAACACCATTAACATTTAAGTACACACTTCCTCAAATCCAAAAGATGACTGTGGACCACACACCATGCTTGAACACAATCTAGAATATTCCACAAACACCCTAGAATCCAACAAATTCCTTCGCAACAACTTTCACTTGAAGAATGTACACACCCAGTACACTCATAATTTTGTCATACATTGTAACTGAAGAAACTGACTTCTGAAGCACCAAACCTCAAACAACTTCAACTGAAGAAAGATACAAACACTATCAGCACCCTTCCAAATCCACAAGACCTAAAACCACTTTGTAGAGAAATGCAGAGCATAAACATTTCCCCCAAACACCTAGCTGCAATACACAGTTCACACAGTGGTGAACACAACTTCCTCTGCTCAACGATCCAGCATACCAAATTTTGAATGCAACACCTATGAACACCTTTGATCAACATATCAAAACCACACAAGTAGATCTTCAACATAGAAGAAATGCGGAGCCAAACCACAATGCTACTCTACAACATAGAACACCACTGCAATGCACCATTTCCTCTTTTTATTCATTTTTTCTCAAAAGCACTTAGAAACCAAGCACTAGAAACATATCATCAACATCCTCAGCACTACCTCATCCCCACCAAGCCAATTGCAACCAAGCAACTCAACCATACATCCATAGATAGAAGCATACCAAAGCAACACTAGAGGTTGACACCAATAGCTTACTAATGACGACATAATGAAACTAATCAAAGCATCATCGTAGACAACATCAAATCAATATCAAATACTCACACTCTTGCAACAATCTCCTGCTCATACAATTGACACCAATGACCACCAAATCTTGTTGACATCAATGACAACACCAACAACACATACTTGCAACATATTTTATTATTGTAAATTTGGACCGTTCATCATTAGGTCTCAAATTTGACGATTGATATTTTGTTGGCTTGACTTGCCCTAGAATTCAACTCTATTTTACGACAATATTGTATTACGGTTGTGTATTATGATGTATTTTGAGAGTCTAATAGTAGTCGTGTTGCCTCTAGATCTCAGGTCTGTGATACTCTTGTGAGAAGCTTGCTCTATAAGTATATTGTAATCTTTGTGATTTTTGAATAATATATTGAGCGGCTTTTGGAGTGTGGGGTTTTTCTCCGGAAAGGATTTTCCCCACGTAAATCACTATGTTGTAGTATGCATGATATTTATATTTATTGTGTTTAAATTTTTATAACTATTGTAAAGTTTTGCATTATCCTCCTCTCAAGATTAGTGTAGGAAGTTATTCCACTACCTTAGCTTCCTTATAGTAAATGATTATTTTGTTATATGTCATTCTATAATTCAATCTCTATATATTAATATTTATACATTTTATTTTATTAGGTTGAGCTCGAGGAAAGTTTAGATAGGAGGACAAGTGAACAAGTTGGAAAGAGACCACTTTCGTATACATATCCATCCTCTTTAAATTCAAAGGCAGCTCGTTATCTCTTTCCTTCTCCTAGAGGGAAATTATTATATTAGGATCCCTAGTTGTATTCCTATATGGAATTTTTGAACATATATTTTGTATTATAAATATGTGACATTGTATGTCCATATGGCTTTGTTGTAAGACTATCATTTATTTGAGATCTAACATCCCTTCCCAACATAATCATCTAATCCATCCATAGTCCTACATCTTGAGTCTAAAAGGTTTACCCCCTTTTTCCACTCATTTGATCTAAATCCTATTCATTAACCTACAAGATCCATTCCTTTTCACTAAGACTAATGGCTCACATCATTTGTAAAACCACTAAGTTTAGAATTCTCAAATAAAACCTTATCCATGGCCAATCCCTCCTAAGTTAGTTTCCTTTCCTAGGAGAATTGTCCCAACCTCACCATAGGGTTAATGGTATCAATGAGGACACTCCTAACCAACTAAAATACACCATTTATCCCAATAACCTCCTCAATTCTCAAGGAGGATGTGACCTAAAGGAGAGGTTCATTGAGATAAATAAATATTCAATTCTAGAGGATTCTATATTCTCTTTTTTTATTCTATTTTTTTGGAAAGTTATTATTTTGTGGAGACCTTTAGAAGAATCTTTGCATTGTTCAAGACAATTTTACTTTTCCTTAATAACACCTATGGTATCATTCATACCATTTTGAATAAGAAGATTGTATCTTCATTAGCTAGCTCATTGTCCTTCAGACTACTCATTTGTCGTTTAGGACTAAAGATCTAGCATGTAACAACAATAGATTAATCAAATTTTATTGGCTTGGGTCTAAATGATGTCTCAATTGCACCAAAACAAGTCTAATTCAAGAGTTAATATATTCATTGTCTTGAAGGCAATATCAAACTCATGCTCTATAAATTGTTAACCTTCCCAAGACACAAAATCGATTCTCTACTTATACAATAGGGTAGCAAGACATATATACATGAAAGTCAATTGAATTTATATTAAAATCCTCCAAATTAAATTCCCACAAATCAACTAGATTAATAGGGAAATTCAATATGGAAAAAATATCAAAAATATATTGATTTAACAAATTGGGTGACCTAGATTTGGAGAGTGGAGGAACTCTTTATCTGGGCCTCTCTTTCGAAGAAAATGAATTATGATGGAGTTTCATAAGAGAAGTTTATTTCATCTTAATCATGCAATTAATGCTCACCATGGCAATCACCACAACTATGGTTCTCAATTCATTGCTCACTCATTACTAAAATTGTGGCATGTGCTCTTTCGAGCAATCAATTCATTCATATCTTCACCACTATCTTCCACCAATGTTAAGGCACACAAATATGCAGAGCTTGACAAACAAAAAACAAATAATATATACAATGAATAGATGTCGGGTATTGATCAAAGCCTCTACTTCAAGTTATTGTAATACATTTATATAGGCTTGAAAAATGTAAAGGGAGAACATACATATGAGATTTGGAGTCCAAACAACTACTTCTATTTTTTCATAATTAAAATATAAAGTTTAAATGAAGTGCGGAAGACTTGATTCACAAAATGCTTGCTTCCCTCATAAAACACTCTAAATCCAATGAATAAAGTTGCCACGGTAGATCTCTACAACACAAAGGATTGAGAAAGCCTAAAACCTCCACCTCTTAGAAAATACTTAAATAGAAAATATAAAGAAGAATCAAATGATAAAATCAAACTCCAAATGAAATCAACTAACCTTTTGATTGAATGCAACAACAATTTGCATCAAAACTAAATGAATGAAATTACAAATGCAAAACCTATGCAAATTGTCATTGTCAATGAGTGTATGTGCTTGAACAATTTGTGATGTGTGTTGCTCAATGCTACAACATCTGCTTGCTAAATTAGGATAGGATAGTGAAAATGGAGAATTCAGCTCCTTTTTATAGAATTTTTTAAAGGGAATTGAACAATGGAGATTTAATCTTGGATCATGAGTTTGATCAATGAATTGTGTGTGTGATGGAAAGAAGTGACAAATCAATTTGCAAAATGAATGGAGATGATTAGGTAGTCAACTCCTTTGATTGGTGAATTAATAATTACTTGGTTTTTTAATTAATTTGTAATCATGAGTTAGCCAAATTGATTGGCTTGTCAATGCTGAATTAACTAAATTGATTATTTGGTTAATTATTTGGATTGGTGCCTTAAATAAAATTGATTATTTAATAAACTATTTTTTTTGAATAGTTAACTCATGAGATAATCAATTTAATTGTGGATAACATGAAAAATGGTTCATTTAATAATTAAACAATGAATATTATTTAATTAATTTAGTTGTGATAATATAATGAACTTAAGAGTAAGATTAATTATTTTAAAAGCATAAATATTAACATGAGATGATATTACAGAATTTAATGTATACATGATTTCAATGCCCACAATATATATTTTAAAAACTTTTTCAATTAATATAAATATCATGGAAAAAAAATCATTTAAAAAAAAAAAAGAAGATTAAAAGAACTTGAAAAAAAGGAACAGTTCCTTCCCAAACCCAGCTTCTCTTTTACATTCAAGTTCCATTTTTCATTCGATTTCTCGTTTTTTCTCCAACTTCTATTTCCTCCCCTTGTGGCAAAGGGAATGGTTGTCCTTTCTACATCCTACTTTCAGTTTTTATATTTGGAAGAACACTTGATTAAAAGCATGAAGTTTCCACAGTCCATAATATTAGAATGCTGTATTTTTCTGGATCGAAACTGTGTAAGTTTTTTACATCAATGTTTTGGATCATACTCCATGATCGATCACTAGGATGAAAAGATAGAGAGAAGAATCATGGATCATGGAGTATGATCCGAAACATTATGTAAAAAACTTACACAGTTTCAATCCAGAAAAATACAGCATTCTAAGAACACTTGATTATTATTTTCTTTAATGATGCAAATGTTGGTCTTCCTAAAATGATTTTGTTAGGATTTTGTAGTTTGATCTATTAAGTTGAAGGAAGGAAGAGTCACCCAATCCTTCTTCCTTTTGAGCCAATAAAGAGACACTTCAGGTGCTGAAAATGAGAAATGTCCTCTCCAACATTCATGATCATAGATAACCTACCAAGGATGCTCCTAGGTAAAATATTACATAAACTTTTAAGCATTCAATTTCAGAAACAAAAGATCATCCTCCTGATAATGGATCATAGTGTGTGATCCGAAATGTTGATCCAATAAAGCTCACACAGTTTTTCTAGAAGTGTTTCAAATCATATTCCAATCCTAGACAATCCTTTAGGTGTCCACACGCCACTGAGGAGCTAAGTTGAGATTTTATGCTTCAATTGAGTCTAGCAAAAGAGCTTGTGAAACCACTTCAAGAATTCCAATTCTGATAAGCAATAAAAGATATATCACCTACCAAACTAAGGAACAGCATCCTAGTAAAGGCGCCATGTATGATAGACATTAGATTCCCGTCAAAACCAAGCTCATAAAGTCAAATGGCACTGGTAAAAATAGTTGAACAGATTGCCCATTCACCTATATGCAACCAAACCCAAATTAGTTGCCCTGTCAATCATAAAGTGGAAGCCTGTCTAAATTTTTAAACGTTCCCACCTCTTATCTTAAATAGATGGTGAATGCTTCCTCTCCACAACCTTCACACAGGTAAACAGTCCCACAGCATATGTTTAGCAGGTGATGAGCCTACTAATCTGAAAACATGCTTTTAATGTAAACTAGGGCAATTAAAACTTGTATAGTCAAATATGACTGTATATGCTACTCCATTTGCAGCTGAGATTTAACACACACACATAGCTTCATTGAACAAGTGTTATGGAGTTAATAACTAGTTAGATGCAGCTTAAAACAGGTAACCTAATATCCTGCTTTATTACAAACATGGAACTATAGAATTTCCCAGAACATTCAAAGAGAGATCCTCGATAAACAAAGTTCACAAAAGATAAGAGAGTTATCTGATCGTAAGAGCAGATAGCAATGATTCTTAATCAAGTCATACCAGTTTTATTTTGATCTTGATGATGTCAATCCTGAAAATGTTTTAAGCCTCTTGGTAGATAAAGATGAATTGTGGATCACACTTGTTTCTTGATTGAAGGATGTCTCTTAATGTAATGAATTGAAGCAACATTATGCCATACATAGATAGAAACATTAATCTGAGTCCAGTAGAAAACGCTGTAGCATGTAGTAGGATGTGAGGTATCTCAAACCAGAAAAGATATCTTGTTGAAGACAGTGGCAGCCTAACTTAATACATGCAACTTGCTTGAATGGGAAATAACATGGCAAAAGCAAAACAAATAGAATAAATGAGATTTTAATGTTCTCTGCAAAGCCCCCATACATTCTTCCAGATTTTGAATCTTTTATCAAGCCTTACTTACAATCCACTTGCCTATATGATGGAAAATCTCGATTGCATTTACTACAAGACAATATTGAACAAAATGATAAAATGATCAATGTCATTTAGTTCTTACAAATTAGCAAATGTCCTCTAAATGTTAAAAGTTAAGAGCATATTAGTTGAGCCTAGAGGCAAGTACATAACATCTTTTATCACCAAGTAAATAGATTAAAGAAAAGAAATTAGGAAATAATATAACTAGGATTCTGCTGCAACTGGAAATTTCTGACAGAAAATGCTGCGAACAACATGATCCTCCTCTGAGCCCACACTCTTCCTAAGCTCATCAAGTGTTGCAGCTACATCTTTTGCCTCCTCCCTCAAATGCTCCAAAGACTTCAACAATTCTTCTGACTTCCTTACATTCTCCTCACAAACCACATTACCTGCACCCTTGAATGATCTATCACATCCTTCCGGAAAGCAATAAAAATCTTTTCGTTGTAGATTGAACTCAGAATCTTCTTGCAGCTCCGTCTTTACCAAATTGAATTGATCCTCAACAGCATGATGTAGGCCACTACTCTTACATGAATTAGCATACCAATCAAAGGACTCTTCGCTTTCCTCATCTGTATCTGAGATCTCTGAACCCCTTTTGTGATACTGACTTTTTATATTGATAGAGTTTTTATTATCTTCCATTTTGTATTTTCTATAAATTTCAGATTCACGGAAAAATCCATGCCGTGCATCACACCCACTCTCTGCTTGCAACTTCCGCAACAATCCATCTAAATTTCGTGGGCTTCTGGAAGACTCCCTGCAAAATGTCTTTCGTTCCTTGAGAATTTCTTTCACGTCTTTACGAAGTATATTTTTCTTGAATACAGAGAAAGGGACCTTCTTGCTCGTTGACTCTTCATAGATTGGTGTTTCTAACTTCTCTCTTCTGCAACGACCTCTTACTTCATATGCAGATTCATTTCTCTCTTGGTTATAGCAGAAGAACCTGTCTTCTGAATTCTTGAAAATAGGAATATCTGTGCTTGTTTTCATCTCCATTGGCATTCTTAGATGTGGATAGCTGGGAGACAAGCATTCATTTGCATCAAACGTGGGAAATTCTTTTCTGTCCACTCTATTAGACTGAAAAGCATTATTCACAATATGGAACTCCTCCTTAAATCTAGCTCGTCGTTCTTGCCATGCCTGAGCTGTTGAATCAACTCTCACTCTAGCTCTTTCCCGGAACATTTGAAGTTTTTCCTCATCAGACATTCTGTCAGAATACATTGCATCTTTTTCAACAAAAAGCCTCCATGTTTTTGAATATTTCTGCTCATGTTCAACCTGATCAGAAGTTGATGATCTAAAGGTACCTTTTGAATTCTGCACTTTATGTGAGCATCTCTTACAACTTAATTTTGACCTTTCTACATTGTACAGTGTCCGTTTTTTCTTATCAGACAGACATGCGTAAGCCTGCAAGAACATGAACCAGATGTGATTTACAATAAAGGCACCATGACTCAAGTTCCACACTCAACATGGCTCTAAGCATCATATGATTTGGTTCCAGAAATGATTAATTCAGAACACTAATTAATCTGTGTTGTTGTAAATTTGTATTTGAATTTCAGTTTGAACAATGAATAGAAAACTGATGAGCATTAGATGAATAGGACACCAATGTTGACATCCTGTATTGAAAGTCCAGTACATGAAATTGAAACAAAAAATGCCTTGAAAACTTTCATCACAACAATAAAAAGTTAGCTGCATCTCAACTATCATTACATCTGACCTGTAATCAAATAATGGCCAAGAAAGAAAATTGCAATACAGGCCATTGCAGGAAACAGTGTGGCAGATCAAATTTACAATCAAGGAGAGAGAAAAAACATCCTGTTTTGAAAAGACTCATTAGTTGAACTTGAAGAACAGTCCTACAATGGAAATCACTTTTCTGATCAGTAAATACAGAAAGAGATAAATATTGCCTTTAATTCGAATGGTGTTCTTATCTATCCATGCCACATTGATACACAGAAAACACAATATGGCTGCATGCAAGGTGATTTCTTATATTTGAATTCTGCACATATGAAGTTTAAGAAATTTGGTGCCATATGTGATTAGGCTCTATGCAAAATAAGATATACAATCCATTTTTATAGAAAAGGCTTTTGGAAAAGCAGTGTAATTTTTTTTATCACTAATTGTGGCTGCACTCACCTCAGAAACAAGTTTAAATGCAGCCTCTGCTTTTGGATGTTTGTTTTTGTCAGGATGAAGTAACAATGCTGCAGAAAGAGAACATCAGTTTCAAAAATATTCGACTATTATTCCATGGGTCAAAAATGCATCCAAATAAACATGGCTAATATCAAATGAAAATAAGATGTAGGATATTATAATTTTGAGGCTTACCAAGTTGGCGGTATCTTCTTCGTATCACATCAATTTCTGCATTTTCCTCTACCTATTCTTAAAAAAGCTTATTAGAATTATGTCCAAAGTAACAAGCAAGCACAGAAAATTATAATAATAAATTTGCCTCTAGAATCGTAAGCTTACATATTTACCCTACCATATCTCCTAGATGCAATCAAGTAGCCATGACATTATAACATGACAATGGAATATATAAACACTTCAGATAAATCATTCCTCTAAAGCTGCTTCGAGATGCATCAGGATTATAAACTTGAACAATAATTATAAGTATCTGGTCAGGCATACTGCAATTAAACTTTTCTAGTTACATATATTTATTGATGAGGAAAATTATGGATCTCATAACAAAAAATGCCAATATCCTTAATGATGTTTACTTCCCTAATTGTTCATTAGACGAGTTGGGTAATGGAAATCAGCGAAAGGGGAATTGTGGTATCATATTTACTATTTAGATTGTAAACTTTAAGATGTAAAAACGATAGTCAATTGTTGTACTCAAAACTATCATAGAAAGTAAAAGAACATTCAAGGAGGATCTAATCCCTTTCAATTAAGATTCACAAGCTACATTGGCAAAGATTCAAATAGCCACATAGGTTGTGTATTCCATAATGAACACATGTAAGAAAGTAAACTTACAGATTAGTTCACAATTAACAGTTGGTTTTTCATTCATTTACAGCCAATTATGTTTCTAGGGGATTTAATTCAGCAAACAATAATCTTCATAATCTTGCACAATTGAAACCAATACAAACAATTTGTTTGTTTTACTTGGCCAATCTATGGATGTTATTAAAATACTAAAAGTAAAATTTCATCTTACAAACACTTGATAGAATCTTCCAAGGAAGTTTTCTTGTAATAAGAGACAAAGCGCGACGAGGAAACAGAGAGCAAGGAGGGATGAATGAGCGGTGGTGGGGGAGGAGGGTGGCAGGGAAGAGTGAGGGAGAGGCAGAGGGATATGTCACTGCTCAGTTTTACAAAGCATGGGGAACCAAGCAAGATTAAGAATAACAAGAGTGTGTAGAAGCTACAAGATCAAGAATTTGAAGGTGAACAGAAGAACTTGAGTGCTAGTGAAGGAAATCAAACCCAAGCAATCAATATTAAAGGGAACAAGTGGAGGTTAAAGAAGATGATAAAATGGATGTGAAAGAAGAAACTAGGGCTCCAAAGATTTCAGTGTATTGGCATTTGCATCCTCATGAGAGGCAATAATCATGGAGGAATGACATGGAGTTGCCAAGGAGCATCAATTTTGGATATACTTGACAACGAAGTAAAATTTGTTAGTATGCTCAAAACTAAAGAAGCAACAATTACTATAAATATGCGTAACATAATCTAAGAAATAACTACGGATGCACATGGAATCCAAAGGGTGGAGAGTAGTAGAACCATTGAAGACTAACATTTATGAATATCATGTATGGGTGGATTGATGATCAATTTTGATACCATTTGTTATCGATTCTCAAAAAGTTATTATTTGGCTTCATGTCACGTTTCAAGGACAAAACATGCTATGGAGGGGTGGCATATTATGTAACCCTAAGTATATGATATAATGATGTGTATGGGCTATGAAGTAGGCAACTCATTGCATGCATAATGTAGGTATATATGTAAGATGGGCCCAAGGATTAACTTTTGGAATAATATATAATTGATAAGCAATCAGCCTAATGTGCATCAAGTGGGTTAAGAATTAGGATTATTATATGAGAAGCTATATATAGTGACACATCCGTTGTAAAGAAGGATAGAAGAATATTTGGTTTGATCTCTGCTAGAAGGGATATATTTGAATTCATTCATTAATGAGTATTGTTTCGTGAAACAATAACTACATGGTACTCTTCTATATTGAATATATTGATATTATGGTACAATCTCATGTTGTATTGTGTGGTTTTTATTTAATTATACATTTTATCTATTATCAAATCTTTGGATATTTACACTGTACCATATGGAAGGTAAGTAATTCGATCCCAAATTGCAAGAATTTGGTCTAAAGCCCCTCACAATCTATTGCTTTGCTAATACAAAAATTCTAGATAGCTCTCTTGATGTTGTTTGTAGAATATAAATGACAAGAGAGAGGAGGGGAGTTGACTTCAATTATCGATCGATCTAGAATATTGTAAAGAGAGTTGGCGTGCAATAAACCAAGCTTGAGGGTTAGTATTTTAAGTAGGGATTTTCCTTGTAAGGAAAGTCCAGAAAAAAGTCTAATGAGTAAGATGGAGAGCATCAAAGAGCTAATGTCATCTCAAAGCATGAAAAATGCATTTTTTTGTCAAATGAGAGACAATACAAATCCATCAATGCATAGATATGCACTCCTCATTTTACCAGTGATTAATAGGAAAAGAACCATGTGAATGATCTGAAATAGAATGATGAACAATGTGGGCTCCTACATATCATACAACTAAAATTCTATTTTCTAAGATAATCATTAAGATCATAAGTTGAGAAAGGAAAACATAGTCAAAGGAATACCAAGCATCAAAGTGAATCATGGCATGGTGACTACTATGGGACCCTATGGAAGGGGGATAATGATTGAAGAGCTATGCAAATAGTGATACTCAAAATAGCATGAGCAGCAAGGGAAAGTTGACGTGAGATAATAAAAGAAATTGAAATGTGAGGGACTAGAGCCTTGTTGGAAAGAACAATTAATCTGTCATGCCTGCCCCTAACTACAAGGGGAGCAATACATCTATAGGAGTTTGGGAAACAAGGTAATAGATTAACATTTTGAAGGCGTGTGACACCCAACTAAAGAAGATGTCTCACATAAACTATGATAGGGTTGCTTCCATCAACCAAGGTCCTCTGTAAACCAAACTTTTCAAAGTCCGATTCCAAAAAAAGGATCATCGTCCATAGAATCAATGTACAAGTATCTTCCAAATCTCATTGTGAGTGTTATGAGTCACCCAAGCTAATGACATCAACCGATAATTAATAATGGGTGACATTTACAATGCACATTGAGATCAAGATGAAGATTACAATTGATGTGCAAAACAAAGAGCAACACACATGTTCGTATGCAATGTCCCTCACCTCATTTTAAAATACCTTATTCAATGGGTCTCTTTTTGCCAAAAAAAGAGTAATTTTTTTCTTGGAAGATGGTGTCACAAAGAGAGGATGTGGGGAAGCCACTATTAGAGATTCCTTGGGTGGCTTGTGTGATCCTCCTTTCTTCACTGAAGGAGGAGATCTTAATTTTGCTCGCTCATTTACAATATCAGCTTTTTCCTATTCTTTGCTATATGAGAGAATTCACTCCTTTGGCAACCCCTTTTTGTTCATCCCTCGACAAACTCTAATTCCTTGGCCAGTCATAGCACATAGCTTTGTCTTGACTATTCAACCTCACATAGTTGTGGCACCCACTACAATGTTAAAGAAAATCCATACCTCCAAAAAAATGCTCGATCATTGTAACATATTTCCGTAGAGGTGATGCTTGATCAAATTTGATCAACCCATTTGTTCAAGACCCAATAAACTAGAATGGGAAACCAATCTATATGGATTCCTATTATAAGGAAAAATAAATAAAATTGGAATGTTACCCTAGTGTATGCTAACTTAAAAGAAAAAACAGCACAATCCTACAATAGTAATAAAAATAATTAACAATTAAAAAAATTTACAATTGTTTTTTTTTAAATGGAAAGCATGGAAAAAAAATCTGAAAAAATAAACTTGAAAAATTTTGCAAAAACTTAAAAAAAGCAAAATAAATTTACATTTGATTGATAAATCTCCTTGGTACAAGCTAGTTGTTTCATGTAGCACTTAGCAAACACACTTATGCCCTTTGTAATCATTCAGCAGCAAAAAAACAGCAAGCTTGAAGAATGAAAAATGATAAGTCGGAATAAGGGCATATGTTTATGTGTTTTGTGTAATTAGGGTTTTCCATGTAAATTTTAGGTAGGTGTTGTATTAAAAAGGGTCTTTTATTTTAAAAAACTAATTTTAGCACAAGCGCTACTAGGCTCATGCTAGGCACAACCCAAGTACCCCCCAACTACATATTAGATGTACCTAAGGGTATTTGGGCCACCTGAGCTATGCCCTAGGTGAACTCATGCTAAACTTGGGCCGAAACCCAGTCATAAACCCATTTAGGTTGGGTACAAGGCCTATACCAAGAAAACCCAACTTCTTAGGCTTTTAGAAATACCCACTCACAAATATAACTAAAAACCCCACTCATGAGGTTTGTGTGGAAGAAAACGAATGGTGCAAAGAGTTGCACAGGAGCTCAACAATCAAGAACATCTGCTAATTTGAGCAGCAATGCTAAAGATTCCAAAGGTTGGAACTCAATCTAATTGGGTTTGCACATAGGAACAATATGTGAGAAATTGCAAGAGTTGTGCAAGTCCACTCACAACAAAATTACCCCTAACACACCACACCAACACAAAAACATTGAAATACACAAGTAACACAAGCTATTCTTGTGCACTGAAAACCAAAACCAAGAAAGAAAAAAAACAAGATATTTTTGGGCGATACAAGATTGCTTAATCCTAGGATGATTTGCATCAATATGCCTAGAGGGAAGGCTTGCTTAGGGATCTCATGGGTTATGATAAGAAAGATAAGGTTTCATGATGCAATGACATCTTAAAAGGAACCAAGAGATTATCACATTGCATTATTGCAATTCCAATAGGATATACAAAGGATCTCATCACCTACTAAGACCAAACATTGTCATCATTTAGATATCCAAAGATTTAACATCCCTTAGGGAATGATCATCCAAAATTACTATGAGAATTAAAAGCAAGATCCAATAAAAAGAAAACCCAAACATTCAATAAATGATTCACATGAGAATGCCAAGGTGTTGGTGGATGTCCCTAAGGCACCTCATAACACAATATACTTAATATAGAACTAGAATTTACTTAATGATATGACATGAATAGAGGTAGGGCTCTTCCCCTTCTCAAACTCTTCTCAATGATGCTTCCCAAGAAAATACTCTTAGAGGGAGAAATAAAAGGTAGACCATGAACCATATTCCATAGGCCCATTGCATGCTTGTAAAATACAAGTGCACCAAACTCTCATGCCATACACAACACTCTTGATATGTATTAGTCACCAAAGCACAAAACCCATGTTCCTTCAAAACACATTCAAACCTAGTACACTCATAAGCATTAGAATGTTTATCAATTGAAACACTTGCAATTACCTGAAATTTATTAAAGATATCCTTGAAACCAAATTTGCCTGGCTGATATCAACTTTGTTACCTTGGTTAGTGATTTGGAACATAAACAAAAGGTTATCACTCAAATCAAGAATAGCATAAGTATCATGAATAACCTCATTTTATAACAAAATATGACCATTTCCTACAACAGTTTATATTGAATCATGTGTTATCGATCTTCTTATCATTAAGTTTTACAAGTGATGTAAATAAACTACCATCCTCACCCATATGATAAGTGTGTCTTTAATCTAACAACCAATCAAATCTAGAGGTATGATCAACAATAGCAACATCCTTACCACTACCATTCCCTTGAAAAGGCTTGAGTTCTTTACATTTCTTCCCAAGGTCCTTCATCTTCTTCACACAAGCATTCTCTTAAATGGCTTGTCTTGTCAAAATATTAGCACCCTTTCTTGCCTTATTTTCCTTCCTTGACATTGCCTATGTGACCACCCTTGCCTCAAGTGTCACCATTAAGAGAAATCATTTTGTTCCCATCATATTTGGCTTCTTGGTCTTCCCTTTGACATACTTCTTTCCCATGATTCCCCTTGAAGTTCTAACTTCTTTATGTCAATCATGTGAGTCTCTTGCTTCCAACCATGTGTACCCATCCTTATGAACTTCTCCTATTCAAAAATCAATAGTGAACACAACCCATCAAAAGTGACAGGTTTTCCACCATCATTCATTGTGACTCTATAGAAGAGAACTATATCATATGAAAGCTTTAAGTTTCAAACAGCTTCCACCACTTGACTGACTTCTTGAGCTCCCGTTTGCATTCCTTCAACTGCTGCAGCATATCGCTCACTTGTACCAAGTTGTCCTTAATCTAACCAATAGCTCATGGATCAAGTATGACTAACTCCTAGTCCAAATTGAGAACTGGTGACTTTTCAACTAATCTTCAATTTATCCCACATCTCCTTTGAAGTCTTTTGCCTCTTGAGATGAAAATTAAGCTCAGGGACAATGTGAATTTTGATCATTGCCATTACTTGATCTTCCCTATTTTGCAGACATCTCTCTTCTCTATGGATGTTTTTGATAAGATAAGCAACATTTACAAGGTGTTGTACCCTTTACACAAAAGGCCACAAGGGCAAAAGTTCAAATCAAAAAGATCAACACAATTGTAAAACAAACCGATGACAACGAACTAATAGCAGAAAAATAGCATATTAGCAACAAGAGAAAATGATCAAAAATCCCACAAGAACCCCCTACTTAGGAATGTTCTCCCATTCCTCCATGAGGAAATTGAAAACATCCATCTTCTACTGGCTAGAGATGGGATAAGTAGAAGTGTCATGTTTTTTAATCTCATCTTGGAACATCGAGGCCAAAGTGACAACTGAATGGTGGATCACTTTGAGTGTGAAACAAGAAAGGCCATTGAGCTTCCTTTCTAGAGTTTCCACGTGAACCATCAAAGCCTTGCAATCATGGGCCATTTCCTTGTAGTTATGGCATATTTCCTAAAATTTGTGCTCATGTGGGGGAGTGGAGTCCTCCTTGAGCATATCATTAAGCTCAAGAAAAAGTCTCGGGCCATCAGTGAATCCTCAGCATCCTCCTCTATATCATCATCGTTGTTATCATCATGCTTGTTGTCTTGTTCAGAATCACTGGAAATTTTATCAATAGTTACCTCGGGGACCTACTTACTGGCCAATCTGTGGGATCTTCTCACACTAGCAATCTCAATTCCAGCATTGGGATCAGTTTGTAATGTCCCTTAATTATATTTATCAGCATAAATAGGAATATGTGGATAGATCTAACGAATTAAACCAAAATTGTAGAAATATAGACCACAAAAATCACTTGGTATATTGAAAGAGATTCAGGATTACATCCATGGATATGAAATGATAATTACAACTCACTGTGACTACAAATACTGATCTAGAATGGTGCACACAGATCCACAACCCCAATGACTTCCCTACTAATTCCTTGAAGCTCAGATGCATTCCCTAAATGGAAATGCCCTCAGAACCAAAGGGGTTTCGTCCTTTGATCCTGGTGACCGTTGGGTTATCATCCACAAAAGTAATTAGAACATAAGTGTCCCAATTTATAATAAAATTTCATAATAATCGATGCTTGCACATGAACTATCTTCCTAAATTTATATGCTATTACTCTCCCTAGAGGAGCACATCAGCCTTGAGCCAAATTGGCGCCAAAGCCCAAAAATTACATTCTCACACGTTACATTAGGTCAGCTCTAAGGCTACTGTGATGCCTCATGGGGTAATGTGAAATGACCCCCTTATATTTTTTTTTAATTTTTAACACAACAATCTTCACCCATTAGCATTAGCATAATCAAATCAACTACTGAAAGTAACCCTACGCCAAGAATGTTCACTCAAGACCCAAGATGGGTGAGGTGATATCATATGGCGCCAAGGATCCTTAGTAACTGTAATGTCCCCCTTTGGGATTACCCTAAATCTGCCTTGATTTCTTGAAGATGTCCTTTTATGATGGTCTAGTGTTCATATTGCATTTTTTTTCTCCTTTTCTTGATCAATCATAGGATAAGACATTCATAAATTTATTCATTTTTTCTATCAAATAATCACAATTACTTATAAGGCTCAATAATTGCTAAAAATATCTTTATTGTATAATCGTATTATATATATATGTAATTACAAACAATAATGTCAATGGAGCATAACATATCAGCAATGTTATAAGATAACTAGTAGCATGCATGATTTATTATTCCCCATGCAATCAATAAAAAAAAAAAGATAACATTAAATAAATAGCATCATGTATGAATTACTATTAATTAGACTATTATTTAAATCCATGATGTATTTATCAACATCATTATTTAAATGTACAAACATTTATCTAACTTATTATTTAAATTCATAAAATACTTATCTCCTTATACTCATAAAATACTTATCTACTTTCCATCTGCCTGTCTTTATAGATTTTAGATGATCTGCAGTCTATATTTTACCTCTTGTTTCCCATTCTATTCTCTATTTCCTTCTTCCTCCCTATACTTATCTCATTCTTTCTCTTTTTATATCTTCACATTCAAATGAGAAGATGTATCTTTTTGAAAAGAGACACAACCTTTTGAAATGATTGCTGCCTTTTGAAAACTAATTCCAAACCTTTCTAATTTCTATTTTCATTGTTCTCTACACACTATTGATAGATCTCCTTTTTATATCTTCATTCCTTTACTCTTCTCTCTTCTTCTTAAAATCTGATGTGTATTTTATATCTTTTTCCTTTTTTCTTCCCCCACATCCCACAAACTTATTTTATATCCTTATACCTCCATGAAGAGAGGCATCTCTTTGAATAGAGATAACCCCACAAATGGACATGACCTTTAGTTAAACATTCCTTAATGATATCTCAAATTATATTCATTCTATTATTTTGTTTTTATGTGTATTATATTTTACTATTTTATTTTTAATTTATTTGTAATATTATTTATATTTATTTATAGTATTATTTATATTTATTATTTAAATATGTATATTTTAATATTTATAATATTATCTCTTAAGAATTATTTGATAATTATGATAGTATTTATATTAATGTATTTTATTGTGTATTGTCGATATATAATTATAATTACAATATTATCTTATGATGATTGTAATTATAAATATATTAAAACAATAATATTTTCTTTTATAATTTTAATATGTATTGTGTTATTCTTTTTCACTTATTTGTATCTCAGAGTGTTCTAATTTCGGGGACATGACAATAACAAACTGAATGAAAGTACAATGCTGGAAATGTAGATTATGCAACTTGACCGCGTATTTCAGCGGGAGTGAATTGACGGCTCGGTCGATTAGCAAATGAGATATGCGATACAGAAAGTAAAGACGGCGAGGCCTATCTCTTCTACCAAACGGTGAGAATGGAAAATGCTTATGCAAGGAAAGTAAATAGACTGGTAAGGCCTGCTCTCTTCCACTAAAAGTGGGAATACAATAGAGATTTTGCAGAAGTATTAAATAGTTGATCAATACTACTGAATCAGCATTACAATGTGAAATAGAACCCTACAAGAGCCAAGTATTATAGATGTCCAAAGTGCTGCAAATGATATAGAATGTTTCTCCAACTCCAAAAGACTCCCAAACATGAAAAGCAAGCCCAAAAACTCCAACTACTACAATCTGATATAACAAACCAGCAAACTGAAATCACACACCAGTAATTAGAAAACTCACTAAAATGTTCATAACTCACTCAAAACTCCACCAAAACACTTGAAACAAAATGCTAAATAAGCCTAAGTGTTGTGACCTATTTCACACATCGCCCCATTGCAAATGGGGACCCTAGTGGTTTGCCTTTTGGGGTTTTGCTGTTGCGCCTCAGTTTCATTTTACCTCTGTTTGGGGAGTTTATAGTTTGAGTTTTGAATGGTCACCTGAGCTAAGTTAAGAATTTGAGCCCAAATCAGTTCGCAAACATCTGACATCTCCTACTTTTTGGGAATTTCCCCTCCGGACCCCCTATTTTTTAGGGACTTTATTTTTGGCATTTTTGGCCCATGTTGGACTTCCTATTTTTTAGGGGCTATTTTTTGAAAGTTACTATTTTTGGAAAAGTTTCTATTTTTGGCAGGGTTTCCATCTTTGGAAAGTGCCCGGATTTCAAAAAATTAGTCAGAAGTCCTAAAAAACCAATAGAAAATCACAAAAATCAATAAAAAGGAATGAGAAAAGGGCACATGGCGAAATAACCAGCATGGAATTCATGGCAAAATTTTCCTAAGTATGGAAAATGGCGCCCAAGGTAATGGCTTGAGACACTAGCAAGTCCGCCATAGGAAGAAAGCAATGGCTTGGCACAAAGAAAGTCCGCCCATGTGGATGGCATGAAGTAAAGCCAAGTATGCCCTTGGAAGAAAGCAATGGCTTGAGGGTAGGTGAAGTCCGCCCCAAGAAGATGGCATGAACCAAAGCAAAGTCCGCCCAGCAAAACAAGACATGGCATGAGACAACGGAAAGGTCCGCCTCAAGCAAGAGAGGAATGGCTTAGACTTAGGCAAAGTCCACCCTATCCAAATGGCACAACACCTTGCCAAGTCCGCCATATGGAAAGGCAAGTGGCTTGGGCATGAACAAAGTCCGCCCCAAGTAAAATGATGTATGGCTTAAGCAATAGGAAAGTCCGCCATATGAAATGGCTCAAACATAAGACAAGTCCGCCCAGCATAAGAAAAGATGGCACAAGGTAATGGCAAGTCCGCCCAAGGCTAAAAATGCATGGCAAAAAAACTAGTGAAGTCCGCCATACTTAGAGGAAGGGAGAAAATCGAAATTTTTGCCTAACTCTAGACATTAAAACGTTAAAATATCAAATGACATGTCTAAATGCTGAGGAAACTCGCCAAAGATTTTGGAAGTTAGAAAAATTATGGCAAAATAAAATGGAAGAAAAAAGATTTGTCTAAGGCAAAGGCAAGGAAAAAAAAAACTTAGAAAAAATTAAATTTGCCTTGGGATAAAAATAAAAAATGCCATAATTAAAATAAAAGGGTTGGAAAATGACACATGAAAATAATTATTTTTATTTTTATTTTCCAACACCAAAGAGATGAAATTTGAATTTTTCTCTAAGACTCAAATTTGGAAAAAGACAAAAAGGACTTCACTAAACTAGCACCAGACTTAGAAACTTTCCCTAAAACTAGTGTTGAAGATTGAAATTGCCATTCGGAAGCTGAGTACAAGCCAAGTTCGAACTTGATTTAATGGAAACAACTGGATTTTGCTAAATAAATTGAACTTCTCATCTTTAAATGGGCTTTACTTCTCATTTTTCAATCATTCATCTTTCGAAAGAAAAGTTGTGAGAAGAAATTTTGGCTAAGGCAAGAAAGTTGTGAAGTTTGAAGAGGAGAGAAGGAAGGAAAATTTAACCAGCCAGCACAGTGATCTTGTTCATTTTATTTTTTTTCAGAGTAGCAGGCAGATTTTTATTCTCTACCTTATTCTGGCAAAAAACTTCATTCATCTATTGGATAAATTCTTTCATTTCCAGCATGATCTTTCACGAAATTTAATTTATCACTTGGCTGGAATATTTTTCAAGTAATTTAATTTTAATTTCTGAATTTTAATATTCTCTTTGTACCTTCTTGCAGATTTATTTTCAAGAGAATACAAATGAAGTTCGCCAGTAAGGGTTCGCAGCCATAGTCCAAAATCAAATCTAAATGGGAAAACATCGTGGACACCGACCTTGGCCATGTAGACTTTCATGATCTTAAAAAGAGGATGTACGAAAGTGATGGATTTTTTCCCACGCCAATTGCAAGAAGGATGATGCGCAATGGCATTGTTCATGCAGCTGGATTTCCGCCAGCAAAAGAATGTCCAGAGCTCATGGTAGAATGTGCATTGCACTATAATGCGCAAGAAAGACAGATTGAGGCACTTGATGGAAGAATACTGGCATATTTAACTGAGCCTGCTATACAAGAAACATTTGGAATCCCAACCTACCCCCGGACATCTTATCGAACGAAGGATGATGCACGAAAACTTTATGAAGATCAACAAGGCCTCTGTGCATCAAATATGAACAAGTCCTAGTTGGAAAAGCCCAGACCCACTGCCAAAAAGATGCCCAAGAAGTTGTCCAGAACTGATTTTAAAGAAGAATACGGAGATATTGTCTTGCCACTAAACAGAATTGTGGGCAATCCTCAGGGTGGGCCCTTTGAAACCTAGATGTATTATTTCATTGATGAAATAACTTCCGGGGTGAAGATGTTCAACTAGTCAAGGATTATCAATGACAGTCTCCATAGGCAGTTGGTCAACCTGGAGAGAACCAAAACCTTCCATATGAGTTCTTATGTCATATATCTACTTGCTAGAACCTACAGATATGCTGGCCTAATTCGTAAAGGTGTAGTTGGCAATGGCGAAGGAGAGTTCAAGTCCTACGATTGCTATCCGCAATTGCAGTTGAAGGAGAAGTCACACTTCAAACGGGCGCATGATGCCTTTCTTATGTATATCACTCGAATTCTCCAAGGTGGAACGCATCAGAGGCTCACCCGTGAGGCCAAAAGTTTGATCGGCAGATATGGATCCTGGTTCATCTAGTTTCCCAGATTTACATACATCAGGATTCAAGGATTCACAGGTCGCCCATATAGACTGCCAATCTATCCTACCAACAAAATGGTTTTGCTAGAAGTTCTGAGGCAATTGGAGACATATCAGAATATTCAAAGGACCAAGCAAAAGGCCTCCATTACTTTCCCTTTCTTCATCGGCAATATGGAAGAATCCTGTCCATCGGCGCAAGCGGCAGAAAGTGCTCGATTGGAGATACAAAGATACCCATTCATTTCCTACAAGCCTAGAGCTGACTTCGATCCACTTCATCACATTGGAACTATGGACGGAGGGAAGTATAAACATAGGGTTGACTTAGAAGACTTTTGGGCAAATGCCACTAATGAATATGATGTAAGAAAAAGACTGTGGTCAAGGCTACCATTAGATATGATCAGAACAACAGAACTCTTCCGAGTACCTGATCAACTTGATGATGATGGAGTATACGTGCAGCCAGGCTTTGATGAAAGGCAGCCGCTTCCTCCTGTGAGATGGTCTGAGCCTGAGCTTGGCGATCTAACAACATTCATGAGGCCTGTGTTCAAATATTCCCAATGGTGGATGGATCAGCAAGTGCAAATTTTACGGAAAAGGAATGTGCCATTCACATATGACTTAATGGGTGATGCAGAGTCTTGTTCTTCAAATGTTGGTGCATCTCATGGAGGTGAACCAACGGACGCTGCCAACCTAAAAAAGAGAAAAGAAATTGATGACTCTATAAAGCAGAACAGAAGAAAACAATGGATGAAGGACCCACTCAAAAGAAGCAGAAATCCAAGCCCCTTCATTCGACTACATCCAGAAATGTAGATGAAATATTAATCATGGAAGAAGAGTCATGGGGACAATTCAAATTTCCTTTGCCAGTTCGAGAAAAGGATATGGAGCTAGTACAGCTGGAAGATGATGATCATCACTCCCCTACAGGCACGGAGATTCTTGAATTAGAAGATGATATGGATATTATGGACGGAGAATTCGAAGAGGGAATGATTTCCACCCTCAAAGGAATTCAGGAAAGCCCATCTGTACAGGAAATTCAAGATATGCGCAAAATTCAAAATGCACAAGAGGTTCAGGACGTGTAGGACATCCAGGGCAATCAAGAAGATGGAATTGAACAGTCAACAATCCCAGATTGGCTGAAAGAGAGACTAAAGATAAAGGTGCCAACAAAGATGCCGGAAGAAGATGATATCACAGACTTCCTAGCAAGGCTAGAACAGACTGCTACAAGGAAGCCAGCCAAGAAATTTTCTACGATACAGAGAGACGAAGCTGGTAACCGTACAGTGCATATTGCAGTACCTACCATTGAGAAACCACAAGATGAAATTGCCCCAAGTGAATATGCCATTACAACTATTGATATTGGTCCGACAACAAAAGGTCAAGAAGTTGAGGACCTGGATAATTCTGTTGCTACCATCAAGTCAAGGCTGGAAAAGGAAGTGGCAAAGAAAAGAGAATATAAAAGGGAGATAGAGCGCCTAAAAGAATACATCCAGCATTTAACCAGGCCACTCAATCAAGGTGACCAATCAGCCCCTCCACTTCCAAACTCTTCACAGGAGCCAGTAAGAAATTTTGAAGAGGAATTGACTACAGCTAGGGAAACCAAGGAATAGATAGCAGGAAAGAAAGAAGAGGCAATAGCATTCGCAGAAAAGTTGGCATATGCTTATGGGAAAACTTCCTCTCTGCTCTCACGAGTTGAAAACTTGGCAGAAGCATGGGACGGCCTCCAAGACATTCAAAGAAAAATTATCCCATGTCTTCGAGAGATAAAGGGCATTCCGAAGCAGAGGTTGATTGATGAGAAGATCATTGAAGCAGGAGTTGTATACGATTTCAGCAACTGGTATTATGCACTGGTTTCGCGAGGAGAAGTCCTAGAAATAGTAAAGGCAGATGGCGCCAAAATTGAAGAACAAATAATAGGGATCCAGAGTAAAATTTTCCAAATGGCTGCAGATGTGCTTGATAGAGATATTGTCCGAAGAAAACACTTGCAGTCAGAAAATTTGAAGGATAAAGTTCAAAGTATTTTCCCTACCACTGTCGAACCAATCCTGAAAGAAAATTTGACCAAGGCATTCAACTTCCTGACCGTCTGAGACTCCTTGTTGCATGAATCAGAGTGGGTGACCGTCTTTGCGGAGTGTGCACATAGTTTGGACTTGCTGGAGTACAATGTCAACGTGTTGCCACCCATCACCATTAAGGAAGTCACCGTGATCGTGTCCAGGTTCACTGAACGTAGTGCTTTGGAAGTGGATAAGGACGCAACTCCCAGTGAATGAGTTCTCTGCAGTTAACTAATTGTTGTTTAGGCAACCCTAATTAGGGTTTTGTTATTTTAAATGAGCCATTAATCTCATTTTGATCTTGGCCATTCATTGTATTCGGAAACTCTATATAAACCCCCCCCCTTCTCTCATTTGATTCATTAGAAATTAGAGAATTTATCAGGGATTAGAGATTAGAATCATTAGAGGAGATTAGAAGAGATTGTAGAGAATAAGAGAGTCCTATGAAATTGTTGCTGAAAAACTATTTTGATAATAAAGTTCATAATGCATGAGATGCTTTGAATTCTTTCATTGTCAAATGGTTGCATGGTTGCATATTTCTCTTCCTCGTAGAGTAGATTTAAATTAGACTTTCATTTGAATGTATGTTAGGGAATGATAGATTGATAGTAGAGATTAGTGAAACTAAGCTCATACTTTCTTTGAATGGATGCTTTTCATTCAATGCGTAAAGTTAGACTGAGCTTTTGATGTGGATGCTTCAATGTTTACTTCGGATAATGTTGTTCTATTGATGGTGTTGTTCGTAGTAAAGAAATCTTGATCACAGATCCCAGAAGATTGCACTTGCTTTGTGTAGTTGTCGTTTAGCGTGGAAAAACAAAGTATTGTTTATTTAGTTTCACTCAATCCTTACCGTCTCTTGATTTTGTAGATAGGACTTCTAAACCCTTACTCTTTTTTCACTTTTTTTATCTATATCAGAAAATTCCAAAAGTAATACAGCATTCAAGTCTTTGCTTTCTGAATAAGTTACTAGAGTAAATCCCTTTGTGTTCCCGGCAAATCACAACAACCACAGAGCTTATCCACACCTAAACTGAAACATTGGAATTACCGTATCATCTTTCTTGCAATCTTAGCATACGAGGTAGTTTTTCGAGAGGGGATAGAGCATCTTTGGACACTTTATTCTAGAGTGTTTGTTGTGTCATAAAACACGCATCAACAATAAGGAGTAGGCAACCAAGCTAGGACCAACAAACCACTGCAAACATGAGCTATTATCTTAAGCACGCTTCCCAAGACAGTTCCCAGGCATGGTACGGCCTCCCAAGAGGAGTGGCCAGCTTTATAAAATCCAAGGCTTCACCAAAAAATTCCAAACTCAGCAAACAAGGGCGCCTAGGGCCTAGGAAAAGATAGAGCAACTACCCAAAAACAAACAAAAATCACTCTTAGACTTATGCTTGAAAATCACTTTCAGCTCCATAGCAAAACAGCAACCTGTAAATTGACAACACACCCAAAAGACATCAGAAAACTTCAAATAACTTCATCACAATGAGCTCCATCTATTCTTCAGTGTAAAGAACAACCTTCTCACTGTTACACAATCAATGTTGTATTAAACAGAGGAATGAAAGTTCCTTAAATAGATTACAAGAGACGATTTTTCTAAAAGAAACAATCATTAACAAGAGACGAAGTTAGAAAAAGCGAGATGACCATTAACGACACAAATAGAACCCCTTAATGATCATTCTAACTATCCAGAGATAATAGAGAAAGGTGCCCCCTTCTTCTCAGAGCGTTATTGCAACAAAAGACAAGAGCCTGCCACTGACTCTACCACTTGAGATGAGTCTGCCACCAACCCTCCCAGAAACTGCAGAACTTATGGAAATAACAACACCAATCGTCCAACCTGAAGTTGGAGAACTGTCCCTCCCTGTAACCAGAGACACATTGAGAATAGCTGCTACGATTTTGAGGAAAAATCGACAAACCCTTCAAACTTTTGCAGATAAGCATGATGCCCCAGAACAGACTACAAGAAGCCAAATGTGCAGATGTTCACCCCAGTAACTCCAGGTGGAACCAAAAAACTAACTGCAACAAACCACGATTTTTGAGGAAAAAATCGCCAAACCCAAGATTACAAATCATCATTTTTTTTGGAAAAAACAATAAAAACCAAATACCAGAGAGCCCTCCCGAACGACAGAAACCTTGACTAGGGTATATAGGAGAAAATTATAAACCCTCCCAGAATTTTTAAAACCCAGAAGACAGTTTTTTTTTTCTTTACGGGACAAAAAAATATTTAAAAACCCAGAAGACAGATTTTTTATTTTATTTTATGGGACAGAAAAATATTTAAAACCTAGAAGACAGTTTTTTTTATTTTATGGGACAAAAAAATATTCAAAAACCCAAAACATCGATTGTTGGCTGAAAAACAGAAGATTTGGAACCCTAGCCGCCAAAAAAAAGAATAAATCTACACAAAAAAATTGAGACACGGAAAACGATGCACCCAGAAAAATTTAAGACCAACCTAGAAAATCTCTCGAAAAGCCCACCAAGAATTTGAAATCGAAAAAAAATTATGACTTCAACCAACGGAGATAATCACAAAACCCTAGCCACAGGTTTGAGAGTTCGAAAAATTGTAGCAGGAAAAATATATAAAAATATATTTGTGTCTTTTGAAACCCTAGCTCGAATGTTGGTTTCAGAAAAATAGAGATTCGTCGCCCTTAGACATTGAGAACAAGCACAAAGGGTTTTTACCAGAAGATTTCTGAAGAGCACAAGTCGCATGCAAGAAGAAAATAAGGTCGCACGGGCTGTAGGAAATAGATATGTCGCTAAAACAGATGGCGTTGAAACCCTTCAAAATGACCTTCAAACCTTTCATAAATGGCGACTAGGAAGTTCGTTCAAAAGAAAATTGCGGGCACAAGGAAGGTCACAAGCTTCCATCGCACGAAGAGACGAAACCTGTTGCGGAAGCAAAGAAAAAATGCAGGGGCGGGCTTTCCACAGAAACAAAGCCGTCGTGGGTCACACGCACAGAAATCGATCCGTCGTGCATCTGCTCAGAAGACCCACGAAAACCCTTCCGTTGTCGCACGGGAGAATTAAAAAAAACGAATGCACGAGCTCTACTGAAGAAAAGGTGCGGGTTGTGACTCCAAAAACGCGGGCCACACAAAAACTCGCAAGCTCAGAGAGGATAGAAAATCCTCACATGAAATGCATAACCAAGAGCCTCTTAAAAATCCAGACACGACAAACCCATGAGCGGATTGAACACAGTCCCAAAAAAATGATTTCGAAAAAAATACGAAGAAATTTTCAAAACTCAAAAAAAATTCCTCACGAATTTTTATTTGAATTTTTTTTGAAAACAAAAATCCTACTCTGATACCATGTTACAAAATCGATGTTGTTATATTAAACAGAGAAACGAAAGTTCCTTAAATAGATTACAAGAGACAATGTTTCTAAAAGAAACAATCGTTAACAAGAGACGAAGTTAGAAAAAGCGAGATGACCATTAACGACACAAATAGAAAGATATTATTTTAATACTCACTTAGCTAGTTGCTATCTTTCAAGCAAGAAACTATGTATAAGCTAGGAGGTATGCATTCCTTGAAGCAATTCAGTCACCATTTCGGCAGCACTTCGTTACAAATTCTTCATGGATGAAAAACAAGAAGCCCAGCACTCTTATTTATGGCCTTCTATCTCCAAATCAAATTCACATTCACTTCACAATATTTAGTAATTTCATTTCATTTCATTCCTTTCTCCAAGTCGTCCACCTTAAGGAAGCAATACACTTTATCAAAATTATAAATAAAGTGTAATGTGGCACCCAAAAATATAATAAAGTGAAATACTTTATAAATCAACTTATGTCCTCCTAAGGCGTCCACCATGCCTTAATGATATTTCACTTTATAAAAATATTTTACTTCAACCAATGAAGCGCCCATCACAAGCTCTGACCTGCCAAAAATAGCTTAGAAATGTTGAAAACCAAAACTGCTCAACTAACTTGCCAAAAATAGCCTCAGAACTGTCCTACTAAAAACCTGCTAAAAATAGCACTAACTAAAAATAGCATATTGCTAAAAATAGTAACTGTGTCCAAATGCATTTTCTCCACATTTTGAGCAACCATCACAACTTACTAAAAATAGTAAGTCTGGGAAAGTCCTTTGTTTCAGTTGCATGTCACACCACCGCGAAGCTCTCTGAAAACCCAGAAGGAATCCAGAATCAAAACTGCAAATCTCCAACATGCAAGCCATCAAAAACAGCAAAACATCCTCCTAGAAATAGGAAACCCTAATTTTTTCTTCCAACTAGCCTACGAGTCTCTGGGATAGGCTAACAGTCAACTGCCATGATCACTGCTAAGAAGGGGACATTACATAATGTGTCATCTTGCGGGTCTATCCATAAGACTCCTTGATCCTTTCCTCCCTTCTAGTGCCTCGAGCTTGACGCTACATGATCTGGAGGTGCTCCATCAATTGCACCTGAAAAGTTAGAAGTTTCGAGTCTAGCATAGTCATCTTCTGTCAGTAGTATCTTTTCGGTATGTGAACCCTTTCCCATGAGTTTTGGATATGATGTGCAAGTGTCATTGTAGATGTTATGTTCCAAACCACAAGCTAGAATGTGCCCTTGCGGAGGAATTCCAGGATTTCACCCTTTAGCTTGTTTTCCACAAAAGTGGACATGACAAGTCCTCCCCTCTCAAGACTGCTTGTCCTCAAGCAATGCAAATTGGGATGTTCTAAAATCTCAGATCCCTCCCATGCAACATCTTCAATGGGTAGATTCTTCCAATAGAAAAGATACTCAATTATGCTCCCGTTTCTCAAAGTTTTGACTCTGGTATCAATCACAGCTTCCAGAATGAGAATGAGTTTCCCTTCATCATCCAGTGGGGGTAACTCCCCTTTTGGAGTAGTATGCAATCCAAGTACCTTCTTTAGACATGAACCATGGAAAACATTGTGAATTTTACTACCTGTGGGGAGCTCCACCTCATATGCAACTTCTCCAACTTTCCTAGTTATCTTGTATAGCCCATAGAACTTAGGCTTGAGCTTTTCTAATCCACTTTTCTTGATGGAAGATTGTCTATATTGTTGCAATCTAAGAAATACCATATCTCCCACCTCAAATGATCTCTCTGCACGCTTCCTGTCAGCATACATCTTTTTGTTGATTATGAGCCACTTGTAGGTGATCCTTGAGTGATCTCAATATGTCTTCACTTTGATTCACCAAATCACTTGCTGCCAGAACTCTACTATCTATGAGGATCAGTTCTGCAAAAGTTAAGGCATCATATTCGTAGAGTGCTTTGAATGGAGACATACCGATGGATATGTGGTGAGTAGTGTTGTAGCAGTATTCTCCCAGATGAATCCAATTGATCCAGAAAGATTACTGACCGGTGACATAATTCCTCAAATATCCTTCCAACCATTTATTTAATATCTTAATTTTCTCATCAGTTTGTGGATGATAGCTCGTACTGGGAGTGAGCTTGGCGCATGTCAAAAGGAACAACTTCCAGAAAGTACTGAGAAATAGGCTATCTTTGTCACTGGCAATGTTTTTGGGAAACCCATGCAACCAAAAGATCTCCTTGAAGAATAAATCTGCAATTTGCAGAGCCTTGTACTCAATGGAGATAGCAAAGTAGTGAACATATTTTGTCAACCTATCACCAATAACAAAAATGCAATCCTTCCCTTGAGCTTTAAGTAGTCCGATGATGAAGTCCATAGAGATACTTTCCCAATTGTGTTCTAAAATGGGGAGTGGTTGTAGCAATTTGATCGGAAACTCCTTCTCTCCTTTGTTCCTTTGACATGCGGTGAACTCCCTTATGTGGAATAGAAGATCCTCTTTAAGGCCCTTCCAGGAAAACCTTTCTTTGATCTGTTGGTAAGTCTTGTAGAATCCGAGATGTCCTACCTTAGGTGCATCATGAAAGGTCTCTAATAGCTTCCTCTTGACCTTGGATTCAGAGAGAAGGAGCACCCCGTTTTTTAATAGAATCATACCTTTTGTCACCACATTTGTACCCTTCAAAATTCCAATAGCAATTGTGTCCTCAGCATAATCAACAATGATAGATTCCTTCTAGTCTATTGATATGGTGGATACATGGCATAGAGTGGGTCTCCTAGAAAGTGCATTTGCCACTATATTCTTCTTGCCCCTGACATATTTGATGTCAAAATCATATGCTTGGAGTTTACTCACCCATTTTTGTTTCCTATCATTCAGATTCTATTGATTGAGGAAATGTCTCAAACTATTGTGATCAGACTTGACCACAATCTTTCGCATACTAGGTATTGCCGAAATTCTTAAAGGCATGCATTATAGCCAGCATCTCTTTATCATATACTAACTACCCTCTTTCGCAAGGTTTCGACTTTCTTCTCTAAAGGCAATAAGATGCCCCTTCTGAGAAAGGGTGGCTCCAATTCTTTCACCAGAGGCATCAGATTCTACGACAAATGGAAGTGAGAAATCAGGAATTGCAAGAACCGAACAAGAACTCATTACCTCCTTCAACTTTTCAAAGGTTATTTGTGCTTCCTTCGTCCATTCAAAAGCTCCTATTTTGGTTAGGCTAGTAAATGATGCCACAAGCTGAGAAAACCCTCTGACAAACCTCTGATAGTAGCTACACAATCCAAAGAATCCTCTCAACTAAGACAAGTTGGTAGGGGTGGCCAATCTAGAATAGCTTGGATCTTCTATTGATCAACTTGAACTCCTTTAGAACTTAGGACATGCCCCAGATATAATATCTTTGTTAACCCAAAATCACATTTGGACATTTTTGCAAAGAGATACTATTGTTCCAAAATTCCCAAAACTAAGTCTAGGTGCTTCAAGTGTTCTTCCCATGTCCTGCTATAAATCAAAATATCATCAAAGAAAACCAACACAAACTTCTTTAGGTGCTTACCGAAGAAATGATTCATGCACGATTGGAAGGTTGTCGAAGCTTAGTGAGGCCAAAGGGCATAATCGAAAACTCAAAATACCCATAGTGACATCATAAAGCAGTCTTCTGAACATCTTCTCTCATGCAGATCTAATGGCATCTAGACCTCAAGTCAATCTTTGAGAAGTACACAACATCGTGCATCTCATCAATCAATTCGTCTATCTATGGTATTGGGTACTTGTTCTTTATGGTCTTCTTATTCAATGCTTTGCAGTCTATACACATCTGCAGAGTGCCATCCTTCTTTTTAACCAGCACCACAAAAGATGTAAAGGGACTAGAACTCGGTCTAATGTACCCCATATCCAAAAGTTCCCTAAATTCTTTCTCTATCTCGTCCTTATACATCTTGGGATGGCGGTAAGGGGTAGTCATGACCAGCTTGGATTCGGGTTCAAGTTCTATGATGTGTTGGAAACCTCTATTCGGTGGTAATCTGGGAGGTATATCACTAAAGACCAAACTATGCTTATCCAAAATCTTTTGTATATCAACATGAACTTGACTATTCTTACATTTAGAAGGCTCTTTTGAGATTACCAGACATCTAGTAGCCCAAGCGACTTGGCTCTTCTAGAATATCCTCTCCATTCTCCTAGCTGAGACCACCACTTGCAGAGCCACATTTGCCATTCCTTTTAGTACCATGTCATGTCCCCTGAATTGTAACCAAAATGCTAAGTATTGAAATACTAAATTAATATCAAAAATAATATAAAATATCATTATAATTATAATTATCACCGATAATATTATAATTATAAAAGTCATATAAATATTATAATATAACCACTATGAATATTAAATATATATATATATATATAAATAAATTATTAAATATCAAAATAGGAAAATATTAATATAAAGCACAAACATAAAATAATCATTGATGTTATTAATTGTAATTATTATAATAATAAAATCCAAATATGATAACAGATAAATAATAAATAAATTATATTACACATGATTAAAGATATTATAGAAAGCAATAAAATAAAATAAATGATAAGCATAAAATAATATATAAACATCATACAAACACAAATAAGTTTAAATAAAATAAGTTTATTTTAAGAGAGCCGACTACTTCAAGAGGTCGCCATCCTTGGGACAAGTCGTCCCTCTTTGATGAATCACCTCCTTTCATAAAAGGTGTGATGGGGAGTATAAAAAAGAACATAAGTGGAGATAAAAAAGGGGGGAATTTTAAAAAAGGAATATCATTCAATATGTGAGCAGAATCAAGCAGAAATAAAAGAATGCAGCAGATTTATGAGGGATTGATAACAGATTTAATTATGGAAGAAAATATGGGAAATACATGGGAGTAATTTGTAATATATTTCTGAGTACATCAGCAGTTAATAAGGATAGATTTGAGCAGATCAATCAAGGATATAGCATTCAAAATATATGATAAACTGTGCTCCGAAAAGCAGCAGACATAAAAAGGAGATAAAGGAATATTTTCTGAGTATGAGGAAAGTAACAGCAGTCATATAAATATAAGGAGATAAGTATTTTGTGAATTTAAATAATAAGTTAGATAAATGTTCTGTACATTTGAATAATGATGTTTTAAAATACATCATGGGTTTAAATAAGTGTAATTAATATTTCATACATGATACTATCTATTTTTTTTACTAATGACATTGGGAATAATGAATCATGCATGCTACTAGCTATCTTATAACATTGCTGATATGTTGTGCTCTATTGACATTATTGTATGTAATTGCATAAATATATATTTATATGATTATACAATAATGATACTTGCAGCAATTATTGAGCCTTATAAGTAATTGTGCTTATTTGATAGAAAATGAATAGATTTATGAATGTCTTTATCCTATGATTGATCAAGAAAAAGGAGAAAAGGAATATAATATGAACACTAGACCATCATAAAGGATATCTTCAGAAAATCAGGGCAAGAATTATAGTTATTTCGAAAGGGGACATTACAGTGGTATCAGAGCATCTTTCCTGCCATCCTGTGTGTGCTTGAGCTAGTTGCTTGCTTGATTGAGCTACTTGCTTACATGCTTGAGCTGGTTGCCTACTTGCTTGAGCTGGTTGCTCGTATGCTTGAGCTACTTGCTTGTCTACTTAAGCTACTTGCCTACTTGCTTGAGCTGATTACTTGCATGCTTGAGCTGGTTGCTTGCGTGCTTGAGCTGGTTGCTTGCGTTCTTGAGCTGCCTACCTGTCTACTTGAGCTAGTTGCATACTTCTTGGAGCTACTTACTTGCATGCTTGAGCTACTTGCTTGTCTACTTGAGCTACTTGCCTAAGTGCTTAAGCTACTTGTCTATGTGCTTGAGTTGCGTGTTGCCTACTTGGGCTACTTGCTTGTGTGCTTGAGCTACCTGAGTTACCTCCTCTAGACAATGAAAGACAACTTATCTTAGAGCCAGAATTTATCCTGGACACCAAAGAAAGGAAATTGAGGAACAAGATCATTACTGAATCTCTAATCAAGTGGAAGGGACTTCCTGAAGACGATACTACATGGAAAAGAGAAGAAACCATGAAAGTGTTTAGAGATAAACAAAGTCAAGAAGGGCAAACCCCTAAGAGTTATTGACTAGAACAAGAAACAGACTAACTATTGTATGTAATTCTTTTTGCTTTCAATATAAGCTAATAATTCATTTCCTTGTAGGATAAAGGTGCCCAGAAGACCTGGAAGAGGTTAGATGTAACGAAATGTTACAATCTCTTTACAGGGTTATAAGGCTGGATAGACCTAAAGGTGTCCAAAAGACCTAGAAGAAGTTAGATGTAACGAAATGTTACAATCTCTTTCCAGGGTTATAAGGCTGGATAGACCTAAAGGTGTCCAGAAGACCTGGAAGAGGTTAGATGTAACGATATGTTACAATCTCTTTCCAGGGTTATAAGGCTGGACAAACCTAAAGGTGTCCAGAAGACTTGGAAGAGGTTAGATGTAACGAAATGTTACAATCTCTTTCCAGTTTTATAAGGTTGGAGAGACCTAAAGGTGTCCAGAAGACCTAAAAGAGGTTAGATGTAACGAAATGTTACAATCTCTTTCCAAGGTTATAAGGCTAGATAGACCTAAAGGTGTCCAGAAGACCTGGAAGAGGTTAGATGTAACGAAATGTTACAATCTTTTTCCAGGGTTATAAGGCTGGATAGACCTAAGAATAAGGTGTCTAGAAGGCCTGGGAATGGATTAGATGTAATGAAATGTTACAATCCTTTCCCAGGATAAGACAGGCATTCCAAACAAGAGAATCAAAAGATGAAAAACCTAAAGGGAAGAAGACCTCGTGTTGCTTGAGGACAAGCAAAAACAAGAGGGGGAGACTTGTGATGTCCCCATCACCCAAGAATATCAAAGATAAGTATATATTTCATATATTTATATTTTTAATAGATATACGCATTCAGATAGAGTAATCATTATAGAATATTCTCATTTAAATTATATGTATAATCATGACTAACCTATGTACCGTTGGTGACAGATTAGAGAGCCTGGAAGAAACTAAAATGTTATTGTTTGAGGACAAGCAATCTTGGGCGAGGTGGACTGTCATGTCCCCTAAATTGTAACCAAAATGCTAAGTATTGAAATACTAAATTAATATCAAAAATAATATAAAATATCATTATAATTATAATTATCACTGATAATATTATAATTATAAAAGTCATATAAATATTATAATATAACCACTATGAATATTATATATATATATATATATATATATATCAAAATAAGAAAATATTAATATAAAGCACAAACATAAAATAATCATTGATGTTATTAATTGTAATTATTATAACAATAAAATCCAAATATGATAACAGATAAATAATAAATAAATGATATTACACATGATTAAAGATATTATAGAAAGCAATAAAATAAAATAAATGATAAACATAAGATAATATATAAACATCATACAAACACAAATAAGTTTATTTGAAGAGAGCCGACTACTTCAAGAGGTCACCACCCTTGGGACAAGTCGTCCCTCTTTGATGAATCACCTCCTTTCATAAAAGGTGTGATGGGGAGTATAAAAAAAACATAAGTGGAGCTTAAAAAAGGGGGAATTTTAAAAAAGGAATATCATTCAATATGTGAGCAGAATCAAGCAGAAATAAAAGAATGCAGCAGATTTATGAGGGATTGATAACAGATTTAACTATGGAAGAAAATATGGGAAATACATGGGAGTAATTTGTAATATATTTCTGAGTACATCAGTAGTTAATAAGGATAGATTCGAGCAGATCAATCAAGGATATAGCATTCAAAATATATGATATACTGTGCTCCGAAAAGCAGCAGACATAAAAAGGAGTTAAAGGAATATTTTATGAGTATGAGGAAAGTAACAGCAGTCATATAAATATAAGGAGATAAGTATTTTGTGAATTTAAATAATAAGTTAGATAAATGTTCTGTACATTTGGATAATGATGTTGATAAATACATCATAGGTTTAAATAATAGTGTAATTAATATTTCATACATGATGCTATCTATTTTTTTTACTAATGACATTGGGAATAATGAATCATGCATGCTACTAGCTATCTTATAACATTGCTGATATGTTGTGCTCTATTGACATTATTGTATGTAATTGCATAAATATATATTTATATGATTATACAATAATGATACTTGCAGCAATTATTGAGCCTTACAAGTAATTGTGATTATTTGATAGAAAATGAATAGATTTATGAATGTCTTTATCCTATGAATGATCAGGAAAAAGGAGAAAAGGAATATAATATGAACACTAGACCATCATAAAGGATATCTTCAGAAAATCAGGGCAAGAATTATGGTTATTCCGAAAGGGGACATTACAGGGGACATTACATACCACAACCTTCCCATCAACTTTGAATTTGAGTTCCATCACTTGGTCGTTTGTAGAGTACTCGCCTAGTGAATGTAGCAACTACACACCCAAAATCACATCAATATCACCTAAACCAATAAGATAGAAATCATCACAAACCTTATGATCTTCAAAGGCTATGTCCAGCTTCCGGGTTTTCTCCTTGCAGAGCAAATTATACCCATCCACCACAATGACATTAAATCCTGCGTACTCTTCTACATTTAGCCTTCTTTTCATAAGCCCTTCATCAATGAAGTTGTGAGTAGCTCCTCCATCAATCAACATAGTCACTCTTTGTCTGACAAGGACTCCTTGGACCTTGAAAGGATGATATCTATGTGCACCTAAGAGTGAAGCCAAGGTACTGCCTTTCGCTTATTTTTCTTCCTCCTGGGTGGGTCTTCCAAGTCATGGAACTCCTCCGATTCATCTGATTTTGATTCCTTATCAGAAGTAACTTCTATATAGTCAACTTGCCCCTTACCTAGGCATCTATGTCCCGGAACCCAAGGCTCCCTGCACAAAAAGCAAATTTTCTTCCTCCAAAGTTCATTCCTTTCTTCATTATCCAACCTTTTGGTGGGTACCAATGGTGCACTCTTTTGTACCAATGTATGGAAATCTTTCTTTTGAAAACCACCTTTTTGTTGCCATGGAGTAGTAACTTTGGGTTGATGTGCCAAATTTTTCTTGGGAATGGAGGGTTCAAGCTATAAACTCCTTCTAATAGCCTCCTACAAAGTTGATGGTGCAAAAGCTTTGACAAACCCCCTTGAGTGTTCCTCAAGTCCTTCAAGGAAAAGATAGATGATTCTCTTTTCTAAAATGTCAAGAACCATAATGGAAATCTTTTGGAATTCTTCTACATACTCATTGATTGTGGCTTTTTGTTTGATTTTGGAATGCTCCTTGAAATATTCTTCCTCATCTCTAAGCTCAAACCTCTCAAGAACCTTTTGACTGAAATCTTCAAAAGTACCTACCTAATCACAAGGCCTTGTGTAATTGTGCCATGATACCAACATTCATTGGCATTCCCCTCGAGATGTAGGATTGTAAGTTGAATAGCATATTCTCCCTTCATTGGGTTGAGAGCGAAATAGGTTTGCAATTTTTGTAACCAAGCCCTAGCTGAATTCTTTCACTTCCATCAAAATGAGGTGCCAAAAGTTTATGGATTTTTCTCTTGAGCTCCCTTCCATTCTTCTCTTGTTCTCTCCTCCTCTGGTCCTTTTCATGAATCTCTATAAATTTCTCAAATGAAACAGCTACTTTGAATGCATTAGATTGTTTCACATAATCCTCATACCATTTTGCAGCCACTAGAATTGGGGACCTCTCAATTGAGATAATAGGGGATAGCTTCTTCTTCTTCATTATCTGGTAGGAAGATGGCTTTAGTTGTCTTTGAGTTGTGCACTGATTTCTTCTAGGTAGAGGTGCTTCCTTTTGCTCTATTATCTTTGCACACTTCTTATTTTGTTGTGACCACATTTGTTCCACGATCATTGCCAATTTGTCTACAATTGCAAAGAATTTGTCTCTCTCCTCATCATCTTTTGATTTTTGCCTTCCTTCTTTAGACATGATTTCCTCTTCTGAATATAAAGTGGACCCCAGTGAAATTTTGCAAGAAATCCAAAAATGTGATTTAGATCAGAATTTTTTTGTTATTAAGAGGTTGTTTCACAAATGCTAATGCTCCTAGATAGATAAATTATCATTCCAAAGGATCAAAATAAAACTGGTACTCTCTGAATAGATGTTACTAACCTCAAAAAATAATTGCAAGACTCCTTCCTACATCCACCACTAGAACCATCCCTTTCATCACAAACTTTGTTGGATCTTTTCACCTCTTCTAAAAGTGGCACGCCTACAAAATGCTAAAATATGACCAAACACCTCACATATTTTCACCACTCATGCACACCAAGTGGTTTGTAAGGGACCAAAACCTAAGGGTCTTTAGACCCTAGGCTCTAGTACAATGTGAGGATTAAGTGAAATAAAGCATGATCAAGATAATAGAAAATAGACACATTGAAGAGATCGTTCACACAAGAACACCAAGATATAGTGGATTCCCTTAAGGCATCCAAGAACACAACATACTCAATATAGAATCAGAACAAAATAAATGACAACATGGATATAGGTGGAGAAATACCTTCCATTTATACACCTACCTTTAGTAGCATGTAGGGAGAATCAACATTCTAAAGCATACTATGGCAATATCAATCCCAAGGTATACCAACAATATTGGCAATTCTATAGGCCTGATATGTTGAATTTTACGACTTTTAAATTTATAACCCATTCAATTTCTTTCCTAGCAACCACAACTTATGTGTGAACCTTCCCAAGATCCTCCAATAGGATTCTTATGGAATTTGCATCAAAAAACGAGGCTTCATAACAAGAGTGTTATCAGAGGACACCCAAGCTCTATCAAGGAAGATGCAAAAAGGAATTGTCAACTTCAACATTCAACTTCTCCGGGAGAGGCCACCAATCTGCTAACATGTCATGATGGACAATAACTGGTAGGCATGCAAAATGGGGAGAAGGGTATTATTTCTTCTTGAATTTTGGAAGTATTGTAGCTGTTAAACCAAGGAATTAAAATTGGACAAGTAAGGTATGCAACAAAGTTTCTGTGGATTGGATTTTAGAAACATCTAGACATTCTAAATGCTGTCTAGGATAAAGATTTCCAGAAGAATTAAATAATCGTTCCATCAAACATATTTGTTGTGTTGCATGTCAAAGAAGTGGCATCCATATGGTGGCAGAAGGACAAGACAGGCGATCAATTACTTAAACATTTGATAGTCAGCACAAAATTTTCTGATTGACAACGAAGCCACTTCTGTTCATAACATTAGAAAAAGGAGACAGGTAAGGAATAAAGATGATGAATTTGAAGATGTCATGCTGTACCTCATTTTCCTAAAAGGTGTCTGCTTATTACTCGGTCTTACATTTCCTGCCTTAAAATCTCTGCACCATTGAACCTAAGTATACACGGAAGAAATAGTGCATATGCTTATGATATATGAAATTCAAGATTTCTTCTAAGATGATATATCATACATTGTGATACATCATCAAATACTCAGGACAGCCAAGTGGTTAAATATTTTGTTTGTACTTTAATGTAAAGTTCTAGAATATTGTTGTTGGTGATTAATATAACAGGACATTGACTCTTAATGGGAATCAGACAAGCACTTGGACATGCCTGAGGCTTTTGCCCCCTGCATATAAGGGAAATAGCCTTAGAACGAACAAGGTTGACTTTTATTTATTTTCCAATGATGATGGTATCATCTCTCATTCCCCACCTATTTCAACTGTGGACTTTTTTCCTCTGATACATCTAGTTCCAATAAGAAACTGCAATAAGCAATGAGAATTGGTAAGATAAATTTGAAGAGCATAGGTCAAATCTATATGGAAGAGACCATGTTACACTACAACTCATTGGCTACTTGCTCAGCCTAAAAATGTCCTCGTCTCTATATCAGTTTATCCTGCAAAATGGTGTGTGCCTTTCTTTGAAGCAGTACATCAACATCATAATTCCCATTCAAAAAAATGTCCTAGATCTGGGTGATTGAATGTTTCAGCTGTTTGGGTGAGGATTGAATTTTTAGAGTTGTAATGAAATTCTGAAGCTGGTGAACATTACTTGCACATTTTACAGATTATCTCTCAAAAATATTATTTTGTATATCCAATTTATTCCTTAAAAGGGGTCTAGAAAATAGAACCATCAGTAAATTAAAGTTGATTAAACACAGTTGTATCGAGATATATTTCAACAAACAAACATATAATTAAGTAACATCAAACATCAAGTTTGAGAAATTTAAGATAAATATTCAACAACACTAAAAATAGGCATAACAAAAAGATAATGAGAAAAAGTTTGTAGGTAAAGTGAAATATTAATACAAAACAATATTTGAATTGTAGAAAAACTCATTTCAAATCCAGACAACACTATTTTAGTCAGGGAGACTATGGTGATAAACGAAGTGCAGATCATAAGAGGCAATATTTCAACTACACAAATATTATACAAACAAATCAGAGTCACTTACCTTCAAAATGACATACCAATCAAGGGTCGTCCTCTTCTGTGGCTTTGTGCAGGAACAAGATGTCTTAGTTGCAGCAAAGCAAATTTCAGCTACAGATACAAGCTCAGAAACATCTTTAATGCCAGGAAACTGCTGTTCAAGCTTCTCCAGAAGAACAAAAGCATCTTCATACTGACAATTGTCCACGTAAGCACTTGCTTGTCTCAGAGAATTTTTTAATTCTTCAGAAGGTTCCTCCCCCATGTTGCTAGGTTCTTTTGATTTCATTTCTAATTCTCAAAATCAGCAATAAGATCCATCAGCATTCACATATGAAACTCTTCCAGCCATAAAACCGAAAAGTAGCATTCATTTACTTGTTAAAGCTTGAGGCCTATTTAAAGACAAAAGATATTACTTAACTCTCAATTGTATATGGGTAATATCAAAGCAATAAGAATAATACTACTATTAAAAGTGTATGAGTACAATTGTCAGAAGTCTGTTGATTAAGAAGTGTAAGATATTAGCACTCAAAACTTATCTGTTAGAAACTCAATTGCAACTACAACAAATGTATAGTTCTAATCCTAAGGATATCAAGTTAAAACAAGCAGACAGTGTTCTCTTCCAGAGTATTTGCGTTGAGGGGATGCATTCACACAGATGATGCCCTGTTCTACAAAATATGCATGCAATTTGTCCAGTGTTTCATCTCCTTCAACATTTTTTTGCTTAAGAAATATTTGATTGCAAGAAAAGCTTAAAAAACTAAAAGCAATAGTGATGAAAGCTTATTCTAGTGAGTATACAATAACCAGGGTTCATATTCTGCTTTTGCGGACAGTTCCAAGAGATTGCAACCTAGGTCTCATCATAGGAATAGGCATGTGTCCATCCTTTACACAATTCCATGGAACAGATATGCTCGTACCCATTCTAAGGTACAAACTCATAAATCCCACTACAAGTTTCAAAGCAAACTTCACCTTTTACCCTTTTGTCCGCCACTCAAACACATGCAGAACTTTATCAAAGCACTCATTGGCAGCATACCTTATAATCAAGATGTTCTAAATTGCATTCCTTACCCCTATCATTTTCTTTTGTGAGTAGCTGTTTAATTTTCACACTGACTGTTCAGTTTGCTAACATTTGTCACCCAAAATGAGTTTGCAAAGAATGCACATCAATATACCTAAGGCAGAAATGACAATTTTTTGTTTCCTGTTAGACCACAGTCTGTCAGGCTGTGTCTAGCAGTAATAGATGCACATTTTGTGCATGTCCCTCATATCAAGTGTCTCTGCTTTAATGCAGTTTGGTGGATGCAGCAGATGAGTTAGCTTTCCATGAACCTTGATCCAAAGGGTACATGACGACACAGTTGGCTTCTCAGCTTAAGAGGTATCTTTATTATGATGAATATTTCAGAGTACAGGGAGAGGGTAGACAGCTGACCACTAATTACCCAAAATGTAATATGCATTGACAAACAATGCATAACGGCAGTTCTTAGCACTACAGAGCAGATTTGGATATAGTTAAACCTTCTATGCATAAGCAGAGTAAACCAATAATATATCTAGCAGAAAGTCCCAGGGGGCTTACCATCACTAGCACAGAGTTGAGTCGCAACCCGATTCGCCAATAGTGGCAGAACTTCCTGAGTACTAAACTAAAAAGCCAGAAATACATAATCTTGATCAAGATCTACCTTTCATCAGTGCAATCAGATGGCCTTGGTGATTCACCTTATCCGAACTCATATGGATTTATCCTTGGACCACAGGAAAGTAGACCATGGACTTTTTAAGCTACGCATTAAAAGCCAAAACAAAACAAAACAAAAAAGGTACTCATTCTTCTCTTGAATTAAGCTGAATTCCCACCATCCATTCTTGAAAAGGAAAAAAGAAAAGTTTCTTTTACATTTTGTTCGAAATGCAGAGGAGACAATGTACTAATGGAAATGGTAGCAGAAACGCCAAACTTTGCCACTGGGTATTTACAACAACACTAACCGTGCACTACATCAACCCCAAATTAATTTTCAGATGGTTGTCTAATATAACTGAACTCAGATTCAAGAAGTGCATTGTATGTTGTTTAGAAGGAACATTGGACTCACTTAATATCAGCCTTGAAGCTCAATAGGAATCCCACTCGTCGCCAGATCACAATGCAGTTACATTATGGATGTGTCAAAAATGCACCCAATCTAGTGTGTTACATGGACACACATGAACATAATCACATGAAAACCTCAAAGTCTCGTCACCTTGTATGCCTCAAATCCACAGAAGGTGCAGGAAAAAGAAATGAAATAGCAGAACTCAATTTGGAAGGAGTATGTGGCTGGCAGATCTCCATTTGTATCAACATCCAAGATTCTTGGTAACACTTGGTATCTGTATGGGTGGTATTCTGGGAGAAGGAACTAGGTATTCTAGTTTGGGTAGTCTCGATGGTTATAAGAGGACGGAGTGGGGCCAGCATGGATACAAGTGGAGTATTGAATAGAGTCCCTAACCAGTTGGAGAGAGTGTCCCCAGTTGGACATCATTCAATCACAAGCTTGCCATCTCTTTTCCTTCATAGACTGGCCCAAACTATGATGATGGATCATGTGCAAGAAAAAGTGTATGTCATACTGTCCCTATCAAGCACCCTAGATCTCCTATAGACTCAATAGACTCATGTTGCTGGCCTTCTTGAAAAACAAATTAGTGGCTTTAATATTTGCATGCAGGGCAACTATGCTTTTCAAACTACTTTTCTATGCACACAGGGATTATATAAGCACGGGTTTTCGGAAAGATTTCCGATTACCTCCAGAAAATTAACGTATAAAAGGAATCTGCAATAAATCCTGAAGTTCAAACGAAAAATGTGGAATTCACGTGTTAGCATCTATGGAATAGATTAGATGGGGTCCCGTTGGCTTGTCTCTTTTGCCTAAAATTTTTTTTTTTGAACTTTTCTTTTTTTTCGTGGCCATGGACTTTTTTTTTCGAACTTTTCCTTTTTTTTTAACTTTTCTTTGTTTTTGTGGCCATGGATATGTGTGCGGGTGATTAAAATTATATTATACTATTGTAAGGGGAAAACACATGTTTTTCCCAATTTATTTAGGTTAATATTTAATTTAGATAAATGAATTAGGATTTATAATTGAAATTAATGCAATGTGGATTTTAAGTATTGTGATGTTAAAACAAATGGATAGAATTAAAATTTGAGATCAAATATAATATCAAAAATTTGTCAATTATATGTTGTCTTGATGTTAGAATGAACTTGGATGATATCCTTAAATACCAATCTTAGACATGTAGTTCAAAACCTTTGTTGTATTAGTCAAAGGGTAAAAGTTATATTTTTGAAGACTTGGTGCAAATGATTTAAATTGTATTTGAAGTAATTGGATGATGTCGCAATCATAGTTCAACCTAAGGGATAGAAGGTCACATGCATAATCTAGTCCAAGATGGACAATGTTCTAAGAAATAGTTCAGGAATGCTTTGAAGTAAGTAATATGGCATAACAAAGTGTTGGATTTGGGTTTAGGGTCATGCATGGAGATAAGTGTGAGTGAATAGTGAAAAATGTGGGGGTTCATAGTTTGAGGTCAACTCATAATTGATATCAAACAACATATAGTTATGAAGATGAACTAGATGAGTTGTTTAATCAACTTAGAGAGAAAGCACAAAATAATTAGCACTAGTTGAATAGCAAGAGGCTCAATTGAAAACAAATGATATGCTTCTTGATAGAGTAAATAGAGATAAATATTATAATGCATATAATTTTTGCATGAGTTATATGAATGTGAAAACACATGATATTGACCAATATCCCCTTTCCTCCTAGTTTAGCATATAAAGAAGTCGAACTATAAAAGATATATTGCCTTCAATGAGAAAGCCAACAACTTCTTGAAAAGCTTGAATTGTAAGAAGCTCAACTTGTCACCTTCAAGAATCTAAATACCCTCTTAGTGAACAAAGAGGAAGATCTTCCTTATGGGGAATATTTTTCTAAGAACTAAGATGATGAGGATGATCAATATGACACATTAGGATATGACTCCATGGAAGGAGAAGATGAGTATAGAGATTATGATGCAACTAATTTAGAGTTTCACAATGAACATAATATTAATAAAAGGGGGTATGAGTTGCCTACTCACAACATGCAACATCTAAGGGAACCCATACAACCAACCCATAATTCCAAACCACCATGTGAAGACATGACGGCCCATATAGATGTAGCAGTAACGCAAGATAGAAATAGGCATTAGTTGAGAGATGAACAAGTTTATGCACAACAAAGTGATATTGTTGCTAGATCAAATAAAATTTATATGTGCAACAATAAGAAATCACAACATGTAAAGGATGAGATTAGGGACAATAATGTTATAGAGAAGGTGATAGAGAAATAAAGGTTCCAATCTAGTAGTGGGCGACAAAGAAGGAGTTAGTAGCTCATGAACATGAAGTTCTAAAAAGACAAAATTCAAATGATAAAGTACAATTAGTTTATCCCTTGTCACTAGAAGTGCAATGTGTAGGTAATGAGTTAAAGGAGGAACCAATTTTTCCTTCTTGTAGTCAAGTCATGTCTTGGATCCTTGATGCATATGACTTGACCTTCCTATATGATCAAATAGACCTATCTAGTAAAGGGGTCGGCATGGAAAAGGATGAGAGGTTCCTACACATTGAGGTGGACAACTACAACATTACAAGTGAAACTCTATCTATTGATGTTGGTCCAATTTTGCTATTGGGAAGTCACAATGAAGAAGAAGAGATCGTCGTTGATTTCCTCCATTATCTTGCTCCTTTAGAAGATGTGGATTAAGAATTGGTTACTTTAATCAAGGGAGTGAGTTGATGCACATGTACAACTCAACGAATATTTTTAGCATGCACCAATCTTGGTAAGTTCATGTATTCTAAAAAAAGTCCCTCTACCACATCATATACTAATTATTGTTGCTATGCTCCAAAATAATGAAGATGAGAAGGAAAGACCTATCACATTAATCTATATGTCTTCACATGATGATAGGTGGAGGTGTGCACCATGGAATGACGAGATGACATCCACAAAAGACATTAGTGCAAGTTTGGATGTATTGATGGTTAATGAGGGAAAAATCAATTGTGCATCCAAATTTTTCCACCTTAGAAGTAATTTAAGGCGCATGGATGATATGTTTTTCTTAGAAAATATAGACTATCCCCATAGATTATATTATAGTCAATAGGGAGTGTTGGAGTAATTAGGACATCACTTGATAATTAATTATTAGGTCCCTTGATATGGCTCATGGCGTGGTCAAATAAATTTCCTAAGGGGTATCATGATAATGCATACTACCTCAAGGGTTTGGCCAAAGAATTAGTGAAGTTGGTGATCCATCATACTTTGGATTAGTAGTGTTCTTGTAAGTATTTGTCCTACCTTGTATATATTATTTTTTTCCTTTTTATTGTTATTTGTGCCTTGTCTTATAAATATTGGGTTGTGTGTGTCTTTGTGTAGTCATGATCCATGTTTGACCATGGTGAAGTTGTCACACTATACCGTTTTAACTAACTATAAGATAAATGCTTTGTTATTTGTTTCAAATTATGATATCAAAACTATGTTTTGTGGATATTTACATTGTGATTTTTTGGCTTTATTTATGTTATGGAAAAAGAGAATATCAATTTGATACTAATTGAAAAGATATAGATGTGAATTTATTATCTTTATTATGATTAGTGAATTTTTTATATTATGTTACAATACTATAATTTATGGACTAACTACCTTATTGGTTAAATGAGGTGGATGCAAGAAATTAGTTTCCCCTCCCAAAAGAGGAGGGAGAGAATCATCAGAGAGAGGGAAGCAGATTAGGGAGAGCAACAAGTACATCTTGACTCTGAGAACTCACACACACATAAAATAGTGTCTTGTTGCATATTCATTGTTTGACATTCACCTTGAGTTGTAATTGTGATGAAACCTTGCATCATAACATTGTTATAGTTTTGATTATTATTTGTTCTTTGTCTCTACTTGTCATGTTACCTTTTTAATTGATATTGATTCTTATCTTACATGACTTCTTATTGTTGTATCTTTTGTTCTATAACTTATTTTGTCATAAAAGAAATGTATAATATATATACATACATTTAGGATAATGCCTACACACACATAAATATAAATGCATACATTTATATATAATATACATATATATCCAAAATGCATACATATATATATATATATATATATATATATATATATATATATATATATATATATATATATGTATATATATATATATGTATGTATATATGTATGTATGTATGTATGTATGTATGTATGTATGTATGTATATGTATGTATGTATGTATGTATGTATGTATATGTATATGTGTGTGTATGTGTGTGTGTGTATATATATAATTAATATCTTATTTTGAACAAAGATTGAATTTGAATCAAATCTCGAGTGAGCTATTATGAACTCTACAAAGTGGGGAAATGAATGTATTAAAAAGAATTTATGTGGAAGTATTGTGAAGGGAGATTGGGAGATAAAATCTATCGGATTGTTGTTAATACTCACTTCACTTGCATTGAATGAGGGTGGAGTGGACAGTTAATAGAGAGGGAAAAGGAGGATTTCCAGCAATGTTGAGGAGATAAAGAAAGAAAAGAGGAAGAAATATGAGAGAACAATGGTTGTAGCAACAAGGGGAGAAAGAGTTATGTGTTTTGATGGAATATCATTATAGATAATTTGGTATGTTATTATACTTAATTGTTATCAATTATTGTTGTTGTTTGGAATGCAAAAACATGTGTTGAATGAGAGCAATGCTTATAAAATGTATTTGAGAGAATACTAAACTAAAATATCTATGTAATCCTACATGGGAATGCATAATGGTTGTAATCATTATTTATGGATTTGTAAACCTTTTTTTAGGCTTTTTGTAGCATGATCATATGAACTTGGGTATTCCATTATCAGTCGATACAAGTCTGATATCTATATCTACATCTATATATATTGATATTTACTTAAATAGAGAGGGGTTTTTTTTTCATTTAAATGGATTTGGAACCCTTGACTTGGCTTAATCTGAAAATACTTAGGTTTTAAAGCTAAAGTATTGTAAGTTTTTCAAATGCATAAACTTATTGTTTTTAATTGACCTTTCTAGGTTTGTGCTTATTATGAACACTATAATTTTACTTGTGACCTTAATAGGTATGTTCTTATTATGAGCATTATTAATGTTAGCTTGAACACTTATGGGTATTTTTTTAACATGAATAATATTAAAAATTAGTTGACCATTAATAGGTTTGAACTATAGTGAACTTAACATTAAAGTTAAATAATCTTTGACAGGGCCTTTGTTCATTGTGAACACTATAAATCTATTTGACCCTTGATAAGCTATACTTTTTGTGAATGATGTTAAAATTACTTATTTATTGACATGGTAGTGAATAATGTGAATATTGTCATTAAAATCAACCATTTTGAAAGGTCTCTGTTTTAAATGCAAACAATGTTATGTTATATCGACCTTACTAGGTCTATGTGTTAATACAAAGATTTTATGTTATCTTGACCTTACTAGGTCTATGTATATTGCAAACTTTGTAATGGTATTGTGACCTTGATAGCTCTGCGGTCCTCGTCAATGTTGTCATTGTCTCCGACCCTAATAGGGGAATATTATTGAGAATTATGTTTGACCCTTGTGGGTTTGTGTTCATTTGGAACACTATCAACCTTTAATAGGTATGATTTTATATTTCAAATACTTGTTGGTTTTTATACCATAGTCGAGTCTCTATGCTATGTGAAACTTATAGATACTATCGACCATATCACAAGTCAAAAGATAGAGGACTTGTATATTTATATTTTGAAAGGAATGTTTTGTGTGTAATATGTCTTCTCTTTTGTAGCATATTTATTAGTGATAAAGATATATAAATGGATATATGTACACTTACATGGCTACATATGTAAACAAGATGTATATATATGTACAAATTTATAAATACATATATAGATGTTGTTTATACTATTATGATGGGACAAATGTATATATATCTATATATACATAGGTGTATGTATGTACGTATGTATGTATGTATGTATGTATGTATGCATGCATGTATGTATGTATGTATGTATGTACATGTATATATGTATGTATGTACATATGTGTATGTATGTATGTATGTATATATATGTATATAGTTACATACATATTTATTTGTGTGAATAAGAATAGATTATTTATATCTAAATTCAAAGACAATTATGATTACAATTGAAGGAGAATATTTAATCAAAGTCAAAACTTGTACCTCATCTATTGAAAGATAACTTAGGTTTAAACTAGTCTTGAGTTAACTAGATTGATCTTAATACTTGACTATTATTATATAGTTAGAGAACCATGTCATATTATGAGTAAATATAACTAATATTAATGCCTAGACTAGATATATGATTGTTATGAGGTAGAATTATGTATGTAAGTGAAATTATAGAAAATTGAAATTATAAATCTTGATAACCATTTGATTAAAGTGACCTTTATAGAATAAAAATGTATGAATGTTATGTTTTTGGTTCAAAGTGGGTACACAACCCAAACTCTATTCATTATTATCTAAAATTGTACCTAAGGATTGGTCATGTCCTTTATTTTAATGATTTCCTACCTCAATTCAAGTATGTAGTTGCAAAAGTGATCTAGATCATTTTTGCACTCACAAAATGACCCCTTAAAATATAAAATTCAAATTCAAATCTAGGGTCAACTTTATCTTCCTTTATGATCATTGTATGCTAATTCAAGGATCAAAATTATTTTGTTTAACCCTTGGTGATATTTAAAGGGATAATGCTAGTTCATTTTAGGCATCTCCTAGAGCATCTAGGTCTCTTGCATCTACAAGACAAAGATCATATGCACCCTAATGGGATCAATTATCCAATCATATAAATGACCAACCATAACAAATGTAACATTAAGCATTCATCTAATCATCATCGTCATCTCTACAAGGTTGGAGAATCATATATATTGATCATCTACCATCAACCATGGCCAAATTTTGATATTCCAACTTGCCTATCATGTATTTTTTGTGATAATTATTCATTTAAAGTTACCCTTCAAATAGTAAGGTTATACACACATATAAGAATAATGTTAAAAAAAATTGATGGTATGTCTAAAATCAACCTTTTTCATGTGATTTAGTGTTCCTAATATTTTGAGTGTATTTTATAATAAAATATCTAAGTACAACCATACAACCATCAAATTTAGGCCCTATTTTCAACGAAATATCATTACTTGTTGATTTAGTTTTTCACAATATTTAAATCAATATAAAAGAGATTTTATTCCCCTCATATGAAAACAAATCATTGTTGGGATTTCATTTTCACAATCACAAAAATATTCTATCACAATTTATTGGGAAACGTTATCCCATTATAATGTTTAAGTTACTATTATTGTTAATGAAAGTGAAAGAGATTATAATTATCAACATTGAAATTAAAGGATGCAATATAATAATATCAATTTGATTAGATTTGTATAAAAGAGATTTTATTCTCTCTTTCATGTGAAAAGGAAATTATTAAAATTTCATTTTGACATCTAAGAAAAATTATATTATAACCTATCCAAGATTCTCATTTATATTATTTGAATATTTAAATTATTATTGTCATCATTAAAATAAAGAAAGATTTTTATTAAACTATTAAATTATATATATATATATATATTTATTTATTTATTTATTCTTCTCCTTCTAAGAATCATTATTGAGATTTATTTTTTACGTTTAAGAAAAAGTATTATTACAACTCATCTATCCAGCAACATTCATCAATTTAATTAAAGTGATATGAATCATTACTGAGATTTCATTTTTACATGCAAGAAAAAAGTTCTATTACAACTTATTCAAAAAGATTTCATTCTCTTTCTCAAATAAAAACAAATCCATTACTGAGATTTCATTTTTACATGCAAGAAAAAAATTCTATTACAACTTATTCAAAAAGATTTCATTCTCTTTCTCATGTAAAAAGGAATCATTACTGAGATTTCATTTTTACATGCAAGAAAAAAGTTCTATTACAACTTATTCAACTTTAAAATATATTATTTTAATACTTTACTTACTATTATTGTCATTGAAATTAATGAAGTGAAATAATGGGTGGAATATAATAAGCATACATGTCAAAATCAAATGGTTTTAGTTCCAACATTTTGGTTAAAATATGAGATCGATTATCTCAAGAAACAATGAATACTCTACATCTGTAAAATTAGCTCTGTTTAAAGTTGACTGTCCTCGTTTAAGCTGGCTGTAAATCATTTTCAATTGTTCCATCGTGCACAACTATTAAGAACAGTGATGATGATAATAAATAATCACTGCTGTGGATCCTTAGATTCTAAGGATCATAATGGGAGTCCTCCAAATGTTGGCATCTGTCTTAAAACTAAAATTTAAAAGAAAACACCCACTAAAAAGTATTTTAAGCAGACCCAAAAAATGAGCAATATCTACAATCTAATTATGACAATCAGGAAATGTGAAGCAGCAGAATATATGGTGAAGTAATATTGTATTCAGTTTTCAATGTACATAAGAAATGCAAAATTTGTGCTATAAAAGGTGTGCAAGGCACAGAGATTTGATTCTAAAATAAAGCTGAGGCACACAGTTGTAGGGAGGACATTGCCTTAAGTAGAAATCCTGCAATCTTAACCCAACAAATAGAGAGTACCCTGCAATTTATAACAGACCCCATTATTCATTTGGTCGACTACTTGGTTGCTGTGGACAAAGGATTACATCCAACCATTTGAGATCAAATCATGTTTTCATAAGCATGTTGACAGTCCTCCAAATAGAATTTGTTTAATACGAATATATATATTTAGTGAGGCAACCTACAAGATTTGATTAAAAATGGGTTACATTATAGGAAAAATAATTGTTTAGATTACAATTAGAATTTAGGTATAATTGTTTAGATTACAATTAGAATATAGGTTTATAATTGAATATTGTAAAATATTGGGAGATATTTTTTAATTATAAGAATAGTAAAAGTTATTTGGTGAATTGTCTAGTGCATAGTTTAGATGTAATGTAGAGTATTTTGACCCCAAAAATTGATTTTGAGGAGTAGTATTTATGGTAGATATGGATGAGGTTCTCATAGTGATTATATCAATGTGTTTAGTATGTGCTTTCGAACTAACATACATGTACATGTTGTATCTGCCAAACCAATTGTTGATTGGTCTCAAGTGTATCACATGGAAAGTTGGACAAGGTGACTGTTTAGAAAACAATGATAAAGTAAAGCTTTTGGATTACTATTCCTAGTAGAGAACATGAGTGGTTAAAGACTAAAATACAATGTTTCTTCCATAAATGACTAATAACAATGCATTTAATAGATTTTGATATAATGTTTACAATAATGTCAAATTTCAATAGATCAATTTTCCATACAAGTTGATAGCCAAACATTACAAGGAGATCATTTTATGGATTTCTAAGTTAATTGAGTAAAGTGGTGTTCATAAATGATGTGTTTAACATGTTCAAGAACTTGTGAACAAGATCATTCAAACAAAAGGATTTTTTTCGCAGAAGAAGTTTGAAATGCGATAATTTCCACCCAAGGATTTTAGAGGTTGCATGAACTTTGGATTTCCACAAGAAAGCACTAAGTTGGATAAAAAATTGTTTCTAAAGTGATAATTTCATTTGACACTAAGGTGATGGACAAGAAGTAGCCTAGGTAGGAGCTATATGTAAATTTTCTTGAGAAAAACAAAGAGAAGATTATGAAGCCAAGTTGATGCAAATCTCTAAGGAATTTTCCAAATATTATAGTGGATAATTTAATCCAAATATTAGGGGGCACAAGGTCTATGATGATCTCAATTAATTGGTTATCATGTTGAGAAAGACCAAACATTGATCAATTGTGCTCCCATAAATTCCAAGTGAGTGCAAATAAATGCCAAATATCACCAAATTTCTACATTCCCTTGTGAAATAGCAAGTAGCATGAGGATAAAGAGAGAGAGCCATTAGATTATTATCTTGTTGAATGAACATGTTCTTCCAAATGGTCAATGTGGATAAGTTGGGACCATGTTTGACATAAGTGTCCCTCTAGTTCAAGAACTTGGAAATTGATCACCATGCTTCCCACATACTAACAAGTGGTGGGTAATATTTAATCTTGAAGAAAGGAGCTCCAAATGTAGTTTATCTTACTAGTTGATAGCGCTCTATTTTCCCTAAACTCTAGAAAATTTCAGTATGTTCTTTGCAAGATATTTTCAAAGCCCATCCCCTTGGTTTTAAGGATCTATAATTCAAAATACTCTATTATTGGTTGAATGTATTGTAGCCGAGAGGTAACTCTAAATCCTAGTTATTTATCTCATTTAGACCATAAATTGATGGATCAACTCAGTAAAATATTCATAATAGTCATTGGAAGGAATCCAATAGGGAAGAGAAGTGAAAATGGGTATCTAGGAAGATCTTATTGGCCATTTAAAATCTCTTATCAAAAGAAAGGAACCTATTTTCCTAGTGCATAAGTTTAAATTTAATCTATTTGTGAACCATTTCTAAATTTATGATAACGAGAAACCTAGGCTAAAATTAAGGCCAAGATACCTAGTAATCATGTCATGTTTAATGTATTTCCATTTTGTTGGAATCTAAAGAGGCCTGATAAGAGACTTTGGTCATGAAGAATTTTATTTTATACATGGAAAACTTAGAGCTTAAGGAAACACAATAAAGATCTAACACCTCGATAACATTATAGACTTCCTCAATATTATTGTTTAGGACCACCTAAAGCTATTTTAGTGCCATAAATTGCATACCCTTAGAATTTTGCACTACACAACACCCTCTTTTTATCATTTTTATATAAATCATTTAATTTTAAAATGTTAGCACCTAAATCAAGCATTTTTGTTAATTCTATGTTGTTCCCGATCTTTTATGTTTGAATTCTTCTAGATAGGATCACTTCACATGGATTTTTATGCAGTTCATGCTAGCAAGTTCGTTGCATGTGAAAAATATAAGGGAAGATAACACTCCAATAGCCACTAGAATCACATTTTTCGCAAGACACTAGCATGTCATACAAACATCCACACTAAACCCTCATGTCTGAAAAAATTCAAACACAAAAGACTAGGAACAACATAGCATTAACAAAAATGCATGATTCAGGTGCTAAAATTTTGAAATTAAATTATTTATATCAAAAGGTTAAAGAGAGAGTGTTTTGCATTGTGAAATTGTAAGGGTGTGTAATTTATGTCAATATATTTTTCTTCCACTTTAGCAGGCATATTAACTATATTAAAATATGCATGATAAAGTAGAAAATAAAAATTATACATGTTACCAAAGGATGTTGTAGAGGATGTAGAATCTCCAATCTAGGTTGATATGTCCCCAAGAAGAAGACCTACAAAAACAACTAGAATATTTTGCACAAACACATATATTATGCAAAAATCTTACAAAAATGTTAGTTGAAAAATACTACACTACACATAAGATAAACACAAGAGTGACACTCATGCAAACAAATAGAAACAACACCCAGAGAGAGAGAGAGAACAAGAGAAAGAGATATTAGGAAGAGTATGAGAAATGATTTAATAGGTATGGATGACAAGTTGTATTATTTTAGAGTCCATATAAATGATTTTGATCAATCATGACTATTACAAGTTGTGTTGCAAGATAACCATGAAAATATTAGGACATATGAAGACCCGCATTCTAGAAATCTATATTATGATATGTGGTTCATATGCTACCAAGTTACATTGGGTTTTTGAAAGCTATAAAAAATAAGAAAGTAGAGTGTGTGCATTGTGAGAGCCCTCGTAGAGACGTTATGTGTGAAAAAACCATGGGAAAGTAATACTTTAATGACCACTAGAATCACAAATTTTTACAAGACACTAGCATGCCATGCAAACATCCATGTAAAAGGCTCTCATTCGAATGAATTCGGACTTAGAAGATTAGGAACTATATAGAATTAACAAAAATGTATGATTCAAGTGCTAAAATTTTGAAATTAAATGATTTATATCAATAGACTAAAGAGAGCATGTTGTGTAGTGTGAAATTATAAGGGTATGCAATTTATGACACTACATCTATTGTTATAAAATTAGAAAAACATAAATGAGTTCTAAGTTAGGGATATATGCTAGAAACAAGGATCAATCTTTTAGCTAGAGAGAGGTAACCAAAAGAATTTATAGTAAGAATATAAAGTAAAATTTACACAAGTAATCCTTCGTAGATATAATTTTGCAGTGGAAATGAGGCCATGGAGGTACCATTGATAGTAAGACAAGCATGAGCATCAAAATATAACTTTGTATGTCAAAGATCAATTTGGGTCTAAACCCAACTAACAAATCATTTTAAGGATAATGTGTCATCAAATGTGGCTATAAGTGTTATCAAACTTAATTTTAACTAGATATATATATTCCTAGATTTTTTTTTGAACACGCTCAATAGTTTCCCAAGCTAGGATGAGTTTATCAAGAATGAATGTGCCACTTCGATACCTAGATTACTTAGGCCTAAAAATGACTTGATCCAAAATTTTGATATAGAGGGCACTAGTCTTGGCTATGATCTTATATGAGGTATTGAGAAAATTAATAGGATAACCTCCATATATACGAATTCATTATTTCCTTTAAGGGCTAGTTTAAAAAGCTCTTTGTTAATCAAGGCTCTAAGGAAACTATTCTGGAAAAGCTATAAGTAAATTTGATAAAGATCATGTTAGAAAATTAAACAAACCACAAGAACAAGACCTACATTGTCAAAGGATACTATGAACAAGAAGAGACACATACATTAGGTACCTACATATCATTTACCATAAAGTTAATAGTCTCAAATTTACATTAAACAACAACCTCCTTATAAATTATCATTGTCACACTAACCCTAGAAGTACAACATATTAGGCATAAATCCACACACTTAAATTTTGACTTAATATAATATTTCATCATTATTTGTGTATGTGGGATAAATATTCATGATGCAAAAATTAGTAATCCAACATCCCCCTTAATATTAAATAAGATAATTTACAACACAAAAAATATAAAGATAATTAAGAGAGAATTTCACGATGATGATCCCCCTTCATAACAAGATTTTTGAGACTTAATCACTCTCAAAACTTTATAAACTTACTCTCCATGAATGACTTGTTAAAGATATCTAATGATTGGTTGTTTCTCCTAACATAGCAATCAAAATCTTATGAAGATCCAGTATTTCATGAACATTGTGGTACTTGATCTCAATATACTTTATCCTTATATGGAAGACATTATTCTTAACAATCTAAAGAGAACTTTAATTATCACAATGAATCATTGGTAAATATTTTATTACATGCAAGTGGTTAACATCTCACATAACCATATTCCTTTTTTTGACACTTGAGCTAGTCTAATTTACTCTAATATTTATATTAATTGAAAAAAATTATTCCTCTTCTTGGAAGAGTATGAGAACATGTCTCCCAACATAAATAAATAACCTAAATTATACTTTATCTCATCAAGATCTCTTACCCAATATAAATATATATGCATTCACCTCCTATCTTGAAGTCCAAAAACTAGAGTCCCCTTCACATATCTCAAGATACATTTCTTATGTTTTAAAAGGAAATATACTCTAAGTCCTAGTTAATCCTATGAGGAAAGTATTATTGGAAGAGTATGAGAACAACAAGTCTCCCAACATAAATAAATAAATTGAAGTATACCTCATATAACCAAGATATTTTATCCAATATATATATATATATATATATATATATATATATATATATATATATCCATGAATCATGCATTCACCGGAGCCTCTCTTGAATTTAAGTTCAAAAACTCGATTCCCCTTCACATATCTCAAGATACACTTTTTAGGTTTTACAACTAAATATGCTCTAATTCCTAGTTATATTATGAATAAAGTATTACAAGTTTTCTAATCTATGTAAATTTCACTAGACTTTCATAATTTAATCATAACTTAAAGAAATATTTAAAACATAGAAAAGTAAAACAACCACAACACAAGTGACACAAAATATATTGTGGGAAATCCCTACAAAGGGAAAAACCTATCCTCTAAAGTATTGCACTCTAAATCTAGAGGAATTTCAAGTGTATAACCTTGCATCGTATCTCCTAAAACATAGAAAAATAGGTGCTTTGGGGGGTGATCCAACATAAACCTATCTTCCTTTTATTTCATTAGGAAATGAGATTCCCACAAAGAATTGACTAACAACCCTTAGGTGAATCAAGTCAATGTGAGAATCTTCATATTTCCTTATGCTTAAAGGATAGGGGTCAAGGTCAAACAACACTTTGGGGAGAAAACTAAAAATAGCAAATCAACACACAAATGCAATCTAACACTTGAAACAACAATATTAAGCTCAATATTGACAAAACCAAAAATAAAATTGCAGATCAAAGAAGGGCAAAAACATGTGTACCAGTCACCAAAAGTGCTTTTTTGAAGCAGATATGGGACTCATTCGCCCATGGGAGAATGGGTCCAAGTTTAGGGATTTTCTATAGATTTTAGAAGCCTCTGATACAAATCTGAATCTTCCAATTTTCCCAAGTTTCACAGTCAAAATGTTAGAAATGACTTCAAGATCTTAGTTTCCATGAGAAGACAACAATTTTGACAACTTTGCAAATCTTGCTCTTCAAAAGGTATTCAAGTTTTCTTCCACCTAGATCTGCAATCACACATGCAAGAGATAAAAATGTTTGTTTTGGGTGAATAGGGGTTTGCTTTGGTCAAACCCTATTTTGGTAATCAAACCTTGAATTGAAATAATGCATGAAAGAGGGAATGAAGAATGAAAAAATCTATGTTACCACTCAATAAACCCTTGTATGAAACCTTGATAAATGGAGATCTTAGGAGGTCTACAACTTGCATGAGATAGTTGAATTGGATGTGGATCTTGACTCTTGAATCTTGCTTGAGATGATGGCTTGGATGCTTGATTTGATCATGAAACCTACATCACAATGTTAGCTTCAAAAACATGCATGATGCAAGAAGACTTTGACATGATGATTAGATCTTGAATGTTGCAATAAAACTCTGATATTTTTGCTCTTGAATTCCTTTGACCACAATATTTTCTTTAGGAATGCTTGCATGAAAACTCTAGCTTCTTAGATGTTGATTTGATGAAATAACCTTATATTTATAGGTATGTATCCTTAACTTCCCAAAATTCAAATATCACAAGATGACAATGAATTATGTATTTGAATATGTTAAAATACCTCCAAAAATATCATTTAAATTTAGGTCTTGAGGTTTAGGGAGGACCCATTCGCCCATGAGTGAATGGGTCCCAGGTCCATAAACCTAGGACACACATTGCTCAATGTGAAGTGTTATTAGGCATTAATAAATGTTAGGCTTCCCCTTTTGAAAATGCAATTAGATAGGCTTGGAAAATGAATTAAAGGGCCAATTAAGGCATAATTAAGCTAAATTTAATTAAGAGGGCCCAAATAAGTGTGTAAGTGTAATAAGGTACATTTAACAACACTAAATTAAGGAAATATTAAGTCTAATTTAAATTAGGAGGGCTCAAACAAGTGAGAAAATGTAAAGGATTACTTTTTCTACACTACATTTAGCCCCCACTTTAGTGAGAGGATGACCATGCATCAAACTCACACTAAAGTAGACAATCAAGAGAAGTCTAATTGTAAAATAGTTGGAAGGATAAGATGACAAAGATCAAGGAAGGTGATCAAGTCCTTGAGATCTAAGTTCTAATGGAAAAACCAACAAAGGCACAAGGAGACACTTGCCTATGTTAAACACATATATGTATGCAACAATGACAAGATACTCAATCATACAATGCCAAAGACTCAAGCAAAGAGAAAAAGAAAAAAAAAGGGTGGATCAAGCCTCAATTTTCCAACACGATCTGTGAAACACGCCTCAACTATTTGTCCAAAAATGTTTACAAGTGGAACCTCACTGTCCACTATGCAAACAACAACATGCTCACACGAACTAGTGAAACTTTGGCTATCCACTAGGTGAGCCCCTTGTTATAGTTTCCAATAAACTCCATAAAACCAAGATCACCTACAAAACCTAGATTAGCCTTCTACAAGGAGAAAAAAAAAAGATGCAAGAGAAATTTTCCAAATACACACAAATAATATTATTGGGAATAATGAATTGCATCTCAAGATGACTTGCTTTTATAAAGCAATATGCAAAACCCTAAAAGGAAAACCTAATTAGGACCTAAGTAAACTTAATAAAGTGTAATTAAATATTTAATTACACCAACACCCCCTTAAGTGCAACTTAGGGAGAATAAGAAATAAGCAAATAATGCAAGGATGGGTCCATGAAAGCATGAATGGGTCATAGCTACAAGGCCATGTTAGGTACCCATGTACATATGCAATGCAAAAGAAATAGAGAATGCAACCAAGTGATGAAAGATGGAGGACTCCATTAGACCGCCCAAGTACACCATCCACCACATAGATACATAAGAAATTCCCCCCCACATAAGAGGGAAAGATATGATGAAAGAATTTGGAAGCTAGATGTGTATCTCGCTATTGATGTCAAACTGTGATTAAAACTGATCCATAAGAGCAAGTACCATGAATATTCTAAAACATTAACCATAAAATGAATGGCCCTCAAACTGAGATGTGACTTGATGAGAATCTAATGTGATTCAAGATCATTAACCAGAGGATCTCAATCTGAGATATGAACTAATGTGAACCAAAATGTGTCAAGTTATGAGCAAGATTGTGGCCAAAAGAAACTACAAAATCCAGATACAACTCATGCAATTTGTCATCAATATGAAGATGGGATCAAAGTGGATGCCATGCGACTACACTCAAATCAAATTATTATGCAAAAAGGAAAGATTTCATGCAAGGATTAATGTTCACATCTGCCTCCATGAAAAAAATTGACCTCAAATTTGTGCAAAGGACGAAATCAACTTTTCGACAATAGAAAGTTTTCAAAAAATGGACACCATAATGCTCAAGTTATGAATTTTCAAAAAAAAGGGTAAATTTTTCCAACCAACAATGTAGACATGACCTTTTTTATTTGATTTATGAAAAACTTACTTGTTGCATGCAAAAACTAATGGATACCCAAATACTATTTTGGTGCTGCCAACAAAACCCAAAAAGCATTTTTGAATCCAAAAAGCAAAACATGTGATTTGGTAAAAATCAAAAACATCACTTGCAAGGAAAATATCCACAATTTTGACAGCCATTTCTACAAGTTTTGATCACTATCTGCAAAATCTAGCAGATACCCAGATAGTATTTTGTGATTTTAAACAAAACCTATAAATTATTTTTCTCAAAAATACAAAGAAAAATATATTGGACATTTTTTTAATCCAAAATGCACCAAAAAATTGCTCAAGGTTGATCCCTTGAGGATCCCCAAAAAAAAATTTTGATTGAATTTCTTCCAAATCTAAAAAGGGGCTTGTAGATCAAGGCTTTGATACCATGCTAGAGTTTCCAATAAACTCCATAAAACCAAGACCACCTACAAAACCTAGATTAACCTTCTACAAGGAGAAAAAACAAAGATGCAAGAGCAATTTGCAAAACCTGTGCAAATAATATTATTGGGAATAATGAATTACATGAGATGACTTGCATTTATAAAGCAATATGCAAAACCCTAAAAGGAAAACCTAATTAGGACCTAAGTAAACTTAATAAAGTGTAATTAAATATTTAATTAAACCAACACCCCCAAGGGTGGCAAATGAGAGAATCTTGTTAGGCTCCCATATCATACCAAAGTTATACCTCTGATAAATTTAATAAGGCACGACACAATACAAACTTTGAGCTCCATAAGGCTTAGCAAGCTTTTTTATGCTAAACACTTATGAACAAACAAGGCACCACACACAAGCAAAGTGTGTTATGCTCGGTGGCCATAAAAAGGGGTTGAAACTTCAACCTTCATAAGGTCAGCAAGCTGCATTATGCTAAACGCAAGTATGAATAAAATGCAAATAGGATAAGACATGTTCAAAGGGGTTTTGCTTAGTTCATGTAAGGTCTCCTCTTAGGGAACATCGTGCCTAATGTCTCCAAGAGAGGACAAGTCTAGGATAAAAGATTCCCAACTTAGGAAATACAACGTGTAGCATCACCACTAAGAGGAAAGTTATATGCCAAGAAAGGTCACACTCTTGGAGGGTCCATCAAACCCAATGACACCACCAAGAAGAAAACATGTCGCAATAAGTAAGAATACCATGCAATGAAACATGAGAAAAGTCCAAAGATCTCCAAAAATAATAATGCCAATATATGCCCCCACTTTAAAGAAATTTCTAACACCACCCTGTGAGCAATTACTTTAAAGTAGCAAGTAATAAATGCTAACAATAGAGAAGACATGAGAGCTTATTTGGAAAGCCTTATGCCAAGTCATATGTTTCCAAGTTAAGAAATGTCATGAAAAAGGAAGGGGCTGCCCACAAAGTGAAATCCCAAAATCACGCATAAGGGATCCACAGATTTGGGGTCAGCGTATGTATTTTCTACAATGGTATTATAGAGCTTGGAAACGTCATCATTCCCCAAATAATTCATGGAATTGGAAGAATGACACATAAAGAGTGAAAACAAAGAAAAATCTTTTTGGTTCAACATGGAAGAGACCTAAATGTATCGACACCTTGCGTCATCCCCAAAAGGAAAACACAAGACAACGAAAAAGATAAATGGTTATGACATATAGAAGAATAAAGGTACAAATAGAAGAATGAACATGAAGATACATCAAATAGAATAGTACGGGGGATCACATTATGCACATGCAATCACATAAAGAACATGCAAAAGAAATAAAGACATGACTAGTAAGGCACATGCGAGTCAACCTATAGCAGGTCGTTTGCATCCCAATTGTGTTCATCATAGGTGGAAAGTGGACAACTAGCCAAAGGGACAATGTCAAGTGCCAAAATAGGACAACCACCAAGTTCAACACGCGGTGAATCACTCTTTGCAGGAGGATCATCATGATTGTTATCATTTAAGTTCATGGAAGAGGAAAATAATAGATTTAACTCTTTATGCACTTCCTCGTCAATTTTAGAAATTTCATTATCATCATCTAGTTTTATCACAACAGAAGGTCTAATGATAATATCCATAGAAGGTTATTATTGTTTTTGTGTTCAAGGTTTAGAAGTTTCTTGTTTTGGTGAAGGTGTAGAATCATCATGAATTTCTTGAGGTAAGTTTGTATTTTTATTTTGTATGTTTTTATTTTCTTCTTTTGCTTGTAACAATCAAGCAATAGTACGATGTCTACACCTACACTCTCTAGCATTTTGATTTATTTTAGTTTGATTTTCAAGTTATGATTGTGTAAGGGCGGTTTTATCGACCATAGGATTTTTTTCTTCCATCAAGGGAGGAATGTAAGGAACCATAGGAGGTTGTTCAACCACTTTTTCTTTAGCTTTATAAACTTGTTTAATTTTAGGAGGCACAACGAGACTTATTTGGTTATCTCGTGGTCTCTTATAGGAAATGGGTGGAGGATTTGCTATGCTTTGATCTCGGTTACTAGGAAAGGCTTTTGGTTCAATCATTGTTTTATCAAGGATAGGAGGCTCAATCGTGGGTTGAGGCATGTTGGTAAGGGATAATTTTGCTATGCGTTTTGCCTTAAAATTTTGATAAGATTTGGAAAAGAAGTCCTCACAAGGCCTAATAGGTTCCATGGGTTTGGGCCAAAATAAATCCAATGATAAACCCCCATGGGAGGACATAAGATTAAAGCCACTATGGTGAATAGTAAAGATCTCATTGCCAAATGGAAAATTTAAGAATTTATGCACAATTGACGGGACGACATTCATGGAGTGAATCCATGGTAGCCTAAATTCACATGAAATTGGTCTGACGATGGGATGATGAAAAATGACACATAATGTTTTTGGTCCAAATTTCAAAGGAAGATTTATTGAACCTATCGTAGGGAAAACAAAACTATTATGCGTTTTGATCCATGCTTTCAATTTTTCATAAGTATCTTGTTAGAGCTCATGCACAAATAGGAATTCTTCAGTGATCACATTCTCTACACAAATGGGATCAATTAATATCCCATTAGTAGGCTTGTCATTGATTCTTCCAGCTATGTAAAGGGTACCATCAAGTGCATGTTTAATTATGTCATTTTGTGAGAAAGCAATGTCAAGTGACATCTTAGTTAAGCCCTTATGAGGTTGAACCTCAATAAGTCCAATCATAGTCTCTAATTTCTTTGTGTTTTCAGCACTTGTGTCAACATTCATCACATCATTCTTTGTTTCACTAGCTTTGATAAAGGAAATGTTATGATTTGGCATAGGATTAGGAAAGATTTGCAAAAATTTTTTAGGATGGGCTAGAGACTTATTACCTTGATTGTTAACACCACCAATTTGAATATGATTAGAATCAATGAGGTCTTGCACAAGATGTTTAAGATACTTGCAATATTTTGTATCATGTCCATTTTTTTCATGGAAATGTCAATAGGCATTTGGTCTATAGTTAGAAGGTAGAGACATAGTAGGGTTAGGAGCTCTAACAAGAGGTAAGGAAATTAAGTTCTTGTTTAAGAGCTACAACGCGGTATTATGAAGCATGCCATGTAGAGGTGTGAATTGTTTGTTTCTATTGGAAAATGTTTATGGATTTGTTGTCTTTATAGAAGCCACTTGGTTATCAACATGTTCAGTTGGTTGAGGGAGATTAAGTTGTAAAAAGCCTTTTTTTGTTAATGGTTGATAGTTGTTATGAGACGTGGATTCAGATTTTTTAGGATGGCTAGAGGGAGTTTTCACTTCACAAATACTAAGTGAATTTTGATAATCATAGAGGGCAGTACACAATTGTGTGAAGGAGGGAAACTTCAACATCTCAAGCTTACTTTGGACTTTGTTTTGAAAATTGGAAATAAACATTCTTTGAAGGTCATCATTGGGAATCTTAATGCTTATTTATCAGTAAAGTGTTTGGTATATGTGGCTTCCCTGGAAGGGAGTGCCAAACCAGATTAGAAATGAAAGAGAACCCAGAATGAAGTACATGATTATGAAATATCAGAAAACCTCTCCTGAAATTCTGGTATCAGAAGTAAGTATGGGTAACTATATGCTCGCAACCCCTCTAGAGGAGCCAGATGTGGAGGAAGTTCTTATGTTCCACACAGTACCTGTTGACCTTACAATAGAATCTAGTAGTACTGAAGTCCTGATCGAACCAGTTGAAAATGATAATGATCTAGAAGATAGTCAGCTTGGTTTGCTAGATAATTTCCAGGAGTTCATTCAGAAGTGCATTGAAAATCAGGTTCAGTTGGGAAGAGGAATGAACTTTGAGGAATTACTCTTGCCCAATTGGTGCAGAGTGCATAATGCTTCCCATTCAGAACTTGACTGTTGTTTGTGTCAGGCTACAGTGGAACAAATACAGAAGTGTATCAACCCCACTCCAGTAGTTAAAATTGATATCCAGAATGTCCACGAGGATCCAAAGGGAAAAAGAGTAATGCCTTCTAAAGAACCATCCAGCAGCAACAATGTAAGTGATACAGCAAGAAATTTTGCAGTTGCTGGTTGTTGGACTTTAAGATTCGATGGGTCCAAATCAAAGCAGGGAGTTGGGGCAGGTTTCGAGCTAATTAGTCCAAGAGGTAAGACATTTTTTTTCTGCTCATAGACCTCAATTTCATTGTACGAATAATGTAGCAGAATATGAAGCTTTGGTGCATGGCTTGTTAATGGCATTGAAGAAAAAGGTTAAGATCTTGCAAGTTTTTGGAGATTCCGAGTTAGTAGTCAAGCAAGTTAGGAGACAATACTCTTGTCATAACAGAAGGATGACTAACTACAGACATAGAGTATGGGATCTCATTGAAGTATTTGATGCCTTCAATATTCAGTTGATTCCACGAAGTAAGAACCAGACAGCTAACTCCCTGGCCTAGGAAGCTAGTACATTACAACCTCTGTCTCTTTCTAGACTAAGGAAGTTTACAGTGGAGCTAACCCCAGTACCCTCAATACCTGATAATGTCACTAACTTCCAGGTATTTGAAGACAACAAGCATATCTTATATTTCATTACTAGTATTGATGTCTTTGCTTCTCAAATCATTGATGAAACTGAATTCTAAGAAGCAGAGATGGACTTGGAAGGGGTAATTAATCTGAAGACCAACACTATCCCCAGAGGAATGGTGCAATTAGAGAGAATCTTTGATCTGGACAAGGTCAGGGATCAAGAACAGGATACTAGGAAAGAGTCCATTAGTGGACAGTGTGACAAATATAATATGGGATCTCAAGAAGATGTCAAAAATGTTTTTATTGGTAAAGTGTGCACCCCAGAAGAAAGGAAAGGAATCATCGATGCATTACATAGATATCCAAATGTGATAGCCTGGAGTTATGAAGACTTAAAGACTTATGATACATCAATCATAACCCATACTATCCCTCTCAATCCAGGAGTAAAGCCTTTCAGACAGAGGCAAAGGCCCATCAATGCTTTACTGGAACCCATAATACAGAAGGAAGTGCAGAAATTGTTGTCTGCAAGGATAATATTTCCAGTCAGACACTCAACTTGGGTTGCAAACTTGGTTCTAGTTCGAAAGAAAAATGGTGAAATTAGGCTATGCGTGGATTTCAAGAACCTAAACAGAGCATTAGAGAAGGATAATTATACAGTACCCTCACTAGATGAAGTGCTCTAGATTGTCAATGGATCTCAGATGACGTCCTTCTTGGATGGTTATTTAGGATACAACCAAGTCATGGTACAGTATGAGGACAGGCACAAGACTGCTTTCACCACCAAGTGGGGCACTTTTTCCTACAGGAGGATGCCCTTTGGCTTGATTAATGTTGGAGCCACATTCCAAAGAGCCATGGACATCGCCTTTAAAGACATAATTGGTAAGTGCATAATCATTTATATGGATGATCTAACAGTCTTTTCCAAGAAGAGAGGTGATCATATCTCATATTTGTGCAAAGTTTTTCAAAAATGTAGAGTTTGGGATATCACTCAATCCAAAGAAATGCATCTTTGGAGTCACAGAGGGTAAATTGTTGGGGCATGTTCTTTCTAAGAAAGGAATTTCCATTGATCTAGAACGAATAGAGGCTATACTCAAAATTCCACCGCCTGCCAGTAAGAAGGAAATGAAATCATTCTTTGGTAAGATCAACTTCGTGAGGAAGTTCATCACTGGATTTGCAGAAATAGTTAAACCACTAAATGCAATGTTGAAGTAGGAGGCCAAGGTTGAATGGAATGTAGAAGAAAAAGAAGCATTTGCAGAGATAAAGAGGGCTATTGCTAATGCTCCTGTTTTGGTAAGTCCAGACTATGCTAAATCATTCTATATATATTTGTTTGCCTCTGATCATTCTTGTGCTACTATGTTAACTCAAAATTCAGATCAAGGAAATGAGCATCCTATCGCATTCATGAGTGCATCATTGAAGGATGCAGAGTTGAGATACCCAAGTGTGGAAAAGAAGGCCTATGCCTTAGTCAGAGTTGTAAAGAAATTCAAACATTACATCCTCAGATACAAAATCTTTGCAATAGTTCTCGATCCTGCAGTTAAGCTATTGTTGATGTAGAATGAGCTGGGAGAACGTAGAGTCAAGTGGGTAACTATGTTACAAGAGTACGATATGGAAATTCAACCCATGAAACTGGTAAGAGGGAAAGGGCTTACACAGACAATGGCAGAAACAGGCCCTGACCTTCTAGCTCAGAACTACAATTTAGAGGATGTTTCTCCTGGAGAGTGGTATGATGATATTGTTCATTGCCTTCTGACTCAGAGATGCCCTGATCATCTTAATTCAGTACAAAGAAGAGCATTGCGCTTAAAGAGTGACAGTTTCATGCTGAAGGGAGTTGTCCTATATAAGAAAAATCATGAGGGTGTTTACTTGAGGTGCCTAGGAAAGGAAGAGTCTAAAAGAGCGATGTTGGAATTTCATAACAGATATGGTACAGGCCATGGATCGGCACCTTCTACAGCAAACTAGATTCTAAGAGTTGGTTACTATTGGCCTACACTGTTTAAGGATACACATAACCATGTTAGAACTTGTCATGTATGTAAACCGTCGCCACCAGGGAGAAGTATGCAGCACTCCCACTCCAGCCGGTCTTTGAGGTAAAAAAATTTGCACAGTGGGGGATGGACTTCATAGGTCCCATCAATCTGCCTTCCTCTACAAGACACAGGTATATCCTTACTGTCAGTGATTATTTTACAAGATGGACTAAGGCCCTTGCTTGCAAGCAATGTACTTCGGAGGTAGTAATTAACTTCATCGAATTAGGTATCATTAATCATTTTGGATGTCCTATGTCTTTAGTTTGTGATAATGGTCCTACTTTTTCATTGTTGAAGTTTTCTAATTGGGCTTTTGATCATGGGATTATCATTAAGTTTGCATCCAACCATTACCCTCAGCGTAATGGTTTGGCTGAGTCATCCAACAAAAATCTCCTGACTGTTATCCGCAAATTGTTAGAAAGAAACCCAAAGGACTGGCATACCCAACTTAGATTTTCTCTTTGGGCAGATCGTACCAGACATAAAACTTCCATAGGAATATCACCTTACCACCTGGTTTATGGATTAGAGCTTGTGTTTCCCATTCAGTTAAAGATCCCCACCTTGCAGTTCATTAATGAATATTATGATGAGGGGGATAAACGTGAGGCCAGACTTGTTGAATTGTTACACCTTGAGGAAAAAAGAGATGAAGCCCTAGAAAACTTTGCTAAACATTAGGGGGTTGTCAAGAGATGGTTTGATAAAAGAGCCAAGGTTAAAGATTTTAGAATTTCTGACTTGGTTCTTTACTAGGATAAAGCCCATGACTGTAAGGGAGAGCATGGAAAAATTGATAAACTTTGGCTTGGTCCTTACCAGATTTCAGAAATTCTGGGAGATAATGCTTTCTATTTGAAAACTCTCACTGGAGAGGATATCCCACTGCCTGTCAATGCAGTATTTGAAGCGTTATTTCCAGTCTTGGGCTATTCTCAGCTCTTTTCTTGTATATAGTTAGATTAGGTTTCCTTTCTATTTTGTTTGCTTTGCTTTGGTTAGAGTAGGTTTTCCTTTCTGCTTTGCTTTTTTGTTAGTGTAGGTTTGCTTTTGCTTTCTTTTTTTTTTCTTTGCTCTTGCTTTGGAGGTTTCTCTGTTTTCACCTAGATGTTTTGCACCTGCATGGAAAATATATCATTATCTGGAATTGTTCTAAGTATTTCATTGGCGGACTTTAGTCTTGTATCTTGAAAGGATGGTTGAAGTCTTTACTATTGCCAACAGTCTCAATGTTTGATTTATTGAAGATAGGTCACTGGTTTTGATTTGAATTTGAAGTATTCTAAAATCTTATATCTCTCATATATCTTAAGAATCCTGATGGTACTGTAGGAATCCTTGTGAAGTTTTGTCAGGTGAAAAATCCTATTTCTACTTCAGCGCCACTGTGGTTCTCAGCCCTGAGTGTGAACTTCATTGTTCACAGGTTGAAATGAAAAGTGACACAGAAAGAATATCAAAAGAAAGAAAAGTGAAATATTAAAAATTAGAAGAGTTAATTCAACTTATCAGGGGTATCTGAATATCTCTATCAGGGCTATAAACGCCTAGCTGGCAATAGAGCTATGTTTAGGAGAGTCACAACGATAACCTTGTCGGGGCTATAGACGCCTGACTGGTAGCAAGGCTCTATCCAGGTTACTTTTGAAGTTAAAATCTTTACATAGCTTGACTTGGCTGAGCTTGGTTTCTATAGTAGCTTAAGGAGGGAAATGAACTCATATGCACACACTTGGATTTTCAGTTTATGGAAGGTTCGGTCTATCCTTTGGTTCTGATTCTTTAAATCTTTGCATTCTGATTTGTTTGTTTGATGGTGAAATTGAAACCAGAGATTTTGGGTTCTCGATTCTTGTTCATCATCAAATGCTCTAGAGCATTTTCCTAGTAGAAGTCGCCATTTGTTGTGCAGTTTTCGCACACACACCCCACTGAAAGCAGGGACCCTCTTTTGCTTTGGTTTTGGTTTCTTGGCCCTTTCATTTTGAGGTTTTATCTTACTTTGGCATGTGCTAAAATGTTTATTTTGATTGCCTACGTGATTCCCCTAAGTTATTCATTGAAGATCTTTGGTTTTGAGCTAAGTTTGGGTTTTCACTGAAGTTCAGGACTTTCCACCCAGGCTGAATTTTCCTGGATCCTGCTCGAACTCCGGCTGTGCACTGTGATTCGGAGATTTTCGGTCTTCGCAGATTTTCGCATGGGCCAGATTTCTCTGGATTTCGTCATGTCATTGGGTTCCCGAGTTTTTTTGACTGTCTTGTCGGCGGTATTAATGTCTTCGTACAAGCTTTGAGTGAGGTATTTAACCACTTTTCGAGGTCTTTTATGCCATTATGCTATTGCTTTCCATTGATTGAGCTAAGGAGTGCATTTTTGCGAGTGCTGGATTTGGATTTGTGGCGTTGAGTTTGCGGATTGTGGATTTGAGTGGTGATTTCTTGTGAATCCCTACCCCTGTTCTTTGTGGATGCCATTGAATTTCGCATTTACTGTTTCTGAGATCGATTTTCCCTTCACAATGGTATGTTTTTGATTGCCTTGCTTTTAATTGATGATTATGGATAGCACGTTGATGTTATAAGAACTTTTGGTTTTGAATTCCTGCGTATTTGATCATTTCATGCTAGGGTTGTCCAGCATTGCTTTATTTGTCATCTCCCAAATGAGTTTTGAGCTCCTTTGTCTATTTTCATTTTGATGTATCTTGCTTGAGAGTTGTTAGTAATCCCCTAATCGACAATTGCCACATTAGAAAACATCATCAACACATGTTATCTATCATAGGGGCCACATTAGAAGAAATGCAATCAAAACTCACAAAACCTTGCAATTTATCAAGTTCTTCATCCATTCTTCTAAAGTTTTCAAGAGGGACACTAGTAATCATTGTATTAACATCAATCACATTAGGTGTAGATAGGGAAGTCATGGGAAATGAAGTGTTAAGGTTATGATCCATAGTGTATTGACTAGTGTCAACACTATGAGTGAAAGAGTTAGAAAACCTAAGATCCATGGTGAATGGTGTATTACTGGATGACGAGTCTCAAACCATGTCTCATGACAGTATTGGCAATAGGAAACCAAGTTGTGAAGCTCATACAAGTTTCACAAACTCGGTGTGCACCCAACATGGATAAAAGGTAAAATGCAACGAAATAGCCTAGAATGCAAAGTGCAATGCAATAAGCAATTTTCATATTTCAAACAAGATAATTTTTTTATTATGTTATGCAAAAACCTAAAAATTATTTCTTTTAGATGTAAATTTGAATTCAAACAATGCACTGAATTTGATGAATTATGCTTAATATGGATAATTTCAAATAACAAAAATTTAGAAAACTGAAACAAAAAATTGAATAGAGAAAGATAAAAGGCAGAATTAGTGATTTTAATGCTCAGAATTTCAGAACAAGCCCTGATCAAGGACTCATTCACCCATGGGCGAATGGGTCCTAGCTCAAGGTTTTGAAAAATGAATTTATAGATTTTTGAGTTGATCCTTATGGTTTTCATATTTTGGACTAAGATAGGTGGTTACAGTTTCAATTTTCTATAAAATTAAGTCTAAATGCAAATGCAAAATAATGCTAAATGACAAACTAGGAGACCTAATTTGAAATGCAATTTTGATTCAATTATGTAATGTAAATGAATGACAATGCAATGCTATGTAAACACTATGCAAAATGGTTGATATTTTTGAATTTTCCATATTTTAAAGCATGCAAAAATGCAAACCTAAAACCCTAAATGAGATGCAAACTAATACAAGTTAAGAGCCCTAGATGAGATGCAAATCAATGCAATGCAATGCAAACGAATGCTAAACCTAGATCTAGGGCTGAAAATGGACTCCAAATCAGCAAGGTATGATACTCAAAAGTCAAGTTCACCAAAATGAAACATAGAAAAATAGGTGTTTTAGGGGGTGATCCAAAATAAACCTATCTTCCTTTTATTTCATTAGGAAATGAGATTACCACAAAGAATTGAATAACAACCCTAAGGTGAATCAAGTCAATGTGAGAATCTTTAGATTTCCTTATGCTTGAAGGACGGGGGTCAAGGTCAAACAACACTTTGGGGAGAAAAACTAAAAATAAAAAATCAACACCAAAATACAATCTAACACTTAAAATAGCAATATTAAGCTCAATATTAATAGAACCATAAATCAAAATTGCAGATCAAAGAAGGGCAGAAACATGTGTGCCAATCACCGAAAGTGCTTTTCCAAAGCAGATCTGGGACTCATTCACCCATGGGTGAATGGGTCCAAGTTCATGGATTTTTGTAGCTTTTAGGAGCCTTTGATACAGATTTGAATCTTCCAATTTTCTTAGGTTTCACAGTCGAAATGTCGGAAATGACTTTGAGATCTTAGTTTCCATGAGAAGACAACAATTTTGACAACTTCTGTAACTTTGACATCTTTGTAAATCTTGCTCTTCAAAAGGTCTTCAAGTTTTCTTCCACCTAGATCTATAATCACACATGCAAGAGAGAATAAAGAATTAAAAAAATCTATGTTACCACTCAACAAACCCTTGTATGAAACCTTGATAAATGGAGATCTTAGGAGGTCTGCAACTTGCATGAGATGGTTGAATTGGATGTGGATCTTGACACTTGAATATTGCTTGATTTGATCATGAGACCTACATCACAATGTTAGCTCCAAAAACATGTATGATGCAAGAAGACTTTGACATGGTGATTAGATCTTGAATGCTAAGATAAAACTATGATATTTCTTCTCTTGAATGCCTTTGACCACAATATTTGTTTTAGAAATTCTTGCATGAAAAATCTAGCTTCTTAGATGTTGATTTGATGAAATAACCCTGTATTTATAGGTATGTATCCTTAATTTCCCAAAATTCAAATATCACAAGCTGACATTGAATTATGGATTTGAATATGTTAAAATACCATCAAAAACATAATTTAAATTTAGGTCAAGAGGTTTAGGGAGGATCCATTCGCCCATGGGTCCCAGGTCCATAAATGTAGGACACACATTGGTCAATATGAAGTGTTATGTTTAGGCGTTAATAAATGTCGGGTTTCCCCTTCGAAAAATGTAATTAAATAGGCTTGAAAAATGAATTAAAGGCCAAATAAGCTCAATTTAATTAAGAGGTCCCAAATAAGTGTGTAAATGTAATAAGGTACATTTAACAGCACTAAATTAAGGCAATATCAATTCCAGTTTAAATTAGGAGGGCTCAAACAAGTGAGAAAATGTAAAGGGTTACATTTTTCTGCACATCTCCATATAAAGTGTTTGAGAAATGAAAGAACTTATAGGAGTAGGAATCTAACTAGCAAGACCAAATACCTTCCACACAAAAGATGCAATAGAAAATTTGATATATTTTAAGAAAATAATAAGTAAAGTATGAATATAATGAATGAGCTAACCTTGTTATAAAGGTGGGAATCAAACCATAAAAAAAGCTAAAATCATGAAAAGTGTCATAATCATATGACCTAAGTCACAAAAATTAACTGACCTAAGTAATCTTAAGTAATAAGGTGTGAATAGTTCTTATTAGTGAAACTAGTTAGGTAAAATACCCTTTTTACACCAACACCCCCCTGAATTACTACTTAGGGAGAATGATGAAACATTAAAAGATATAAGGATGGTTCTCAACAATGAGGCCAATTAGGTACCCATGTACACATAAATATTTCACACATAAAGAAAGTTAGAAAACCTCATGGGAAAAAAATCAAACTTACAAATTCTCACAAGCACAAGCATTAGATGTATAATATAAGCATGATTTCACATTGAGTTCACCAAAATGAATGCATTTAAAATAGAGAAAAGAAACAAGAATTGAAATTAGATATTTTTTTAGTAGGAGAAGTGATCCTAGATCCAATTAGGGTAACTAAAATTATCTCCTTTTCAATTGACTCAACATTAAACATAAGTTGACTAGGGTTCTATGATTAGCTTACTACCACAATGGAGAGCCAATCCCCTAGTGTTTATGTTTGTTTTTGAGTTGTGAGGATGATAAATTTGATGTGTGATTTGACAAGCCTATTTGACATATAACCCTAGATTTGAAAATGTAATTTATCGTAGAGAGGAAAATAGAAAGTTTCAAAACAACTTCACATCTAAGACTAATACACAAAGGGGAACTTACGATGAAAATTTGAGCTTGAATTAGCTAGTCTAGGGTGCCCTACACCCTAGACTAGACTCCTTTTTGGATCTAAATTTTTTGAGATGTGGATTAAGGTTTGCACTCTATTTCCTGAGACTATCACATGTTGAAACCTCCAGATATGACTTGCACACATGAAAATAGGGGAAAGGTTGTGTTGTACAGGGGCTTGCCTAAGTTAAACCATGCGTTGGTATTTCTACCTCCATGTATAGTGATTGATGATGATCAAGAGGGCATATCCTAGGTTGGGCAGAGGTCAAAAAAAAAAAATTACTTAAATGATGATATTACCTTGATGTGAAAACCCTTGAAGAAGAGAAGCCACACACAAATTGATTGATGTTGATGGATGAATACCTTGAATTCTTGATAAACCTACAAAAGGTTAGCTCATAAGACATAATAGAGTGTTGCAACTAGCATGTAGAGGATAACTCAATACATCTTCATGATTTGGCATGATTGATCATAATAGATCCTTGAACATTATTGCTTCCTTCATCTTGATGTCTTACAAACTTGAACTTGATTGATGAAAGTGTTATAATAATGTTGCTAATTTTTCCCTTGACTGATTTTAGGATCTTTAATTTTCTCAATAGATTTCTACGATTGGAAATGGTGAAAATATTGTATTTATATGCAATTCTTCTAATTTCCCAAAAATCAAATATTGATAGCTGACAATTGAAATTGGAAATTCAAATATAATATAATACCGACACTGACATATTTGAATTTGGAGCCAAATTAGGTGTCTAGGGCGCAATGTGCCCTAGACTATATCCACCTTTTTTGGGGTCTAAAAGTTTCGAGGGAAAAATATTAAATGCATAATTTGATTTATGATGTTTGATTTTCCAAGAATATTTATAAAATGGAAAATTAATGCATAATTAGGTCCAAGCACATAGGGGGAGCAAAACCTAGTGTGAAATTGTCAAGGTGACAATTTTTGACTCTACAATAATTAAAACACTTATGTGAAGATATTCTAGTGATGAATGTGGGTGCTCATTTTTTCCAGTATAACTACTACATTCTCTAGATGATAAACTAAAAAAGTATGGATGCATAAAAGAGAAATATCAAAATAAAGAATCAAAAGTTTTATTTATATACTTTTAGAAGAATCAAATGGATTGTTGAAATTCAATAATGGATATCAAGTTTGATCCAAGATTGATGGAGTTGATGAGGATGCACATTATTTTGATTTTTAATTAAAATAATTATTATTTCTCGACTCAAAATGATTGATGAGGTAATAGTAAATATTTATGAGTTAACTCCTTGGATGAAGATGTTAATTGCACGCATGGGTGAGTGAAGTGGATTGATTGATGAGTGGGGCTAAGAGCATGACTAAGTGAACTAAATGAACTAGGTAGTTAACTAGGTGGAGTGTATTTTTATCATTTGCTTATTAAATAAATGAAATGTAGGTGCATATTAGGTGGAAAATAATATTTAATAATTACTAATGGATAATATGTGGAAAATAAATAGAGAATTATGGATAGTAAATAGATTTAATTTGTTGATATTAATGGATAGGTCAATTTAATTAAATAACAGGACTTATTCAATCACATTCTAGGTGATAAATGGATAATAGAACATTGACAATAGGTGATGAAATGTTGTTGGTGAAGATATTATTTTAGTGTCTATAATAATCATTTATTGTAATAATCATTTGAACTATAAATTAAAAACATAGAAACATAATTGAGATAATATTACATAGTGCACAATAATTTATATAGGAAAACTGTTGTTGGTAAAAAAATGCCACAAAAACATCAAATATTCGAAAACTTACATGTATATATAAATAGATTTTAGAGCCTAGGGATAAATCTTTTTCTGATATCTCCTCAATGACTTCCTAATTCCTTATGGGTAGAATGAATGAAATTCATAATTCTTATAATCTCCTATATAAAAATTCCCTTGAGGGAAATCCCTTAAATATAGCATAACATTTATAGGGTAGTTACCACACCTTTTCATAGAAACTATGAATAAGAGTTAATAATGAACAATAAATGTTACTATTTAATTAAATCATTAATTATTATTTAAATAATATTTTAAAATACTTTTGAAAACGGTTATATAATATAAGGTTGATGTATCTTATATTGAAGTATTGTAAATGCTATAAAGGCTTGAGACTCATTATACCATTATGCTTGAACAATATGTCCTAAATTCCTATCATCTTGTTTTGATGATATTTATGTCATTTATTAGTTATGATTCCTTTTGTATTGGAATTCATGTCATAGGATGGAATTGATAGTCTCTTACAAGACTAGATTGAAGTAGTGGATCTCCCTATGTTTGACCCCCCAATTAGATGCTCCATATGGTTTGGATGTCTTTTCCATGTCACTTTGAATGTTTGAATGTGTTGGGTTTTTATTTTTGGATGTAATGATACTCAATTTTCCCTAGATTTGGGAATAGATGTATTATCATTTGCTTCTTCTACATTCACAAGGTAGGCGTTAGTGACCTTGTACACTATCACCATGGTTGGAGCAAAATATATCCTCTTATATGTTCATCATAATGAGTTTTATGTGCAATAATATATCATTTCTTTGCATGTGTATTCATTCTTTTTGCATCAATTTCATGCTCTATGAGTTTTTGTGCACTATCTCATGACATCTCTAGTATGTAGGTGTGCATTGTGACATATGTCATAATTATATTTTTAAAATGATTGATCTAATTGCTCATTGTTAATTTCTTGGGATAAATATTGGTACATTACACTAGTGGAGGATATGTTGCCTAGACCACCCATTTCAAAACCAACTTTAGCTAAAGTTATGGTTATGCAATTAGAACCCTTTTTACAAAAGAGGCCTCTATTGAATTATATTTTCATGATGAAGACTTTGGGATGAAGTTTAAAGTACTAAAAGCTCAAGAAGTTGCAAAAAATGAATAAATTTCTCAAAAGAATATTTATATGGTATGAAAATTATGCTTACTAAGAGCATAAAGACTACTTATTATGAGGGGTACATACATCTAAAGTGGCAAGTCACTTCTATATTGGTAAAATAGTGGATCATTTGTAAAGTATGTGGTTCACCCTAAAATTTAACAAGTAGCTAGGATTGCTAGAGATGTTAAATTATGTTATATAAGAAAATATGTTGCCTAATATTAGTATGGAGGCTATTTTTTCTATTCATGGCTTATTGGGAGTTAGATTTACTATTCTTGAAAAAGCCTCTTCATTTAGTGGATGTGGGCTTTTTTTATATTTTAACATTATTTTATGGTACATTATTTTTAGAAACCATTTGTGGTATTCCTCTCGCATTATGTAAAGTGAAGACATGAGATAGTAGTTTTATGATCAAATTGTTATCAAGTGCATAGGTGTTGTTGAAGTGTTGTCAAAGATCGCAGTGTTAATGTGTGGGTGTATCTCTCTTTTAAAGATTAATACATAATTATCCTATATATGAAATTTTAAGTGTTGTCAAAGTACATAATGGTGGATTGGTTTTCTATATATATAATGTTGGTAAGAGAAAAATGTTTTCAAAGATAGAAGGGTTAAAATCCTTGATCATGTTTTGCATCTACCATGTCTTTCAAGAAATTTACTTTTGTAACCCAGTTAAATTATTCTAGAGTGTTACATTTGGGAAGTTTATTTGTAGCTTGGTAAGATGGAATTTGATGATTGCTAAAGGATCTTAGATTGATATTATGTTTAGTGTGAATATCTTCACTTCTTATAATTGTTCCAATGTAACTAGAACTAGAAATACATGCATGTTGTGGCACCAACATTTGGGTCACATAAGTGAAAATTTTCCTAAGACCATTATTACTAAAAATTTGGTTGAATTTTTTTTTTATTATTCTATTGGTAAAAATTAATTTATGTAGGTATTGTGTTTAGAAAATAGAATAGATCTTCATTTTCTATTAGAAGCAATAGAGCTAAGAGATAATTAGAAAGCATTCATTCAGATGTGTTTGGTGTTGCGGAGGTCGGTTCCATGGGTAAATATATTTATTACATTACATTCATTGATGATGTCTCTAGATACACCTGAACTTATTTTATGCATTCAAAATCTAAAATTTTCACTAAGTTTAATGAATTTAGAGCCTTAGTTGAAAATAAAAATAAATATAAGATAATGGGGTTGAGATCTAACAATGATGGGGAATATTATTCCAAGGAATTTGATGAATTATGTAAGCATATAGATATCATTCAAAATAAGACCACACCTTATACTCAAAAAAATAGGGTGTTAGAAGGGATGAACTAAATATTAATGGGAAGAATTAGAAATATGCAGAGTGGTATGCAACCATATCAGTGCTTTTGGGTGGAGGCTATAAGTATTGTTTATTATTTGATTAATCAATATCCTTCTTCAAATAATGTTGATAAAACTCCTTATGAAGCGTGTGTATAGATAAAAATCCCTCATTTTCATATTTAATGTTATTTTATTGTGAGCTAAGCGTTCAAAAAATTAATTTAAACTGGATCCAAAAGCTTAAAAATGCTTCTTCTTTTGCTACAGTGAAAATATATCTTTTACTCCATTCCCCAAATATATCTTTTACTGTAAAGTCCTTTGGTTTACAAGGATAATTGTAATGCCATAACTATTATTTATCTAGCTCTTCGTGTGGATCAATGAGTTTTCTACAGCCTTCGATTATTCTACAAATCGGAGGTCACGTTTTATTTAATGCTTACACTCTCAGAAAAACAATAATTTTACAAGAAGTATAGTTATCATTATCTTATCAAATTAGGCTCTCCGATTGGTTCCTTTCGACAACATTATATTGAAAAAGCTTGTGTTTATTTTTAACTAAATTATTAGGGGAGAGGGCCCAGTAGTCGTGCACCCTAACTTCGCGCTTCTAATTATCCTACGTCAAAATTTCAAATCACTCCCAATTTTTTACAGCGGCTTACTTGGCAAGTTCTCTGCTTATAACTAAGGTTTCAGGGCCACATCATCAAATATGATGCCACATCAGCATGCGTTTTTGTCAAGGTGTCGAAAAAGGCCCCAAAAAATAGTGAGACCAATTCTCGTGCATTACATCATGAGTAGTTGAGCGCTGATGTGGTATCACATGATTGGTTGCTTTTTAGATCAAAAGCATACATTTTGTTTAATTATGGGTAGTCAAATCACAACTATTGGACATTATATAAACGACTATTGGGTATTATATGTACGATTGGGTGCACGACTATTGGACCCCGCACGACTATTGGGCCCTCTCCCCTAAAGCAAAGAGCACATCGCCTCATTTTAGTGATGCAAATTCAATAATGGGCATGACGAGAATTCAAAATATAGCCATAAAACAGGTCTTCAAACTTTTCCCATTAAGGTATTAAGCATAAATCAGGTTTCCAGATTTGATACAATGTCATCCTTCTTCGACAGTGTCTTCATGTTTCTGTGGTGTTCTCTTTGTTCCTATCTTTTTGGGACAACCTTGCCTTGTTTGGAGGCTTCTTCGGTCCTTCACTTGGCTTTCATCTGTGTACTACCACCTCAAAATATGAGCATCTACTATGCCATGTTTATATATTAAGGTCGCAAGCCATGCTCACAATTTAAAAAATCTATAATGGATTAGTATCTACTATGCCATGTTTTGATATCAAAATTCCAAATCATTGCTCAGAATTTAACAAGTCTATTATGGGTTTTCAACCACAATGTCATGTTTTTATATCAAAATCCCTAGTCATTGCTTACAATCAATAAGTCTATAGTGGTAAACATGTCGGTAAAAATAACTTTATGAGAAATTAAATTATTGTGAGGACAATTCCTCACCTATTTCCTCCTAGACATCAGTGTCATCTTTTCATTCTATTTTCATGCAATGTAAAGAAAGCCATCCTTCTATCTTATCATATGCACGAAAACTATTTCACAAAAATGAGTTCAAAGACTTCGTAGCACCACAAATGTACTACTATTGAAGCACAGCAAGAACAATTCGATGCCTGTGTTAATCATCATATGTGGACCAAGTTAACAAGTAAACAACGGTATTAACCATTTCTAAATTTATCTGTTCGATGAAATACAGCGGGCCCTTTCACCAAATAACCCATCCTTTGCAATAGCTTTGATGCACATGATTCAAATGACATGGTTGGGAAAAACAAATTTAAAACATTAAAGCATAGCTATTGGCTTTCTAAAGAAAATGAGCTGGATCCTTCACAAGAATGACCTCAGCTCTTGCTCACACTTCAAGATTACATATGAGCCTGATATCCTACATTAGTCTCAATCTCCCCTAAGTAAATCTGCTTGTCGCTACTACAAGATCCAATAATTGGCTCTGTAGGATGGAAAACACACTCATTTACAGAACCATTGTGACCTGGAAGCTTGTACAAGATACGACGAGAAGTGGTATCCCATATGTAGACCATACGATCTGCACTCCCAGCTGTTACCTTACTTCCATCTGACGACCAACTGCATTTCAAGAGGTTCTTTTCAAAGTTGTGTTGGTGGCCTGTCAGGATCTTTACACATCGATTCTGTGGGGCATATGGTCGCATATCCCAGATACGAAGAGAACAGTCCATGGAATTTGTCAGAAGATATGATCCATCAGGGCTCAACTGCATACCTGTAATTGTGTCTGTGTGGCCTTGGAGCCGCAAGGTTACCTCATTTCTTCGCAGGTCCCACACCTTAATCTCATTGTCAATTCCACCCGAAAAGATCTTGTCTGCAGAATCAGAGAATCCAACAGCAGTGATTTGGTATTTGTCTGGAAACGTCTGAATAGCTCCTCTGAGACGCAAATCCCATAACTTCGCTGTACCATCATCAGAGCCACTCACCACGAGTGGAGGGCCCCTACGTGAAGGACAACATGAATTAACAAATGACGAGTGCTCTGACATTTTCTTTATTTGCATGCCTGTATCTGCATCCCAAGCTCGTAGAGTCTTATCAGGGCTTGCTGATATGATTTGACTGCCATCACTAGTCCAGTGGAGATCCAGAACTGCATTTTTGTGACCTTTCAAAACCATAAAACTCTTGCACTCTCCATGCACATTCCACAAAAAAATCTCCCTATCATGTGATCCAGATGCAACCACAGTTCCCAATGGATTGAATTTCATTGTATATATTGCACCTTGGTGCCCAGTCAATGCCATGATAGGAGATTCCAAGCTGGATGTTCTTCGAGGCCCATCATTACGAACTCCAATTTGGTTGGATGTTTGGATACCATATGAGAAGGCCGACAGATCTGTTTTTGGTCTTTTCACTATCATCATAGACTCGTCTAGTGGCCTCTTTGTACCAAGCATTTTTTTTCCTTAAGACAAAGACACCTTGCAAGCAACAAATGTAAAAGCCACTTGCATCCACTCGTCAATCTGGTAGGCAGGCAGAGATTTGAAGTTATTTGAAATTTCTTACGAATAACATAGTCCAAAATAATATAATACTGAAGAAATACTGATTTATAAATTTACTGAAAATGTTACAAGAAATTCAAGGGCCTAAAAAATGTAACTTACACAGCAAGTAACATGATGCTTAATAGGACTGGCCAATAATAATTGTAATGACGGCCAAAAACAGCAACAAAAACACAGAATGAAGGATTCAGTAAACATGATATGAAGCATTGAAAGTTCTTATCGCATCAGCTTTATCTTTCGGAGAGTGGATGTCTTTTAATCCCAAGAAAAGTGCACTCTATTTAAATTTCAATTTCCACATGCATTAGAGATTAGATGGCTTGATACACTCAATTTTTTTGTGGCTTTGAGGATGTTGAGGGGTTCAATCCACACTCTTTCCTGACCTGGATATTTGAATAGGTGGTGGCAAAGTTGTAGATCATCTAGATCATCCAGCAATGAGAATGTGGGAGCTTAGGTTTGAGGCTTAACATCATAAATGCAGAAAGTGCAATTTCATCGTGATAAGTTGCTACTTGGGAAGGTTCCTGATTTTTTCAACAGAAAAATCACACTTTTATGTTCCATGGGGACACATCTCCTAGGCTTTTCTGGCCATCCCATACACGGGACATTTTGGGGATGGTGGATGAGTCAGAAACATCCTTGCACTGTCCCCTATCCCTGAGAGCCAGCCAGAAACATCTGGAGACTGTCCAGTGATGGCTGGGAAAGTAATAAATAAATATGCCGCTTCAAGAACACAATAAAATAAAATAGGGATGTGGGCCCACAAGACCCCCAAAACCCTAAAAGCATCCATGAACTGACCATATTGAATGTACTTGCAACGTGAATGTGCAACAAAAGAGCTTGGCTCATAGTCCCTAAAAGCAACGGAAAAATTGAATGTGCAACAAAAGAGCTTAGCTCATAGTCCCTAAAAGCAACAGAAAATTTGAATGTGCCACATGAGTGGGCAGTTTCCATCGTACTGTTTACTATTGCAGCAGCATCCATATTGTTTAAGGCCGACTCCTGAGGTTTACTATTGCAGTGTGTAGCTATCATTTCACCTTTTACCAGCAGCTTGCAGCTACCATTTCACCTGTCAGCGGGAAGTTTGCAGCTAAAGAAAAGCAGCGGCAAAGGTAGGTGGGTTTTTATTTTTAGAATTTTCCTATCTTTCAAATTTAAGAGTTAAAAACTAAAACTAAACTCCCTACGCCAGTCTTTCTAATTTTCACTTTTGTTTTCTTTACAGTTTGCAACCTTGCATTCTATTTTTTTCTCAAAGCAACATGAGCAGCAGTGAGGATAGTGAACATGAAACTTATGGCATGGAACAAAGACGAGTTTCAGATGGGAGTTCATTAGGGTGTGGGAGTGCTATGGGTGAAGTGAAACAGCCACATAACCTGTTTGAATGCCCTTCCATCCTCTTAAGACTTTATGCGAAGGGCCCATTGAAACCCTCTAAACTCCACTACAATTTATAATGACTTTAGACAAAAAGAAAATCAAGGGAAAGTAAAGTTTGGCTGCATCATTTGTGCAACAAAGATGTTAAAGGGAGCTACACCAAGGTATCTAAGAGGTTTAAAGTTCGTCCAAAGATAACCATAGCCAAGCAATAGAGGTAAATAGACTGTTTATAGAGGGCAAAGTTGCAAAGATGTTGAACGTGCAATCATGGGAAGTGGCAGATTCTTCAATTTCCAGGTTTTTCTAAGCACATGCCATCACATTTCATTTGGCAGAGTCTCCTTATTTCAAACAAATGTTAAAAGAAACAAATGCCATTTGTCCCTCATATGCCCATTGGAGAACATATACTACAAACCAGCCTTCTTTATAGAAATTATTCTATAATCAATTTGTTGATAGAGGTCAGAAGGCAAACTTGGCTAAGGACAAGCTGCTCTATTATCATGGATGGGTGGACTAATATTAGACATCAATCATTCATGGGTGGACTTATTTTCTTAGATCTACTGATTGTTCAAGGAATTCAAGGATGCAAACTTCCAATTTCAAATTTTGAACAATGTCATAGGGGAGGTTGGGGTCTCGAATGTTGTATAAGTGGTCACCAATTCAGTATTTGTGTGTATGTCATATCCCCAAAATCGCAAACCCTAACTTTGAAATCCGATTGAATAAATAAAATGAATAACTATAGAAATAATGAAAATATAAATATAAATGTTGGCAATTTCATAAGGTAATATTATTATAATTGTCAAATATATAAAATATTATTATCAACAAGATAAATATTGTCAATCTAATATTAATCATTATACTCTAATAATATGATATATAAAATAATAAATATAAAATATGAAACAAAATCATAAAAGAGATAGAGATTCTACGAGACAAGGAAATAGCGACCATGAAGGTCCAGTAATTAAGCAAGTCTGACGTTAAGAAATCAACGATTAAGGGAAAGACCAATATTGTAGACTCTTAAGCACATCGTTAGTAATGGCAAGTGACTAAGTGACGTGCCTTTTGGGGACGGATGTCTCTATTCCAAGCAACACAACCGTCCGGTGCAAAATATGAGACTATAAATATTAAGGAGAAATGATGAGGAGAGTAAGGATAACATCAGTTTCTCAAAATGGCGAATCACTCCCTGGTCCACTGCCAGACATTGAAGGCTTTATTAGCATCCGTACAACCCCAACGATTCTTTATTCGTCCGTCTGCCATCAGAAATTCACTAACCCTAGGTTGATATAAGTTGACCCCCACAGGCAGCTTATACACGTCTCTGTTAGGCGACTCATATCATATTAGCCTTATCGGAGTTCCAGAAACCACATGGAATATATATATTAAGGAGTTCGAACATACTTCAAGAAGTAGATGACTAAGAGGAGGAAGTGGCCGCTGGAGGTGGAGGTATGAATCATCGAATGGGAGAGAATAAAGTCTTCACCTGTGACTGGAAGTGGAGAAAATTCTGAAACTATTAAAGGAAAGAAAGGAATGAACAGCAACAGACCACGATTAGTGGAGGAAGCGGCTACCAAAGGCTAGGCAGACGTCACCTAAAGACATGCAGATCAGTTTGCATATAAAGAGACCCAGGCAAGAAGGCAGCGATGGGAATAGTTAGGGATCTTAATATATAATTTCAGAATTACGATTCCTTTTAGGAAGGAATCAACAAATGGGAATAAAGGTAGATATATACTAAAATCACTGTCAGCAAGCTGACAGACAGAGGTATGCTGTCTTGAGGTAAGTTTAGTTTGATTATTAAGCTATAAATAAATAAAAATATATGTATTTATATCTATATTATATATATACATATAATTAATAGTGATTATAGCATGTACATGGAATAAATATATATAAATAATTGGTAATGATTATAGTATGTATATATGTAGATAGATATTTACTTTATATATGTGATTATGCAATAATGATGCTTGCAGCAATTATTGAGCCTTACAAAATTATGATGCTTAATATAATTGTGGATAATAGATTCTTATCTGTTGAGTTACACTAATGATATCTTATGAGTGCGAAGAAACAAGAGCAATTGAATCTTAGGAAGATACACCATCGTGCAAAGGAAAGAAGACGGATAAGGCTCGGGGAAATAAGTTTGGAAGAAGTCCAGTTAGTACGACGATAAGAGATAATTACCCTCAACCAACTGATATAACATTGGGGTTTATATCATCGAATTCCAATTCCTCTGACAACAGGTTACAGTGCAGTACCTAACTCATATCTTATTAGAATTAGTATCAGTGAATGTTCAAATATGTGATGATTTGTGAATTTAATAGGACAAGTGAATGCTATTATGACTTTACTACTATGAGAATAGACTTCGGGCCAAAATTCCCCTTTGTTAACACTCAATGTGGATAGGGAGTGTGTGGAAGGGAGAGGCAGGTAAATCCATCCAATGTTGGACGGAGCCCAAGACGGGTAACCAATCCTTGAGGGTGTTCAACTCGAGGTGGTGCATGCACCCTTGGCACAATAAATCTACCATCCCACGAGGCTAGGGAGAGAAATGAGGCAAAGATCTATTCTGATCAAGAGTAACAAGTCATGTCAGATTAGGTTAGTTATGCACTAGGTGATAATAATGCTTTTCATCTGTCTTATTCTTGAAATGTGCAATCTGAAATGATCTAATTTAATCATGAACAAGTAATTTTGTGTGTGCATTTTTATGTCTCAATAAGGGGACATTACAGTGTAAGTTAGATGGAATTATAGTGGATGAAGCTTTCAAGCATATATTTTGGACTCCATGTTGCATGCATGCATTGATTGAACAATTTATTGAAATGTTGCATTCATGCATTGAACATATTAAAAGATATTGGTAGAATAGATTGGGTAATAAGAGTGATGGCAAAAACAAAAGATGAACAAAAGTTCATTTGCAACCATCACACCTCACTTGCTCTCTTCAAAACTTGTTTGAGGAAAGAATTCCTCAACTATTTATTTTGTTAAAAAGGATGCTTGAGGTGAAAGAGCCTCTACAATTAATGATAGTTAAACCAAAGTGGGGTTAATCTAAAAAGGGGTGGATGACTAAAAAAGTGCAAAGCAAAAGATCCTTGATAATGATTGGTGATCCATTGTGAGATAAAGATATTTCTCATATTATTGTCAAATTGTTGCTTTTATTAATGTATGTAACCCTTTTTTTTCATCTTTTGTACCATAATTACTGTCATTTAAATCTTATTCATGTTTTTTTTAAAAATAGATTCATTTGTTCCATCTCACCTATTGTGCAAGTCATTAGTTATAACTTATGTTGATACAGACTCTTCTAGTCTTGGAAAGATTTAGAAGACATTTGACAGCATACTTGAGCATATGAAACAAACAATTTATAGCAAGGATTTTGATTTGGAACTATATGGAGCATATTAGGCACATTGTGATGTGATAATGGAAAACTATGAATACTCCACTTTGTATGGCAGCCTATGCTCTAAATCTCAAATGATATGCACTGAGGGCTAGGAGAGTGCCTCCTTGTGATGATGAAAAGGTGAAAGAAGGGTTAATGAAGGCCCTTTGAAATATATATAGGGTTAAGGAGGCAACTTTATTGCGAGCTGAGTCTATTGCCTTTGATAATCTTCAAGGTCCAATTTTTAGAAAACTAAAGGTGAAAAAGATTGAGTTGCATTAGCTCAATCCAACTCTATTGGATAGTGAATATGGCATGGCAAGGACGCACTAGAATTGAGGATGCTTGCCACTTGCCTCCTTTCACAAGTTGTCAGTTCCTCTACTACCAACAAGAATTAGCGTACATACAAATTCATTTAGTCAATTAAGAGGAATGGGCCTATCTCTCCACAAATGAAGAAGTTGGTGGCCAAGCACCATGCCTGTGACTTCAAGATTGATAGACCCCAACTTTATGGTGGGATGTTGGTTCCAAAGATGCCACAAAAATTGATGAGGCACAAAAGAGATTGGTCAGTGCTCGATTGGATAGGGCAGTCATTCATATTGGCAATGACTCAAATCCTAACTCTGATTTTGACTTAGGTGAAGATGAGGTAGAGGGATAGCAGTTGTAGATCTAGTTGTCTCCATTTTGTCATTTTGTAGTTGTAGCCTTTTGGCCTTTTTATTTTTTTGTAAATGCACATTGGTAATGAAAACTCAAATGACAAGAAATTGAAATTTTGTTAATATGTGATGCAAGAACTTCCAAGGTGTAAGAGCAATCTTGTATCAACCAAAAAAATGTTTTCTTTCATGTTTGTTTTGTTTTGCAAGTTTCTAGTAAAGTTACTGTCATCATATTTTCACCACAAAAGATAATCTAGCTACAAAGGCATATTCAGGTTCTAGACTTATTTCAAGAACATAAGAGTTTGAATTCAAACTCACTGGGCAACATTGCAAAGTGTTGCAGATCACTGCAATTAATTTGCAAATATCCAAATTCATACCAATGCTTCAAGATAGATTTGTCTACATTAATGTCAAATGGTTTCCCAAACTAGTTGTTGGTTCAAAGTTATGACTTGTTTAAATCCTTAAGGAAGACCTTTTGAATAGACAGCAAGCTTTCAATCTTTGCACCAACATTTGAATACATGTCCAAGTTTATTGGTCCCAAGGAGGTTTGTGATTAGAAACACATGGAGTTTCATTGCTTAGATCTAACCGCACACAAAATTCATTTGATAGGTCCTACACATCTCATCGTGCATCAACCTTTACAACACCTCGTGGCCAAAGCAGATCATTCCAATTGATGTAACTCACCATAAAAACACCATTCATGATCATTTGAGAGATAGTTGATAGTTACAAATAGACAACTTTCCATATAAACACCACTCATGATCATTTGAGAGATAGTTGGTAGTTACGAACAGACAACTTAGCCTAGCTTGCAGATTGATTTTGAGAGCTCATTCAGTAACGTATTGAAGACCATTGTAATATATATCATATGAGATGATTGTAATTTGTACACTAATTATGCATGCATATTTTAAAGTTGAGGCCCCATACTGTAAGCCCTTGCAGTATATTTTGAATGTATTGTTGATTGTAAATCAATAAAGATCATATTTCTATTTATATATTGTGTCATTGAATTCCACTATGTGTATTTGGTTGTATGGTTGGATAATCCTTATCAGGCCCCCTGGTCATGACTAAATTAATTTGCATGTTGACTCATGAATTCTCAATTCAACTCTAATGTTTCATACTATGTTATATGATGAATGCCTTAACATATGAAAATTTGAAATTTTCTATATTTTTTAATTTTCCTTTTTTTAGTTGTCATCCCCTAAAGAAAGGCCTCCCATCCCTTACAATCCTGACAATGCATCCCCTCATTTCCTACTGTCCCCATACCGAAAACACAATGTAATATGGCATATTTTGTAATAAACACAAGTCAGTAGTGTTTGACTCAAAAATGTGTGCTTATATCTGGAAAAAATTGCAAATCACAATTTTCTAGCAACTTTTCAGCATTTTTTGTTCAAAAAATTAAGGTTTCTCTGTTTTTTCAATTTCTGCAATGTCTCTTTTAGTGATTTTCCCTAACCCTTACCTATTTTTCCCAATTAATTGAATAAGTCTTTATTCCCAAGAAAGATTTTGGCGACCATGCCTAATATAGTCCATATCTTGCAAACAGGGCCATCAGCGTCACAACTTATCATTTCAAACATTCAAATAGCATTCCTCTTAGTTAGCAAGAGAATTCAACTTACTCGTGCTAGCCATATAACGAGCAATATCATCTTTTACTTTGGATTTGTAACTCACACTATAATTTCTAATCTTAATGAACCCCTTGTCACAATCTTGCATGTTCTTTCACTTTTGGAAACCTCCCAGATGTCTTTGACTCTTTGTGTATGGATACTTTAATCTCCTTGGGTCCTTACTCCTTTGTAATAATCTTGCTTGTTCTTTATTGTTGGGAACTTCCAAGATTTCTATATGCTCAAAACTGATTGGGGATTCATTAATCGCTGACAAACAAAGGTAAATGCCACCGCTCTCAATATTGGTTCATAACTGTTCAAACGAACAGTAACTGGGATTGATTCCACTGTTGATATGTTCAAACTGGTTTGGGATTCTTTGTATCATCAGTCAAATGGGCACTAACTGGTATTGATTCCACCGTTGAAATGTTCTAACTTGTTCAGATTTGTTTGGTTCATCACTGTGCAAACAGGTGCTAAAAGGGGATCAGCACTTCTTTGCTTTCATTGTATTTATTTGATGGATTTTGCCTCATTCCTCCATGACCCCATTCGACTCTTTGATTTAAGAGATTTTACCTTGTTTGTCAAGGTTCTTGTGATTGTTCTATTATTCTACAGTAATTTTCTGCTTCAACTACTACTGTTGGAAGTGGGAAATGAAGCCACAAGTGAAGCCAGACAGTAACTGTAACTCCTTTTACCTGGATTTCAAATTTCAAGCTGGTAAAGCTCATGACTCTTGTTCTAACCCACACTTATGAGCAATCCCGAATCAAGGTCAGCACTCAGAAAAAATCTCCAACAAAAGACACTCGGCACTCGCCATCAACAGACAATCCCACATACTAGGAGATTACACCTAAATTCAGGAAAATCACCCTGGTCCAAAACCAAAAGTCGCACCTCTAACTACCCAGCAAGAGGGTTTTCCCTAAGCTGCAAAGATCAGAGATGTAAGTAACTCTTATTAAAAAACCTTCCAGAGTCTTACGCACCTGCGAGAGCATAATAGTAAAGATCTTGTGATTGGGGGCAAGGCATTGATTCAACTATAGAGGGCAGTAGGGTATGCGCTCCCCGCCGTCGAAGCACACTCAGGTGTTTTGGGTGATGAGATATACTGTTAGTTGCCATGTACTCTAGGCAAAGATAAAATTATTCATAGCTACACCCGTTCAGTTTAAAGGTGTGTTTCTCTAGTTTCATACCATGATAGAATTATCACATGTACAAATCTCAAATAGCACTCTAGAAGTGCCCTGATTTTACTAGGGTTTACAAGTACTTAAATCCAACACATTGAAACCCTGATTTATTTTTTCCCGGGTTTTTAAAATGTAGCAGTTTTGACTCTATCCTATCATGGCTGTCGTCTACAAATTGTTGCAAATAAATGTTCCAGAAATACTAAACTGTCGTGATTTGAATATAAGAAAAAGGTTTTTTAGGACCTGAAGTCAGAGGTCCAAAGCACGGCCAGAACGCTCGCAACACAGAAAGAAACAGAAAACCATAGTGCTGAAATTTAGCCGAAAACAAGACTGACTGAAAGAGAAAACGAACCTGAAAAACTTTAAAGTAATCTGTTCGGTTCTCTCTGCCCGCGCAATGGAAATATATGTTCGTCGTCTAAGCGAATATATCGAATGGATTTAGGTAACTAGAGCGCTAGTAAACTCTTTTTAATCCGTCTGTTCGACTTTCAAAATTGTCCTACATATAAAACTTTTGTACTCATAATAGGAGGGGATATGTCGATAGGAAATTAAAGAGACATTGAGACGTATTTTAATATTAGATAATTGGTTAGTTATATAAGAATACAAATTTATATATGTTTTAATTTAAAATATGAATTTTAATTTGTACAAATAATTATTGTATCATATAATTAGATATAGATGTTATTTAATAATTTGTAAGATGTTATTTAACAATTTTTCAAATTTTACTTTTTTAAAAATTAAACTATAGAGAAGGGGGATTTGTTATTCATGAGTCTCTTTATTCATAAGAGAATCTCAAGGGGCGAACTGTCTTAAACTACTTCAAATTGAAAAGGCGAGAGTTCCAGAATCAAAATGAAAAATTCACAGAGGTTCTTTGGGCAAACTGACGAGCTCTCGGCCAAAGGACGGCAATGCGGAACAAGTGTTAAGGACGGAAGTGCAGCGCGTTGTAATCCCAGAGGCACGTTGGCATCTCGTACGAACCAAAAACCAAGTTTTTCATAGAAAACAACTAAATGACTACTAACAATCATATTGCTAAGAACTCTTAAGAATGCAAGAGAATAACAAAGTATAACAGAACTGAAATAAAGTAAGATAAACTAAGTAATATATAGATTAAATGATGATAAAATGAAAGAAGAGGAAGAAAGCGCTCACAACCAAGCAAGCAATGAAGCCTCCATCAAGTAGATATCTTCAACACCTACACACATAAAATCAAGGGGAAAATGTTGGGGTTGTTTAGGGGGCTTGCCACAATCAAACCCCTGTTTCGATGTTCCTACCTCCATGAACAACCAGATAGATAGAGAAAGTGAAGTAAGCAAATATGAAATGATAAAAGTAATCCCCGCTCAAGAAGGAGAACCTGTATCACGATATAGAGATGTAATGGATAAGGGATGTGAGAAATCACAAGATGCTCAAAGATACAAGAAAGATATCACTTGCAAGGCTAGGAGTAGACAAAGAGAGAGACAAAGATACGAGAGCCAAGAGAGTTGCAAAGAGTGTTGTAAGAACATGAGACCTCAAGTGCTATAAAAAGATATAGAGAGCTATGCAAGCAAGAGAGAAAAGAGTGTCTCCAAGAGAGAAAGACCAAGAAGAAGCAAAAGACCAAATGGATTGAAAATATAGCTTTTAAAGAAAGAAGAGGAGGGAAAAGAAGCTTCATGAGTTGTTACAAGGCATCCTGGGCTATTACCACTAACAAAAGTTGTCGACAAGTAGCAAACATGCTCAAAAATAACTGTTTGGACATTAAAATGTCGCAAGACGCTATCGCAACGTGTGGACGTCTGCATGGCACACTAGTGTCCAAACACATCATGCTACAAAATGACGAGAATGGGAAAAGCGCAAGGTTTGACACAAAGCTAATGTGTGAGGGTAGTTGCTAAAAAGGGGTTTTGAGCATCCTGAGAAGGGAAAAGGGTTGATACAATGGCTAAAATGAACTTACACAAATTCTAAGGGAGTGGACACTAATGCGAATACAAGAATGTATGTAAAATTGCAAGGGGTGCACTTTTACGACATTACATAAACTTATAAAAATATTTTAATTATTATAAATAAAATATCAATAGAAATAGACCCAATGCTGAACACTTGGAATACTGAGAGGGGGGGTGAATCAGTATTCTATTAAACTATCCAATTATTAACCATCCAATTACCAAAGCATACTTAACAATGATAAGGAATGAAAGCATGAACAACCCATAACATACACAACACATAAACACCGAGATTTTTACATGGAAAACTCAAAATGGAAAAAACCGCGTTGAGGATTAGCTCACAATATGTTATAACCGGTTATAAGATATTATAGAAAGGCTCGTTGCCAGGTGGACTCACTTTTCACAAAGAAAAGAAAGATGGAGAGAAGTGGCTTCACAACCAATATTTGAACTAATACAAAGTGCATCTAACATATGCTAGATTTAGTTCCTTTGAAGCTCAAAAACACTGTCATAATACACTTTACCCAACTTAGATTACAAATCTCTGCTCTACTCTACATTTACGCATCTCTTCTCAACATTCACAACTAATTCAATCAGCTCTGCTGAATTTTGCATCACTACTTATATTCATATCATGTACACATTCATATTCAATATATTCAAACTAAAAACAATCTTGTATATACATACCAAACTCCATCGTAGACATAATTAGGGACCAGATGAATTAGATGTAGCCCTAAACCATACAAATTTTTCAACACCCAATTCAAATCAAAATGCCTTCACGCCCAAACACATGCAATATAGGTTGGTATGGACCTATAATAGCTCTCTCTTACATTGGCATCACATATTTAATCTCTGCAACTCTTTACATACATTAGGTCAGCCAGACATAGGCCTTAAAAGCAAAATACTCCAGTTGATCATCATCATGTAAGAAACGTGGACCTCAAAATGTCACACCAATTGGAAAATACAATGCACTAACACCTATTAAATTTCTCCAAAAACCGAAAGGTCTAACTCAAATCCACTGAGAAGTGTGGACCAATTAAGTCATAGTCAATATACAGAAAATTGTGTAAACCTTATATGTTGATCTTTTGTTACTTGTATCTTTTGAACCATTTACCCAAATTAGGTGAAATTTAGAATTAAGATGTCCATGAACAACATATTAGAATCACAGAAGTAAATATGTAAGGGAAAACAAATGTAAACCAAATCATCAGAGGGCTCTGTGTATTGAATTTGTCAATGTAGACACTGAGCAAAAGTACTTAACTTTTTTAGTGTGTTGATCAGACCCTCTTGCAAAATAACTCTTCTATAATCATCCTTCATACTGTTTTGACATCCATCGTGTAGTGTTGACATCAATGACAACTCATTAATGACAACCTTCTTCATTCTTTCAACACCCAAAACATTAAAAAACACCTATATATAATTTTCATCATTATAAACTTCATTAAGAAACTAAATAAATATTTTTAAATTTGAAATCCTCACAATAATCTAATTTCACAAAATAAAATAACATACAAATATTTTCATAGAAGTCAACTCATAGCAAACCTTTATAAAAAAATACACCATTATTAGAAGAAACGATAAAATATTAACATAAAATAAAACACACAACCAAGATGTAAAGGCTACAATCTAAAGACCATATCAAAAAAAATTAAAAGCACAAAATAATTGGGTGTTGGAGCACTTACTTGTGAAGCATTGTTGATTAGTTCCCTTAAAAATATATTTGTATCGTTGTAAAAAGTATTGATAAACAAATTCAAAAAGCTAATAAATCCAAAATTGCGCATTGCCATGATTGTTTATCTAAAATAGTTAAAAAGGTATTTTTTTTATATTGAGAAAATGCAAAGTACATGAGGTAAAATGTAGTTAAAAATTGCAAAAAATACAAGACATGAGAGTCAAGAAGTCGTTGCCAACATAACAACAGAGGACAGAGTATCACAATTACATAAAAAACACTAAATACATAGCAACAAACTGAAATGACAACATTACAATGACCAAATAGAACAGCAGAGACGTAAAAAGGCATTGAACAAGACTCTTTTGGGCACCAAAGAAGAATTTTCTTGCAATTAACAAAGTCATGGAATATCATAGAGAATTGAATGGATGATCTATTTTGTTGTGTGCAGAGACCTATGGAGCGATTTTTTGTTTATGTAATACAGGTATGGCAAGAGGCTCATGATGGGGTTGGTACACTCCATTATCTGCATCTATCCATTGTGTCATCACTCCATGGCCACCTCTTTTAGCTACCACCATGAATTACACTGCTCTAATTAATGATGTCGGACTAGGCACATATGCTCTCAATTACCGTTATAATCGATGTGAATGTGTCTTAAGATTGGATTTGATCATGTCTGTCTAAAATTTCCAAGCCTGTGAAAATTGCAAAATCATTGGCCATTTGTCTCCTTCAAATCAACCAATAAAAATATGTAAAGATAAAATTACCTACTTGAAACTATTAGAGTCTCTACGATTTGGAAGAAGGGCTAGCATAAGGAGTGCCAATGGAAATCACCATATAATCATACTTCACTTGTTTCCCTGACAAAATTATCACGACTTCCTATCTAGCACCTATAATAGCTGACATTATTAGCATTGCCTTCTTCAAGTTCTCAATGTGCAGAACCATTGATCTTTTCACAAAGCTTGGTTACACCATGTACACCTTAGACTCACCCATGGTATGTCAAAATACTTCTCGTCATCAAATTAAATCTATTTTAAGTCCTACTACTAAGAGTGTGGTTCCATGGAGGGGCTTCAGGATCTATTTTCATGGAGCAAGGAATCCCACAAAGCAAAAGAAATTATGCTACAAGATTAATTGGAAACTTTATCTGAAAAATAGTAGCCCCTACCTTTTAGGATTGCATATTTGAGCTTTGAAATTGAGGTGGGGCTAGAAATTACCCCTACAACTTATGATTTTTTTATGCCACTTGTCAATTGTCTAAAATTTTAAAATTTTGCCAGAAAATAAAAAGGAGAGAAAATTATTTTTATTTATTAGTTTTTATCAAAGTATTGCAGTTTATTCCTTAAATTTTGGAGCTTAAACTTTTAAGTTGAACTGCACTATTAAATTCATGGGACCACTAGCTTTAAAATGTTCCTAAAAAATCTCAGCAACACCTATTGATTTTTTTTAGGAAGCCCCCCTCCATGGGACCTTACCCTAATAAACATAATATAAATAACCAAGATTAACAGAGATTTTGATGACATACAGATTGATGAGTGTGATGTCAATGTGGTTTTCCAAGGCCTTAGTAATGTTTTCCCCCGTAATTCTACCTCCCATAATAACCACTCTCTTCTTCTCCATTGTCGCCATGATAGATATTCATTTTGTATATTCTTCCTAATTCAATATTTATCATGTATTTGAAAATTCAAGCTCATATTCACAAGCACTCTAATTGAATCATATGACGCTTTAGTTTTGTACAAGAAATTGTAAGATTTATAGAGATTTAAATTGAGGAGGATGGCTCTGCAAGCGCTGCATGAGGCCGCAGCCATCTAGGCTCGGCCTGCATGTGGTCTTTTGGTGGTTGCATGTGTAGTTGGGGGTCGGATTTGTTCTCTTCTTCTCTGAAGCTTCTTGGGGGTGGGTTTTTTTTACGCTATTTGGGGGGAGGCTCTTTTCTTTTGCAGCAGGTGTGTATTCTGGGGTTGGGGGGTTGCGACCTTGGTGTCCAGTGGAGTGTGCCTTCTTTGAAGGGCTCTTGGTTTTATTTGGGCCTTGCTTGCTCATCTGGCGTTGTGTGCTCTTTGATGGATACTGGAGAATCTTCTAGGGTTTGTCCCAATATGGACTTTCGTTCTGCTTTTGGATCGAACCCCTCTCCACAGGGTTCAAAGATTTTTGATAATAATCTTTTCTCGGTGGAACCTGAGAAAGTCGAGATGGGCTCGGTAGGGGGGCCTAGAATTCCGAAGATTAATGGGTGCCTCGAACGGTGTAAAGAGAGGCCGAGTGTAGTCATTCCAATGGAGATGTTGGCTGAAGACATTGATTATTATGCACGACATTCTCTTTATTGCAAATTCTTAGGTTTGAAAATTTCTTTGCAATTCTTGGAGATGTGGGCTCAAAAGACATGGATGCCTGAGGGAGAGATGGAGATCCGCCTCCTAGCAAATAACTACTTCATGGTTACTTTTGATTGTTTGGCTGATCAGAATAGGATTTTTGAAGGGGGCCCATATTTTTATAACCAGGTGGGCTTATTTATTAAGCCATGGCATGCTGGCTTCAACCCGGCAGAGGAACTTCCAAATCGGGTTCCGGTTTGGGTCCGTCTTCCAAGGCTCCCTGTGGAATGCTGGCGAGAGGATGTGTTGTGCCTATTAGCCTCGAAGCTGGGGAAACCTGTGGGTTCTTCTCAGCAAACACAATTCAAAAAGGTAATGAATTTTGCCCGGTTTTGTGTAGAAATTGATTTAAGTAAGCCATTGCCAGACTTGTTAGAAGTGAGTGCAGGAGATTATTCATGGGTGCAACAGCTGGATTATGAAACACTTCCCTTCCGTTGTCATTTCTGTCATGAGTATGGTCACCTCCTGCGCAGATGTCCAAAGGCCAAGCCTTTGGAGGCTCATTCTTCTCAACCTTCCGCTAATCCACCTAGGGTGGATAAGGGCAAGGACCCCATTCAGGGTTCTGGTGGTAGGGAAGATGGATTTATTCCCGTTAGAGGCCGAAACAGAAATAAAGGTCATAAAAGGACTTTGAAGGACAGGCAGGAGGAGTACACCTTCAACAGGTTTGAGGTGCTAGAGGATCTTAGTCAACAGGAGGTGAACCCAGGATTTTTGGATCTAGATCATGGGACTCTGGATATTGATCAGCATGGCCCTTTAGTTGAGGCAATGCTTGCTCCCCAAGAGGAGGGGGGTATGGGAGTTCCATGCTTAGATGAGGTTGGGAAAGATTCTAGTTAGGTTTTGCTCAACTCAGAGGGGATTATGGCTCTGCTTACTGATGGGACTTCGGCTCTAGGGGCAGATCGTCAAATGGAGGTTCAGGTTGAGTTGGGTGGTAGTGTTGAGGTAGTGAAAGATAGTGTAGATAAGGTTCACCTCTTGCAAAAAGTTGGTCCAGAGGTGGGCAAGAAGAATATTAAGGCGTCCTCTCAGTTGGGTGTTCTGCAAAAAGTTCTCAAGAGGGGGGGGCCGGAGAAAATTTCTAAGCTGGGAAGGAAGAAGGATGAGGAAAAGATTAAGATGATAGGGGAGACTTTGGTGGAGTCAGGGTCAGTCAAGACTCTGGATTCGCATTTTTCATGCCCCTCGAAATGATATTTCTCTCTTGGAATGTTAGGGGCTTGAACAGTGGCCCTAGACAAAAAGCTGTTCGGGATTTGATTAGGTGTCATTCGCCTGATGTTCTTTTTTTGCAGGAGACTCAGCTCTCTGTGGAGGGTATGATGGATCTAGTTCCTAAGTTATGGGGGAATGGTGGATGCCAATGCATTGGTGCTCAAGGGTCTTCTGGCGGGGTGGCATGTTTATGGAACCCGCGTAAGATTTTCCCCCTTTGGTGGGTGTCTTTCAGGTCCTCCCTTTCCATGGTGGCCTCTTGTTTTATGTCAGGGGAAATTGCTCTCTTCTCCAATGTGTATGCGCCTGTGGAGTTGCAAGGAAAGCAACTTTTGTGGTCCAACATTCGTTTAGTTCGCAGCTTATTTCCCTACCATCCTTGGATTATTGGAAGCGATTTTAATGCTATCACAGAGCTTGCAGAAAAATGAGGTGGTATTGCAAGGTTGGAGGCTTCTGCATTATTGCTCCAGGACAATATCTCTGCTTTGAATCTTGTGGATATCAAACCTGGCAATGGTCTTTTTACTTGGAATAATAGGAGAATTGGCGATGCCTCTATTTCTGAAAGACTTGATAGATTTTTGGTGTCTAGTGTTTGGGTGGGGGACAGGTGGTTGATAAGCTCTGAAATTTTGGATGGTCGTGGTTCTGATCATTGGCCTATTAAGCTAGTAGTTGATGTGCCTCAACGGTGTGCTAGACAGACCTTTAAGTTCCAACTCATGTGGCTTAGGGATGAATCTCTTCATGTTTTGCTCCCTAGTTGGTGGGATCAGGGGAAGCCAGCATATGGCACTGCCATGTACTCTTTCTCAAAGAGGCTCCAGTATATTAAATATAGATTGAAAAGATGGAATAGGCAGCATTTTGGTAATTTATTTCAGGAAAAGCAAAAGGTGTGAGATAATCTAGACCTAATTACCAGACAAATTCGAGATCAAGGCCTCTCAGAGGAGCTGAGTTTATTAGAGGTTGCTGCAACAAAAGAGCTTGAGGAATGGGAGTTAAGAGAAGAGATTTTTTGGAAACAAAAGTCTCGTATTGAATGGCTCCAGGCTGGGGATCGAAACACTGCTTTCTTCCATAACTCAGTTAAGGCTCGGAGACAAGGTAATGCTATTTCTTCTATTCTGTTGCCTAATGGGGAATCTTTGTCCTCTTCAGCCTCTATTTCAGCTGAATGCATTCGATATTTCTCTACCCTTTTCTCTGAGGATTCGCCTCCTGCGGAGGAGGATGAAGCTAAAATTTTAGATTGTATCCCGAAGCTGGTGACTAATGAAATGAATGAATCATTGCTTGCTCCTATTACCTTGTCGGAGCTTGAGAAGGTTGTATTCCAGATGAAGAAAGGTAAAGCTCCTGGGCCTGATGGATTCCCCATTGAATTTTTTCAAGAGTTCTGGGAAGTGGTTAAATTGGACCTTTTAGAGGTTGTCCAAGAATCCTTTATGCATAAACAAATGTTGAAGTCCCTAAATGCTACATTTTTAGCTCTTATTCCTAAGAAGGTGGGAGCTAACTCCTTGGATTTGTTTAGGCCTATAGCTCTATGTAATGTTGTGTATAAAATTATTACTAAGTTGATCGCAGAAAGGCTGAAGCCTTGGCTTGATGACTTAATTTCTGAAGAGCAGGGGGGTTTTGTTGCTGGAAGACATATCATGGATGGGGTAGTTATTGCTGCTGAGGCCATCCATTCTATGGAATCCTCAAAATATAAATCTATGTTTATCAAGTTAGACATGGCTAAAGCTTATGATCGTGTTAAATGGAGTTTTCTATTTAAAATCCTTGGAGCTTTTGGCTTTGCTGAGGGTTGGATTGAATGGGTTAGGAGTTGTGTCACTTCCTCCTCCTTTTCGGTGCTTATCAATGGTGAGCCCACTTGTTTGTTTGGTGCTTCTAGAGGCCTTAGGCAAGGAGATCCCCTATCTCCTTACTTATTCATCCTCCTTGCGGAAGGCCTGGGAAGACTCATTCGTGCTCAGGTTGCTAGTGGCTTGCTTCAGGGATGGAGTTGGGGAGATGGTATTCCCCCTCAGTCTCATCTGCAATTTGTAGATGATACTGCTTTGATGGGCAGGGCTAAGGTTGAGGAGGCTCTCAATTGGTGCAGTGTCTTGGATAGTTACTTGGCGGCTTCTGGGCAGCGCATAAATGAGGGGAAGTCCTTCATATATTTCTTCCACACTCCTAAAGGTATTCAAAGGAGAATTGCTGGTATCCTTCGGTTTCAGATTGGTTCGCTTCCCTTTTCCTATCTTGGAATCCCTCTTGCTGTTCGCTCTCTCCCCAAAAGGTTTTGGCAAGAGACTCTTGATAAGTTTCGAGGATTGGTCAGTCATTGGACTTGCAGGTGGCTTTCTTCAGCAGGTAGAGTGACTCTTTTAAAGTCGGTGGTCCAGGCTCTTCCTATTTATAAATGCTTTGTTCTTTCTGCTCCTTCAAGTTTTATTAGAGATTTCGAGAAATTGTCTCGTCAGTTTCTGTGGGCTGGTAATCTTCTTCATAGAAAATGGAGTCTGGTGAAGTGGGATGTTGTTTGTAGGCCAAAGCAAGAGGGGGGTCTTGGTTTACGGCGGGCTGATTTGAATGGGCAGGCCTTGGCTGCTAAGTTGTATTGGCGCTGGTGCTCTCAACAGCATATGTGCTGGGCTAAAATTCTGACCTTCAAATATTTGGGGGCAGTAGAAAGTAGGGAGGTATCAAGGTTTAGTATGGAGGGGAAAGGCTCTGTGATCTGGAGTACCCTTAAACGTGGTGCCAAGTTGGTTAAACAGGGACTTTTTTGGATTTGTAATGGGGGTCGAGATGCTCTTTTCTGGTATGATTCTTGGGATGGATACCCACCCATTGTGTCATCTCATCCCCATCTCCAAGATTTGTGCCAGATTTTTGTGGAGGCGGGTTGGAGTCATGTGGCTGATTTTAAATCTCAACAATCTTTGGGTCAAATTTTGTGTCTAGGTGGAAGAGCCCCTTGGATTGGCCTCCTGGTGGTGCAGTGGAGGATCGTCAAGAGCTTGCTAAGATTTTATCGAGTCGTGTCTGCAATTCTCTCCAAGGGGCTGATGTGCTTGCTTGGGGACCTGACTTGAAAGGAAAATTTTCGGTTGCCTCTGGTTATCAGGTTTTGGATAAACAGGTCTTTGGAAGCTCCCAGGTTTCTTGGTGGAAGCATGCTTGGAATAAATTTGCTTGGCCTAAGTGTAATTTTTTCTCTTGGCTCGTGGTTCAAGGTAAGTGTCTTACTTGGGATAATCTTTGCAAACATGGGTTCCAGGGCCCCTCCATGTGCATTCTATGTGGTCAGCATGATGAATGCTTATCACATCTGTTTTTTCAGTGCTCTTTTGTTAAGACTATCTGGCATCACTGGTGGAATCTTTGGAGCTTACCATGTTGCCATGTCTCTTCTTTGGAAGATTTTTGGAAGAGACAGGGCTCTTCTCCTGCTACAACCTCTTTTCTTAAAATTGCTTGGAGCATTGGTCCTAGTTTGATTGTTTGGCAAATCTGGTTGGAACGTAACAGAAGAATATTCTTGGATAAAAAATTGCTCGTGGGGCAACTTTGGAGGCGAATTCTTGGGGCTTTGCTGGAGACTTTGACTGCAAAGTGTGACTTGTCTGTGCCGATTGCTCCTGGGGACTTGGGTGTTGTAAATTCCCTGGGTCTTGCCACTGGGGGGAAGTGTATTATGAGTAAAGTGCATCGTAGGCGTGGGCGTGAGAGGGTTGCTCGTGAGGGCTTTTGGTGCCCACCTGCTCTAGGGGAGTTGAAAATTAATACTGATGGGTCTTCTAGGGGTAACCCTGGGCATGCTGGGGTTGGTGGTATTGGTAGAGATAGCCTTGGAGTGGTGGTTTTCTTCTTTTCTATGTATCGTGGTTTGCAAACTAATAATCTTATGGAGGCTAGCGCTATTCTCTTGGCGGTTGAGCGTGCAGTTTCCCTTGGATGGCGGCGGATTGTTTGTGAAGCTGATTCTCAGGTGGTTATTGATATGTTGAATAATCAAAATTTGGAGGATGTGAATTGGCAGCTAGCTGTGGTTGTCAAACAGATTATTTCTCTATGCTCTACCTTGGAGTCCATTGTTTTCCGTCATATTCCACGGGAGTGGAATAGGGTGGCTGATGGGCTGGCTAGATGGGCGTCGGAAAAGACTGATTCTTGGTCTGTGGATGATTGGAGCAATCTCCCGGTTGATATGGCCCCTGTTCTTGAGGAGTGGGTTGCTGAGGATATGAGGTGCTTCTTGGGTGTGAATTAATTCTTGTTGTTTTTGGCCCCTTGTGGCTTCCTTCTTTGGACTTTGTAATGCTGTTATGTTTCAATAAAGTTTTTACCCTCTTTTTAAAAAAAAAAAAAAAATTGAAAACAAGAATACGATATTCACATTATTAAGCTAATTCACCTACCACATGGGAATTAAAATACAAAATTTGTTGACTATTGTGGCTTCAACTTTGAATTCTCTACATGAAAAAAAGAAAAAACAAACCTACATGTTTGAAACTTTAGTTTTAGGCAACACTTTTTAATTTTTTTTGCCTGATGAAAACAAGTTTATGTTAGGCATTTGTGGACTCGCAAGTCCACAAGGGAAGTCTATCTGCTAATTAGTTAATTATAGTGTAATTAGAATCATTTAATTAGTTATTATTAATTGTTATTTTTAATAAATTAAATTTTATAATTTTATTAGCCTAGGTAGTTTATAAAGTATAAAGCAATTTTTTAACAAAAATAATTTTACAATGAATTACTAATAGTTTATTTGGTTATTATATTTCATCTCTTCAATTTGTTAAACTAATCTTTCAATTCTTACTCCAAACTTCATATAAAATAAGAAAAATAATAATTATTTGAGCATACATGCTATTATGATTTGAAAACTTATTAATAACAAAATTATATCTACATTGGATGTAATTATAGCCTGCCTTTTCTATTATCTGTTAATTGATTTGTATGTTGTGTGTATTAATCCATCCAAAATGTCATATGATAATGGCACAATATTTACTCCAAAGGCTTTTTGAGGTTTGTATTGCACTTACTCATGTTTGGCATTGTGATTTTTATTACAATTTACAACCTGTCACTTGTTGCATGTGTATGTTGTGATGTGATGCCTCTTTCAAAGAATCAACATGGATATGACTATGCACCTTGTGCAATAAGAGGGGGAAGGATTGTAATCCATTGTGCATCCTCATATAATGTTATAATAGATATATAGACACTATGTAGCCATCAAAATAGCTTTGACCATGCAAATAGATTGAATAATTAGAGTCAAGGCATGTTGGAAGGATGGAATTTTTGAAAAAGGGGACATTGATGTAAGGCAACGTAAAGTGTGACAACACTTCTTCATTTGACAATGTGTTGATTGAAGTGCAAAAATATTAGAAAAGAGATAGAACTTAAGATACAACAGACATGATTTCAATGTAGGAGTTAATGGTGACTCCTCAACACCCCCGGGAACAGTTGCTAGACCAAAATATTCTCCACAAGAGAGAAAATGACAAGAATATTTGCTTCAATAATGCAAGATTGAATATGATTGTATATACAAATGTATATGAGAGGTCTTTCTTATAAATTCAATATGAAAGGAAGAATTAAGCAAGATTGTGAAATGTGTCTTAATCCTATCACATGAGACAACTAACTCATAACAACCTAGGATAAGATAAGATCTAGAAATGACAACTAAGACTTCTAGAAGGAATCTTAAAATCCTAAGTAAACTTAACATGTGAATATGTCCCCTAAGTCCCTAGTAAGTGAATTAAAAGGTACAAGACATTCACACCACACCCTCTCTTAAGTGTCACTTAGTGAGAAGATTATTATGCAAACTATACAAAGAGACTATGAAGATGGGTCTTGGCTACAAGGCCATGTGAGGTATCCATTTATAATGCAAATGCAATTGAAACTCTCTCACAAATAGAGAAAAGGAGAAAACCCAATGGGACAAAACTCCTTGCCAAAAGAGACAAATGAAAAAAATAAGATGATGTATGGAGGAATCAATGGTACCCCCAAGGACTACATTCATCATGTACATGTAATCAATGACTCCCCCATAAGAGTGAAAAAGAGAAACAAGATACCCCACCCCAACAATGTGTAATCACTTGCAAATATGGTTAATGTCTGAAGAAAAAACATAATCCAATGCCTACAAACAATATTCCACCCCTTGGGGGCGAGCGATGGTGTCAAGGGTTTGCTTGGGTGCAAGCATTGTGCAGGTTGCAGGGGCCTGAGCCGCATGCCCCCTCTCTCTCCTACATGGTAGGGAATTTTTGGCCTCCTTATTGGTCATTCTTTGTTGTGGTTTGGGGTCGGTGTTTTCATGTAGTGTTAATCAGGGTTTTTACTCCTCATTTGGATTTATTTGATTTTTTTCTTTTGTTTCTTTCTTGCATTAGATCAGTGGGTTTGGTGTTGGGTGGGTTTCCTCTCATGGCACCCTTGGGGGGTCTCGAAGATCCCTTTCGTTTATCTTTCAAATATGTTGCTATGATGGTGGATTCATCATCATTGAGGCATGGAGATGTTGTTAGTTTCCTACTATATGTTGCAGAGGAATCAAGGATCAATAATCCTTCAAAATCAAAATCAAAACCAATTGGTTGCTTGGAAAGGAGCAAGGATCGCCCAATTGTGGTGATCAATCTTGAAGCTGTTGCAGATGATATTATGTACTTAGTAGAACATGCTTTAATTTGCAAGTTCATGGGAGTTCGTATTTCATTGTCATTTTAGGAGGCATGGGTGATGAGCTTAAAAAATGCTCATAATTTGAATGTTATGATAAACTTTTAATGTCTTTACTTTTGTTATTTCATGGCTGTTTAAACTTTGTTGAAACCTTTTATGGGGATATCCTGTGGCATAATACTTTCATACTTTTGTAGCTCATGGTGTTGACTTGATTGCATTTATTGCCCATTGACTCCCTAAAATGGCTGGTATATCATATACAGTTTTTGAATGATGAAGTAGATTTAAAATGTGTGATTAATGAATAGATATCGTGTATGTGCCATACGCCTTTTCTTTCGCATCTGTGCCTTTTGTTTCGCAGGTTGTTGAAGAATGATCGAGTCAAGCGCAGCCGATCTCGGCCTTGTAGTAAAGTCCATTTTCTGCACGACTTCGAGGAAGCTCCGGTGAAGACTCTGACCGAAACCATGGGAAAGAATTTTAATGACAGTCAATCTGGAAAAAGTGGAGCGCTAGATTCTCTCTGAATCGGGTTGAACGCATACATTCATTTATGAAGTTTGTTCCTTGATTCTGGGATACTTTACTTCCACATCTTTCTTTGATTGGGTTAGTTAGTTGCTCTCATGTTTATAAATAAAGTTCTCCTCCTGCGCGAGAGAGACAGAAGAGGGAGGATAGTTAAAAAAGTTAGAAGCATAATAATAGCAGATATTATGTAAGAGTTAGTATGATAATGAGAAATAGAATCTGTATGATCAAAGATAGAGTTTATTGTTAGTTTCTACATCAATAAAGCAATGTATACCATTCTGTTTTCATGAATAAAATCTGATGAAGTTCTAAGTTTAGCATTTTCATAATCGTTAGATGCTTGCTAAGGGGGCCCACTTAGTAAGTATCTGTAGCTAGCTAGTTAGTTGTTCTTTTCTATTGATCTTCAGTTAGCTTTCATCTTTGAAGTTTTCATACAAACTCAGTCTTATAGTGCTCCTGCAGCATAGAGAGTCCATCCCTATGACTGTTCCTGCAGCATAAGGCCGGTTCATAGTTTGTGTTTTAGTCATAATTGTTATGGTTTCTATCATAGTTGAGTTAAAGAATTTTGCATTACCGTTCTGTGGCTTAAATAGAATTTCTTTCCAGTATTATTTCTGCTAAGATTTGACCGAAACTAGTTACTAGTGCATATATTTTGCCTCGCCATTTAAAGTCTACGTCCCCTAGTTTGACAAGTAAAATGAACGTCCATAGGAAGATATAAGTCACCTGTTGGAATGTCCAATTCCCAGGAAAGGTTTTACTGTGATTTTCATATCCTTTTGTGGGCCCGAGCCATTTTTGGCACCGTTGCCAGGGATGGCATCTAGCTAGGAGTCTATTAGAAGTCATTTTCAGCATTAGTTTAGTTTGTTAGTCAAAATTTTCAAAATATTTCAAGCCACTACTCACCGTATTGCATGCATAGAAGAAGAAGAGACGCACTGGGAAGGTTCCTCCCTGAAAATCTATATATTGAACTACCATTTGACCCAGCTGATAACGAACCTGAGAAAAATCCATTCACTCTGTTATTCCAGCAACCAGACATGGCAAATAATCCACCTAATAATCCACCTCCTGCATTTGAGTTTCCCATTGTTCCCCAACAAGATATCGACAATCTTAAAAACATTCCCTCTTCCTTGCTTCCAAAGTTTTATGGCTTGGTTACGGGGGATCCAGAAACTTTTCTGTTTGAATTTGATGTCCTCTGTCGCAGTTATGACTACAACACGGACGCTCATAAACTGAAGTTATTTCCTTCCACCTTGAAGGAAGGAGCTCTCAAGTGGTTCATGAGTCTAGGAAGAGGTGTTGTAGATAGTTGGGCTGCCATGCAGACGAAATTCCTTGAAAAGTATAAGGAATATTGTAAGAGTGCCAGCAAAGGTGATGACATATTCCGCATTCAGCAGAAGGAGGATGAAAGTCTGGAGGATTATATTTTTAGGTTTTTGTTTTCACTCAAAAGGAACTCAAACCATACTCTCAACGAGGATTATCAGAAACTACTCTTCCTAAGGGGAATCAGTGATGCCTGTATTGACGCCCTGGACCGATGGGAGGAGGTGATATAACCCAACTGTCTTGGGATGATATAAAGAAAATATGTCTTAACTACTCTCGAGCAATAGTTAAGAAAGGTCGAGGTCATCATGTTACGTTGGGGAAGTCTTCTTCTGGTGGAGTTTCCCGGATGGAGATAACAAATTTACTATCTGATTTCAAGCAGGACATCATTAATAATATGGCTACACAACTAGACACTATGCAAGCTCGGAAGAAACATGCAGAAGCTGAGGTATTTTTGGCTGAGTTCTGTCCATACTGCAGATAGAAGAAGTGTGATTGCAGATGCAAGATGGTGGCTAATTTGGAAGCTAGGCAACTCCCTACTGACTTCAAACCAGTAGAAGGTGATGATGATCAAGTGTTCTTTGTTGCGCAAAGGAGACCATGGGCCCAAAGACAAGGTATGCCTCAAGACCCTTTAACTTTTGGTAATCCTTATTCTGGCTATAATAACCAATGGCAACATGCATATGGGCCACCACCACCATGGAATCCGCCTCAACCAAGTTGGCCTAATTATCAGACCCCACAGTGGCAATCCCCTCAAGGAGGTTGGCAGCAGCCACAAGGGCAATGGACCCCACCTTCAGGAAATTGGCAACAAAATCCTCAATGGAGAGGTCCTCAGCAATGGCAAAACCAGTCTCCTGGATTCTTCCAGCTTCCGCAGCCACAACAACAGGCCCTCATGCCACCTCCTGCAGTAACTGCCACAAATCCTGGCCCTCCGAAGCAAACGCCTATGCCTGCCCAGCCATTGCCCAATCCCAATAATAAGCAACCGCAGCAGCCACAACAAACTGTGTATCTTGCTGAAGCCAACCAATATCAAGCTTATGCCTTAAACGTTAATGACATCCATATGAGGTTTGGAACTACTTTACCTGCTCCCAAACCACCTCTGATTATTGAAATACCAGATTCTCCCCTTGAAGAATCTATGGCACCTGTTGTTCCTACTGAGCATATGCCTTTACACAATATAGTTTCTACGGAACCTGTTTTACAAAGACAAGAAAAACCACCTTTTCCTCAGAGATTGCAAAGCACTGAATCTAAATCCATAGAAAAACCCACTTTTGACATTTTAGAGCAGCTCAAGAATGTACAGATTCAAATCCCTTTATTTCAGGCTATTAAAGATGTTCCCATTTTTGGAAAAGCTATTAAAGAAGTCTGTTTAAAGAAGCATGGACGGAAGAAAAAGGATCCCCAAACAATTCATGTTTTAGAGAAATTGGCTGATATAATGTTGGGAAATGTAGTCATTCCAAAGTAGATTGACCATGAAAGTCTTGTAGTGCAGATACATATAAATGGCCAAGTTGTAAAAAATGTTTTGATTGATTTAGGTGCTGCCATTAATGTCATAACAAAGCATACTATGGAATCCTTGAATATTTCAAACATTAGATCTACACCCATAATTCTGCAGCTTGCAGATAGCTCCACAGTTAAACCTGATGGGATGGTGGAAAATGTAATTGTCACTCTTGAATCCTGGGAGTATCCTGCTGATTTCACAATATTATCAGTTAAAGCAACTTTAGGAGGATATCCAGTTATCCTTGGTAGACCATGGTTAGCAACTGCTGATGCTTTTATAGGATGTCGTTCTAGAGATATGACCATTTCTGATGGTCAGTCCACAAAGAAATTGGCCTTGTATCCGCCTACTAGACCTCAACCAGATTTGTCCCAACTTGTTTGGCCAGATGTGGGGGAAGAAACTGAAGAAGCCAATTCTTTGGCTCAATTAATGATGCTTCAAAATGATCCATTCTCACAACTTCAGAGTGAAGATGCTTTGCTTTTTCAAATTCTGCAATTTAACCCTGATACGGGTAGTTCATCTGATCCAAGTGGAAGTCATCATCAATGTTTCCTGCAGCAACTAGATTCTGAGAGTTCATTGCCTAAACTTCTGAAAATTTTCCATAACTTGCTTCCACAAGAGGTACAAACATTACCTATTGATTCTATGAGTAATCTCACTAAGCAGATAGAATTGTCTCTAGATCATTGTTTGAATGTTAATAGCAAGTTGTCACAGTCTCAAGAGGCTGACTTATTAACAATGCTACAAGAACATCATAAAGCTTTTGTATGGGAATATGGGGACATGCAAGGAATCGATCCTCAAGTTTGTACTCATAGGATATATATCAAAGAAGATTGTTCACCAGTTAGACAACCTCAAAGAAGAGTAAATCTAACACTTAGAGAAATAGTGAAAAATGAACTTCAAAAGTTGCTTGATGCTGGTTTTATTTACCCAATTTCTGACAGCCAATGGGTTTCTCCATTAGTCATTGTCCCCAAGAAAGGAGGAAAATGGAGAGTATGTGTAGATTACAGAGAATTGAACAATGCCACTAAAAAAGATCACTTTCCACTACCTTTTGTAGACCAGGTACTAGACTCATTGTCTGGAAAAAGATATTTTTCCTTTTTGGATGGTTACAACGGGTACAATCAGATAAAATTGCTCCTGAGGATCAAGATAAGACAACTTTTACCTATCCATGGGGAACATTTGCTTATTTAGTCTTGCATTTTGGTCTATGTAATGCACCAACAACCTTTCAGAGAGCAGTAATTAGTATCTTTGCTGATATATCTCATGAATGTATGGAAATTTACATGGATGATTTCACTACCTATGGAGTCACATTTGAAGAGGCACTGGTGAATTTAGAAAAGGTATTGAAAAGGTGTAGAGAGAAAAATTTATCTCTAAACAGTGAAAAGTGTTTTTTGATGATGGAAGAAGGTGCTGTTTTAGGTCATCATATTTCAAAGAATGGAATTCAGGTTGACCCTGCTAAAATTGAAGTTATTCTGAATTTACAAACTCCTGCAAAATAAAAGGATGTCAGAAGTTTTCTTGGTCATGCAGAGTATTATAGAAGGTTTATAAAAGACTTCAGTAAAATTGCCAGCCCACTTTATACCTTGTTAACAAAGGATTCCCAATTTAAGTGGATTGAGGCCTGTGAAAAATCCTTCCTACAACTAAAAGACTTGCTTACTAAAGCCCCTGTTCTTCAATGACCAAAATATAATTTTCCTTTCCACATACATGTTGATGCATCTGATTTTGGTATAGGAGCAGTTTTAAGTCAAAAAGAAAATTCAATTGAGCATGCTATCTACTTTATCAGCAAAAACCTTCAAGGTCCTGAGCTTAACTATACTGTTACAGAAAAGGAATTTCTTGCAGTAGTATATGCTTTGAATAAATTTAGGCATTATGTCACAAGTTATCAGATATTCGTTCATACTGATCATGTAGCAATCAAGTACCTGATGAACAAACCTGCCATTTCTGGTAGATTGGCACGATGGCTCCTGTTGTTACAAGAATTTGATATCACAATCATTGACAAACCAGGAAGAGCTAATGTTGTAGCTAAATTTTTATCAAGACTTCAATAAGCTACACCTGATGAACATGAAGTTATTGATGATAGGTTTCCTGATGAACACTTGTTCTCCATTATTGCACAAACTCCATGGTATGCAGACATTGCTAATTATCTAGCAGTAAACATAATACCAGCTCACTTTTCCCCAAAAGAAAAGAAGTTGTTGATAGAGAAAAAGTTTTAACTTTTCCTGGACCGCAAATTGTCTGTTCTATACTGGACTTGATCAAGTAATGCAAAGATGTGTAAGAGAAGATGAGACTTATGATATCTTGCATGCTTGCCATGATGAACCATGTGGGGGGCATTTTGCAGCAAAAAGAACATCAATGAAGATTCTTACAACAGGGTACTACTGGCCAACATTACACAAGGATGTTGTAGCCTATACAAGGAAGTGTGACAGATGCCAGCGTATGGGAAGACCAACTAAGTCAGATGAAATGCCACTATATCCCTAGGTCATAGTCACCCCTTTTGATAAATGGGGAATGGATTTTGTAGGACCAATTGATCCACCATCAAATGGAAAGTCATGCATTCTAGTTTGCACAGATTATGTCACAAAATGGGTCAAGGTAAAAGCTATGACTCATGCCCGAGATAAAAAAGTTGCTGAATTTCTATATGAACAAATTTTCACAAGATTTGGAGTTCCCAGAGAGCTTGTAACTGATCAAGGAGCTCAGTTTGCGTCAAATATGATCACTGCACTAATGAATGACTATAAGATTAAACATAGGAAGTCCAGCCCCTATCATCCTCAAGCTAATGGTCAGGCGGAGGTAACAAACAGAGAAATTGAGGCGATCCTCACAAAGACAGTGCAGATCCATAGAAAAGACTAGAGCAATAGACTTCCTAAAGCAGTTTGGGCTTACAGAACTACATAGAAGACAACAACTAGGTTTACACCTTTTGAACTGCTTTATGGGAAAACAACCATGTTACCCATAGAATTTGAACATAAAATTTTGAGGACAGCTCTTGAACTCAACATGGACTTATCTGAAGCACAGAAGGACCGTCTCCTGTAGCTAAATGCTTTGGACGAAATGAGAAAATCCGCCCTGCAGCACACAGAAGCAATCCAATAGCAAAGAAAGAAATGGCATGATCAGCATATCAAAACCAGGAAATTTTCTGTTGGAGATTGGACCCTATTATATGATTCTAGATATCAAGAAAACTAGGGTAAGCTCACAATACGCTGGCTTGGCCCCTATGAGGTTGAAAATGTGTTCGACAATGGAGCTGTACAGTTGGTGACAATTGATCAAGTCCGTTTTAAATTGCTAGTCAATGGCCACCGACTCCAATTGTACCATAAACCAGTGTCAAAGGAAGAATTCATGCAACAGTTCGTTCAGGTTCCTCATGCTACTCTTCCTGCAGCTGAAGGCTTTAGCTTTTCTCCTATAGCGTTGCCATAATTTTTAAAAAGCATACCCATAATAAAGGTTTTCTTTTTAAGGAAGCCCTTTTTCTCCATTTTCATTTATCGCCCCCATCTCAATTCTTTATCTTCCATCCATTCATCCCATCCATCCATTTTATTCGTACATTTCATCCACCCACATCACCCATCCACTTCATCTGTCGGCATCAACCTTAATTAAGATATCTTTCCCACTTGTCAACTCATGCAGCGCTGTCATTTTTCTTCACACGTATGTGCAATTATCAAAGGTACGCCATATCTTTTCTTATTGCATATTTGATTTATTTCATTCTATTCATTTACTGCTATGCATGTACCGGTCATTATTACCCGAATCTCTACCTATTCTTTGGTACATGTGAGGACACATGTCATACTTTAAGTAGGGGGCGGGGTAAGCCATATTTTAAAATCTGTCTTTTCGCCGCTGCCATAACTGCACAAATAACCTTTCTTTAATATTTTTCTGGTACTTTCCAAATGTGATCGCGTGTCCTTCTTTAATGCATATTTTTCTTGTAAACTACGATTAAGACTGCTTGTTCAAAAAACTCATTTTTGGAAAAAGAAAGAAATGTGACGGCATGACAGAAGAAAAACCAGAGCAGAAAGAGAAATAAAGAATTTGAATCTTCAGCAAGGAATTGAGTTCAGCTAAAAAAACTGCAAATATGGGTGGTCAGTTGGTGCGACATGAGCCTGTAGCTCATGAATTGTTACTGCAAAATCCACAGACAGTCCACGCATTCAGCCTCTGTAGATGGTTAAATTATTTCTTGAGCTTAAATGATTTTGATGAGGAGGCTGCTGGAGAATTTTTGAGAACACTTTCTGAAGGGGAAGCCACCGTATGGGGTCTAATAGTTGTTGCAACCAAAGACAAAATTGCTGAAGTAACCGGGCTCCCAGCCGTTGGAGAAAACTTTTCTTCAGATGCTGTAGCTGCAAGGGCTGAGTTTTCAATGCCTGCTGATGGACCTCTGGAAGTCTCCAAGCAGGGATGCAAGCATGTGTCGTTGCCTCCTCCATATTTAGAGTATGCCACTTATATAATGAGGTATTTAACCTGTGAAGGCCATTTTTCCTACCTGCATTCTCATCATTTTAAATTATTAAGCCATATGAGGTATGGGTTAGTTGTGAATGTTCTAAATTTCTTGTTAAAGTTTTTAGAACAAAGTGCCCACGAAACTCAACAAGGGAAAGATAATTTTGTCACTCATCATGGCCTTATTAAATTACTGGTTGAACGCTCTTTGAGAGATGTCTCACCTCTCTCCTGACAACAATTTGTTGACCGAAAGAGTTTGAAAATACCACAACCTCCTAGGGTACTTACCCCACGGCCTCAAAGAAAGAAGAAAGAAATTGCATCTACTAGTGGAACAGGGCAAGGGTCATCTACTCCTGTAGCACCTAGTCCTGCAGCTTTTGCACCTGAATCCTCTGCTAGGGTACAAACTAGGTCTGCCACTAGGAGAGAGAAAGGAAAAACAAAGGCAGAAGGGTCCCTTGAATCTGACCCTTGTTTTCAGAAACGATAATGCTCCTCTCCTGCAGCACCTTCCCCCGCAACCATTTCTCCTACAACAACACCTGTTGCTATTACCAGTTCACCATCATCCTCTGGTAGGGCAGAGCCCTCTGAACAAATAAGAAAAAGAAAAGCTACTGGAACACATCCTGCAGCTGCATTTGTGCCAAGAAGGGTTTCCACAAGGAAACAATCTAAGACTTCCCCTGCTTCACCGCAACATGAGGTGATTGTAATTTCAGAAGGGTCTGTTGAATCTGAATTTAATGTTTCTCAGAATGAGTCTGAGAATGCTGCTCAGAGTTCGTTCGTTCCTGAAGGGGAACAAGTTGAGACAAAAGAAACAGGGCACAATGAGCAAGGGTTACCAAATCTTGATGATTTGGCTATGGCTGCTATGCAATTTTTGGAGGAAGCACAGACTTCTCCACCACAGCAACAAGAAGAATTTATCCTGCAACAAGAGCAAGAACATGTTGAACAATTGAATGTGCCTAGTGAAGTTGTATTTCACCCTGCAATTTGTAAAGCCATTGTTGTGTATAGGAGGACGTTTTTAATTGAGTTTTTGGATTATGTTAAAGCTAATTGGGAACTAGTTACATTGCAAACCCTGACTTTCCGACACATAGCCCAGACTGACATGCAACAAAGTCTATGGGAAGTAGAAAAGAAGAAATTGAAAAAGGAAATAGAAAGTTAGAAACAAGAAATTGCTGAGTTGAAAGAAAAAATGGACGAAATGTTAAAAGTAACTGGTCAGATTATGGAATGCAGACCACCACCCAGAGTTTATGCTCTGTACCTTAAAGAACAGTTTTTATGGTTCCAATTGATGAGAATTTCTAGAAACCAGGATCCTATCATTCACACTGCCAAAGAATTTTATGAAGCATACCAAGCAGCCCCTAACTGGTTAAGGAATTCTCTGTGTGAATTCTATTTGCATGGCTTTTTAATACCATTTGAAATAGAATGGAATCCTCTGCTATATATTGGTGATATTCATCTGAGAGCATTTATGTCATGGGCAGCAAATGAGGCGAATTATGGCAGACAGTGGGAAACCTATGAGGAAGCTGAGAAAACAGAGCCTGTTCCATTACGCTCTCAAAGTTCAAACCCCCATGCAATGTTGAAAGATTGGTTTGCTCTGACATATGGTGTTACTAATGTTCCAACCAGAGAGAAAATATTTGATATCAGAAAACAAGTCTATGATGAATTCCAGGCACAACAATATTCGTTTTGAAAACTAGCATATACCAGAAGTGAGAAAAGATGGGAGAGATTAACTGTTGGGTTAAGAAAGTCAGAACCACATGGTCCCTTAAATTTTACAGCAGCTCTCAAACGAACCAGCATATATTCAATTGGGACTTCAAACAAGATTTGAACTGTGGCTGCCACTGACATTCAGACCCCCTATGCTAATGTGGCCCCTCTATCCTCACCAGGCTACAAATCTTAACAATGAATTAGAAGACCGAAGGTATGAAAGGTGTCAGGATTTCAGAGGATTTTATTATAAGTTTGGAAATCCATTCCAGAGTCATGCAACAACCACAAACTTCAGAGAAACCGCTAGGAAAGTTAATGTTGGAGGACTAGCATTGGGCTCAGTAGGGGGCAGTGATGAGCTTAAAAAATGCTCATAATTTGAATGTTATGATAAAATTTTAATGTCTTTACTTTTGTTATTTCATGGTTGTTTAAACTTTGTTGAAACCTTTTATGGGGATATCCTGTGGCATAATACTTTCATACTCCTGCAGCTCATGGTGTTGACTTGATTGCATTTATTGCCCGTTGACTCCCTAAAATGGCTGGTATATCGTATACATTTTTTGAATGATGAAGTAGATTTAAAATGTGTGATTAATGAATAGATATCGTGTATGTGCCATACGCCTTTTCTTTTGCATCTGTGCTTTTTGTTTCGCAGGTTGTTGAAGAATGATCGAGTCAAGCGCAACCGATCTCGGCCTTGCAGTAAAGTCCATTTCCTACACGACTTCGAGGAAGCTCCGGTGAAGACTCTGACCGAAACCATGGGAAAGAATTTTAATGACAGTCAATTTGGAAAAAAGTGGAGCGCTAGATTCTTTCTGAATCGGGTTGAACGCATACATTCATTTATGAAGTTTGTTCCTTGATTCTGGGATACTTTACTTCCACATCTTTCTTTGATTGGGTTAGTTAGTTAGTTGCTCTCATATTTATAAATAAAGTTCTCCTCCTGCGCGAGAGAGACAGAAGAGGGAGGATAGTTAAAAAAGTTAGAAGCATAGTAATAGCAGATATTATGTAAGAGTTAGTATGATAATGAGAAATAGAATCTGTATGATCAAAGATAGAGTTTATTGTTAGTTTCTACATCAATAAAGCAATGTATACCATTCTGTTTTCATGAATAAAATCTGATGCAGTTCTGAGTTTAGCATCTGCATAATCGTTAGATGCTTGCTAAGGGGGCCCACTTAGTAAGTATCTGTAGCTAGCTAGTTAGTTGTTCTTTTCTGTTGATCTTCAGTTAGCTTTCATCTTTGAAGTTTTCATACAAACTCAGTCTTATAGTGCTCCTACAGCATAGAGAGTCCATCCCTGTGACTGTTCCTGCAGCATAAGGCCGGTTCATAGTTTGTGTTTTAGTCATAATTGTTATGGTTTCTATCATAGTTGAGTTAAAGAATTTTGCATTACCGTTCTGTGGCTTAGATAGAATTTCTTTCTAGTATTATTTCTACTAAGATTTGACCGAAACTAGTTCCTAGTGCATATATTTTGCTGCGCCATTTAAAATCTACGTCCCCTGGTTTGACAAGTAAAATGAACATCCATAGGAAGATATAAGTCACCTGTTGGAATGTCCAATTCCCAGGAAAGGTTTTACTGTGATTTTCATATCCTTTTGTGGGCGCGAGCCAATGGGCTCAAAGAAATTGGAACCTAGAGGGAGATATGGAGATTATCCTTGGTGTGAATGGTTTTTTTGTTGTTGTGTTCTTTAGGCTTGTAGATCGACATATGGTTTTTGAAGGTGGCCCCTATTTTCATAATCAGGCTGGCCTCTTTACTAAGCCATGGCATTTGGGGTTTGATCCCTCTGAGGAGCTCCTGTCAAAGATCCTAGTGTGGGTTAGATTTCCTCAGCTTCCAATGGAGTTTTGGTGGAAAGATTTGATGCATTATGTTGTTGCAATTTTGGGGAAACCCTTGGGCCCCTCTCGTCAAACCCTTGATCGTAGGGTGACCTCCTTTGCTTGACTTTGTGTGGAAATTAATTTGAACATTTTGTTGCCAAAGTCTATGGAGATTAAATTGGGAGGCATGAGCTAGATCCAACAGGTGGACTATGAGGTTCTACCTTTCCGTTGTAGATTGTGTCACGAGTATGGTCACTAGCAAAGGAATTTTCCTAAATCGGGAGGTAATACTCAACAATCTCAACTTGAGTGACAAGTTTCTGATTCTAAAACAAAGGGAAAAGCCCCAATTCAAAGTGAGGGAAATGATTCAAGGGGTTTGTTACTGAGAAAGGTTGATCCAAGGCTAGGGGGAAGCCTGACAAAACAAGGCCATGCAGAAAGGAGGTTTTGGTAACAGGTTTGATGTCCTCAAAAAAAAATTGAGGACTTGGATTCAATAGAGCGTGATCTTGAAGATCAAGAAGCACAAGGTTTGGACCCGACTTCCCATATTTCCCAATTTCCTATTGATGGAATAGATTCACATGAGGCTTTAGAGGAGGGAAGAACAAAGCCTCCAAATCTAGTTGAGGCTTTAGCGGTTAATCAAGAGCTTGGTGGAGGTATTGGGGTTTTCGTAGTGGCTAATCCTCTATGTGAGAACCCTCCAACACCGGATGACAATGAGGTATATATTGAGTTGGCTATAAACTTAGGAACAAAGGAAGATGGAGAAAAGAAAAATATGCCACAGTTGGGAATAAATCAAAAGATTTTAAAGAAGGGAGCGGTGGATAAGGCAGGCAAGGTGAGTAGAAAGAAGGATATAGAAAAGATGAAGATTATGGGTGAGTCTTTAGTGGAATCGAGTATTGTTAAGACCCTAGACAATCACTTTGATTCATCACTCAAATGATTGTGCTTTCATGGAATGTAAGGGATTTGGGTAGCATCCCTAGACAAAAGGCTACCTATGATTTGATTCGTGATAATGGTCCTGATATTATGTTCATCCAGGAGACTAAAATTTTTGAGGATGAAATGAATAATATTTCTTATAAAGTTTGGAGGAGAGGTCTATGCCAATGTGTTGGAGCACAAGGATCAATTGGGGGTGTTGCTTTCCTTTGTAACCCTTGTAGGATAACTCCTCTTTGGTGGGTGCCTTATAGAAATTCGCTCTCTGTGTCGGGGTCCTGTTTTGATTCTAGAGTGGTTTCTCTTTTTTCAATGTCAGATAATATATTGTTATGGTCTCATATGAGATTCATTAGGTCTCTGGATCCTAGTTGTCCTTGGATTCTTGTAGGATATTTCAACTCTATTTGTTGCCTGGAGGATAAATTTGGGGGGTTGGGTTGCTTGGGTCCTACTTCATCTTTGTTGCGTGATAATATCTCTTTTCTTAAGTTGGTGGATGTGAAGCCTGTTATTGGTACTTTCACCTAGCATAAGATAAGGTGTGGGGAGGGTTCTATTTTTGAGAGGCTTGATAGATTTCTAGTCTTAGACTATTAGCTTGGGGATTGTTGGGCCTCTTCTTTTGAGATCTTGGGTTGGAAGGGATCAGATCATTGGGCTATCAAATTATCGTCCTTGAGGTTTTCTTTGTCTAGAAATCCCCCTTTTAAATTCCAACTCATGTGGTTTTGTGATCCTAGTTTGTACCAGTTGTTTGAGAGATGGTGGTCTGAAGGGAAGCCTAATTTTGGGACAGCCATGCTTTCCTTTTACAAGAGGCTTCAGTTTGTTAAGTACAAGCTTAAAAGATGGAATGGATCTTATAGAAATATTTTCATTGAGAAAAAGTAGGCTCGGGTGGGTTTAGACAATATCACTTTCAAAATTAAGGAAGAAGACATGATTGTGGATTTGCTCGAAAATGAGTCTAAACTCTCTAGAGATCTTGTTGAATGGGAGTTACGAGAGGACATTTTTTGGAAACATAAGTCCCGCATTGATTGGCTTCAGGAAGGGAACAAGAACACCACTTTTTTTCATAACTCTGTCAAGGAGAGAAGGTATGGTAATTCAGTTACTTCTATTATTTCAAGGCAAGGGGATCTTCTCTCTTCTTTTCAAGCCATTTCAGAGGAAGTTGTTGGTTTCTTTACCTCCCTTTTTACTGAGGATAGTCAGATAGTAGTGGCGGAAGAGGACATGGTCCTTGAGTGTATGCCTTTGGTCATTTCTAGGGAAATGAATAAATCCATTCTAAAGCTTGTTTCCCTAGAAGAGGTAGAGAGCATCGTTTTCATGATGAAAAAAGGGAAAGCCCCTAGTCTTGATGGCTTCCCAATTGATTTTTTTTAGGAGTTCTAAGATATCCTAAAATTTGATTTGCTAAAGGTGGTTAAAGAGTCTCAAGCTAATAAGTAGATGTTCAAAGCCTTTAATTCAACCTTCCTAGCTCTGATTCCTAAAATGGAAGGAGCCAACTCCTTTGACTCATTCAAGCCTATTGTTTTATGTAATGTGGTTTTTAAGATTATTACTAAGTTGATTGCGGAGAGGTTGAAATCTTCTTTGGATTCTTTGATCTCTTTGGAGCAAGTGGTTTTTTGTCAAAGGTCATCAGATTGTGGATGGGATTGTGGTGGCAATGGAAGTTGTGTATTCCATGTCCTCTTCTAAGGAGAAAGCAATGTTTATAAAGTTGGATATGTCTAAGGCCTATGACAAGGTTCGGTGGTCATTTCTTCAGCATATGCTTGTGGCCATTGAGTTCCATCCTAACTGGATTTCTTGGGTTATGATTTGTGTGACCACACCATCTTTCTCGGTTTTGATCAATGGACTTCCCTCTCCTTTTTCTACTTTGAGGGGACTTAGGCAAGGCAATCCTTTATCTTCGTATCTATTCATTCTTTTGGTAGAGGGTCTTGGTAGATTGCTGAAGTGACACAAGAATAGTGATCTTATCAAAGGTTGGAGTTGGAACTAGGGTTTAGAATCCCAAAATCACCTCCAATTTGTTGATAATACTGCTTTGATGGGACTGGAAAGAATTGAGGAGGCTACTAATTTTAGGAAGGCTCTTGATATTTATATGGCTACTTCTGGGAAAAGGATTAATGAGGGAAAGTCTAGTATCATTTTCTTCAATACCCCCAAGCTAATCCAAAATAGGATTGCTCACATTCTTCATTTTCAGATCGGTGGTCTACCTTTGGACTATCTGGGTATTCCCCTCTATGTTGGCAATATGAATAAGAGGCACTAGCAGCTCATTTTGGAAAAATTCTAATCAAAGATCAATCATTGGACTTTTTGATGGCTTTCCTTTGCTGGAAAGTTGACTCTTTTAAAATCCATGTTGCAGGCTCTTCATTTGTACAGGTTCATGGCCTTATCTACTCCAAAGGGTTTTCTTAAGGAATGTGATGCTCTCTCTAGGCAATTCTTATGGGCAAGCAATATTGTACAATGTAAGTGGAGCTTGGTGAGTTGGGACCAAGTGTGTAAACCCAAGGAGTATGGGGGTTTGGGTCTTAGGCAACCAGAGCACAATAGTCTGGCTCTCACGGTGAAATTTTACTAGAGGTGATGCAATCTATCTAATAAGCCATGGGCTAGCATTCTAAACTTCAAATACCTTGGTGGTGTGGCTAATGATGATATTCCTCACATGGAATTAACTAGTAAGGGTTCTTTGATCTGGAATACCCTAAAATGGGGTTCTACTCTCATCAAGGAGGGGCTCTTCTGGATTATTAATAAAGGTAATCTTGCTAATTTTGGGTTGGATTCTTGGGATGTTCATCCACCTATACTCTCGTCTCACCCCTATCTTCAAGATTTAAGTGATTCTTTTGTGGGGGCTGGTTGGTCAAATGTGGATAGCTTCAAGGTATCTTCCTCTTTGGGGGCCTCTATGGTGTATCAGTGGTGTTGCTCTAATTCTTAGCCTGATGTAGGTTCTCTGGAGGAGAGAATTTCATTGGCTACGATCCTTGTCGAGCAACCTTGTATTTCTTTGGAGGTGATGGATGGGTTTTCTTGGGTTAATGGTCCCAAAGGAAGGTACACGGTGGGTCAGGGTTACACTACTTTGCTTGGTCGACATGGTCACTTGGAGGAGAGCCCCTGGTGGAAATGTATATGGAACAATAATGGTTGGCCCAAGTGTAATATGTTTATGTGGCTTTTGAGTCTGAACAAATGCCTAATTTGGGAGAACATTAGGAAAAGGGGATTTAGTGGTCCTTCGATTTTCTCTCTTTGTGGAAACAGTGAGGAAAGCTCTACCCATCTTTTCTTCATGTGCTCTTTCTCAACTGAAATCTGGAATTGGTGGTGGCAGTTATGGAGGAGACTATCAGTTCGAGCCTTGTCTCTATATGATCTTTGAACAAACTTGGGCCTTCCTTTGGCCTCTATATCCTTCCTTGTGACTGCTTGGGATTTGGGTCCCTCCCTAATTATATGGCAGATTTGGATGGAGAGAAATAGGTGGATTTTCCAAGATCGCAGACAGGTTGTCCTTCAGATCTAGTTCAAAATTAAGAATATGCTCAAGGAGACTATAGAGGCGAAGTTCAACCTAGATAAGCCTTTGACCTCAAAAGATGTTAGGTTCTTTTCCCTCTTATGGATTTTGAGGGCTTATGTGGCTCATCCTAGACATGGATCTTTGATGAAGGGGTCTAAGAAGGTGAACCGTGTGGGTAAGTGGGTTTCACCCCCGACTATTGTTTACAAAATAAGCATGGATGGCTCTTCTCATGGTAATCCTAGGGCTACTGGAATTGGTGGAGTGGGATGGGATTGCAAATGTCGTGCCCAATTCTTCTTGTCTATTTATATGGGGGTGCACTCCAATAATCAAATGGAGGCCTGGGCTATTCTTAAGGTGCTGGAAAAAGCTTGTGAGCTAGGTTGGAGGAAGGTGATATGTGAGATGGATTCAATGATTTTTGTTTCTCTTCTAAACAACTAGGATTTCCAGAACTATTCCTTGAGATTGGGGGTTATTGCTAGACAAATTCTCAATCTAGACTCAAATCTAGCTTCTATTTCCTTTGTGCATATTTTAAGGTAATGGAACAAAGTGGTTGATTGTCTAGCAAAATGGGCTTTTGATGAGATGGGGGATTGGTCTATTTGGAGTTGGGGTCAGCTTGACCAACATAAATGTCAACAACTGGCTCAATTTCTTCATGAGGATCAAAATGATTAGATATGTTGGGTTAGTTTGTTTGTATGCTATGTGGTGTTAAGAGGATGGCTAGAGTGGTGACATTTTGAAGATTTGGGATCTCTCCATTGGTCCTAACTTTGATAGTTATTTGAAGATCTAGGGCCTCGGTCCCCTTCTTTGTAATCTTTGATTTTCTTTCAATAAAATTTTCACCCTTGGTTCAAAAAAAAAATTCACCCCTTGGGAAGAAGATACACCAAGTACAAATGTAGGAATGCTTCCCATTTTGGATAGGAATTGGTAGGAAGTGGAATCCATATGTATGAATATTGTGTCTTTGAAAGTTGATCATGTGTTTCCAAGTTCTTCGATGACAATGATGATGCCACAATCCAATCAAGGACATGCCCAATCACAACAAAATAGGAACAAATGGAAACTAGTCTTGAACTAACTCCAAAGACAAAGATGAAGTGACAATAGTTGATCTATGACTATAATCAAATAAGAGAGACAAACCCTCAAATTGGTCTTCCAAATTTTAAATGTGAGACTCCACAAATACAGATGCAATGTTTGATAAATAAGAATCCCAATCAGGAAGACAATCAAATACCTATTGCAATGAATCACTGGAAGTACTCAATGAATCATCAATAGAAGATGAATGTGTGATCTCAACTAGAAAAGGAGTTGCAGGAGAAGTCTTTGGATCATCAAGATGCTCTATTGAGAAAATGTGTCTCAACCTTGCAATTACATAAGGTAATGTTGATACATAAGGTATTTCTCATCCGATGACGATGGGAGGCGTGGGGGGATCCCCCCCATGAGGGGTCCAGGGGGATCATCCCCCTGATTGGGAGTCTAGGGGGCAGTGCCCCTGGAAGCCAAATTTTATGTACACTTTATTAATGTAAATTTGGACCGTTCATCATTATGTCTCATATTTGACGTGGTCGATATTTTATTAGCTTGACTTTCCCTAGAAGGAAACTCTATTTTATGACTCGGGTGTTGTATTATGGTTGTGTATTGCAATGTATTATGAGAGTCTAATAGTGGCCATGTTGTCTCTAGTTCTTTGAGTGGTGATACCCCTGTGAGAAGCTTGTTCTGCAGGTATATTGTATTTTTTGTGATTTTTGAATAATATATTGGGCAGCTTTTGGAGTGGGGTTTTTCTCTCGAAAGGGTTTTCCCCACATAAATCATTGTGTTGTGGTATGCATGATATTTATGTCAATTTTTGTTTAAATTTCTGTAACTGTTAAAGATCTGTAAAAGTTTTACATTATTCTCCTCTCAAGATTAGTGTAGGAAGTTGTTCTGCTACCTTAGCTTCCTTACATGCTCAAGTTTTGCATCATATTCAAACTCCTCTAAGGTCTCATCATCAAAGGGTATATTATCAACATCATCAATTGGAATGAGGCAATCTAAAATAGGATCATCTAGGAATGAAGGATTGTGTGGATCTCCAAAAATCTCCCAAAATTTGGCCCAAATTGTGCGTGGGCATGAGATTCCTGAAATCTTATGCTAGGTTTCTCTAAGGATGCTTGCACTAAAAGTAGAACCAATCAATCCTTTGATATGATCATTCTTATTACCCTAAACATATTTCTTATATGTTTTTTTTTGCTCAGGAATGGGTCCATAAAGTTGAGGCAAAAGATTAAGCCACCTCAAATGTGTTATGTTGTCTTTTTACCATGACTCATAATTATCCTTGGTCAGAATTATTACATAAGGATGAGTTGCATAACCCATGATTACAATGACAATACACTTCTCAAATGATAAAAGTTGATATCAATAAATATACAATGAAGCTAAAATAAAGTACACCGATCAAAACAACACCCTCCCAACTACCAAAATATCCAAGTAATCTCCAATATAACCAATTGAAAAATAACTGAAATCATAATGTACCTAGGAACAAAATAGGAAAAAGTGCATGGATGGTTGGGTAGAGCTCCTCGATACCTTTCCAATGTTGCAATAATTGTGAAAATCAGAGATTGTGGCAAAAAAATATGATCTCAGGAGCCAAAATACAAGATCTGACTTTAATCAGCAATAACTATGATCAAATAGAAAAAAATTGCAAAATAACCTACACCATTGGAAAATTGAGAGAACCAAATTTTTTAAAAATATCTCATTTAGAAAAACCCTCCTAGGGTAAAATTTATCGCAAATTGGAAAAAACCCCTATTTTAGGGACCGAACAGACTAAATAGGTGTAAAATTCAAGCTCTTAGGGTTGAAAATTTGATCACCAATATGATCGGTCATTGTAGAATTGGAAAAGAAACCTTGCCACTGAGGCAATAGGCTAGCATTGCATTGCCAATGGCTTAGACCTCCCATGGATAGGAATAGGCCATGACCCTTTCTCTATGACTACAAGCTAAACAATAAACCTCATCGGTAGAAACAAAATTTAATAAAAAAATAAAAAATAAAAAACCTGTAGAAATGTACAAAAGACTACGACAATGTGACGTAGGTAGAATATGCTCTACGAAAAATAGAATATATCGCCCAAAACTTAATAAATTTTTCCTAATTTTTTTAAAAATTGCCCAAAACATATAATAAAATCTGTAGAAATATATATATATTTTTTGCGAAAATACTAAAATATTGTACTGCTTACTTGGGGGGTCGTACAACCTGCCTAGACAAAAAAAATTGCCCCAAAATAACTTTATTGAAAGTGGATGAATTTACAGTCAAAATTCATCGGACCGACCTCCTAAACACAATGGTGATGCTGATTTGGTCCTGAAGTGCTCTGAAAAATAGTGACCTCCTAGATTAGCTAATCTTCACACTTTTTCAAACCATTATAAATTTGATAAAATATAACCAAAATTGATGAAACAAAAGGAAAACCTAACTTTCTTTGACGCCTTGGATTTAATCGTGAGATCCTTGAAACCCTAACATGCACCCAACAAAATCTTGAAATCAACACAAAACCCTCAGATTTGGGAAGAAATCTACTACACTGGAGCTCTGATACCATGTAGAAGTTAATGGTGACTCCTCAACACCCCTAGGATGTAACATGCCCATTGTTCTACCCATTGATTTTACTATGTTTTACCTACATGTGAACAATTTATGATACTAACACTTAGGTAATAAAAAATTTCTTTTTTAATTGAATAACAAGATGCACATTTGATATGATCTCATTTCAAACTTTCCCATTGCATTACAAAGAAACATTACTAAATTCCAAGCATCAAATCCATATTACATAATTTTTTGATAATATTTTCCATTTACAATTTCTCAATAGGAATAGAGATACATGAAATTACATACATAGCTTCCATAAGCTTAATGAAAAGGAAATACAAATGGTAAAGAGTTCCTTGCTGGAATACATCCTCAAATCTTGCCTGCCAACTGTATGAGGGAGAGCATCACTCAAGCACTTTTTCACCAACCATGGACTTACTGTGGTTCCCCACACATCTATCTAACTGATAAGATGGCCCTACCTTTTGATGAAGAGATTGGTTTGGTAACCTCATAATAAGAGCATGGTGTTGTGTCCTACATATCTAGAGCTACCATACATTGGCTACAACCTACATGTATGACTTCCCTACCTAGTATGCAATTCTGGATCACAGTGAACTGACAATGTAAACCGTGGCTACTTACACTACTTTGGCCAAAGAATTCATCACCCAGTACTTTGAGTGGAGGTCGTATGTTCACCCACCCTTAGCTCGATTCAATATTTGATATTCATACTCTTTATAATCATAACACACATTCCATTTAAAAAGGTGATGACATGATAAAATGACTAACTAGGTTACTCCCTTTCCCATGGATTATCTTAACCCCAGGAATGACCAAATTAACCATACGGGTAATCATAACATCACAATATTAAATGACTTTAAAAAAAAAGTATAGTCACAACATTAAGTGTCTTCATTTCAAAAGTATGATCTCAAAAATAAACGAATTCAATTCAAAAAGTGATAAAATCTCAACAATAAATGACTCCAATCAAAAGTATAATCTCAACAATAAACGACTCCATTCAAGAGTATAATCAACAATCAAGTAATCATAAATAATCTAAAAACCTCTACATTCAATATGACTCAAATATTCACATGTTACTACATTTGTATATAACCTTGGAGGACATTAGCCCGAGAGGAGTTTGTGCTTCTACACCTATAGTCCTCTTCACCATACAACTATGGGTTGCCAAAATGCGAGTCCTCTTCTAGAATTTTGTGAATAGGAATAGATTCTTAGTTAGGAGCATAATCAAAATATATATTTTATCAACCTTATTGTTGTATATTGATATAACAATCAAGTATACACCCTAACCCTAGGGAAAAATATTTTTCTCCTACCTTCAAGATGATATGAGTAATCAATCAAGTATAGATTATCAACATGGTTCAACCTATGAATGATGACATGTCTATCATGCTATCATTCTTTCATTATCCACAAAAGTTTACCAAACATCATAAACTAAAAAATTCGAGATGGTGCTTCAATGTAATATTAATTCTCATACTTCACAACTTATGTAGCTTACATATAGTCTTAACAAACTAAGTATAGTTCATAATAACAACATAACCACTCAAATTCCAATATATAATATATATGTATATTAGATAATTAAACAAGGTTTCTCCAAAACAAGACTCTTCCAAGAATCATGCAAGCTTTTCCAAAGTAAGAAATAAACTAAGTTCATAAAAACAAGCTTAACACACATTTAAAATCAATCTTTTCCAAACCAAAACATTCATAAACAAATAACCTTTCTATCATAAAATAATAAAGGAATAGATATCAACATGCCTAGAATTATAGCTCCAACTTATATTACTTCTTTGCTAACTCAATTTCCACAATTTTTCTTGCTAATCCTAAGCTCAACCTATCTCCAAACTCTAGCCTCTCACAAATACTCTTAATAATTGTAAATCCACAAAACAATTAACACTTTTTCTCACAAAAGCTTTCAAAATAGAATTGCACAAAAAACTACAGTAGAACAATAATGAAGAAATCAAAATGTAAAAGTGTAACAAGAGGTAGAGGGGATGCCTCTATTTATACTAAAATATGAACATTTTAATGCTACAAACAAGCTACTAAATCCACCATCTTCCTACTCTAAATGCATCAACTAGGCTCAAGAAGTGAGATGTGGTTATTTAAAACACTAGTTTGCAAACACATATATAGTCCAACTTCTCTGTTATAGATGAATTGTTCTTTTCTCGGTAAAAACAATGATTTAAACTCAAAAATGCAACCTACAGATTTCCTTATTGCAATATAAGTCGACTACCTCAACCAACATTGCTTTGAAAAATTCTACATACTCTTATTCAGTTGGGTGCTGGCCTTAGACTTCTAATTGCTTTATCCCACCTATTATGTCGCTGCACTTAAACTTTTACTTGGATTCAAACTCATACAAGTGTAGTTTATTATTCATCAAAATGTCTTACAATGTTTTCCCACGTGCCACTATTTCATGCACTGCATTTGCAACAATAAACATTCCATAATTTAAGTGCTATTAACAACAATACTATTCTCATTATTTACTTGCATATAATACACAATAAACTATGTGTTGGCATGAGGTTAAGTTGTTGCTCATTCATGGTTTTAAGCTCAGTAATTACATGCTTATAAATTTGCATTGCACCTCTCACTATGGTGCATCAATATGAGTTCCCATTTCATTTCAAACTCTTAGCATTTAAAATCCTACTTTACCTTACATACTATGCACAATGCATTATACGAGCATTTAAGCATTGACTTTATTCAAACCTTTCTTTAATCATTTCAATGCTTTCCTATGGCGCATTAAAATTCAGCATAATTAGTGCAGTAGATCTAGGCATAATATGCTCCATTTTTAAATGCTTTTTCAATGCTTTATAATACTCAATAAATGCCATATAATTTATGAACAAAATGTTGTATATACTATGCGCTATATAATATGTGCATAACGGAGTGATAACTAATATCGCCTAAGTTGGTATAGGCGTATATATAGTTTATGCAAATTTTATGTTTCTTATATATAAGCATTTCATTACTTATTAAATCTGCATGTATAATGCGTGAATAACATTCATGTCGATCCTCGTATGTATATAGTCATATATATTAATATATATAATATAATATCCATTATATTATATATATGTATTAACATATATAAGTATATTAAAAACTATTTTGTCAATCAAATACATATATATAATACAAATGTATATATGTATGTTAATATATACATATGTATGTGTGTACACATTATTCTTTATGTACATACATATGTATTAATATGTATATCATTATTTAAACATCTAATAATAAACATCCCCATGTATATATTCATCGATAGGTATATATATATAAATTGATATCCCTATGCATATGACATATCCATGCATGGGTACACATATTATTTCCACTTACATATGCACACATACGTATTTGCTCACATGCACAAATTATCTTTTCCACATACATATATATATTCTATGTATATACTTATCGATCAATTTATAATCATAAATAGACAAAGAAGAACTTACAATCAAAACAGAGATTAAGTCACATAATCCAAACATAAGAATCAATCAAGAAATCAAAGATCAAAACCAAAACCTATTTCAAATAATCTCCAAACAATGATCGAAGGTTTACTTACCAATTCCCAAACTGACTTGACTCAACTTGACCAACTGGGGTGCAAGTGTGTGATAGCTCAAATAGGCATATTAGGGTTATCAAACCAAGCTACTCTCTTGAGTGATACTCCCCCTCTCTTACCTAAGGGCTTGATTCCTTCTTTCATCCAACTTAGTGCATCACAAAGGTAGTTAGCCGCTCACATGAAATTCATTTACATCATCAAAGCATTAAAGTTTCCACATTGCATTGTACACTCATTCATCACCTTTTCCATAATCACATATATTCAAAACATAATCATACATTAAAAAACAATAACATATTAATGAATATTTAAGTATTTCATTCACCTATTAAACATATTGAAGTCATGATTTACATTTATCATCACTTTTACTCATGAAGGTAAAAGTAACCTAGTAACTGAGAAACAGGGTGTAACACAATACAATTTCTAGACCAAAATATCTTCCAAAAGAGAGATGGAAAGAATACTTTCTTCAACAATGCAAGATTGAATATGCTTGAATATGGGTGTTGTCACAATAGTGGTTTACAATTCTTGAGAGGAATGGATTTTAGCTGAAATCACATATTTTTAGAAAATATAATGATTTAAGCCTTAAAAAGTTCCATTTTAAGGATTCCAATTGAAGAGGGTTTGATCAAATCACCTTAGATCAAACCCCCTTGGATAGAACCTTGCTAGTTTTAAACCATACCTATAAATGCGTCTCCTTTACACCTATCAAAATGCTGATAAAAAATCACTTTTGATTTAGCTTTTGGGGGATCAAATGAATTCATTTAAAATTTATTTCAAATGATTATGGTATTCCTCAGAACAAGCTATCCAATGAATATAATTTTAATATGTTTGGTTTTGTTATGTATTTGTTTTTCTAAGTTTTATTAAACATAGGTTTTTCATCGAAAATGAATTTCTTTGTTCTTCACATGTGGAAAAATAGAAGATTTTCAAATTTTTTTTTGAAAAATATGAGTGCACCAGATATTGAAGTCCTTGATCCAACAAAAAAAATTAAATTAAATTTTGACATATACAAAAAAAGTTACGCGTTATACAGTCGCGTTGTGTCTGAATTGTAATTCGTTTGACTTTGAAACTTGATTAAGGACAAAATATTCAATAAAAAACTATCTAACCAAGTGGAAGCACTAGATATCAAAGTTACAAATCTAAATTTGAAAGAATTAGAATTTTATCCTTCATGGAAAAAAAGTTATGCGTTATACGGTGTGCGTCACTTTTTAAAAATGTTGTTTTCTGAAAAAAATCAAATTTCGTGGGAGATGGAAAAGAGTGCAATTTGATTCCAAAAATTTTGAAAAAAATATTTTTAGAATCTACAGACAAAATTTGATGAGACTCTAGTTTGCACCATCTTCAAATTCCTCACGGTTTAGCCGCTATAGGTGCCCGAATGTGAAGATTTAGTTAAAAATAATAATTTCAGTGTCCAATTTGGCCAAAAATTGTAAACCACTATTATGGGATCACCCATATACAAATGTACATGAAAGGCCTTGCTTATAAAGGCAAGATGAGAGGAAGGATTAGATGATTGTGACATGTGTCTTATCCCTATCACATGAGACAACTAACTCATAACTTGACCTAAGATAAAATAAGATCTAGAAATGACAACTAAGACTTCTAGAAGGAAAACCTTATAATCCTAAATAAACTTAACATGTGAATATGTCCCATAAGTCCCTAGTAAGTGAATTAATTAGGTACAAGACATTTATTCACACCAACATTCAATAATTATATAATATAAATTATGATGCCTTGCATGTAAAATACCTAACATGAAGCTTGTTCCTTACTAAGATAGGTCCTATTTAATCATACCATAGCTATATAAATGCATTAATTAACACTTATTATTAAAGTCTTGTATCTAACAAGAAAATAAGACCTTATGCATCCATTCACAATTTGGCACTAATAGTGAAACATCTCTAGCCATACAACATAGTAAACACTTTGGTTTTAACTTGAAGTAAATAAAACATTTCCTTGAAAGTAGGGAAGTAAAAATTTTCATTTCAAATATCATATTTTTCACTTTGCATATTTGATAACATAAAACATTTAATAATGAAATAACATTGCTTTTCAAATATCAGTTTGATGAGGGTAGAGAACCCTAGCTCCGCCCTCCCTTCATTCCAATATAATTTATTAACACTTTTCTTTGACTACAGGTATTAACCTTAGTCGTTGATATCAATTTAAACCTCATTTAATCAAAACTTAAGAATCTCCACACCTAGGGTAGAAATAAAATAGTAGTCAAGGTAAAGTAGACAATCATGCAAGCTTTTTTTTTAAAACCTTCTATCACAGAGGATCGAGCCTTTGATGGGGTCGTCCAACATGTTAACTCGTAGAGGGATCTTTGGTAGGTAAGAAGGTTTCCATTTGTTTTTATTGCGTATGCCTGTAGAGATTTTATCTTGTTTTCTTTTTATTTTACACTCGAGACTAATAGATCGGGTGAATGAGACTAAGGAGAAAGAGAGCAATGGAACTGCTTCCAAATTATTTTTTCAAAGTATCATGCCCTTATATATATATATGGCATCCGACAAATTCATCGCTAGTAATTCACCAAGTTTTTGAAATCCAACAGAAAATTCACCACCAACAATTCACCAAGTTTTTGAAATATATATTTCAAAAACTTGGTGAATTGCTGGCGATGAATTTTCTGTCGGTGAATTTTCCATGGCAGGGAATTGTTGGCGGTGAATTTTCCTTTGATGAATTGCTGGTGATGAATTTTCCTAGAGCCTATATATATTGATTGAATTTATTTGCTATTGTGCTTAGACCATTGTATTTGTAAAATGACCAAGGAGTTAATAACTTTTGCAAGGAATCCAATATTTACACAATATTTTACTGCTACAGGGGAATTTTAGTAACATCGGCTTGGGTTAATGTCGAATGTTTTAGGAAACTGTTACAACCCACAATGAGGAATCAACAACCTTCATTGGGGCTCAAATTCTAACCAAGTGTTGCGTCCAAAAAGGGTTGTGACCTCCTTGGGTCATACCCTCATTTGGCCACCCTTGCTAGTAGGATTTGACCCTATAGCAACAAAAACAAATTTATTATTAAATACTTTAATATTGTGTGCCTGTTGTTTATTTTTTTAACTAAATGTTTTCCACCCCTTTCTTTATCTATTATTATTTTCTTTCTTCTTTGTTTTGGTTGTATAAGCATTAGGGGAAATGTAATATTCTTTATATAGAGTGGGATTAAGGGCCTACAAGGTAAGATTTAGAAAAAATTCACTAAGCACAAGCCTCTATAGGGTGCACCCTGAATTGGGCAACTTATGTGTGGTTTTATTATTTTGATCCATACGAGATTGGAACATAAGACATGCACATAACAAAATTGAAGATTCAATTTCTAACAGTATTACAATATTAAATCAAAAGAATAAATAACTATTGAAAATAGAGTGTTGGTTTGTAAACCCAGATTTATATCACTCCATAAACTATGTCCATAAGAAGGAATCTACCATAAACTAAGTTCCCCGTTCCTCTATAACATGGTTACACAAACCAGTTATCACCATTTCTCCTCTTTTTTATGCATATTTTGCTTGCCACCAGCTAGTTAGTGAGAAGTTTCCATAAAATAGTAAACCACATGATAATTTACATTGAATACATATAAAAAGAGAAACATTTCACTTAGAGTATCCTCTACAAAATTTTACTGTTCTATTGAGATAAAATTTCAATACCCTAAGAATGCATGAAAGATATAATTTAGTTCTTTCATAAATAGAGAATAGGGACTAGTGAAACTTATTTAATCTTGTTTGTTTCAGCAACATATATTTTAGCTTAAACTATATCTTGTAGCAACCTTACATGAAATTTTATTTAACCTTGTTCACTCTTACACCATAAAGTTACACAAAATCAGGTATATAGAGCTTCACATGTAGACTTAATTTCTTCATTTTTAAACAGATGGAAACCTACATGATTTCCCCCTTTTTTTTTTCTCATTGCATGATAACTTAACATTTGATACATAATTGTGCACATAATAGAGAAAGGTGCATTCCCCTCCAAGACAACAAGCCTTCTAACTTTTCCTCACACATTTCTCACTATCATAAATGAGAAGATGACCTTTGCATCTTGCAAGTCTTTACAATTGTTGCAACTTACACATATTGTTGGTGTAAATAAAGTCTTGTACCTAGTTAATTCATTACTAGGGGACTTATTTACATGTTAAGTTTACTTAGGTCCTAGGAATCTTTCTAGAAGGTGTTAGTTGTCATTAGTTGTTATCTTATCTTTTGACTTGTAACACATGTGACCTAAGTAGTAGTGATAAGTTTTTTCATGTCATATGATTAAGACACTTGTCATAATCCTATGACATCTTGTATCTCACCTTGGCTATATAACCAAGGGGTCTCTACTACATTGTACATACACACAATAAAAATTGAATCATAATTGACAAGAATATAGTTTATTCTTGTCATAATTAGATCTTCTCTCTTTGTGCTTTCCATTTGGCCTCAAGATCTTGGCAGGCTATCTCCATAGTCAATTCTAACACAATATTAGAGTGGGTTGGGTGCCATTAGATAGTGTTTTTTTGAAGAGAGATGGTAATTCTTGAAAAGTTGAGTATGCTCTTCTCTTACATCATATGATGATCTGGAGAATCAAAAAAACTTGATCGAAATACCAGATTCTAGGGGGATCCATTTTCGGCTCTTTGTTGTAGGTTCAAATTAGAGCTTGCTAGTGTAAAACTGAGCTCACCATTGAGTTTAGAAGGTTCAAGATAGTCAGTTTTTCTTTTTGTTTCATCTAAATTGGACATATGAGGAAAAATCTATGAGGGTTTGAAGCTGAAGAGTGGTTGCTAGATCCATAAGGTAGCTGCATTTTTGGAGCATTTTGGGTCAAATTCGACCCTGCCATTGCATCCAGAAGAGCCAAAAACCCTAAGATTGATTGTCAATTCATCCAAATCAAAGAAGTTGTTTGCCAAGGCAAAAAAAAAATTCCCGGGGAGTCGTACGACCCCCCAGGTCATCATAATTGTACGTCGGTATGATTTTCTAAAAAAAAAAAAAATCTATTTCAATGATTATTTTTTTATATATTTTTTAGAAAAATTAAAAATGATTTTCAACAATTTTTCATTGTAAAGTTTTTATTCAAAATAAAAGCAAAAAAAGAAATGGTCTTTTCTATGAACCGCAGAGTACCTTTGTACTCTGTGTATCGCTTGGTACTAGGTAGTGCCACGTGGCAAGGGCAAGAGGCCTGCCACCGCGGCCCCACCAACCTGTGCCTGAACAAAATATCAACCGGTGGTTTTATTTTTTAATAAGCAGCGACAATTTTTAAATCAACCAACGAATTTCTAGAAAAACTAGCAGACATATTCTTAATACTGATGACCAAACGAACTTGAGAATATTCTGTCAACTATCAAGAATATTCCTCGTATATTTTGTCGACTAGAATATTCCACTCAGGGAGGCATATTCTTTTTTGAAGGGCAGATAGGCGTCAATTTAATTAGGTATTTTTCTAACATCATCATTGCGTCAACGATAATGTTAGCATGCTAAAAAAAATTTCCCCCCTCACCAATGAAATTTTTGAATTTGTAGTCCAACTTTAGAGGCCCATAACTTAATCATTTTGACTCCTTTTTTGAGCAATTTTTTTTATTTTTTTATTTGGGCTAATTTTTCGTGCTCTATATAGTGGTGCAATCGGATTTTAGTTTTAGTGTCTGGATTTTCCATAAATTACAGATTCTCACAGGTGTTGCTGCTTCGTCCTCATTTTGGGAACTTTGGGAGCTCATATCTTGCTCCTACGATAACATTTTTGGATGATTTTTTTTTTAAAGTGCATATTTTTTTGTGTATTTTCTGGTGGTGTAATTAGTTTGATCTCATCTACTATAAAAGTTTTACTTTGAGCTTGTGCCTATTTTTGGCATTTGCATGTACCGAGATCAAAGTCCACTTCGTTGTTTTTTGCAAGTGGCAACTATAAATGCACTAAGTATAAAGTGCCAAATCATATATTGCTTGGGGGTTTCCTGATTGAGTGATTTGGGGGGGGTATCTTGGTGCATTCTTTTAATATGTTTGTTTGTGTTCTCTCGATTTTATGGATCATTCTAAGGATCCTTTTCTCACATCATATAACTATTCAACATGGCATCAAATGCATGGAGTATTCTAATGATAGAAGGTCACTCTCTATATGTTGAAAATAAGGTACCTGAACCTACAGATGCAAATAAAAAGATAAAATGGATGATTGAACATACCAAATCTCTTGGATGTCTTTGTAGACTATTTTCTCAAGATTTGTTGTTTCAAATTGAATCATGTAAAAATTCTCATGAAGCTTGGGACAAATTGAAAACATTGTATGGTACTACAGATGAAGTAAGAGGCTATCAAATTGATAATGATTTGATGAGCCTTGATCCTAAGAACTTTGACAACATCCAAGACTACATCACTAAGGTTAATGATCTAAGAGAGCAGTGTAAAGCATGTGGAATTGATAAGAAGGACATTCAGCTGGTCTACAATACAATGGACAAACTTGGTCTTGATTATGCTTCTTTTGTTTCTAGCTTTCATACTCATAGATTGACTATGGCGTCTATATATACTACACCTTCATTTGCATAATTTTCTAAGATGTTGATACATGAGCAACAAAAGCTTATCTCAATGGGTCTCATGAAGACTTCTAAATATCATGCATTGTTGGTTAGTCAAGTGAAAGAATCAAAATTAGATAAGAAACAAAGAAAGAAAAGAAACAATCCTCTTCTAAAGAGAAATCATCTAAGAAGGAGAGGCCTACTTATTCATATTGCAAGAAGGATGGATATGAATAACACTATTGTTATAAGAAGGACATTGGTGAGTTGAAGCATCTTCTAAAAAAGAATCAGATTGGTTTTCCTTCTAGAATGTCTGAATCCCCTCCTCCTTCTTCTTCAAAATAGTCTAAAAAGGACAAAGGTCAAGCATATATATCAGAATATAAAGGACATGCTCTTTGCCCTCTTTCAGGTCATGGATCAGGGAGATGGCTTCTAGATTTAGAAGCATCTCATCATATGGCATCTTCACATTCTATATTCTCTTCTTTTCAACGTTGTACTACATCTCCTATTTTGATGTGAAACAATACATACATGAGTGTAATTGGGAAGGGATCTATTAGGTTTTAGGACAACACTTTTTAGGATATTTTGTGTGTTCCTCATTTGATGAACAATATTCTTTCCATATATCAGATTACACATGGTGGAGATGGGAGAATTGTGGAGTTCACACTTGATTCAGTCATCATTCGAGACCTGGGGAGTAGAGATATCATTGCTATTGGGATAGTTGATCATTCTTCTCAGTTGTATACCTTTTCAAATTTTACTTTTGATGATGACATTGTTCCATCAGCTATTGATCACACTTCTAGTATGAACCATGTGTGAATGGTGATCCTAGACCTGCACAAACATACACAACAAACACCAAATTAGTCCATTATGCAAATCAAATCATCATTCCCCATAAGATTCATTTGAAATATCAAGAACAATAAATAACATAAAGAACACAAATAAAAGCTATCTAATCTTGCTCAAAACAAACAAACTCTCAATCCCATGGGAAAATTGGTGCTATTTTGATGCGAAAAATAGCCCTTTACCAATTTCTAGTCAAGCTTGATGATGAACTTTGAAGATTGATGCTCCTTGATGAAATTTATCCATAACCTAGCTATGAAATGATGAAAAACTATGAAAATGGATGACAATGGATGATCTTTGCTCAAAGTATGAAGATAATGATGTTGGATGAATTTGTGGATCCAAAATCAATAGGAGAGCCTTCTATTTATAGAAGAGAATGATGGAAGAATAAGCAAAAGGGATGAATGTGGGATCAAACACCAACCAATAGCACAATGCCACTTGTCAACATGTGAGTGGACAAATGTGGAGCACATTTGGATGAATGTGCACATTAATGCTATTAGGTGGAAATTCAAAATTGGAGAAGTGACATGTTGGAGGGAGATGAAAGAAGAAATAAATGCCACTTGGCTCAAGAAAAAGGACATGTAAGAGGCCTTTAATGCCTTGTTGGATGGACAAATCCTTTGGAGGGAGATTTTCAAATTTGAGGAATATTCCAACTTTGATGCCTTTTTGAATGAAAATAAAAAAATTATAAATCGATTAAATTGATTTTCATGTGCAAGTTGCAAAATATAGTGGATTTGACTAATTAGTGTTAGGATTAATCATGATTTGATTAATTTAAATGGAGATTTAGCTGATTTGACATTTTGATTTAGATTTTAGGATTTAAATAAATCAAGATGAGAGGAATAATGATTATTGACTTAATTAAATAAAGTTTGATTTATTTAATTAAAGAGGACGGTGTTAGACTTAAATCAAATAAAGATTTAAAGTAGATGACTTTAGAGGCTAATTAAATAAAATTGATTTATTTAATTAGAGGGATGACTTCAGGATTGATTGATGGCTTAATTAAATAAAATTGATTTTTTTAATTCAACAGGAGAATATGCTGATTTAATCAAACAAAATGATTTATTTAATTAAAAGACGAAAATATGATGAATTTAATCAAATAAGGGTTATTTGATTAAATGGTTAGTAAAGGGGATGATTCAGGATGAACTGGTGTTAGTAAATCAGGATCAGGTGTATGTGATCAATTGGTATATTTTATGTGTACATTTTTCCCCTCTTTGAAGCAATGTACTTGTTGGATTGGTTCAAAGAATAACTTTGCTGAGATCAAAATTCAAAAAAAAATTGATTTTTTCGGATGCCCCACTGCTGCCCCTGTGAAAGAATTATGTTGGTATACTGCCCCCTTGAGAGATCAGATGAAAATTTGACTTTTTGGGTGATCTTGCGAAAAAAGAGGACAAGCTACCCAATGGGTCCAGAAAGGCTCCTGGATGCCAAAAACGTGCCAAAACGTGGAAAAAAGATGCAAAACAAGCCCCAGTTGGGCGAAAACGGGATTGGGGGCACAAAACCCTACTTTGACGGCTAAACAAGGTCAAAAAACCCTAATTTACATGCTTAAATAGCCCTTGAGGGGTCACTTTCAATTCATTTGCACATTCAACTTTTAGAAATTTCCTATTTTTGAGCTCTGACCTCTGTGCGAGATGGTGCAAAGAGTGCTTCCCTGACACATCTCCAAGCGAGTGCGAGTCTACCAACGACTTCCAGGCGCAGGACCACCAGTATGTGACCCTAACCCAACTTGTATTTTTGATCTTCATGTGCATTTATTAGGGTTTAAAAGTCAAACTAGTCTAGCGACACAATTTGGTGCCACTGAAAGGGTATAATCAGCGCCGCACGGCCTTAAACAACACCGCTATTGCAATCTGTGATGTTGCGTCACAATTAGAGACTTAGGGGTCAAACTCCAAAGCATGCCACATATGCAAATGGCGCCATTGCGGTCTAGTTAGGAGTTTAGGGTTTCTTGGTCAAACAGATGCATAGTCAAACAATGCCGCCACAGTGGAGTTTACGATTTGGGGACTCCAGTGGCGCAGTTTGGAGCTTCCAAACAGTGATTCATTTGTAAACAGTGATGCCTTTGTTGTTTCGGTCATGAAAACTTCAAACGAGATCTAGATTTTTTACAAAACTTAACGTTGTGGCCTTACTGGTGTAAGATGACATAAAGCCCGTACACTCACGCTAGAACTGATCCCCGGTTCTTAGCAGATTGTCCGGTTTACATGAGTTGCTTCAGGAGCACCTTGGGGCGATTGGGCTATGGTACGTCACATTCGCGCCTACTATCAGGACACACTTGGGTATGATGACTGTGCTAGCTGAGTGATGGCACAGTGAGAGATCATCATTTCACTTTCCCACTGGTGAGGCAATCATCACACTAGAGGACATCTAGTGAATTCTTTGATTGTTGATCCACGGTGAGAGGGTCATTTATAATATGGACGTCGGGACCGATGCCTGCTATGAGATTATAGGGCTGGACAAGATTGTCTTTGTCGAGGGACAGATCGAGCTTGAGCGGTCGGGTGTCCACCTTCTAACTGATTGTGCCTGCTATTATCTCAGAACTTGTAGCTCCAAATCGGCGAGGTAGGTATTTCAGCCCAGGATGGAGTTTAGCTTAGTAGTGGATGCTCCACTGGAGGTGCTGCTTTGTGTGGGGACTAGTGATGTTGGCCTCACTTTATCATGATTTTCACGAGTTCGCATATTGCGACAGCAGGGCCATCAGAGCTGGGGTGACACTTCAACACATCTGGGCCTGGGAGCACATTGGGTTATAATGGTTGATGTGGAGCCCAACGATCTAGTAGTTTGGCACTATAGGGGTGGCCTGACATTCACACATACAAGATGGTCTGACATTCCTCACTGGAGGAGGGTTTTCAATGAGATGACCTCATTCACTTGGAGGCCCTAGCTTTGGATGCCCGCATGGTATGATGATGTACAAGAACTTTTTTATGCGAGGCAGGACAGGTTGATGTAGGGAAGAGATCATACGATGATTGAGTGCTACCTGCCAGACCGGGTAGCTAGGCAATTCTGCGATATTCAAGATAGGCCAAATGACCAGTAGTGGCCATTTTTGCTCGCACTACCAGGGAGACCACATGGGGTCATCTGATCCCACCAGAGGATGCAGTGGATTCATTTAGACATCTGGTAGCAAGGCCTTGGGCTTATGATCAGGGGTAGCTAGACCCCAATACCACATAGACATATATTGACTAGTTCAAGCCACCCGTCATATTGACAGTGCCCGAGACTATTTTACCACGACAGAGATCCCGAGGCCAGACATCAGGGTAGGGGCGGGTGTGAGTAAGATGAGGAGATGAAGACAAAGACATAGATGGAGGAGGAGGCAGACCACCTCCAGACCAGTGGGGCTAGAGAGATCAAGGGCATGGGCACCGACAAAGAGATGGGCATCAGTAGAGAGATGCACCAAGAGATCAACAACCACCCTAGAGGGACCAACCATTGCCACCACCGCCGCCACCAGCTCAACTAGACTAGAGGGATATTTTGATTCAAAAACTTTAGGCATAGATTGCAACATTGACGGTAGAGAGGGACCAGGCCTGATAGTAGGTCTAGGCCCTTACTACAGAGTGTGATCAGGCCATACAACAGAGACAGGCCACTAAGTTGCAGTTAGCACAGGAGGTGGGCCAACGGCAACAACTAGAGAGTATGAAAACTACAACACATGGCAGGACAGTCCTGACATGGATGTACCAGGAGGCCATCAGAGAGGCTGAGTACTATAGAGTACATTATCATCAGGCAGTGCCTTGAGTGGCTTGGGTGGAAGATTTCTCCCAACAAATAGGGTAGAGGTAGGACCAGCCTGAGAGACAGCTGGGTGAGGGGAGCAGCCACCAGGGCTAGTTCACATTTTTGTTCAGTGACACCATTCTTTTTGAGATCCACGGGCCCCATTTTTTATAGCCCCGTGGGCATTTGTATACATTGATTGATACACATACATTTGATCCTGATTTTGTACCATGACAATTACATTATTGATATATATGATATGATTCGATTCAATATATGATGTTTCCTATTTTATTTATGCATGATGGATGCATTTAATTTTCTATATGTGATGATGTATGATTCTATACTATGTGATGTTTATGGATGGATGCATTTCTTTTTTCAGTATCTTTTTTATGCACTTTTTATGATGATATGGATGTAAATGTTATGATATACAAAATGCTCAGACTAATAGATCTATATTATGCACCTAATGAATGATGATACATGTTATGAGATGTATGAGATGTTATGCTATACTTTTTTGAGTATCTTTTCTAATATGTATAATATGATGATGCATGTATGGATAATATGTTGATGCTTATGATTATGACGTGATGATGCAGATGATATGATATGATGATGCTTATGTGATGATGTAAATGGATGATATGGTTTATGCATATGATATGATGATGCACATGATGATGCTTATGTATATGATGATGTTTATATGGTTTATGCAATGAATACAAATGTATGGTTTATGAGATGCTTAGAATAACCAATCTATATTATATAATGATGAAATACAATGCATGTGAGATGATCAGTGTTTCCTATATGATATGATATGATATGCAGTATGTTGATGGTTTGTGGATGCAGGATGGATGCATTAGTGATAATGATTAACTGTCATGGTACCATGTTAGCGCGGAAAGTAGACAGAAGAAATAAGATCCAACAAGTGGACTTTATTAGAGATGATAATGATGATGATGATGATGATGATGATGATGATTTTCTTATTAGAAATTGGGATTTTAAAAGGGATACTTACCTTATGTTTGATAACACACGTAGGTACGATGCATCAAGGTATAAAGAACTAGGATAGCATTGCACCTTGTGTGATGGAATTTGACTTGACAATCAAATAGGAGTACCCCTATTCACACCTGGCTTACAGAACCTCATTCAAAATTTAGTTAAGATATTCCAAACATCTCAAACCAAAACATAGAAAGGAAAGCCTTTCTATGTGGTCAACAAGACACCTAAAATACCCTACCTACACCCAAACAAAGCACGTATGACCAAGGTTATATTACAAGGATATCTAGCAAGCACAATAGATAAAATATAATGATCGTTTCCCCATTCCTTTCTCTCTAAATCCCTTTGTTTGGACATCATCGAGAGGTCATTGGAATGAGCACAATAAGATAAGTCAAAAAGACAAAGATCGAGTAAACAAAAAAGCTAATGTTCATACCGCTAGCATGAGACTAAACTACAGTGATGCCTGATGTTGATGTCCATTGTAGGAAGGATGCATCTTAGGACATGATGTTATCAGATGATTTGGGACAAATTGGATGATGAGCTATTAGTACCAAGAGTTGACCAACTTGTTTACTTACTGACCTAGACTTGAGACCTTGACGCTTTGAGTTTTCAATTTTTTGAATTGCTAGACTTATTTCTGACTGTTTCACCAAAGGTTGAGGATGACAATTGTTTATTATGAGTGAATGTTTATTTCGGGTGAAAGCGAGATGGGGATGGATGGGATTTTTCAAATATTTGGATGTTTTTGAAATGTTTTGAGGCTATTTTTTTTGGTATTTTCGAGATTTTACAAATGTTTTGATCTTCAATTTTCCAATGTTTTTGGTGTTTTATGATATTTCGACCAAGAGTCTAACCTAAAGACCTATCCTAGGGGCCTCGGGGGTTGATCAAAGATTATCCTTGCCTACATTATACACGCAAAGACCATGTAGTTTGACTAACACCAGCTCATATATTGATGAGATATGAACAAATGGATTGCCAGTTTATTATGACGGACTCCTAAAGGACTGACCTAAGTGTCTCGGGGGATGATCAAAGATCAACGTTGCCTACGTTCAAAGCTCAGAGATGATGTAGCTTGACAAGATGACTCTGTTTTTGACTTTTTCTGACTTTTTGACTTGTTTTTTGGATTTTTTAACATGTTTTGGATGTTTTTGGTTTTTTTGATTTTTTGATGTTTTTGGATTTTTTGCATGTTTTGATGTTTTTTGATTTTTTGATTTTAAGAAAGACTTCAAGAATATACACAAATCCGATCTGATGAGAACATGCCCCCAGTGTGATGCTATAGACTACTCTGATATAAGCAGGACAAACTAACCTTAAGAATGAGTCGAGTAGTACTAGGAGGGATCATGACACAAACACATGAACAAGCTATGATGCAGATGTGGATGTGTGATGGATGGAAATAGATGGATGATGGAAGCGTGATGGATGGATGATGTAGAATAAGCTGTAGGGATCATGATGGATGGAGAGTGCTTTATTTACACAAGGCACCTGTTTGCCAGGTTTTCACCAAGGTACTTGTCCAAAGCGCCACTGAAGTGGTTTTCACTAGGGAACATTTTTTCTCTTTACTATTTTTAATCCTTTTTATGATTTTTTTGGATTTTTATATTTTTTGATTTTTTTGTATTTTTGGTTTTATACCTTGAAAGTTTAGGCATAATTTTTTTTGAGATGGGAGTTGTTCATGGGATCCTGCAAAGGTTCGTCTTCGGGTGTGGATAGATGATATGCCCCTAACTTGTAGCTTATTGTGATGACAAAGGGTCCCAGCCAATTGGGTTGAAACTTTCCCTTGCTATCCGAATTTGGAACATTCTTCTGATTCTCCTTTAGCACAAGCTCTCCGACTTGGAAGATCCAACTCATGATCTTCTTGTTGTAACTTCTCTTGAGGCAATTTTGGTAAACTTGCAAATGGTTTAAGACAACCATGTGCTACTCATCTAGTAGTTCCAGCTCATTCAACCTTAAGACCCAATATTCTTCATCTATGATGAGATTCTGCTATGATATTCTCAGGGATGGGAGCTCGATCTGAATGGGGAGTATGGATTTTGATCCATAGACCAGGGAGAAAGGGGTGGCACCTGTTGGTGTGTAGATGCTTGTTCGGTAGGCCCATAGGGAAGGATTCAGTTGCAGGTGCTAGTCATGACCAACGTCATTGACTATTTTCTTAAGGATTTTCAGGATGGTCTTATTTGTAGCCTCAACTTGGTTGTTTCCTTGGGGGTAGTATGGAGTGGAAAAGCGATGTTGGATTTTGAACTTTTGGCATAGATCTCGAACATCTTGGTTTTTGAAAGGTGTCCCATTATCTGAGATGATGGCTTGAGGGAAACCATAGCGAAAAATTAGGTAGTTCAGAAGGAACTTGGATATCTACTTTCTAGTGATATAGGTCATGGGGATGGCTTCTACCCACTTCATGAAATACTCTGTGGTGGTAATGATGAACTTATGTCCACTGGATGAGGTGGGGGTAATTTTGTTGATGAGATCAAGCCCCCATTGTGAAAATGGCCTAGGTGTAACAATTGGGTGGAGCTCCTGAGCTGGTGAATGGATGAGATCCCCATGCTATTGACACTACAAACACCTTCAGACATAGTTGCGAGCTTCCCTTTCCATTATAGGCCAATAGTACCCAGTCCTCAGCAATTTCTTAGCCAAGGTCATACCACTCAAATGTGAACCACAAATGTCGTTATGCACCTCGGTTAAAGCGTTCAAAGCTTCCTCAGTGTTTAGGAATCGTAAAATTGTTCCTTCAATGCATCTACAGTATAGGGTATCTCCTAGGATGAAAAAATGGGATGAATTTTTGACAAAGGCTCTTTTGAGGTTCAGGGTTATTTCTACGGGGAGGACTCCTATTCTCAAGTAAGTGTATATATTATGATACTAGGGATCACCAGGACCAATGATTTCACACAAAAAAATAGACTCTGGTACCTCGAATGCTAGTACGAGAAGCTGCTCTATGAGGAATTCTTGCTTTGGGATGTTTCGTGGGATATCCAATAGTGATCCGATTGTAGCCATTGTATCTACCACTCTATTATTTTCTCTTGGTAGCTGCTCAAATGTGGTGTTAATGAAGAACTCCTTGAGGCTTTCCACCAACTTCTTGTATGGAGTCAACTTGTCATCCTTTATTTGATACTCATCGTTGACCTGGTTGATTATGAGTTGTAAGTCTCTGTAGACCTTGAGTGCCATGATCTACCACTGCATTGCAATTCTCAGCCCTATAACAAGAGCCTCATATTCTACAATTTTATTTATGCATGGAAATGACAAATTGTATGATTTAGGTATGAACCCCCTTGTGGAGTGATGAAGAAGATTCCTGGTCTTGACCCATGTTGTGTGTAGGATCCATCAAAGTACATTTTCCAGTGATCTGCTACACTTAGGTTGAAGATTGATACATCTGGGAACTCTGATACAAGTGGATTCTATGAGTATATCGGTGCCTCTGCCAGCTGATATGCAATTGCTTGTCCTTTAATGGCCTTGTGTTCTACATACTCAATGTCATGCTCTATCAGGATCATAACCCATTTAGTTGTTCGCCCTATGAGTGTTGCTTTAGAAAGAACGTACTTGAGCGGATCTATCTTTGCAATGAGCTTTATTTGATGTGCTAGCATGTAATTTTTAAATTTCTATGCTGTGAACATGACTGCTAAGCAAGATTTCTCAATGGATGTGTAATTCATTTCATGCACCACTGTGGTTCTACTGATGTAGTAGATAGCTCTCTCTTTCCCATTTTCATCATGTTGTGCTAGGAGAGTGCCAAGGGCTCCTGCTATTGCTGATATGTACATGATAAAGGGTTTGCCTCGAATTGGCAACATGAGAACTAGTGGTGTGAGTAAGTACTCCTTGATCTTGTTGAAGGCCTGATCACATTTCTTGTCCCATTTGTATGCTACTCCCTTGTGGAGTAGATGAGAATATGGGATAACCTTTTCTGCTAGTTGCACTATGAATTGACAGATGGACTAGAGTCTTCCTTGTAGGCCTCTTAGTTGTTTCAACATTTTTGGTGCCTCCATTTCAAGGATTGCTTTGACTTTGGCAGGGTCTACCTCGATTCCTCTCATGGATACAATGTACCCTAGGAGCTTGCCTGATTGTACCTTGAAGACACACGTTTTTGGATTGAGTCGGACCTTGTACTTTTATAGCCTATCAAATATGGAGCTTAGAGTTGTTATGTGATCTCAACATTTCTTTGATTTAGCTAGTATATAATCCACATAATATTCGACAGTTTTATGAATCATATCATGAAAGATTAGTGTCATGGCCCTCTGATAGGTAGCTCCCACATTCTTTAACCCAAATGACATCATGGTCCACCAATATGTTCCCCATGGACAAGTGAAAGCCATTTTATGCTAGTCATCTTTTGCTATCATGATCTGGTTGTAGCCTGAGAATCCGTCCATTAATGATAGCATCTCATGTCCTGCTATCATATCCACAATCATGTCAATGTTTGGTAGAGGGAAATCATCCTTGGGACATGCTTTGTTGAGGTCTCTGAAGTCCGTACAGATGTGGATTCCCCTAGTGGGCTTTGAAACAAGTACAAGATTTGAGACCCACTCAGGATAATCAATCGACCGAATGAATCCTGCATCTAGGAGCTTTTGTAATTCCATTTTGACCAACAATGCTATCTGGGGATGCATTTTTCTTAGATTTTGCCTCACTGGCTTTACTTTGGGATATACAGCTAGGTGGTGAACCACAACTTTTGGATCCAACCCAGGCATGTCGGCATAGGTCCATGCAAAGTTTATATTTCTTCCTTTTAGGAATGCAACTACGAGTTCTTGCTCTTTTGTCAGAAGTGATTTGCATAGAAGGTGATACACGACATTTCCTCTATTCCAAACTTGACTGGATTGCACTTCTTTACTAAGACCGTTGACTTCTCCTGATGAATGGCACTGAGAGGAAGATTGAATCCTTCATCCTCTAGTGCCTTAGAGAGGTTTTCACCATTGGATGTGTCCTTTATTTTCACTATTTTTGAGTCAGAGAGTGCTACAGTGTGGTTTTCACTCAAAGACCTAGAGATTATTCTCAGATTTTCACTTTTGCAACTAAAGGATTCAATCATTTCCCAGTAATAGGAATGTGTGTCTAGTATGATGTCGAACCCAACTTTGTGATCTTTGTATGGTATCATATCTTGCAATCCCATGAATTTTGAGAGTGCCTTATCGTTTTCAAAGGTGTCCAAAATTGGTGGTCCTCATTGGTTGTAATCAACGAGTTGGGGATAGACTAAGTTTATCTCATGGGTTTGATTGGTTGACTCAAAAGATAGGGTACTAATCATGAGAAAGGAGGAATCCTCAAATAGCATAGGCAAGTTAGTTATAGGATCCTCATCACTACTGCACACACCAGTTATGTCAAAGGTAAAGTTGTCTATGACTCGACCTATGATTACTGGTAATTGAAGGGTGGATGCTAATAGCTGAGGGGGATTTTTGACCTTTCTAACCGAGGCACCTTTTCCAAGTATAGTCACCTTCAGAGGGGTACATCCAAGGCCAAGATTTCTCATACGCTTCTTTGGAATGAGAGGTACTAGAAGACCATTGCCATTATGTCTAAGTTTTTTGTTTCTGTTATAGCCCATACCAAGCATCATTTGTAATCCTTTGCTGCTTTCATCCATGGGAAGATTAGGCGCAGGCCTTTCATCTTGGTAAAATAAGCTTGATATGTCTTTTTCATCTACCACTTCCCAACTTAGATCTCCCCAACATCTAAATCTTGAAGGTCTACTATGAAGGTTTGGGATGATGTTTCAGTTGGTTGGGGTTAACCATGAGACCTAGGAGATTGAGGTAACTCTCCTATTATGAAAGAACGTTTCTTCATTTTATAATCCCCACACCCATTGTCTTGGATAATGACCTTGATTTTAGAGATATTAGGAATGGCGGGTGTTTTTGTCTCAGAAGTGGATGCCAAGGTAGCTGGGTCTACATATGGAGTCATAGGGCCTTCATCGTTCTTCGAGACTTGGGGGATTTTATAGTATTTTGCTTCTAGGTTCTTGCAGTAAGCAAAGGGCTCAAGATCACCATGGACTGCAACCTCTTGATTTTGATATGGGAATTTGACACACTGATGGAAGGTCGATGTGATAGCTTGCATCCCATGGATCCATGAATGCCCCGGGAGAATGATATAAGGTAAATCAAGGTCAAGAACTTGGCATGTGGTTTCCATGATGGCTGGCCCTACTTGAATAGGGAGTTGAATAGTGCCTTGAGACACTCTTTCTTGATCATAATATGTTTTGATTCTAATACCATTTCCCTTTTCAATGGCATCCTTAGAGAATCCTAGATTATTTATTAGTTTGAATGAACAAATATTTAGACCTGCACCCCCATCCACCAAGACCCTTTTGAGTTTGTTTTTATGAACCAGGACTTCAAGATGGAGCACACATTTATGAGATGGTTGGGTGGGGAAATCCTGATCAAAAAATGTTAGGAGAATTGGGGTGGTGATGTGTCCAACCATAGCTTGGAATTGGTCAACATCAAGATCCATGGAGATGGTGGATGAAGCCAATGCTTCCTCTAAGATTTTTCTGTGCGGGTGATATCTTCAACAACTCCATGATGGAGATCTAAGCAGGGGTTCTTTTCAACTGGCCCAAGACATTGTAACCATTAGGAACAGATTTAGGATTTGAGGTGGATGCTCTAGGTGGATGTGATGACCCAACAATGGTAACTTTGTCGTCGCGTGTGGTGACTCCACAATTAGCTTTGGCTTCCTTGATGTTAACAACAATGACCCATTCATCTAGGGATGCAACAACATGATCGTACACATGGTTCACATTGGCATACTTGGTATTTCCATGGTTGTTCCCTTTGTTATGATCCGACATCAGATTCGTATACATTTTAAGGTCTTGATTTCTAGCTGGTTGTTCAATGTTTATGACCTTGTCATTGATGAGGTCTTGGAGAAATTTTTTAGCCTCATGCAACTGGCGGTTGTGTGCCCCTTGATTTTATGAAAACTGCAAAGGTGATTTTCATTGTACCATGGTGGTTTCACTTGGGGCTCTTGATAATTCTCATAAGTGGGAATTTTGATGAGATTTTCCTTTATCAGTTTCTTCATGACTGATTCAATTGGTTCCCCAAGGGTAGTGTATTTTCGCTTGGGGGGATATTTGTTTCATGGGGGTGGTCCCCCTTGATTATTCATATTGTTGACTTGATTGTTGGGTGGTTGTTGTGATACTGTGCAGGCTTGCGTGTTGTTTCAATTGTTGCCTTGCAGTTGTTGGTATGATTGTGTGTTTTGTTTTGGAGCATTGATTATGACCTTGGAATCCACCACACCATCATTAGTGACATTCCTATTCTTTTCCCACATGTGAGGTTTTTCGTTATAGCTAATGGATGGGTGGTTGTCTTGATCTTCTGGATATGTAGGTGTTCCCCCTTGTGCAATAAGGGCTCGTTTGATGTTGAGCACCTTGGGGATCAAATGGTCGTATGTGGTGATACATTACATCTTAAGATGTAATGCCAAGGTTTTCTCAAGATTGGAAATGATGGTGCAAACTTGTTGTTGTTCCAACATGTTCCATTTGCTCCTGTTGGCCTTGGATTGCCATCGTTGCAGGAAGGAAGTGAATGATTCCCCCTTAGCTTGTTTAAGAGCAGATAGTTCCTCTAGACTCACATCCATACCTATATTGAATGCGTAGTTCTTTATGAATGCGTCTACAATCTCTTGGAACTTTTTGATTCCAGGAGGAAGATAAGAGAACCATTCCATGGAAGGACCAACCAAACTTCGAGGGAATAGCCACATCAGATATGTATCATCATATGCGACGTCCATACAATGTACTTGGAATTCCCTGATGTGATCCTTAGGGTTTCCCATCCCACGATATTTGTCAAATTCAGGGATTTCAAACCCCTTTGGGAATGGTGCCATTTCAAGACTCCTATCGAATGGATAGGGGCACAAATTGCTTGGTGTTTTTGTTATTTTCTCGGATTGGAGATCTAGCACTTGTTACGAGAGCAACTTGATTTGTGTTGTCACATCATTTTGTGGATCAGGACGTGGAGTGAATGTGTTTTGAAGTGGTTGGCTTATTTGAGTGATGGGTGGAGTGTTAGGTATGTTGGTGGGAGTTTGTTGCAAGCTCTATTGTGCGATCAGGGCTTGTTGATATGCCTACATTTGTTGTTGTAACAACAATGCTTGTTGTTGGTCTTGTTGCTGTTGTGCCAACAACATTTGTTGTTGGTCTTGATTTTGTTGTGCCAATAATTCTTGTTGTTGGGATGCTTCTTGTTGTGCTTGGTACTATTGTAGGGATTGTTGATATGCTTGTTGCTCGGTAGCTTAGTATTGTTCCCGCGCTTGTGCTTGTTGAGCTTGGTATTAGGCTTGTTCCTGAGCTTGAGCTTGTTGGGCAACTTGTGTAGCCTGGACAGCCTGTGCAGCTTAGGCGGCTTGCTATTGTTGCAATAAATCTTGAGCTTGGGTAGCCTGTTGTGCTTGTTGTGCTTGTTGCGCTTGTTGTGCGGCTTGAGCTACTTGTTGTGCAACTTGTGTGTTTTGTGCTTGTTGAGCTTGGAATTGTTGAAGTACCTTTTGATAGGCTTGTTGAGCTACTTACAACGTGATGGTATATTGGTTGGCCATGTTTGGTCTTGGTGGCGGTGGTGGTGGCAGATTTAGAATGGTATTTTTTGTTGTGATGAGGGGTGTCGTTGTATTGATGATGGGGATTTGTGTAGTGGATGGTGTGATTTATATGGTTGGTCCTTGAGAGACTACATTTATGGATGGTATAGTGTTTGCTTTGGTTGCTTGGATGGTTTCCACTTGTTGTTGCGATATCAATGGCAAGATCAAAGGATTTGGTATGATGTTTTGATTTATGATTAGGGGGTTGTTTGGATTTTGTTGATTGAGGAGTGGTAAAGGGGGTTGCCCTAAACTGAGAAGTGGTGTGGATGTTAATGGAAAAGGTGGAAGTGGTGGAAAAATGGGTGGTGTATTCCCTTGAGGAAATGATGATGACGAGGGATCAAAGATTCCCCCTTGTTCAAATAGCCCACCTTCTCCTTGCAAAGTCATAGGGAGAGAGGTTTGTGTGTTGAGAGGATATGCTAGTGTTGCATGAAAAGAGGATGGGTCATTTGGGTCATGAAAGGTGAGAGGAACATATGGGTGTAATGGATTTTGAGGAACAGATTGACCCAAGATAGTGTTTTCATCCAAATCTTGGTTGTCCACAAGGGGGTGTGTTTGAAGAGCATGAAGTAATGAGCTCCCCTTGTTGACAATTGGTTTGGAGCAATGAATGATGTGATTTGTGGGATGGTTTGAGTGATGCTTTGGAAGGATGGTGTGAATGAGACCGGTGGCATAATCCCAAGAGGTTTCTCCACAAGAGTGCTCACATCATATTCAAAAGGGAGTTTAGCCCCTTCATTGGCCAATTCTAGCATGTATTGTGAGGGATTGAGTTTCATCATGGCATTGACAATTTTGTTTCTCAGGATTTTGGACCATTTCAATAATCTCATCTCAAGTCATCCCTAGAACATTGTTGGTGATGTCCTCCACTTGACCACCTTCTTCTTGAGAATCTTGGGGAAGTGGAGGAAGATTGAGTGTGGGATTTCTAGACCCAATGGGATTAATTTCAGGTGTGGTTTGACTCAAGTCACTCGAAGTGGATGTTTCTTTGTTTGTTTCCATGCTCTTCTTGTTGAGATCTAGTTTGGACCATAAAATGAGGATCAATTTTCAGGAATAGGAGGTGAACCTTTAATTCCTTGGATTGATCTAAACTTTAGGTACAAAAAAGAAAGTCTAAGATACTAAGGATCAAGGATGGTGATGAGATAATGAAAGATGGGTGATTGGTGAATGATTGGAACTCTTAGGAAACCTTGAAGAGGATGCTAAACTTTAGGACTTTTGGATTGATGTTTGATTTGATTTTGGATCTTTATTTTGGATTGATTTGATTTGGTTTGGATAATGAAGTCATAAACTCCAAGAGGTTAGATGTTTTCCTAGAGTAAATTTGTCCACAAGATGATAATTTGACTAAGTGTGCAAAGATGGATTCATCTACACACACCTAGTCAAACAAGATGATAATTTGACTAAGTGTGCAAAGAAGGATTCATCTACACACACCTAGTCAAACAAGATGATTTTGATTTGATTTCAAGAGGATTTTCCCAAAGTTTAGCATGAAGGATTTTTTTAGGATTTCCAAGAGTTGTTTGTGAGGTGAATTTTGATTTTGGTGTTTGAGGATGAATGAAGGTGTTTTGATTTTGATCCTAAGAGACTTAGAGAGACTTTGTTTACTAGACCTAGGTGTTGAGGAACATGCTAATACTTCCTATGTGAGATACTCAAACCTTTGAAAAAGTGTTGGATTTTGACAATAGTAAAATGAATACAAATTTGGATTGTTCCTTGATGCACGTTTGTAAAAGTTGAAGGTCAATCTTTCTCTAAATTCATAAAGCATAGACAAATGTTTCTTGCGAGCTTTTTGACTTAGACCTTTGGAATTTGGTTTTCGGATTTTGATCTTTTGGGAAATCATTTGGAAGAGAACATGTGTGGGGTCCAATTATTTCTTATCTTTGCTTAATGAGTCCTTTTTACCAAAAACACTTTCTTGATTAAGTTTTCAAACTAAATGTCTAGTGTACCAATTTCTTCTCAATCCACAAAGTCCATTATGTGGAAATCAAGGAAATTAAAGCAATAATTCCCTAATGTTGACTTTACTGGGAGAAAATTGAGATGTAAATTCAAATGCTTAGAAGCCTCTAAGGAGAGAATCCCTAGGGCAAGAAATATCACTTGAATTTTGTCAAAGGTATTTGCTTCCTCTAAAGGGTTTGAAATTTGGCGATCATGGTTAAATGTTTGTTTTCCAATGTTTTAGATCCAAGCAAAGTGTTTTGATTCCAAGAAAATGCACAACCATATGGATAGTCAAGAGACAATATTTGTTGAATCCCCACTTGGATAAATCTAGCTGTGCTTATTCTTGGTGGATGATGAAAAGCTTGACCACACTGGCTCCCCTCCACGACACTCACTTCTACGGGTCATCCAAGCTTTAGTACCCATGAAACTCCCATGGCATACTTCTCATCTCTACCAAGAACCACAAAAATGTGGGGCAGCTTCAGAATGATCGTTCTTGCACCAACAAATAGATAAGGATTTGGGCATCTAAACAAATTGGTTCTTAGTCAGGGTGATCGGGGACATGGAACCTTGCAAACGTACAGCAAGCCACTAAAGGCTTTTATCAATCATACTAGGGGATCTTATAATTTTTAAGGTAGTACCCCATTCTAAAAGACACTGTACGGCTAAGGCCTACATACCATTGGACTTGACGATTTAGTCTTATCCTTTTATATACCGGCCCGAGTGAAAAACTTGTTGGAGTTGCCTTCGAGTTCTCCTTTCGTATGTGTATCTTAGGTAGGCCTCTCTAAGGGTAAAAAAAAGCAAGCAAGTGCATCCATAGTTCGATCAATCTTTGTTTACGTGAACAAAGAGAGAACACACATGATATACTCCACTCACACTAGCAAGCTTTGTTCAATTTAAAAAACCCAATTGAAGTGTGGAGGAAATCTTTTATACAACTTAATATCACCAAAAGACTTTTGATTCTCAAAATCACCATGAGGCACGAGAGAAGCACATATTCCTTTTAAATGATATCACTTTGTACAAAAGATTACAAAGCATAAAAATCACATGTTCATTTTAACCTTCAAAGAAAGAATGGGTTCTTTTTAAGCACCAAAATTAAAATGTGAAATTTGCTTGTTCAATTTTAAAAACCCAAAACAAACTCTAGTAAGTTCCTAAAGTTCTTTTTAATCCTTTTGATTTGTTCTTTTTAAGCCCAAACGAAAATTATTGAGTCCTAAAAACCTTGAAGATGAAAAAGTCCTTGGAAATGGGATTATAATTTCCCCCCAAAGTGTTTAAAAACACTTGATACAATAGAATGAAGATTCCATAAGATTTCTTGCTTTCTTTTCCTCTTTCATTTTGAATCACTCCAACCTACAAAAATTGGTTAAAACTATAGCAAATAGAGGCCAAAAAACTAGTTAGGAGTGAAAGGTGATCAAAATGAAAAAAAAGCACATGTTGAAAAAAACTTGAAATTTTCCTTTTACGCCACCCTACTGGTATAGTCTACGATGACGACGCAGTTTGAAGAGAGTCAGTGGTGCTCTGGTGAGACCAACAATGCTCTGTGGAGAGATAGTCACCGTGATTGCAGTTTTATTTTACCTAGTGGCGGAATTTGGAGTTTGAGTTGGTTAGGATGAGCAAAAATGATAGAAGCGATGTAGTTTGAAGTTTGATAGTGTTGCTAAATAGCGTTGCTGGAATGATAGCGGTGCAGTTTGACTTTGGAAGCGGTGCAGTTTCCTGTAGACACAAAAACTCAAAAAACAAAAGAATTTTGGTGAAAAAACATGTTAATTTCTTCAGATCCTCCCTCCTAGCGCCAAAATGTGAATGGTGATGCTAGACCTGCACAAATGTAAACAACAAACACCAAATTAGTCCATTATGCAAATCAAATCATCATTCCCCATAAGATTCATTTGAAATATCAAGAACAATAAATAACATGAAGAACACAAATAAAAGCTATCTAATCTTGCTCAAAACAAATAAAATCTCAATCCCATGGGGGAATTGGTGCTATTTTGATGTGGAAAATAGCCCTTTCCCAATTCCTAGTCAAGCTTGATGATGAACTTTGAATATTGATGCTCCTTGATGAAATTTCTCCATAACCTAGGTATGAAATGATGAAAAACTATGAAAATGGATGACAATGGATGATCTTTGCTCAAAGTATGAAGATAATGATGTTGGATGAATTTGTGGATTCAAAATCAATAGGAGAACCTTCTATTTATAGAAGAGAATGATGGAAGAATAAGCAAAAGGGATGAATGTGGGATCAAACACCAACCAATAGCACAATGCCACTTGTCAACATGTGAGTGGACAAATGTGGAGCACATTTGGATGAATGTGCACATTAATTCTATTAGGTGGAAATTCAAAATTGGAGAAGTGACATGTTGGAAGGAGATGAAAGAAGAAATAAATGCCACTTGGCTCAAGAAAAAGGACATGTAAGAGGCCTTTAATGCCTTGTTGGATGGACAAATCCTTTGGAGGGAGATTTTCAAATTTGAGGAATATTCCAACTTTGATGCATTTTTGAATGAAAATAAAAAAATTATAAATCAATTAAATTTATTTTCATGTGCAAGTTGCAAAATATAGTGGATTTGACTGATTAGTGTTAGGATTAATCATGATTTGATTAATTTAAATGGAGATTTAGCTGATTTGACATTTTGATTTAGATTTTAGGATTTAAATAAATCAAGATGATAGGAATAATGATTATTGTTGGATATTGTGGTTGTGTTTTTGATGTGGTTGTCATTGATGTCAACACTAGTTGCATTAATTCATTAGAAGTTGTATATGTCGAGGATATTGAGAAAATTGTAATGAGATGAGTTGCAGGTTGTCAGTGATGAAGTGAAGTTTAGTATGCTGGTAAGTTTTGTACATTTATTATCAAAGGTTGTGGATTAAAGGGTTTTTTGTTGAGTGTATCTAGTTTATCCACGTCAAGTTTCAGAGATCCGCATGAAGATTTGATTGATTTATGAAGATTTATATTTTGACAATATTTTTGTTTCTTCAGTTTGTGTTCCTGATTGAAGATGATGTAATTTCAGTTAGTTCAGTTGTTGTAGATAATTCTTTGGTGATTTTTGATCTTTTTGGATGTTTCTAGATCATGCTATATCTTTGTTGCATGTCCGCATTGATCATTGTGCTTGTGGTTGGCAATTTTCTCTTGCATGTTCATGTTTTTCTTGTTCTTGGCTGACATGGTGGTTGTAGCATGTTGTGGATATTTGAGGAGTAATTAATTGAAGTGTTTTCATGTTGGAGATGTTGATTTGGGTCTTCACTAAGTTGTGGCCGACCTTGGTTGATTAACATTAATAATCTTTAGTATTTTGGGCCGACAATTTATATTCATTTTATTATTTTGTTGAAGCCAACATGTAGGGATAAAATTTCTTGTTGCGGATATATAAGAGAAATTTCTTATTCAAATTGAGGTGTGCTTCTATGTGCTTATGTGTGAATATTGATCTAAATCATTCGAAGGCAGAGCAAAGTGTGAAGAAGAGTGAAGAAGAGTAAAGAAGTGTTCATGCGCTTAATTGAAACTGTGATTAGGCATTAGAAAATTCTATTCTATCAGTTCAAATCCCCGCAGATGTAATCTGATTCTTTCTGTAAGACAGTGCATCTTCCTTTGGGTGGTTAGCCCTATTGTAATTGAGTAGTGAGCTCTAGGCAGTGTGCCTGAATGCATGTGCATTCCCCATATTTCACTTCTTTATACTTTTAACAGGGTATAATCTTGTGGACTGACCTCCACCGTGGTTTTTCCCCTAACAAGGTTTCCACATAAAAAATCTTGGTGTTATGTGTGTTTCTGATGTGTTGATGATTTAGGATTTCATAGTTATTAATCAGATCAAAGAATGATGTTAATAAGTTGAGTAAGTTTTAAATTTTTGTGACAATTGATTCACCTCCCAACTCAGTTGTCTGCCCTTGTGTTGCCAACAATTGGTATTAGAGCAGGTTCCTTGTAAGAAGTTTAAGAACTTGAGGTGATCCAGGATGGTGACTTACAAGTAGGATAGTCCGATATTTGATGGAACAAATTATTCTCTGTGGAAGACTCAAATGGAGTGTCATTTGAGATGCATTGGTGAACCCTTTTGGAACATTACATGTAATAGGTATGTTATTCCTCAGAATGGCCCTACTACTATTGTTGAAATTAGAGATACTGAGTATAGTATCAGGGCGAAGGAAGAATTTTTGAGTGCTTTGATTGATTCTAAGAAGGTGATACTAATGTGAAGATTGCTAAGTTGCAAAGTCTGAAAGGAAAATATGAAAAGTTGAGAATGGGTGATGATGAGAACATTACTATTTTTATGCAAAGAGTGAATGAACTAGTGTGTGGTATCAAATGTGATGGTGGACAGATAGATGAATCAAAGATTGTTGCTAAAATGCTTAGATCCTTGCCTGATTATTACAAAGTCAAAGCTAGTGTTATTGAAGAGCTCCGAACTATAACAAATGTAACCAGAGACATGTTGGTTGGTAAGCTTATTGCTTTTGAGTTGAGTGAATTTGGTGATGCCCTTCCTAAGGTTGAATTTGCATTTAAGGCTACTACTTCCAAAAGAGATAGACACAAATATGATCTTGGTGAGAGTTCATATAGAAAGACATTCAAGTATGAGGATGAAATCAAACAAATTGAAGAAGAAGAAAGAGAGCTAGAAGAGATGGAAGCACTTATTGTCGAAAGAGTACCGAGAGGAAAAGGTAAGTATGAAGGAAAATTGCCTCTTAAATGTTTTTCTTGCAATAAGATAGGTCATTTTGCATCAAGGTGTCCGAAAAGAGCTCTTAAACCAAGAGATAACAAGCGTAGATTTCAAAAGAAGTGTTACTATGCTGCTGATGAAGGTGTGGCGGATGATGAATCTGATAAAGGAAATAGAAGTGATGTTGAATGGGTATTTATTGCTATCAAGGAAAATAATCCTGCATCTACTGAATCTGCTAGTTGTAAAAATGTGGAGAAATCCCTAGCTACTCGAGTTGAAGAGAAAGATGAATGGGTGATTGACAATGGATGTTCATAGCATATGATAGGAGATAAAAGTAAGTTTGTAATCTTGGAAAAGTATGATGGTGGTGTTGTGAGATTTGGTGATGATACAACTGGTGTGATCCATGGCAGAGGATGTATTTCTTTTGATGGTAAGCTTAATATTGATGATGTCCTATACATGGAAGGCTTGAAGCATAATCTTTTAAGTGTTGGTCACATGGTTGATAAGAGATACAATATTTAGTTCAAGGATGGAAAGTGTAGAATACTAAGTTCCAGAAATGTAATTGCATCAGGTACAAAAACAAAAGGTAATATCTTTCACTTGATTTCTGCTAGTAAAAGTTGTTTGGTTGCTCAGGTTGGTGAAAGTTGGTTATGTAATAGGAGAATGTGTCATGTTAACTTTGATAATATTATTAAGATAAGTTCTACTAAGGCTGTGAGAGATCTACCTAAGTTGGTGAAACCTATTAATGCCATATGCAAGGAATGTCAGTTAAGAAAGCAAACTAGAATTTCATTTCGAAGAAAACAACATTGTTCAAATGAATTGTTGGAACTTGTGCATACTGATCTGTGTGGTCCCTCTAAGGTCAGAAGTTTACAAGGTTACATGTATTTTATGTTACTCATTGATGATTATTCAAGAATGGTGTGGGTTACTTTCTTAAGGGAGAAATATGAAGCACTAGAAAAGTTCAAGACCTTTAAGGATATAGTTGAGACAAAGAGAGGTATGTAGATTAAATGTATGAGATCAGATAGAGGTGGTGAATTCACTTCTAGTGAATTTAATTCTTTTTGTGAAGAACGTGGAATAAAGAGACAATTATCTGCACCATAGAACCCTTATAAAAATCGAGTTGTGGAAAGGAAGAACAAAACAATTGAAGATGCTACTAGAACTATGATGCTAGAAGGAAATGTCCCTCATATCTATTGGAGAGAAGATGTGAGTACTGCTGTGTACACAATCAACCGGGTACAAATCAAAGATGATACTAGTAAGACCCCTTTTGAGCTATGGACTGGTCAAAATCCTACTGTTAAATATTTGAAGATATTTGGAAGCAAATTTTATATCAAGAGAGATGAGGACATAGGAAAGTTTGATGCTAGGAGTGATGAAGGTATCTTTTTGGGTTATTCTACTAATAGCAAGGCCTACCGGTGTTACAATAAAAGATTGAGGGAAATGGTTGAAAGTGAAAATGTCAAGGTTGATGAAGAATTAGGTACACCATCCAGAACTTGTGGATATGATTCTGATGATCAGAATGTCAGTAAAAACAAGGGAAAGCAAGTTTAGACTAAAAATCAAGTACAAATCATTCAGGCGGAACAAGAAAATCAAGAGGAAGAAGAAACCAGTGAAGTTGTAGAACAAAGAACACAAGAGCTTGAAGTTGAAGAACAACCTAATAAGACTCCAAGGTTTCTAAGATTGAATCATTTAGAAGATCAAATTGTAGGGGATAAGAACATGGTGTCCAGACTAGGAGAAAGATTGCAGAAGAATACTGCTTGATTTCAAAGACTGAGGCTACTAATGTGAATGAAGCATGCAAAGATGAGCATTGGGTTGAAGCAATGAAAGAGGAGCTAAAGCAGATTGAGAAAAATGATACATGGATTCTTGTTCCCAGATCTAAGGATAAGAATGCCATTGGAACTAAATGGGTCTTTAGAAACAAACTGAATGAGCAAGAAGAAGTGGTTAGAAACAAAGCAAGACCGGTATGCAAAGGATATTCATAGATGGAAGGAATTGATTTTGAAGAGACTTTTTCCCCTGTTGCTAGAATTGAAGCTGTAAGATTATTTCTTGCCTATGCTGCTTACAAGAACTACAAGGTTTATCAGATGGATATCAAGTCAACTTTTCTAAATGGTGAATTGGAAGAAGAGGTGTATGTTGAGCAACCTAATGGATTTCAATTGACTGATAAGGGAGATATTGTGTGCTGGTTGAAGAAAGCATTGTATGGACTCAAGCAAGCCCCTAGAGCATGGTATGCCAGATTGGACAAGTATTTTTTGAAGCTTGGATTTAACAAAGGTATTGCTGATAGTAATTTGTATTTCAAGAATGATGATAAAGATTTGATTATGGAAGTTTTTGTTGATGATATCATTTTTGGAGGAGATGATAGTTTGTGCATGAAGTTTTCTAATGAGATGCAGAGTGAGTTTGAGATGTCAATGATTGGTGAGATGAAATTCTTTTTGGGATTGAAAATTAATTAGTTAGACAAAGGGATCTTTATATCTCAGTCCAAGTATGTGAAAGAATTGTTGAAGAAATTTGATATGGAAGATTCAAAGCCAATTGGTACACCCATGGTGACTAAATGTAAGTTGACGATAGAAAATGATTCTCCGAAAGAAAATCAGACTAGATAAAGATCAATGATTGGTGGATTGTTGTATTTGACTCAAACTAGGCCTGATATCATGAATGTTGTATAAATTGTTGCAAGATTTCAAGCTGATCCGAAGGAATCTCATGTGACTGCTGTGAGGAGAATTTTTAGATACTTGAAGGGAACAGTTGACTTTGGCTTATGATATTACTTTGAGTGCCTTTATTGATGCTAATTGGGAAGGAGATAAATGAAAAGAAAAGTACTAGTGGTGGAGCATTTTTCTTGGGTAAGAAGCTGATTTCTTGGTTACGTAAGAAGCAAAATGCCATTTCCTTATCTACTACAGAGGCTGAATACATTGTGCTACTAACAATTGTACTCAAGTCCTATGGATGAAGTAGATGTTGAGGGATATCAAAGTTGTGTATAATGAGCCTATTGCTATATTATGTGATAGTTCAAGTGCTATTAAGATTTCTCATAATCTAGTGTTGCATTCAAAGACAAAGCATATATCTATTAAGTTTCACTTTTTGAAAGAAAAGGTGAGTGAAAAGGAAGTCAGACTGGAGTATGTGCCTACTAAGGAGAAAATTACAGACATCTTTACCAAACTGTTGCCTAAGGATACTTTTGAGTATCTTAGAGGGAAGTTAGGGGTGATTACTCCTCCTAATCAGAACTAAGGATGCATTGCATTGCATCAGTTCGTGCATTTCAAAGTCATATCTTGATCCAAATTGATGTTGTGGTGGTTGCTACTCAGGGGGAGTAGTCAGATGTTCAGATGTTCAGATATGTGGTTTAGAGCTTGTATAGAAGAGATATTTTTCATTGATGCCAAAGGGGGAGAAGATCATGTGAAAAATTTGAGGAGAAAATGAGTCAGAACCTAAGGGGGAGTAAGTGTCAAGAGTTAGTTGCATTGATGGTGTTTTTCACATCATGTGTTGCCATCAATACTAAAGGGGGAGATTGTTGGATATTGTGGTTGTTTTTCTGATATGTGGTTGTCATTGATGTCAACACTATTAGCATTAATTCATTAGAAGCTTTATATGTCGAGGATACTGAGAAAATTGTAATGAGATGAGTTGCAGGTTGTCAGTGGTGAAGTGAAGTTTAGTATGTTGGTAAGTTCTGTATGTTGATGATCAGAGGTTGCGGAATAAAGGGTTTGTTATTGAGTGTATCTAGTTTATCCATGTCAAGTTTCAGAGATCTGTGTGAAGATTTGATTGAGTTATGAAGATTTATATTCTGATAATTTTTCTGTTGCTTTAGTTTGTGTTCTTGATTGAAAATGATGCAATTTCAATTAGTTCAGTTGTTGTGGATGCTTCTTTGTGATTCATCATGTTTGTGGATGTTTCTAGATCATGATCTATCTTTGTTGCATGTCTGCATTGATTGTTGTGCTCATGGTTGGCAATTTTCTCTTGTGTGTTCATGTTTTTCTTGTTCTTGGCCGACATGGTGGTTGTAGCATGTTGTGGATCTTCAAGGAGTAATTAATTGAAGTTTTTCTACTTTGGAGATGTTGATTTGGGTCTTCACTAAGTTGTGGCTGACCTTGGTTGATTCACATTAATAATCTTTAGTATTTTGGGCCAACAATTTAGATTCATTTTATTATTTTGTTGAAGCCAACATGTAGGGATAAAATTTCTTGTTGCGGATATATAAGAGTGATTGCTTATTCAAATTGAGGTATGCTTATGTGAGAATATTGATCTAAATCATTTGAAGGAAGAGCAAAGTGTGAAGAAGAGTGAAGAAGAGTGAAGAAGAGTAAATATGTGTTCATGCGCTTAACCGAAATTGTGATCAGGCATTAGCAGATGCTATTCTATCAGTTCAAATCCTTGTGGATGTAATCCGATTCTTTATGTAAGACAACGTGTCTTCCTTTGGGCAGTTAGACCTATTGTAATTGAGCAGTGAGCTCTAGGAAGTGTGCCTAAATGCATGTGCATTCCCCATATTTCATTTCTTTATACTTTTAACATGGTATAATCTTGTGGACTGACCTCCACCGTGGTTTTTCCCCTAACAAGGTTTCCACATAAAAAAATCTTGGTGTTATGTGTGTTTCTGATGTGTTGATGATTTATGCTTTCATAGTTATTAATCATATCAGAGAATAATGTTAATAAGTTGAATAAGTTTTAAATTTATGTGACAACTGATTCACCCCCCCTCTCAGTTGTGTGCCCTTGTGTTGCCAACAATTATTGACTTAATTAAATAAAGTTTGATTTATTTAATTAAAGAGGATGGTGTTAGACTTAAATCAAATAAATATTTAAAGTAGATGACTTTAGAGGCTAATTAAATAAAATTTATTTATTTAATTAGAGGGATGACTTTAGGATTGATTGATGACTTAATTAAATAAAATTGATTTATTTAATTAAAGAGGAGAATATGATGATTTAATCAAACAAAATGATTTATTTAATTAAAAGATGAAAATATGATGAATTTAATCAAATAAGGGTTATTCGATTAAATGGTTAGTAAAGGGGATGATTCAGGATGAACTGGTGTTAGTAAATCAGGATCAGGTGTATGTGATCAATCGGTATATTTTACGTGTCTACACCATGATTCAGAGGAGACATTTGGCTTCTTCAACTTGGGAGTTCTCACATCAGATCTAGTTCTTGAGCCATGAATTCTATCTCCTATGTCTACTGTTGTAGTTGATGATGCTTGTGGTTCTATAGATATGGCTCCTTTTGATTTAGTGCAGCAGGACATTCATTGTCTTTCATATTTGGCTACTTGTGATTTCTTCTGGACAAGTATTTTAGAATTGTTTGTGGAGTCTCATATTGTAGATTTGGGGGACATCATTGATGACATTCATATTTTTTTTGACGGAGAATATCCTTCATTAGGTGCTGCAAGGGAACACCTTGACCCTCTTGTTCAATCTCTACATGATCATTCTTTTCCGTTTGATGTGACTGTGGATACTTTTGGATAGCATTTGGAGGAGGCTTCTTTGTCTTTAGAGGGGACACATTTCTCTTTGGATCATGTTCTACATTCATCTCTATTAGATTTTGGATTTTCCTCTTCAACAGTGTGGCCTAGAATGCCTATTTGGAGTGTGCCAACTTTTAGTATCAACATGGAGACACTTGAGCATGCTTCAGAGACATCATCACATATCATCCATCTTCATAACATCCTGCATACATTCATGGTCTTGTTTCTTCCTAAGGGGAGGAATGTTGTTCGAAAAGATTGGATCATCTTCAACATTCAATGTTGAGCTTCTACCATCATTGCAGGAGACTCAACATTGAGGGGGGGCTACCTTGGCTCTCTTCTTCTTCTCTCTTATGGGGGGTATTTTTTCTCACATGGGGTTTTGGCCTTCTCATGCATCATTGAGAACATTTTTTTTTTTGTATTTCATCTCTTTTGGGGAGGAGTTTTGTCCCAATGGGTTTTCTCCTTTTCTCAGTTTGTGAGAGATTTATTTTCATTGCACATGGGTACCTAACATGGCCTACTAGCTGGGACCCATTCTTGCATCTTTGTTTCATTTGCATAATAATTTGCTACTCCCTAATTTGCACTTAAGGGGGGGTGTTGGTGTAAATAAAGTCTTGTACCTAGTTAATTCATTACTAGGGGACTTATTTACATGTTAAGTTTACTTAGGTCTTAGGAATATTTCTAGAAGGTGTTAGTTATCATTAGTTGTTATTTTATCTTTTGACTTGTAACACATGTGACGTAGGTAGTACTGATAATTTATCTCATGCCATATGATTAAGACACTTGTCATAATCCTATGACATATTGTATCTCACCTTGAATATATAACCAAGGGGTCTTGATCTGTATAGGATCTAGACTAGATTGCAGTTTTTAAATGCTTAACTTTTACAATGCTTTTTCAAAGATTATTTCAAGTTAATTAGATCGAAATTAACTTAAGGAAATAACAGAATGAAAAGAATTAACAAGGTGATTATAATAGAAATGAAGGAAATGAGAAACAGAAAGAGAGAGAAGAAGAGAAGTGCAAACAACGATTGATAACGGAGTTCGTCACAAAATGTGACTACGTCTCCGGGTCCACTCCAATAGAGAGACCGATCCGATTAACTCCAAAATCGATTACAAAAGCACCTCCATCATTCTCCAAGCACTTCGGCAGCGTAACGACGCTCTGATATGCGAGAATGATCTGAAAGAATCTCCACAAGATCTCTCCTTTGACGTCTCAGCATTAGGACTTCATCACCTGAAAAGAAAACTTGATTACAATCCTCACCTCAAGCCCCCTTTTTATACAAATAATTTGCTCAAATTGGCCTTCAACCAATTGATTTGAGAATATTTCCCTTATCTCTCCAAAATACATAAAAATCTGCAAAAATCTCCCTTTTACATATAAACAATCTTCAAAAATCCCCCTTAATCTTTATTTTAGCCCTTTATTTATTCATTTCGGGCTTTTACAGTTGAGGTGGTTTATTTTTGAATCCTTAAAAGGATCTTTGTTTGTTTTTATTTTCAAATTATAGGGGTTTGTTTCAAATTAAAAGGGAATCGGTTTGAAACATTGATCAAAACAAACCGAACACATACAATATATAGACCACCATCGGTGGTATATTGGCTAATCAATATTTTGTTCGGCCGGCAGTCGCGGGTTCCAACCCGGCCGCTGGCTTTTAATAGCCAATCCTCGCAAACTTTATAACAAAACACAACTGACTATATTTATAGTTAGCGGCCAGTGTTGTGGTCGAACGGTCAACCGCAAATCTCGTATACGGGTGGTTATGAGGTCGAGTCCCATACCGGCTTCCACCCAAAAAAATTTTGTGTAGAACTAAATCAACCGACCCGGCGCTTTGAGGGAAATGGGTAATTCACGGTAATACCGAACTCTTCACGCACATGGCTTAAACATGACTTTATTTGGGCCGCTTCACCGGACAATGATGTCATCGCGGTCCACGGTCACTACATGATTTGGCAGTCAACCGGACTCGACCTCCACATTGGTAATCGATCGCATCGCCACGGGCGTAATATGACCGCTTAGTAAAACACGCCAATCGCCACCGGTGCCATCAATGATATACCGCATCACGGTGTAATGCAGGACACGTATAACGCCCGGATTACCACCCGCCGACGCCACCGCCATATCATCATGCCACGCCGACCAGACGGACCGCAGAGACGGATCGCCACGCGGTCAACTTCGATTGGTCCATTTCGACTGCGATCAAGACGTCGATGTACAGCATCTGACATGATACTATCACCGCATCTTCAAGTCCACCAGTCAACATGAGTTTGACCAGTCAGTGATCTTGAGCATAATGGCGTCCGACATTTTGATCAAACGAACAATGGAATCGGCCCCGGACGCAGCTCTTCGCGATGACGCTTCTGGTTTCATTGATTTTGATCATTTCATTTTTTCCGATGCCCCCGATCTTAGTTTGACCGGAAGGTTTAATCACAGAACCTCGTGCAACAGACTTTTCGCCCGCCTCGAAGCTTGAATCGTGATCAGCTCTTCTCGATGGTGCAAATTTTGAGAAATGAGACACTTCTATTTTCATCACTAAAAACTGGCCCACTGATCGTCTCTACTACATTGTACATACACACAATCAAAATTGAATCATAATTGATAAGAATATAATTTATTCTTGTCATATTGAGATCTTCTCTCTTTGTTCTTTCCATTTGGCCTCAATATCTTGGCAGACTATCTCCATAACAAATTCTAACACATATAATAGAAAACCCTTCCAAGCCCTTTGTAAAACTCACCTCCCAACTTAGGTTTAAAATAAACCACTCCAAGCTAGAAGGAAACCAAAGAGACCAGGTTACACACAAGCAACCCAAAAATAAGAGGGAACAACAATTTCACAAGTTTTCATACACTACAAACACACACATTTAGACAAGGATATTATAAGCACATGTAGTGTAGGAAATTGTATACCCTTTACAATTTCACACTTTGTTTTGATCCATTAATTTATTGGACTTAATTAAGCTTCTAATTTTCCAAATTATGCATTCCAAAGCCTTATTATTCCCATTTTCTAAAAGGGAAACCAACATTTAATTAATGCAATTAATAATATTTTAATCACATTGGAGCATGAATGTCTTGTACTTTTAGGCCAGGACCCATTCACCCAAGGGTGAATGGGTCCCCTTTAAGTCCTAGGACCCATTTTAAAATATATTTTTTTGGTCTTTTAATGATTCAAATTCAATATGCAATTGTCGGCTTTTGGAATCGATTTTTTAGGAAATTAGATAAACACTTATAAATACACAGTCTTTCAATCAATCCAAATATATGCATTCTAACATACTTTTTGGAGAAAAGTATATTTATCGGTCATTTGTTGCAGCAATCAAGATCTTATCATCATGTTCAAGCTTAAGTGTGTTCATGTCATCTAGTGAAAGCTAATATGCATTGCTGATCCTAAATCATCTAAGCATTTTTAAGTGTCCAAATCCATCAAGCAAAGCAAGATCGAGTTCCTTGGAGTGATGTGTTTGTCTTCAGTCCTCTAAGGGAAGCCATTGAAGGTTTGGTGAGTTGTAGCAAGCAAGTGTTCATTAATCATTTCCTTCTCCATTATCATTATCTTTCTATTAAGGTTTAATTACCAAACATGGGGTTTGACTAAGGAAAACCCCCATTAAAAAAAAATAGTTTTTCCCTCTTTGCATGTGTAGATTACAGGTTGAAGAAGGATTGAAGATCTTAAAGAGAAAATTTTGCATTATTTCATAAGTTGTCATCATTATGATCAAGTCATAGAAAATCAGATTTAGAATTTATTTTTGACTTTCTGACAGTAGAACTTATACAAAATAGAAGCTAAGATCTTTCCTTAGAGGACTACAATTTTTTTTCAAAAGCCCTAACTAGGACCCATTTTCTCTAAGGAAAACCTGTCCTTCAACAAAGCTCAAAATCAAATTTTGGTGATGGGTATATGTGTCCTTACCCTTCTCAAATCTGCCTACAAATTATGGTTTCTATTTCTATACTTTTTGAAATTTGCATTTCATGCTCTAGGTATTATAGTTCATTTAGTTCAAGCATTGCATATCATTTCAATTTGGTTTCAGATCTATCTTATTATCTTAAGGACTGAGATCTAGGTCTGGTTGACTCACCCTTGAGGCTGTAAGTCAATCTCTACTCCTTGTGATTTCTTTCCTAATGAAATGCCTTAGGGATAGGAATAAATATAGAAAAAACCTCTTACTCATTTAAGGAACCCCCTTTCCCCACCATTTAATTTTGGTGAACCTCACGTTGTTAAGGTGTCTTGTTCACTATTTCATTTTGGTGAACCTGACATTGTACATCATACCTTTTCTAATTTGGAGATCTTTGAAACCCTAGGTCAAAGGTTTTGCATCATCTTATTTTGCATTGCTTTTAGGGTTACATATTACATGTTTGCATCATTTAAACTCATAAAAATCCAAAAATATTGCTACATTCTGCATAATAGCTTGCATTAAGGTGTGTTTTAGTCATTTAGGTCAACATTTTATTCAAAATTGCATTAAAAAAGGTTGTCATTTTGTTCATACATTGTCACTTAAATTTCATTTGCATTTTCATCATATTTTTAGAAAAAGTATCAATAAAAAATCTATTTGTTGTTAGGAACAATGTGCTTAAATATCAGGTTCAATACTCATATTTAAAATTTTTAGACCCCTGTCTTAGGACTCATTCACCCTAGGGTGAACCTGTCTTGGTACAAGTGATTTTACAAATTTATGCACAATGTTTTGTCTCTATTTTATCAATTTATTTTAGCCTACAAATCTTTGTTTCAACTTCAAAAAATGCATTTGTTTGCATCAAGTTCAATTTTTAAAAAGATACTTCATTTTTTGAAATCAAAATTGGCATTCAAAAGTAATCATTTTCAGGTTTTGCATCTAAAATTAGTCAATTATCATATTTTAGATTTGAAAATTACATTATGTTTCCTATTTTTGGATGTTTAATATCTTTATTTAGTGTCTTTTGTTCATTTTGGATACACTTTTGGTTTGGTGAAACTTGTATGAATATCACAACTTAGTGTCCTACTGCCAATACTTCAGTGAGACATAATTTGATGCTCATGGCATCTTGTGCTAGTACATCCACTATGGATCTTGGGTTTTCCAACTCTTTCACTCATAGTGTTGACACTAGTCAACCCATCTTGGATTCCATCCTTGATGTCACATGTCCTATGACCACTACTACTGATGTTGAAAACATTGTTGCTCATTTCCCTCAAGAGAACTTAAAAAAAATGGATAAAGCCTTAGAGAAACTTCAAGACAATGTGAGTAAAAAATATATTGCTAGTACTGTCGTTCCTATTATTGATAACATGAGGAGAATGCTTGATAACAAACTTGGAATAGAGATTGTGCATAGCCTAGCTCACATTATTGATAATCATGTTTTTACAATGGCTAGTTGTGCTCAAACTTTGGGATACACTCAAAGTCAAGGAGGAAATAAAATCCCTCCCCCTACAACCATAAATTCTATTCCTACATATACCAATCCAATTGTTACTACAACTATGCAACCAACCAACAATATCACTCCAACTTTAGGTATTTCCATTGAGAATCCTTTTAACTTTGTGAATTAAAACATCATATCTCCAAACCCTGGGAACCTTTCACAAACTTGTAATTTAGTTGTCCGCCCAACACATATACACCTCCACCATATTCCCCTCCATCTCAAAATACAACCAATGATTCCATCATAAACCAACTCTTGCAAAATGTCACATCCCTTCAACAACAAATAACAACATTGAACCAAAACCAAACCAAACAACCTTTACAATATGCCAAACGAAACCATTGTCATTGGAGATATTGAGAACACAAATTCCACAAGGCACAGAGATACCAAGATTTGAGAAATATGGTGGTAAAGGAGATCCTAACAACAATGTGTCAGCATATACAACCTTATGTAGTGACTTCATTTTTAAAGATAAGCTCTTGGCTAAGCTTTTTCCTAGGTCATTAAAAGCTACAACCTTGGAATGGTTTTATTCATTATCGAGTAAGTCAATCAACTCATTTAATGAGCTTGTTGATGGTTTTATCAACCATTTCCAAGTGCACATTGGTCTTAAGATGGCCCGACCTTATTTGATGTAATGTAAACAAAATGTAGATGAAAAGGTCATTGATTTTATAGCACGTTAGCAACTGCTTTACTCACAAATCAACATTAAACTTCTCAATGTTGATCTACAAATAATGTTCATTGAAAAATTACAAACAAATATCCAAGATAAGCTTGGGATGATGAAATTTCCATCCCTTACATACTTATGCATAGCTCTCAAAGATTATCATAACTTGCTTAATGAATGCGTAGAAAAAATTGCTTCAACTCATCCTCAAAAATTTGAAACCATACCTCATAACAATTTTCAACCATTCAAGAAAAAAAAAGGGCTTTATACAAATAAATCCACCTCAACCAACCAACCATGTTTAACCTCGAGTGGTTGTCATAAAAACAACAAATCCATACCAATATCAGGATATGAATAAACGGTTCACCTCATTGCTCGATACACTCCATTCAATCATGTTGCAACTCTTGATACCACTAAGCCTTTACCTCAAAACTATAACTCAAATGAATTTTTCCATTATCATTAACAAGTTGGAAATGATATAGAAAGATTCCTGCATCTTAAACATATAGTGTAAGATCTCATTGATTCCAATAACATCTAGTTGGGTGGTGTTAATGATCAAGGAAATAAATCCATCGTCCCACCTAACCAAAATTTGTAAATCTTTACCAATCCAATTTTAAATCATTCCATCTCATTTGTAAAAGCTAGTGATAACAATAATAATGTGATGAATGTTTTGACAACATACAAGATATAACTGATGATAATAAGAGTGATAATAGAGATGGTATAGATGCTATGATTGGATTCATTGATGTTCAACCTTGTAAGGGCCAAACCAACTTGTCTCTTGACGTTGCTTTCTCAAACAATGATATAATTAAACATGCACCTGATGATCCTCTTTACACAGCCAGAAAAATAAATGAAAAGCCTACAAATGAGATATTAATTGATCTCGTGTTTGTAGAGAATGTGTGTAATGCCCATAATTTCACACTAGGTTAAAACACAACCAATTTTTTTTTAAAAAATACCTTATAAAACACTAACAATATAAACCATGCACATGTAGGGAACTATGCTATACACATCGCATGATGATATAAGGTCATCATTGTTGGTGACACATCACCTGAGAGTGGAGATCAGGAGAAGAAATGAATTAGGAGCACATGAATTCCATCGCAGATACCCAAAATAAAAAAAATAGGGTTGGTTCCACAATCTGGGTTGTACAAGTACCCATCTTCACTAGGAGAGAAAAAAGGGTTATTGATTAGCATTAATAAAGAAAATAAAGATTAATTATTGGGGTTTAATATTAATTAATGACAATGCCAATACTAACAACATTACCCCAAGAGACAGTAACGCTAAAAGTTTGCATTGCATTAACACTATAATAATTATCTATAGAGATACCCCTATTAGTTGGGTTGATAATAAGGTTATCGATATTTTAACTGTTATTGATGATTCTGTTATTACAATTATCATAATTACTATAGGACTGATATCCATAACAATATGTACGATTATGACATGAAAATGATATAATCAATTTTGAAATTAAACAATAGTATTTTTTTTTGATGCATAAGAGTTTATTTATTAATATTAAGAAAACTTCAGAGTAACAAGTGTCTTCCGCGCAGGAAAGAGTTACCAAAATACCTAATAAAACCAGCCCTCTAGGGCCACCAAAAAATCCAAACCAAGAGTTTATCAAACACTGAAAACAACTAAAAGCTGATGACTGAAATTACTGCTAAAACATTACTAGCCACTAAAATGGCGAAAAGATGCCAGAGCAACCAAGACCAGACCGACCAAAAAAAACTACCACTATCCAAAAAGACTAACCCCCCGCTTACAGGAATTTGTTTAATACTGCAAAATCATCAAACTCCTCCTTCTAGTCTTCTTTTTCCACCGCCATCATCTTAAAAACCTTCTTCAAAAAGATAATGACAACTGCCGCAATTGCCCTATGCCGCATCAATCCTAGACCCTGCAAATCCAAGAGGAACATGTAGATTTTCATCGTATCCTCCAAACTAGCCACTCCACATCACAAGGGTGAGGGAAACCTCTTCCTTCTATCACCACATGAAGCACCTCATCAACGCCTTTGACTAGGTTCTCTTTGAACAACTTCAACAATAACTGCTTAGCATCAGCCTTCAGCTCTAGATTATCCAACAAAGAGGCAAGGAAGCGAGACGAGATATGCATATTATCTCTCCCATAATCCTTAGCCTCCAAATGACCTGTCCCCAACACTATCTTCATCGCCGTAAGCACCAACAGATCATACTTCACCAAAATCTGCTTCAAACGCTGGTCAATGACTTCCCTGAAGGAAGCTTGTCTCATCGACGAGCACATGGATATTGGCACGTGTCCGCTCCAAAATGAGCAAGGCCTACAACAAAAACCTCCACAACAAATTTTGTACTCTTCGCCATCCTCAACCTTCTACCAGAGACACTTGATAGAAGGGAAGGCAAGAAACCACATACACCTCACATCAAAAGAACATAATGCGGAAGAGAGCCAAGCAAACCATAAATACCCAAGCTACGAAAACGCCGCCACCCCTTCAAATCATACCAACTCCCAGTAAGCGAGATTTCATTCCAAAAAAAAAAAGCATGAATAACTTTAAAAGCCATCATAAAAGAATGTTATAGCCAGCTAAAAACTGAAAATGTCCATACTTTCACCTTTAAGGCAACACTAATGTTTGCCACCCTAACAACGAATCTGCCACCTCAATCATGACGTCTGCTTGACAAACTCCACCGTGGAATACATGCCACCTCCCTCCGCCTTTCTAGAGGGGCACCCACCCTACCTCCCACAACAATAGTATTATTAACATAGTTAATTAATACTATTATTCTCCTAATAATTAGTATTGTTTAAATGTTTTCCCCTTGTGATAATAATATTACCATCTTAATTATTTGATTATAGTTTAACCTTGATTTATTATCGATTTAGACTAAAGAAGAATATTAATATTTAGCTATTAATACAAGCCATCGTCATTAATACATAAACATTATTATAAGGGAATAATGACAATATCTCAATATTAACATAAGTTTAAGTCATTAATATTTAACTATTGTCATAGGGTAAAGATTTTAATATTTAAATATTGAAATAAATTAAAGTCATCAATACCAAAATATTATCACCTGATGGTGACATTAATATGTAATATTTTATTCTCAAGAGGATATTCTCCCATACAACTTGCTGAAGTTTCCATTTTACCACATGTACAACATTTAACGTGCTTTCTAGTAGGCACGTTTTCACCACAACCTGGTTGCATTAAGTTTGGGGCTCAGGTACATGAAGAATTTTACATGACATCAGTAACCTAATCAAGAATGATTGCTCTAACATAGGTGATATTTTCTTTATTATATTGTATTGGTATTATTGTGTTTGACCGAATACAAGGTGCTGCAATAAATGTATTCTACACACATGGACTTGTATTATAAGGTTGCAATATTAGTTAGATATTAGTATGAATTGAAGTCATTTATATTATACATTATCCTAATCTTGTGCTATTTGATGGTAAACTTCTAGTAGCGAATCAAGCACGACTTTCCAATTACATCCATGATACACGCAATAGTGTCCATGCTGGAATTAGCATTAAAGAATGAGGTTGACAATAATAATACTTTAATCGGTATTAATGCAAGCCAGATCAAAATTGAATCTACCCTATAATGAAAGTTTCAAATGTGTAACTCCAATATTAATATTGGTAGCAAGGAAATGAATCAAGAGCATTTTACTCCTTAACTTTCCCCTCCTACGATTTCCCTATTGGGTGACTAAAACTATCAAATGTACGCCATGCTTGTTTCTATCACAATAAAGAGGATATTCATTAATCTGGGAAAAAAATAGAGGAGGCTATCATTGATTAGAATGAAGCATTAAATTAGGTCTGTTGAATCAACACTATTTTATTTGCAAAGGCACCAAAGGACATGATGCAACCAATTTAGTAATTATTTTGGCAACCATTTAAAAAAATTCCTATGAATCGCTATTACAAGTTTAGTATTATGCATTTTTATTTAAGTAGGCGTTAAAAGCCAATTCTATTTAGGTCATGACTCAACATCCCCTTAAATTTTGGTTTCTATTCCTTTACTCATCGTTTTGCAGGGTGGCACAACATTCTACTAAGGTTTGGCGCTGAAGTAAATTGTTCAATATCACCATTAATTTTGAATGCCATTATTATCCTTGCTAATAATATATTACTTTAATTAAAAATTACATTATTTCACCTGTACTTAACTACGAGATAAAAACCACATTACTATTTCGAAATGACGATATTGAAACACATGGTAATACTATTGTCATTGAAATTAGAATGCATTGAAACTACGTGAAAGTTACCATATTAACCCACCCCCTTTTGCTTGGCCAGGAATAACAATCTTGATGTCCATTTAAAATCATATCTAGGTGCACAACAATGGAACTCTAAAACATTTCATGTGGCCTTTCTCCTTTCTTTTTTTGTTTTGTTTCCTCACTTGTATGTAGGCAACAGACAAGGACATGTGTAGGAGAGATGCATGAAGGGTTGAGCGATGCCACTACAAGGGGTTTGTAGGTAAAAGTTTAATATCATATCTATATATCTATATATTTCTTCTTTGCTAGAGTTTACATGGGACTACATTAACTTGACCGATCTAATTTCCCTGCTACAGAAGGTAACTGCAGGTCTAAGCCTCTAGAAGGAAGAGACCGAAGGTAAGGAGCAAGGTGATTCATATGGTTTTGTTTTTTCCTTTTTTTAACAAAGGAAACCAACACTATAGATGAATAGGGTTCATACGCACAAAAGTATAAAGATCGTGATAACAACCATAGTTCTATGCGTTCATACTATAATCTATTTTTGAGAGAGTTGATAAAGTTTAAAATAAAAGGATATGCAAATTGTTATCCCTATTTGGTGCAAATTTATTTGAATAAAAATCTATTAAAGATCTTAGCAATAAGAAAAAGTATCTTTTTATTAGAAGACTTAAGGCTAATATGAATTCCATTCCCTAGTATATATGTTTGTATGTGTATTCATTATCCCTTGAAATATTTCTTTTCTACACGTAACAATCTTATTTTACTTGTTACGATCAAACATCAAAAATCTTGTTCAAGATTGAATGCTATACTATCATATAACAAAAAATATGTAATGCAAAAGGAAACATATAAAAATTTCCTTTACAAAGCATATACTTGCATGAATAGGTGAAAAGGAAGTGTCCAACCTATAACACAGTTCTAAAGCATGGTAAGTAGAAAACTCACAAGTAGGAATAACATATTCCTTTTCATCAATGAAACATTTCTAACTTTACCTTCTTTTGACTATGAAACAAAATGCAGTAATTTCTTTTCTACATAGTTATTACACTTATCTCTAAATCCTTTTAGAAACATATATAATATTGGAAGCCTGACCAGAACATAGGCACTCTTTTGATGATTTCATTTTATGTCACTAAAATATAGGTATGTTGAAAACCAAAATAGAACAACTATGTTTATATTTGCATACTTTCAAGAAAAGTATACCCCTTTCTTTACCCCTTTTAAGAGTAAACATTAATGTAGGAAAACCAGTTCTTCTATCACATTAATATGGTAAAAATTAATATAGTAAAGATTAACACAACAGGGAGAGTAGCACTTATTACATTTTCTTTTCATATACATAGATCACATAGAGGAAAAAGTTCATCTTTCAAATGTTTTTATATTGTTTTACATGCTTTCAAAATACCTATTTAAAGGGAACAATATTGCTGAACATTGAAGACTATATATATTTTTTTGATAACATTCTACACAAGCTACAAATGTGATCTTTAAATCTACAAGTAAACACATTAGACAACCCCCTTTTTTTCCATGTCCAATCGAGAGTGCTCACCTCCCAACCTTGAGTTGGAAAACCAACCACCCCCAAGCTAGGAGGTAACCACACTACTAGGTGCACACAACAATAGAATACAACAACCATTCCAAACCGTAACACTCAACAAAATACACCCAACCAAGACTGCACATTTACTTAGGGATTCTTCAAGAATCCAAGGATGGGGATAGAGGTGGACAACACTTCTATATGGGGAGTTTTTCTTTAACAAGTAGCAATGACCATCACATCATATTTTATTTCTTTTCCAAACACCCATACACCACAAGCCTTCACATCATACACCATCCATACTACAATCTCCCAATACACCATACCGTCATGAAATAAAGCTGGGTACTCATACCATTTTTAGTCTCTCCTTTTCAAAGGAGGAACAATCTATCCATAGAGGTTCCTACTCATTCCTATCCCCCAAAAGGATGCTATTCCCACATTGGATGAGTTTATCCTATACAACCCCAAACAAAAACACATGGAAATTCAAAGGCACATAAAAATGAACAAACAATCCACATAAACAATCTTCTCACACTTCCACACACAAGAGATAAAAAGGAGAAACATGCATACAAGTAAAGTAAAACCTACCTCAAATCCAAGACAAAATTAAGGTAAGTTGAAGAGGAACTCCAATATTCTACTCCTCCAAGCTCAAGCCAATTTTTCCCTTCCAAAACAATCCAAGCACTAAGCCAAAAAAAAGAACCCCTCCTTTGGCTTTCCAAAGGATTAAAATAGGAGTCAAGGTTAGAAACCATTGGAGGAGAGAGTGACACATGTCAATATCCTATTCACTCCTATGGACACACATCCCCACAAGTTCTCACACATGTGTGAGAACTCTTGGGGAAGTGAAAGGCCAAAGAATGTTCAACACTCAACAAAGGCCTTCAAATCTCATAAATAAGATTTTAGAGCCAACACTCCAATCCCATCCCCAAAGAAGGGTCACAACTTGTAATTTTCAAAAGATATGGGATTGATTTGACCCTTAACAATTAGGTAACCATTCTAGGGGTTAATTAAGGGTCAATTAACTCAATATAAGGACAGGCTCAACCTTTTGAAACCCTAAAAAATAAATTGAAATTCAAACATAATAAAATAATTTCCAAAATGCCCCAAAACTCTTGAATCAAAAGTTTAATTGACTTTAAAAGCATAGTCACAAGATTCAATACTAAATCTTTTTAATCACAAAATAAAATACAACACAAAGAGGCTATGGTCCATTCTCCAAATGGACCATAGTGGGTTTCACTTGGCTAACACAATCGGGTTCCCTTGGTTACCTCCAATCCCATTGGCCATGGGCATGTACCTGCACACTCAATTTTCACTTGTTAGTATATCGCATGTGAGATAATCCACAATTAAATCAACAATTCCATATACATATAAATAACACAATTAATTCCTGAATCAATAAGTTCAATATCCATAATTATTCTTTATCTAGCAACAACATTATATCAATTCATATCAAGTCATGGCATTATAAAGGAGTCTCATATTCACCTAATTCAATTTTACCATCTTAGCATTTATATATCATAACCACTTATCCATTCCTACCATGATAATCAAATAAACATGAACATATCAATAAGCAAAACATCACATGCATATAATCCTCATAAGCATCATAACAGGAAACCATCTTAAAATCCAATGTTCATGATAATCCAAAATAGTCTAAACCACATAGAGTATCAACATGATCGAATCAAAAGACAGTAAAATGGGTGTATCAAATGGTAGGCCTCACATCCTCCTCCCCTATGAATGACCTTCCTCCTGGAAGTCATCAAAGAGGTGAGGATATAGGACCCTCAAACGTGAGGCATCCTCCCAAATGGCTACTACCTCATCATAGTGATCCAACTAGACCCTAACCTGGTCCAACTCTCGAATTCAAAGAGCCAATGTCCATTATTCCAAAATGCGGATGGGCTCCAAAGCTAACTGGCTATTCGAATCTTCCTACAAGGAATCCCAATCCATGAGAAACATCATGCACATAACGCATACAAATGATACATGAAACACATTGTGGATGCATGACAGGCTAGGTGGCAAGGCTAGCTGATAAGCTATGGGACCTATCCACTCCGAGATCTCAAATGGACCTACAAACTATGGTGCAAGATTAGAGCCCTTTCAATAATGGATTGGACTCTTATGTGACCACACTCTAAAAAATACATGATCACCAACTAAGAAGCTTCAATCAATCCTCTTCACATCAACATACTTCTAATGATCTTTTGCTTGTTGTAGAAACTGCCTAATCAAGACCACCTTTTGCTCCATATCCTGTACCATCTCTGGCCCAATAACTACTCTTTCCTCTATTCTATTCCAACTCAAAGGAGTCCTGCACAGTCTTCCATACAATGCCTGAAATGGTTGCATGCCTAAGGAATTGTGATGCTCATTATTGTAGGAAAAATTGACCAAATATAGATACTCCTCCCAATGAGACTGATGATCCATTACATACATAAGTAGCATATCCTCTAACACCTGATTCACCCTCTTTATTTGACCATCTATCCCAGGGTGGTAAGATGAACTAAAGTTGAGCCAAGTGCCCAATCCCTATTGTAGCGATGTCCAAAATGTAGATGTAAAGAGTGAATCTCTATCTGATATAATCCTACAGGGGACTCTGTGTAACAATGTCATCAAGGAAGACTCTCACTACTACTGGAGCTGTGTAAGTCATACATATGGGTGAGAAATGGGATACTTTGGTCAACTTGTCAATAGTAACCATGATGGCATCATGACAACATGAGGATAAGGGTAGACCAATAATGAAATCCATCTTGAAATGGTGTCCCATTTCAACTTAGGAATATTGTGCGGGTAAAGAAGTCCTACTAGATTTTGGTGCTCTGCCTTGAATCTCTAACACTCAAGGCATCAAGTCACAAAATCTGCAATCTCTCATCACATCCTTTCCCAATGATACAATTGTGTCAAATCGACATGCATATATTTCACCCTTGGATGAGCTGTATAAGGTGCGCTGTGTGCCTTTGATAGTATAAATGCGTTAAGGTCACCTACAATAGGTACATAGATATGCCCTCTATGACATAGTAATCCATCAAGCTCTAAAGTATATCCTAAAAAACTTTCCCGTAATGGCCCTTTGTGACTGGATCTCTTGTTGAACCAATGTATACCACTCATCCTTTGGAAGGTGTTGTAGAATCTGACTCCTCAAATCAATGCTCAATGTCATTGATGATAGCTCATGACGCCTTTTTCTCAGTGCATATACAACCACATTCTCCTTCTCTTTGATGTAATGCACATCAAATTCTTACTTGCATAATAAATCCATCCAAAAACTCTGACGAGCATTTAGATTTGGTTGTGTGAATACGTATTGAAGGCTCTAGTGATCTGAATGCAGCTCAAAGTGATGACTAAAAGGAAGTGCCTCCAATGAACTAAAGAATGAACTACAACTGCTAACTCCAAGTCATGCGTGGGGTAGTTCACCTCATGGGTCTTGATTTTTGGTGACTCATACGTGATCACTCTACCCTCTTGCATAAGTATGCCACCTAAGCCATCAATAGATGCATCCGTGCAAACCATGAAATCTGTTGAAGGATTTGGAATTGCTAGGATAGTAATGCTAGTGAGATGCTCCTTAAGGGTCTGAATGACCATCTCAAACTAATTTTTCCACTCAAACTTCTTCCCTTTCCACTAAAGGGAAGTGATAGGATGTGCAATCCTACAAAAAACCTCTACAAAACGATGATAATAACCTGCCAAACCCATGAAGCTCCTAACCTCTGTCACTGTAATAGGTGCTAGCCAATCCATGATAGCTCTAATATTTGATGAATCTATGTAGATACCATCACCATATATAATGTGACCAAAATAGTGAACCTCTAGATGAAAGAAGGCACACTTCGACAAGCTACCATATAACTGATGCTCCCTCAGACATTGTAATACCTGTCGCAAGTGAACCTCATGCTCCTCCTCAATACATGAATATATCAGGATGTTGTCAAGGAAAATAATCACAAATCAATCCAAGAAGGTACAAAATAATCCATTCATGAGGCTCATGAACATTACAGAAGCATTCGTCAAATCGAATGGTACCACTGTAAATTCATAGTGACCATACCTCGTCCTAAAAGCAGTTTTATGAATATCCACTTCTGCAATTTGTAACTAATGATATCTAGACTTAAGGTCAATCTTAGAGAACACTCTAGCCCCCTGCATATGATCAATAAATCATCGATCCTGAGAAGTGGGTAATGATTCTTGATCATCACCTTGTTCAACTTTCTATAGTCTATGCAAAGATGAAGGGATTCATATTTCTTCTTAACGAAGATGACATGAGCGCCCCAAGGTGAGACACTTAGATGGATGTGACCCTTCTCTACCAACTCCTCTAACTATAATTTGATCTCACTAAGCTCATGTGTAGCCATCCTATAAGGTGCTCTCGATATCGGCTCAACCCCTAGCACCAAATCTATTCAAAAATCAATCTCTCGACGGGGTGGCATACAAAGCAAATTAGAAGGAAACACATCAGAAAACTCCCTCAGAATGGGATGGTCATCCAAGGATATCTCTGTCACCTCCTCATCCATACCTCTAAGACTAATAGCAAACAATTGACATCCCTTTCACAGATGCCGCTTCAATTGCATAGTGGATACCGTATGAAGGGAAATAGGCCTCTAAACCCTTGTAATCACCACTATAGTACCATGGTCATCAACACACTCAAATTCCTTCTGAAAATAATCTACCTTAGCCTTATGTACATCAAGCCAATAAATACCCAAAATCAATCCATAGGAGCCTAATGGTGTGACATGAAGGTCAATCGAGGTAGTCAAACCTCCAAATCAAAGTGGACAATCATGAACCATATAATCTATTGACACCTTAGCCCCTGAGGCTAGCTCTACCTCCCACCTATCATCCTACCTAGATGCCACTAGCATGCTATGATCCACTATAGAAGGGGCTATAAAAGAATCAGATGCCCCAATATAAAACAAAATAGTAACATGAGTATCACCTATCATACTTGGGGTCTCAATAACTGTGGTCTAGTGCTTAGCTTAGTGATTCTCGATCACTGCAAATATTCAGTGGCACTTGCCCATATCTCCCACTATTTTCTTAGAGCCTGTTGTGTGCTGACCTCTAACTACAAGTCCTTGAAGGAAGTCCCTAGCTAAGTGTGCCATGGCTCCACATACGTAACAAGTACCCCTAGTATAAACCTAAGCTGGTTGAGTCTTAGTGAATTATTTTCCCCCAGTTCTACTAGAACTATTGTGTCCTCCTCGGCTAGACTGCTGTGAAAGTGTTGGAGTAGCACCCTGTAATTGGAAACACTGATCTCTGCGGTGACCCTAAGGTCGCCATGGCCTAGAGTGACCACCCTGAAAGCCTTGTTGTGGCCCAGGCCTCTGAATGTGTTGTTGGTACTACGGTGGCCTATACGGTCCTACAGAAGGTCTAAATCCTCCCTTCAAAGGAAGGGGAAGTCATCAAAAACCATGTGCCCGAGTAATTTAGTTACAGTTCTAAAATCGCTCTCATGCCTATTAAGACTTCCCCTGAATCTCCTCTTCTATGAGGGCCTTCTCCACAACAACCTGAAGGTTCTTTGGATTAGCCATGTGTATAGGTCCTGATATGCTTGCATTTAGTCCTCTAATAAAACAATCGATGAGAAGCTTCTCGTCCTAGATATAGTCCACATACTATAGTAGATCAAGAAACTGACTCTCATATTGTGCTACTGACAATCCCCTTTGCTGAAGTTTTTGGAACTCATCAATACAACGTTTCTTGAAATTCTTAGACAAATAATGTGCTCCAAACCACTATAGGAATGTCTCCCATGTGAGAGTGTCGATAGATAAGTTGTGTTTGCAATCCTCTTGGCGCCACCAAGTAGAGGTTGCACCTCTAAGCACAAGTACCACACAACATGCTTTTACATTGCTTGCATATGCACGTAATCCAAAGCACCTATCAAGATTGAGAATCCAAGACTCGACCTCTAATCCATCTGTGGATCCCTCAAAATTAGGTGGCTTAAGTCATACAAGCTTCTGAACATGATATCTTGAATCATGGTATGCTCTATCCTTGACTACTACTTGAGGATGCAGTATCTGTGGTGGAGGATCTAAGGGAACTGATCCCCTCTCCCACTCCTCATCATACTCATCTAGAATGTGACAGGGACTCCTGTTGTGATCTCTACGCTATGACCCATGTGCCTTGGTCGAGTGATGAGTCTATTTTGGTCTAGGGCCCTCCTCTTTCATTGGTAATTGAGCGTGAATAACCCTGATTAAGTCCTCTATTGCATGGAGGATTTGAGAATTGAGGTTCTGCGAAGGATCATGCTATGATGCCTCATAAATGTGTGGGGGTGTTAGTGGTGCCTCTGATCGATTTCCCTTTGCATTGTGTCTGCGACTGTGTCCACAGATACTCTGCTTCCTAGGTTCCATCCTACATGATAACATCCTAAGGATTATCAACATGGCGAACACATATGCCTAGAGTTCCCAATGTTGGAACCTAGGCTCTAATACCAAATGTAATGCCCATAATTTCACACTAGGGTAAAACATAACCATTTTTTTTGAAAAAAAACCTTATAAAACATTAACAATATAAACCATACATGTGCATGGCACTATGCTATACACATTATATGAGAATAAAAGGTCATCATTGTTAGCGACGCATCACTTGAGAGTGGGGAGCAGGAGAAGAAACAAATTGGGAGCATGTGGATTCCATTGCACATATCCAAAAATAAAAAAATATAGGGTTGGTTCCACAATATGTGTTGTACAAGTACCCGCCTTCACTAGGAGAGTAAAAAGGATTACTGACTAGCATTAATAAAGAGACTAAAGATTAATTATCGGGGTTTAATATTAATTAATGACAATTCCAATACTAACAAAATTACCCCAAGAGACAATAACACTAAAAATTTGCATTACATTAACACTATAATAATTATCTATAGAGATACCCCTATTAGTTGGGTTGATAATAAGGTTATCGATATTTTAACCGTTATTGATGATTCTGTTATTACAATTATCATAATTACTATAGGATTGATATCCATAACAATATGTATGATTATGACATGAAAAGGATATAATCAATTTTAAAATTAAACAGTAGTATTATTAACATAGTTAATTAATACTATTATTCTCCTAATAATTACTATTGTTTAAATGTTTTTCCCTTGTGATAATAATATTACCATCTTAATTATTTGATTATAATTTAACCTTGATTTAATATCTATTTAGACTAAAGAAGAATATTAATATTTAGCTATTAATACAAGCTAGCGTCATTAATACATAAACATTATTATAAGTGAATAATCACAATATCTCAATATTAACATAAGTTTAAGCCATTAATATTTAACTATTGTCATAGGGTAAAGATGTTAATATTTAAATACTCAAATAAATTAAAGTCGTCAATACAAAAATACTATCACCAAATGGTGGCATTAATATGTAATATTTTATTCTCAAGAGGATATTCACCCGTACAACTTGCTGAAGTTTCCATTTTATCGCCTGTACAACATTTAAGGTGCTTTTTGGTAGGCACATTTTCACAAGGTCACATTAAGTTTGGGGCTTGTGAACAAGAAGAATTCAACATGACATCAGTAACCTAATCAAGAATGATTGTTGTAACATAGGTGATCTTTTCTTTATTATACTGTGTTAGTATTATTGCATTTTATCGAACACAAGGTGCTGCAATAAAAGTATTCTGCACATAGGGACTTGTATTATAAGGTTGCGATATTAGTTAGATATTTGTATGAATTGAAGTCATTTATATTATACATTATCCTAATCTTGTGCTATTTGACGCTAAAATTATAGCAACAAATCAAGCACGAATTGCTAGTTACATCCATGATACACACAACAGTGTCCATGCTGGTATTAGCATTAAAGAATGAGGGTGATAGTAATAATACTTTAATCAGTATTAATGCAGCCCAGATCAAAATTGAATCCACCCTATAATGAAATTTTCAGAGGTGTGACTCCAATATTAATATATGCGGCAAGGAAATGAATCAAGATCATTTTACTCATTAACTTTCCCTTCCTACAATTTCCCTACTGGGTGGCTAGAACTATCAAACATACACCGTGATTGTTTCTATCACAATAAGGAGGATATTTATTTATTTGGGTAGAAAATAAAGGAGGCTATCATCAATTAGAATGAAGCATTAAATTCGGTTTACTGAACCAGTGTTGTTTGCTTTGCAGAGGTGCCAAAGGACATGATGCAACCGATTTGGTAATTCTTTTGGAAACCATTTAAAATATTTCCTGTGAATCATTATTACAAGTTTAGTATTATGCATTTTTATTTAAGTAGGTGTTGAAAGCTAGTTCTATTTAGGTCACGACTCAACATCCCCTTAAATTTTGGTTGTTATTCCTTTTCTCACCGTTTTGCAGGGTGGTGTACCATTCTACTAAGGTCTGGTGTTGAAGTAAATTGCTCAATACCACCATTAATTTAAAATACCATTATTATCCTTTCTAATAATATATTACTTTAATTACAAATTACATTATTTCACTTGTACTTAAGTACAGGATAAAAATCGCGTTACTATTTTGAAATGACAATATTGAAACATAGGGTAATACTATTATCATTGAAATTAGAATGCACTAAAACTACACAAAAGTTACCATATTAACCCAACCCCTTTTGCTTGGCTAGGAATAACAATCTTGACGTCCATTTAAAATCGTATTAAGGTGCACAAAAATGGAACTCTAAAACATTTCCTTTGGCCTTTCTCCTTTCTTTTTTTGTTTTGCTTCCTTGCTTATATTTAGGAAACAGATAAGCATAAGCACATGAGAGATGCACGAAGGGTTTAGTGACGCCACTACAAGGGGGTTGTAGGTAAAAGTTTAATATCATATATATATATAATTTTTTTTCTTCTTTGCCAAAGTTTACACGGGACTACATTAACTTGACCGATATGATTTCCTTGCTACAAAAGGTAACCAAAGGTCTAAGCCTCTAGAAGGAAATGATCGAAGGTAAGGAGCAAGGCGATTCAGATGGTTTTATTTTATTTTATTTAACAAAGGAAACCAACACTACAGATGAATAGGGTTGATACAAACAAAAGTATAAAAATAGTGTGATAACAACCACAATTCTATGTGTTCATACTATAATCTATTTTTCAAAGAGCTGATGAAGTTTAAAATAAAAGGATATGCAAATTGTTATCTCTGTTCGGTGCAACATTCTTTGAATAAATATCTGTTAAAGATCTCAGTAATAAGGAAAACTATCTTTTTATCAGAAGACTTAAGGCTACTATGAATTCCATTCCCTAGTATATATGTTTGTATTTGTTTTCATTATCACTTGAAAGCTTTCTTTTCTACATGTAACAATCTTATTCTACTTGTTACCATCAAACATCAAAACTCTTGCTCAAGATTGAATGCTATACTATCATATAACATAAAATATGTAATGCAAAAGGAAACATATAAACATTGCCTTTACACAACATATACTTGCATGAATAGGTGACAAGAAAGTGTCCAACCTACAACACAAGTCTAAAGCATGGTAAATAGAAAATTCAAAAGTAGGCACAACATATTCCTTTTCATCAATGACACATTTCTAACTTTCCCTTCTTCTTTTGACTATGAAACAAAATGTAGTAATTTATTTTCTACACAGTTATTATACTTATCTCTAAATCCTTTCAGAAACATATATAATATTGGATGCCCAACTAGAACATAGGCACTCTTCTGATCATTTCATTTTATATCACTAAAATGATAGGTATGCTGAAAACCATAATAGAACAACTATGCTTATTTTTTCATACTTTGAAGCAAAGTATACTCCTTTCCTTAACCCTTTAATAGTAATCATTAATGCATGAAAACCAATTCTTCTTTCACATTAATATGATAAACATTAATATAGTAAACATTAACACAATAGGGAGAGTAGCACTTATTACATTTTCTTTTCATATACACAGATTGTACAGAGGAACAAGTTCCTCTTTGAAATTTTTTTATATTGTTTTACATGCTTTCAAAATTCCTATCCATAGGGCACAATATAGGTGAACATTGAAGACTATATGTTTTGTTTTGATAACCTTCTACACAAGCTACATATGTGATCCTTAAATCTGCAAGTAAACACATGAGACAACCCCCTTTTTTTCCATGGCCATTTGGGAGTGCTCACCTCCCAACCTTGGGTTGGAAAACCAACCACCCCCAAGCCAGAAGGTAACCAAGCTACCGGGTACACACAACAATAGAATAAATCAACCATTCCAAACCACAACACTCAACAAAATAAATCGAACCAAGATTGCACATTTACTTAGGGATTCTCCAAGAATCCAAGTATGGGGATAGAGGTGGACAACACTTCTATATGGGAATTTTTTTTAACAAGTAGCAATGACAAACACATCACATTTTCTTTCTTTTCCAAACACCCATACACCACAACCTTTCACATCATACAAAATCCATACTACAATCTCCCAATACACCATACCATCATGAAATAAAGTTGGGTACTCATACCCTTTTTAGTCTGTCCTTCTCAAAGGAGGTACAATCTCCCCATAGAGGTTCCTACTCATTCCCATCCCCCACAAGGATGCTCTTCCCAAATTCGGTGAGTTTATCCTATAGAACCCAAAACCCAAACACATGGAAACACAAAGGCACATAAAAATGAACAAACAATCCACATAAACAATCTTCTCACACTTTCATGCACAAGAGATAAAAAGGAGAAACATGGAAACAAGTAAAGTAAAACCTACCTCAAATCCAAGCCAAAATGAAGGTAAGTTGAAGAGGAACTCCAATATTCTACTCCTCCAAGCCCAAGCCAAATTTTCCCTTCCAAAGCAATCCAAGCACCAAGCCAAAAAAAGAACCCCTCCTTTGGCTTTCCAAATGATTAAAATAGGAGTCAAGGGTTAGAAATCCTTAGAGGAGAGAGTGACACATGTTAATCTCCTATTCACTCCTATGGACACACCTCCCCATAAGTTCTCACACATGTGTGAGAACTCTTGGGGAAGTGAAAGGCCAACAAGTGTTCAACACTCAAAAAAGGCCTCAAAATATCATAAATGAGATTTTGGAGCCAACACTCCAATCCCATCCCCAAAATCCGTCACTCTTCTTAATGGCCCATTAAGAAGGGTCACAACTTGTAATTTTCAAAAGTTATGCGCTTGATTTGACCCCTAACCCTTAGATAACTATCCTAGGGGTTAATTAAGGGCCAATTAACCCAATTTAAGGACTAATTCAAACTTTTGAAACCCTGAAAAAGAAATTGAAATTCAAACATAGTAAAAAAGAATTTCTAAAATACCCCAAAACCCTTGAATCAAAAGTTTAATTGACTTTAAAAGCATAGTCACAAGATTCAACACTAAATCTTTTTAATCACAAAATAAAATACAAGACAAAGAGGCTACGGTCCATTATCTAAATGGACCATAGTGAGTTTCACTTGGCTAACACAATCAGGTACCCTTGGTTACCTCCAATCCCATTGGCCATGAGCGTGTGCCTGCACATTCAATTTCCACTTGTCAATGTATCCAATACAAGATAATCCATAATTAAATCAACAATTCCATATACATATAAATAACACAATCAATTCCTGAATCAATAAGTTCAACATCCATAATTATTCATGATCTAGCAAAAAAATATTCTATCAATTCATATCAAGTCATGGAATTATAAAGGAGTCTCATATTCGCCTAATTCAATTTTACCATATTATCAATTATATATCATAACCACTTATCCATACCTATCATGATAATCAAATAAAAATGAACATATCAATAAGCAAAACATCACATGCATATAATCCTCATAAGCATCATAACAGGAAACCATCTTAAAATCCAATGTTCATAATAATCCAAAATAGTCTAAATCACATAGAATATCAACATGATCAAATCAAAAGATAGTCAAATGGGTGTATCAAATGGTAGGCCTCACAATGTGATCACTGAGGAATTCTTATTTGTGCATGAAATTTACCAAGATTCCTATGAAAAATCAAAAGCATGGATCAAAACACATGATGGTTTTTCTCACCCTACTATAGGTTTAATCACTCTTCCATTAAAATTTTCACTAAAGCAATTAGATGTATCATTCTCCATCATACCGATTCAGATCAAATTCATGTGAAGTTAGGCTATCCATGACTACGCTCCATGATATAATCCTCATAAGAATCATAACAGGAAACCATCTTAAAATCCAATGTTCTTGATAATCCAAAATAGTCTAAACCACACAGAGTATCAACATGATCAAATCAAAAGATAGTCAAATGGGTGTATCAAATGGTAGGCCTCACAATGTGATCACTGAGGAATTATTATTTATGCATGAACTTTACCAAGATTCTTATGAAAAATCGAAAGCATGGATCAAAACACATGATGGTTTTTCTCGCCCTACGATAGGTTCAATCACTCTTCCATTAAAAATTGGACTAAAGCAATTAGATGTATCATTCTCCATCATACTGATGTCAGATCAATTTCATGTGAAGTTAGGCTATCCATGGCTACACTCCATGAATGTTGTCCCGTCAATCATCCAAAAGTGCTTGAAATTTCCATTTAACAACCAATTTTTTATAGTGCATCATACTAGATTTAATCCTTTGTCTTCCTGAGAGAAATTTTAATTGAATTTATTTTGGCCTAAACCTGTAGAACCTATAAAAACTCGTGAATATTTCTTTTTTAAATCTTATCGAAAGTTCAAAGTGAAGCGTATAGTAGAGTTATCCCTTGCCAATATCCCACCTGAAATTGAAAGATCCATACTTGTTCCTCCCACTCCACATGTTGTGGATGAACCTATGTTTGAACCAAAAGAAACAAAATATGATGTTATTCCACCACCTATATCCTACAAGAGGGCAAGACATAACCATACAATTCCCTTTGTGCCTCCTATAAATAAACAAGTTTATAAGCTTGCAAGGAAAGTGGTTTCACAACCCTCGGAGGTCCCTTCAGTTCCTCCCCTAAGGGAAGAAAAGAGACTGATGGTTGATAAACCCACTCCTACACCATCAAAACTTGAAAATCATGCAAGAAGAAACTAAAATGTTAAAGAGCATAGGTGTAGACGCCATGCTATTGCTCATCAATTAGAAGAAAAGAATAAGCCAGTTAAAACAAAACATGATGATTCTCCACCTTCGGTACAACATGAAACTTTTGCACCAAAACAAAAACAAGAACATAGAATGGAAATTCATTAGACCTCTTGTTGTGGTCAACTTGGATGATGATGATGAGATTGCTAAAATTGATGAAGTGCATATTGAATTGAATTTATTGTTTTCCACTTCTATGAACTTAGATTGATGCAACCATGATGATCCTCCTAAAAAGAGTGCACCACCATGTGTTAAACTTGGTGATTGTCCTAGTATGTCACTTGTCGTTGCTCCTTTGGCTAGTTATCCACCTTTTGCAGGGTAAGTGCAAGAAGTTGAGTCCACTTCTAACGGAAATGTCATTTTTCAGCTTTAAAATAGGTACCCATTTTAAAGTGGGTACTCATTCCAAAAGGTTTGGAAATCACAATACATGTTTCTAATTTGGATTTAGGCTTAGAAAGGCATGGTAACCCAACCCTTAGCCTTGGAACTACAAGTACAAGGTCATGACGATATCGAGAGAAAAAAATGACTATGCCAATATGGCTGACGAGTTTTTCTTCAAAATTATTTTGTGAAATTAAAACCCATTTTAGATGAGATTGTGTAGATTCTAAATATGTAATTTCTTTTCCAGTTGGATTTTATTTTTTATTTTTCAAATATTTTTTTATGAAATTGGTCCATAAACTTGAAATATCAAGTTTTTTATTATTTTGATAACTTTTTATTAAAATAATATTTTGAAAAAAAATTGTACGTGAACAATATTTCGATAATTATTTTCAATTTGAAAAAAATAAAAAATAAAAAAAATGATAAGTTTAGGTCATATTATGTGTGACGTACATGTGGGATTTTCAAAACATCAATTATAGTCAATGAAAAATTAACAAAAAAACCATATTCAATAAAAAATTGCAAAAAAAATCATGAATATTCTTTAATGTGTTAGAGATAATTTCTCAAAAGGATCCAGAAAAATACAATTATTTATGTCAAAATATGGATGATGTACACGTACATGGTATGGTAAAAAAAGTGACTTTTAAACAGTGGTTTTTAGACATGCCTATTGAAAATAAATTTGTGTCATCTGGGTATTAAAATAAATTACATATTTGGAAACTAGACTCCGAGTACTACATTCCATTACTGAATTTTTTTAAGATTCAATCTTTAAGTGCTTCAAATTTTCAAATCAATTTTGATAAATTCTGAAAATTAGGGAAAACACTTCCACTTTTTGGCCAAAAAGTGGACTCAACTTTTTGCACACACCCTACATATGATGAACAAGATTGGGATGTAGATGGCTTGCTATAGGTTGGCTCACATGTGACATACTAGTTTTCTGTTCTCTTGATGTTCTTTGTGATTGCATGTATGTACTATGATCCCTTGTATTGTTTTTCTTGGTGTGCCTTTATGTTTGTGATTTTTTTTGGATGACCCTTGTTACTGTTACACTGGGTCTCTTAAGTTATCGAGTTACTTTTATCTTGTAAGTAAATATGATGATAAATGTTTATCATGACTTTGATAGTGAATGAAATACTGAATATGTATTAATATATTATTGCTTCTAAAGGAATGACTATGTTTTATATGAATGAATATGTATTGCAATATGAATGCTTTGATGATGAAAATGATTTATGATAGTAATGGATTCTATGTGAATGGATAACTACCTATGTGATGTACTAAGTTGAATGCAAGAAAATGTTTGAACCTTTGGAAGAGAGAGGGAGTATCACTCACGAGAGGAGCTTGGTTTGGTAACCCTTAATGAGCCCAACTAAGCATTCACACACTCACACCTAGTATTGGTCAAGTTGATTTTAGTTAGTTTGGATTCGGTAAGTGAGCCCTTGGTCATAGTCTTGGCTTATTGGAATAATTGGGAGGTTTTTTTTGATTACTAGGGTTGTTTCTTTGGATTGAATTATGTAAGTGAATCTCTACATAGAGTATATGTTCTTCTTTATGTGTTCATACTTATATGTTAATCAATGTATATATACCGAGAATGTATAAATGTATATATGTGTATAAATACGGTAACTCATGTGTATGATTATATACATGTATGAAAATGTGGAGGTGGGAACACCTACATATGCTCATGCATGAATATATTGTATACAAGGGTAATCGATATATATATATATATATATATATATATATATATATAATCTTATCAATGCATATTTTATAAGATAATTAAATATAATATATAAATATTAATATATGTGTATGTATGTATGTGTGTATTCGATAATCTATACATACACACGTACATATTAATATGTGGATGGTAAACAAATGATTAGGTTTGACATATATATCAATTGTCTATTGATGCATTTAAACATCATGTAAATATGTTTATATATATAATAATAGTATATATATTATAAATGTTGTTTGACATATATTAAAATATATATAATATAATATATTAATATAAACATATATATTGTTTGTTTTATATAAAAGCTTTCTAGAAATCATTTAGAGAAGTAAATATAGCGCAGTCTCTTTTATATAGCGTTGCCATTTAAAGAGTAAAAGGAAGCCAATATGGGAGAGAATAAGTCTTAAAATTTGTGAATAGCACTTAAGTAATGCTAGAAAACCAATGCAAAAGATAAGGTGGGTAGTGAAAACCAACATAAAAATAGATGAGTGTGCTGTGAATAATGTGCCCAAGTAAAGGGAGTATAGTTAATACATTGCATAATGTAAATCTGCGCATGAAACCATAGAGAGACTATCGCATAAACTAAGTATTAGATGCTACGTATAAAGCAAGCATGACCAAGTCAAACCATGGTATGAAGCACATAGGAGTTAATGTTGTTGTGTAAATATTTTAGAATGAAGTAAATGCTATTTAGAAACCTGTGGAATATGTCAAAGCCCATGCTATGAAGGTGGTGCCAAACATAAAGAGGTGGCACCATATTTGCTAGTGCTAGTGTTTAGAATGTAAAAGTAGTCTTTGAAATGCACATAAGCCTATAAATAGTATTTAGACTTATTTAAGTGCAAACTTGGTAGCATTTTGTAAAGGAATTCAAATTAGGAAACTTGTTTTGAGCTTGCTGTCCCATATATCAAGTTGACTCAACCATTTAAATGGTGAGGACTGTGATGTGTTGCAAACTTGTGAGTTAACTTGGTGAGTCGTTACATGAAGTTAGAAAGGTGGCAAAAATACTGACTTGTTTGTAGGCTTCGGTTGCTCACAAATTAGTATAAGTAGAGGTGCCCATTCTAGCAATTGTAATACTTATCAATCTGATTACCTTTATGTTATGTTGTTGTGATTTGTAAGTTAGTGAGTTGAGAGCTTGTGAGTTGAGATTTGTTTTTCTATTTCGTATTTGTGATTATTGTGAGAGTTAGTGAGAAGTTAGAAGAGGGAAATCAAGGGGATATTGAAGGAAGTATCAAGCGAGCTTGAGGATTAGAGCTAGGAAAGGAGTTAAATCAATTGAAGCATTAAACATGCATGCTAGTTTCTATATTACTTTTGTCATTTATGTTTGAAAGGTTAATTAGTTTGTTACTATTTTGGAAAAGAATGATTTTTTAATATGTTATGATATATATACATGCTTGCATGTTCGTGGTAGTTTATTATGTTGGAGAAATCTTTCATATTGGTTTATATTTATATACATATGTATGTACCCTATATAATGGAATTTGTATGATGCAAAGTATTGATACTATATACATAGTCGACAACACTATAAGTAGTTTTTCTATAATAGACATATTGTCATCAATAGGAAATAACGTCATGAAAACCATATGGATATTCTATATTTGATTGATCACTTGTTCGTTACTTTATTTTCAAATGAAACCCTAGGTTGAAAATAACCTATTTGGTTGGAATGTCTACTTGATTATTTATTGAAGTAAATAGGTTGGGATTAACCTATGTGAATGGATTTATCATTCGATTGTTGTTTATATTTTTGATTGAGGTCATTTATTGTTGATGCTTATAGTTTTGATTGAAATCATTTATTGAAGAGATTATAATTTTTGATGAGATTTGTTTATTGTTGAGATACACTCTTGAGTGGAGACATTTATCAAGTTGAAATTATACTTTTTGAAATAGAGTCATTTGTTGTTGAGACATTATGAATATCGTATGGTTAATTAGGTTATTCTTGGGGTCAAGATGAACCATGGGAAAAGGGGATAACCTTAGAAAAGGATACTGATGGTCAATACAAATTGAGCACTTATTGTGGTGAATGGGATGAATCTCACTCGAAGTAACTCGATGATGAATATTTGGCCAAAGTAGTGTAGGTAGCCACTGTCTACACTGTTAGTTCACGATGATCCATTTATGTATGCTAGTTCAACATTGTCATACACATAGGTTGTAGCCACTGTATGGGAAAGATCTAGTTATGTAGGGCACTTCACAACACTTAGAAAATGCCAATAAATTTATGAGGTTACCAAACCAATATCTTCGTCGAAGGGAGGGCCATCTTACCAAGTTTTGGGTAGATGTGTGGGGGATCGTAGTAAGTTCATGGTTGGCAGAAAAATGCTTGAGTGATGCTTCTCCTCATGCAGTTGGTGGCCAATATTTGTGATGTATGCACCACTATTTGGGACAACTAGAATGTATGCACCAATGACAAGGACATCTAGAATGTATGCACCAATGCGGGGACATCAAGGATGTATGCTCAGGTAGGGATATCTGGACCATTGATAACTCTATTGCGGTAAGCTCTTAGAAGCTATGTATTCATGTATCCATCTCTATGGAAATTATAAATATGAAATGTCATATGGAAAATAGGTATCATCATTATTTGAATTAATGAAAGGAATTGTTTTGTATACAATAGGGAATTTTGAAATATGTTTCAAATGTGCATTTATTATTCAAAGGAAAATAATTTTTTTATTGCTCTTAAAGGTTAGATGCATAAACTATTCACTTGTGGGAAAACATACAAAATTTTTACTATGTAGAACAATGGGCATGTTACACTTGGTATCAAAGCTACCAAGTTCAACTCTGGAACCTATGAGCTCTCATTACGTAAGTGATATGTAAACCCTATCAAAAGATAATGGTTGAAAAGTTCTTACGCCAAGATGGCAAGAGGAAAATAATAGAGGAAACAAAAAGGAAGTTAAGATTCCTAAAAAAATGTTTAAGTTGGGATTAGGAAAGAATCGTTCTTGGGTTGAAAACTCCTTAACCAACACCTCATTATGATACACCTTTGGATTGAGGAAGATTATGCAACTAGGTTCGACAGGAAGGTTATGGAGGATTACCAATGAGTACCTTCACCCTATGAAATAGTTTAAATGATTATGAGGGATAGAAATAATTGATGTAAACCCCCTTATTGATAGCAACCTGTAGATGAGAAGAGTCAAGGAATTTGGATTAAGGATACTAAGAATCTGAGTATGCTTTATTGGAAAAGAACTAACTATTAGCATAAATTGGAAACTTCAGTTGAAGTAGTTAGTCAATGTTTTGTGAATTAAAATCAACTAGAGTTATCTAGGAAGTTGGATAACCCTTGATAGGACTGATTTAGTACAAGGTTAAAATCCTGCAATGATAATTGGAAACAAGAGCGAGGAGTTAGTACCTTAGAACAAAAGGTAGAGACTAGAATGGTTAGAAAAAGAAGAAACCTATGAATAATAAAATCCAACATGATTCCAACAACTAGAATAAGCAAGGCCAATTTGGAGTTTTGATTAAAACGAGGAAAAGATTCCAAGTAACCTTAGAGTAACTAAAGTTATGAGAAAGTGGAATTACCAAGAACGTGGATGAAATTACTTTAAAAGATGATCCCAAGGTAAAAAATTGGAAAGAAAATCAAACAAATTTGACAGGGGGCTCAGTTAGAGCATAGTTTGGTTGAAGAACAGATTGAACTTACCAACTTGTCAACGAAAGTAAACTTATGTTTAGATGTTCCAAAATAAATTGGATATGGAGGAGACTATGTTGTCAAATCAAAAGAATAATTTGTAAACAACTCACAAAGGTGAAAACACAATTGACATAGGGATCCTCAAGCAAGCTCATTTGTCACATCAAGAAAAAGGGGCTTTGTAGATACAAGATATTCTTCTAATATTGTTAAAATTTATTAGTATACATGTAAAAGAGAATTGGAATGAAATACCTAAATATCTCTTAGCTTGTAAGTTGTTTATTCGTTAGATCTTGTTATGGTGGATCCAACTATTGAATATGAGATATTAGAAGGTGATGATGAATCCAATCCTAGAAATGAAAAAAGTATAATCAAGGCATACCATGGAGGGTAAAAAGGAAAATAATAGTCAATCAACTATCTAAAGCTAACAACAATGAATGATAAATCAATTCAATTTGGAGAAAGAAAATGTATGTTAGGAGTTCAACTTTAAGTTGATCTAAAGACTTGGAAAAACTAAGGGGGGGAGAGTGAGAGTAGATGTACTTAGATAAGTACCCTTTTCAACAAAGTTCAATGTTATATCTCCAGTAGGAGAGAATTTTTTTAACCGAAGTTTTGAACTCAATAACCACAACAAGATTGGTAAAGTTAAGGGGTTAAGGTACTAAAATTATTGGAGAAAGATAGTGGTAAGGTCAAGGCTTATGACCAATAAGAAAGAAATATTTAAAACATAATTTTATATGTAATTGTTTTGGAAGATCAATTGATAGTTTGGAAAAGATAGGCAATATGCTTAATTTGTTGGAAGCTCGATGCTTCCACCCCTCAGTCAACACTAACCATGTGATTTGCGACATGGTTTAACAACCTCTCGTGGATGCTTAATCTAAGATGGTAGTGGATTCCTGACTGGTCGGCCTTTTGGGAACAATAGCTAGCTCAACTCCCAACAAGATAGGCAGTATGCTTAATATTTACAACACAATTTTATATGTAATTGTTTTGGAAGATCAATTGATACTTTGTAAAAGATAGGCAGTATGCTTAATCATGGAATGCAAGATTAACGCCTATGCTAGCAGAAAAGAAAGATTTAAGTACTCATGATTTTAAGTTATCAAGAAATGTTCATGTTTGGTGGCTCGATATGTAATAATTATGAATCAATTTTGAAAGATAATACCAACCAACATGATGTAATGAGGATTGTTACTCAACTAATATAAAATGCTCATTGGAAGAAATAGATTTAGCTGAAAATTGGATTACAACTTTGGGAATGATTAAAGGACAAAAGAAATCTAGGGTATGGATGTCCTAAGATAAAGGAGTTATATCTCTACAATAATATTCAATCATTATATTTTGAGATTCAAATGTGATATAAGTCCATGGAATAGGTTTACACTTAGTTAGGATGGACTATTATGAACCAGAGAAAGAACCTAAGTATCAATGTTTGGAATGTTAAGGAATGAAATGAGGTAAATTGATGTCATATTAAAGAGACATGTGAATGACAAAATTATTTCTCTGATGAGGAACCACTATAATCTAGAAGGGGATAGAGTAATATGTTGTAAGGTAAGTAGCAAGTTGATGTCCAGTATGTTGAAGGATGAAGACAAGATGTCATCATTAGGTAGGACTTGTATACTCTCAAGGAAATCTAGAGAGGAAGTGGTAGATCATAAGAGTAGTTTTTGATCTTTATATTTCAAAAGAACTAACATAATGTTATGGTGGATAAAATCACCAAGGTAACCAATTTTGATTGCAAAATTTGACCTATAGGATATTAATCCTAAACAAAATATTGTGTAAAGTAGTTACTTAATATTTCCGAGAAAGTTATCTCAGATGAGAACAAGCAAGTAATGTTAAGGTTTTGTGTAAACCATGATCATCTTATGAAAAATTCAATTGCATGAATGCTCAAATTATTACTTTAAGTTAGCTAGTTAGGAAAAAGGGATAAACCAAATCTTGAAGGATTTGTAGAAAACTATATTACAATAAAACTTCTATCATTGAAATTTGGTCCATTATATGGAAAGAAGGGTTGAATCTCTATTAAGCTGGGATAAGCTAGGAAATAGGATCAACCCTAGACTGGAAAGAATGTCTTAATGAAATAATAAATCGAGGGATCAAGGAAAAATTTTATGGATACAAAGCTTAAGTTATGAAGTGGTATTATTATGTTCATGGTAAATGGTTGTGTCAATGATGGACGGTCTCGACTTTTGAGTTATCTGATGGTGTAAAGACCAAGGGGATGGATTGGACCCATGATGTACTACACAATACATTGAAACTCCTTTTCCATTTGGGTTACACTATGGGTAATTGTATTAGCCAATAAGAACGTGTTTTCCAGTCACTAGGTTATAGGTGTCATAAAGGATATGGTCACTATTTGTACTTATAATGTACATAGGAATTAATGTAATTATGATGTATAATTCTTTGGAAATAAATTTTGCTTGAGCACATAATTTCTCCCTGTTGTTAGCATATTGTTATCATTGATGTCAAAAGGAGAGATCAACAATGATGTTAAAAGGAGAGATCGAAGGTGAAATGGAGCTGGTATAAAGGGAAGATTGTAGCTATATACTTGTTTGATGTCAAAAGAAGATCTAGTGTAGAAGACTTAGTCAAATTTGTGCTAAGTCTGCAGGTTTCAGAGTTCGGGCTTTGGGATTACCTTGTATCGCTTGCTGAAGAAGGAAGGTGTTTGGAGTTAGTCATTTTTGACTATGCCTCCAAGGTTTCGGGCATCAGGCCTCAGTCATACCTCTTATCGAGTCCCTTAGAGTGATGAAGTAAAATCAACTAAGTCTAGTGTATTTCAAACTTCAAACTTCATGTATACATCTTACCTTTGTGTTCGAAGGAATGGAGTATGGTGTATGAAGGATGTGTGTAAGCCAACACCTGAAAATTCAATGTATCTTTCGGTCTTCACAGTTTGAAGGCATGTTTGTCAGTTTGGCATGAAGAACGAGAGAACCCGCAATCCTGTGATAGTCCATGAAGGAGGTTTGCGGCATAGCGGTAACCTGAAAACACCACAATGGTCATTTGGATGGATGGTGGTAAAGTAGTATCGCATAGTATGGTGGTTAAGTGCAACACCATGACTATTCAAGTTGGTGTCAACAGTATTATGGTAAAGAAAACTTAACTGTTTGTGATTACTTGGTTGGTATGGAAGTTTGATCAACAATGCAGATCATTTGGAGGTTGATTGGATTGTGTGGATGTGAAAGTATCACATCAAAGAAACTTCACCATATCAGAGAGTGTTGCTTTGATGTCCCTTCGACACGCTGATGGAAGATTAAAGAAGATCTAATGGTGCCCACTAGCCTATGACACCTATGGTGGGACCCAATCCATGCCTTGCGGGGGAGTGGGGAATGATGGAGAACAAATGGTGTTTTGATCAGATGGAGGACAATGCATTTGGTGGGTCCAAAAAAAAAATGTGGCGACATAATGCTCAGTCACTTCACATCGTTGTTGTGAAGCAAAGCGATTGAATGGTTATCATGATGGGTGATGAATGTAAAGTAGAAGTGAAAGGTGATATCAAAGGTAGACAGGTGGCAATTACTCGCTAGCCCGTTAAGTTTTAGTGGGCCTGTTGTCAAAGCTAGAGATATAGTAGGGGACGATGTAGATCGAATTGGAGTCACAAGATTGTGGTACAAAGACTGGTGATTAGTAGACCAGATTTAAATATGTAAAACTACAACAGTTAGGTCCGTGTGAACAGGGTTTCAAGCTAGAAACCTACTTTTCTCAAAGTTAATTGGCTCAACTACACCAACAATCAATATGATGGCAGATTTGATCTGCTAAGTGGTGGAATACATTGCAAAAATGATGAAGATCAAATTGAAGTGAATAAAAAAAGAACAAATTAAATGCATATTTGATCCTAGGGTTTGACAAAGAGACTAAGAGAGAAAATTCTCTACACCAGAAATTAATGTTGTGTGGCTCAATGCAAGAGTATGGCAGTGTAGAAGATATCCTAAAAACCTAATAGAATATCTACACATAGTAGAGAATCCCGAGGCAATCACCATTGGTCAACAACTATACAAAATAGAAGATCAATTATCGACTAAAAAAAAGGGAGGGTGTGCAGAGAAGAGAGAGTTGCAGAGATAACAATAGAGGATTGAGCAGTTGCAAATAGGTTTCAACATAGAATTGTAATCAAATTATTATTTCTTTGATTGTAAATTTGATTGGTGGGTGCCATCAGATATTTGGGTAGGTGCTTAGATTAGGGAGTAGGTGCTCCTAAAACCAATGGATTGGTATCTCCTTAGGGTTGGTGCCCTTGAAGAATTGTATCTGAATATTGGATTGTGAGGCTAGATTAGATCAGTAGCTCCTAGTAGCATTTCTCATCGTGGTTTATCTCATCTTGGGTTTTCCACATATATCTTGTGTTATGAGTTATTAACTTGTGTGCTTATTTAGATTTTTGTATTTCATGTTTTAATCTGCACACTAAGTGTTTCAAGAGATTAGTCCGCACTAAGGATAAAGGGTTAAAATTTTAATATCTCCTAATTCACCCCCCTCTCAATAGATTTTTGTGTTCCAATAATTGGTATTAGAGCCCTAGGTTCCCTAGGAGAAGCTTAATCATCTTGGTTAGATCCTTGGATTTGTGAACACAATGGCCAGTCAAGAAAGTTCTTCCACAAACAAGCCACCCCAGTTTGATGGAACACATTATAATTTTTGGAGCTCATTGATGAAGAGATACCTGGGATCTTTAGGATTTGATGTGTGGATGTCTATTGTGAATGGATATATACCACTGACTACACTTCCTACTAATGCTGCAGGAAAAAGAGATTATGAGAACAATAAAAAAACATGGTTTTCTAGTATGAACAGTTTGTATAGATCTATGCACAACAAGGTTATATATTGTAAGAATGCACAAGATTTTTGGGATACATTGAAAAATATCTATGAAGGAGATGAAAATTTAAAACTGGCAAAGCTTCAAATACTGAGAGCTAGAGTTGAAGGCCTAGAAATGACATAAGAAGAGAAGATTGCAAACTATATTATGAGGGTTAATGATATAAAGAACTCTATTAAATGATATGGAGAATATGTAAAAGAAGATGTCATTGTACTAAAAGTTCTAAGGTCAATGAAAAACAAGTATGATCCTAAGATCTCTGCAATAGAGGAAATAAGATAAATTGATAAACTTACTCTTAATGAGTTGCATGGAATATTCACTGATTATGAAATGAGGATGGGAGATGCAAAAAAAAAGGAAGTTGCCTTCATGGTTGCAAACAAGGAGAAGGATGTATCTCCTAAGAAAGACAAAGTTGAGATGATCACATCCGATAATGATGAGACTAATGAAGAAGAAGAAAACTTCATCAGGAGTCTAAGAAGAGTATATGACAAATACAAACGTAAGTTTCTCTTTAAATGCTTTGAGTGTGGTAAAGTAGGCCATTTTGCTGCTAAATGTCCCGATAATAATAAAGATAATTCTAAGCATGAGAAAGATGATAAAATGAAGAAACCCTACTACCCTAAAAGAAAAAGCTTTTAGAAAAAGAAGAGTCTATACATCCAAGAGGATAGCAATGTATCAGATGACAATAATAGCTCAGATGATGAACAAATATGTGCTTTTGTTGTGAGAGAAAATGAGTTTCTCTTCATGGAAAAATAATCTGAGGAACAAAAAAATGAAAAGGAAGAAGACCTTCATGAAGAAGGTGAAGAAGGAGTGGCTGACTTAGAAGGAGAACTCATATGTGCTCTAGATGAGATTGATGATCTTAGATATGAGATTGAGAAGTTAAAAAGGGAGAACACAGAATAGAAGCAAGTTTCACAAAAAGAGTCTGACAAACTGAGAAAGGATCTAGAAGAATCTAACTAGTATGTGGTAGATTTGAAGTTACAACTGGAGGAAGCCAAGAAGGTAGGAGATGTAATTAAATACAAGATGCGTTTTGAAGTTGAAAAATGTATGTAGCTTGAGGAAGAGATTGTTGCTCTAAGAAAAGATTTAGAAAAATCAAATGGAAAAATAGAGAAAGGACTCAAGTTGAATGGTGGCTCAAATATTTTGGATGAGCTATTGAGCACCCAGAAGCCCTCAAACAAAGAAAAATATGGACTAGGGCTTGAAAAGGGTAAGAGTACCTTCATGGATGCTTCTGGAAAGTTGTACAAAATATTTAGAGCTGGAGAAAAGTCTAAATCTGTGAATGAAAGTGATTTCAAAGGAAGTGAACTCAGAGAGAAATTTGCAGAGGAAGAGAAAACCAAAGAAGAAAAGAAGCTTGTAGTAGAAAAAAATAATAACTAATTAGTTCCTAATCATCAAAAGAGAAGATATAATTTTGGAAGGACCGATGTTGATGGATTAACTAGGGTGAGAGACACAAGGAAGAAGATGCACAAAAGACCGCCTCATCCTGCACAAAATGTTATGACTAGGTATTCTTCATATTTCTATGGTTATTGCTATATGTATAATCAATTTGGTCATCGGTCTAGAGAATGTAGAGTCAGTCCTAAGAGGAGTGCAAACTTTGAAAGAAAAAATACATTTGCTCCTTTAGTGGATATTAATGTGGTTTGTTATAACTATAATAACTTTGGACATATAGCTAAAAAAATGTAGAACAAAGTTTACTAGACCAAATATTAAGAATGAGAAAAAGAAAGATCCTCCTCCTAGAATAAGCAAAGAATATGAAATTATGGAGGAAAAGATAGAAAAGAAAGCTAAGACGGTGCAAAAAGAAAAAGGAGAAATCTCCACACAATCAATGATTGCACATACAACGTTGCATGCTAAGAAGAAAATTCTATGGGTAATTGGCAGTGGCTACTCCAAGCACATGACTGGAGACAAAAGTAAATTCATCAAACTCAAGAAATGTAATGGAGGATCTGCGAGTTTGGGTGATAACACTGCAGTCAAGATATGTGGTAAAGGCATCTTAAACCTAGAGGGTAAAAACCCCACTAAAGATGTTTTATATGTGGAAGGTATGGATTTAAGAATCCTTAAAGCTCCCTCTAGGTGGATTGTGTTGGTTTTGTATCGGCCCTGAACCACGTGTTGTATGTTCTATTATTTCCATTCTCCTTTCGGTGGCACCTTCATTCAATTTTTCCACATGTCAGTTGTGCGCACATTTGGGAACTCTTTTCCCTTTGTTTCTTCTTCGAGCTTTGCGCGTGTGCCACGTTGCATTCTTTGTGGGCATCTTTTTGGCAGACCCCACAGTCAAGGCTTTGAGTGCATACCACACCACGTGTCATCTTCATTGGGATCATGGTTGCAAGAAAAGGATAAATGAATGAGAGGCCCCACCTATACGCCATGCATCCTAACCAAATCTTTGGGCGGTTGACACATGTCTTCAAGAGATTTTTGCTGCTTTCACTTTCAGACCACATCCATCATTTGCAGAAGGGCACACTTTGTTTGAGGAGAATGAATGCCATGTTTCAGAATCTTTCTGTTGTGTCGGTCTTTGGGAATCATTGTAGGGAGCAACACGACTCGTGCCTGGGGAATCTTTTCTATTATCTGGCTTTCAAGCGGTGGAAGGATCTATATATACTACTCAATTTCACTAAAAAAGGGTTCGAAAATACATGGGAAAAGCACTGAAAGACTCTCAAACTTTCTATTATTTTCTAATTATTGTATTAAGACTTAAAGACTGTGCCAATATGTTCGGCCTCTCTATTTCTTAATTAATAGATAAAACATTATATTGTGCTAGTATTATTGTAATGAGTTCTTTATCATCAAAGCTTCTATAATTTCAATAAATTTTTTCTATTTAGATCATGTTTGTACTCTTCTTGTTTAGTGAATGAATATGGAAGTCATATTATGATGTTTGATTAGCTTCTTCAGAATTTTATCTCCGCTTTCTGTTATTTTCGGGCATGCAAATTGCTAAACAAGTACTCAAATCTCATCCGAAAGGAAGATTTCCCGTGCCTATTTACTTAAATCTTGGCGCATCACCTTTGATTAGATTTTATTTTAATATATCTACTTCATTTTCCCTTTTCATCCCCCAATACATGGAAGATCCGACTTCTTTAAAACCTAGAGTTTACTTAGTTTAGCGCAATTGGTCCCCCCATTAACTGAGTTTCCCATAAGGCTGTGTGCCTAGTAATTTTAGGCATCATTAGTTCTTTTTATGGCACACCCAGTGGGAATTTGTTTGAATGAATCTAAATTTAAAGTGGGTGTATGAGCCATAGACCTATTACTAGATCCCAAACAATGAATAACCCTAGCTTGCTAGTGCCACTATTGGTAATAGTACAAGCAAGAACCCATCTAGTGAATGTCTGACCCCTCCACCGGTCCTATTATCAATGGATAACATAAATTTTGTAGCATGGGATGCCACAAGCCCTCTCATAACACTAGTAACACTGATTGTTTGGGATCATATCCCAACCTTTGCTTTAAAAGCTTTACCAAAATTCACCGGGGAAGGATCAAAAACACCATCTGAAAATCTGCAAGATGTGGCAGATGTGTGTTTGGTGCATGGTGTAGCTGATCAAAATGTAGCATTGAGGTTTCTTGTAGCTTATTTTAAAGGAAAGACACTAGATTGGTACCGCACTCTGGAGGCTAATACTATCAACACCCGGGATCAGCTTGGAGATCCTTTTTACAAGAGGTTTTCAAACAATGGAGATCGGTCTTCGCTATTTCAGTGATTGGTGACCATAAAGCAGGCCCCTCAGGAGGCCATGACCAACCTCAATGCCTAGTTTCACACAAATTGGAAAAGGATCCAGACTTCTATTCACCCACCTATTGATTTGGCGTTCATGTTCTATCTAAAATATCTCAGTGCCGACATTTCGGTGATGATCTAGTCCCTTGGTGGGAACACCTTTCCAAATGTGTATAACATCACTATTAAGGCAGAGAATAATTTGATCGATACTGGAAAGTTACTGCCTTGGCCCGCTATGCCTATATTTGTAGAGTTGTCAGTTCACGCCAAGGAGATAGCTTCTACCAGTGTATCTGGTCCTCCCTAATCTATGTACGCATATCCAAGTGCACTACAAAACATTGCTTCTACATCTAACCCTTCAAAAGATGAGATGAGTGACATCAAGGAGTTGTTTACAAACTTCTCGAATGAAATAACTATATCAAGCAGCAATACTCTATGCTTGCGAAGTCAACTTTCCAAAGTTATCAGGGTAGAAGACCTTCCCACAAGAAAAATCAGTTCCAAGGAGGTACGCGCACAAATCCACAAACTCAAACAAATAACTAGATAGTACCAGTGCCTAGTCCACTCAAAATGTTCACCCAAGTTTGAATAGAGAGCTAGTAGTGGGGAAAAATAATCTCGCTGATGATACCAATCCTTGGTGCTTCCCCTGCAATGAAGCACATATGCCCCAAAATTGTCCACATGGAAATTTACAACAAAGAGTAGCAGAACAACGCAGTCAAGGTGTGATGCCAGATTACAGAGGTTATACATATGCCTCTCCGCAAATGAAAAACGTGGTGCTCACTGCTCAAATGCAAGGAATGTACTTGGATCAAGAAACAAATATAGCTCCCGATCACACGCTCTTCTCATGGATGGAAGAAGAAGAGGTTGTGTTTGCAAATGATGTTTCCACATCAAAGGCCCCACAAGTGCAATTAGGTTATAACACTCACTCTACGAGGAGATTCATGGGTGAACCAGTCACTCAATAGCCCAAAAGTTTTCTTGACCAAGCTCCTAGTACCTTTGCAATTGCACAAAAATCTCATCCACACAAGGAGATTGTTATAACAAAGTCTAGGGAGCAGAAGCATTTGAATCTTCCGCCGTTCAATGTGGTGGAACAGTGGAAGGGAGCTTCTGCTAATGTATCCCTTTGGGATATCTTAGCTATCCCAGAGCACAATTTGTTACTACAAAAGGCCCTACTGGAAGATGCAAGCATAGAGCCAACAAAGAAACCATCTAAATCAAAGGCTGTTGATTCGTCATCTCAGGCTAAGGTCCTCACAAACAATGGAGAGGAATCCTCTACTAAAAGTAGAGGTAAGCCTAAGCCAAAACCATTTTTCTTGACTCTTATTGTGGGTAAGAAATTGTTGCACAATTCTATGATTGACTCTGGTGCTAGCACCACAGTAATGCCCAAGCAAATAGCTGAAGCCTTAGAACTTAGCTATGAACCTTTAAATAGAGGGGTTATGCAACTTGATGGGAATAAGGTTGAAACTATAGGTGCCATCAAGAACCTCCCCTTGAATTTGTTCTCCTACCCTAGTATCACAGTCCCACAAGATACCGTGATCATTGATGTCCCTCCAGTGTTTGGTCTTTGCCAATCCCAGGAGTTCACTGCCAAAATAGGTGGGTATCTTTCTTTAGATTGGTCACACTTAATTCTTAGGACCAAGCATGGAGCTAAGATAAAGATAGTGTCTGAACCTTTGCATTTGGAACATATAGCAGATGAAGCCATGATAAATTTTTAGGCTACTCATACCTCTATTACCAAAGATGAGATATATTGTATTGAGTTACTTGAGGATGAGAAGGCAACCAGAGACCAGATTGATGAAGAAGAGGTCCTCTTGAGTGAATTTATAGACACTGATCCTTTCGACAATTATCATGCTACTGGATTGGGAACTTATGTGATCTATGATGAAGATCAAGTAATTTCGAAGGTGATGAAGGAATCCGAGGGTGGTCAAGCCTTAGAGTTGTGGACGTTGCATTTCAATGGAGCAATATGTAAAGTTGGTGTAGGAGCTGGGATATGTTTGACATCCCCATCCAATGAAAAGATACTCAGATCTTTTCCCTTTCAATTTTCCTATTCAAACAATGAAGTTGAATATGAAGGCCTCGTGTAAGGTCTAAGTCTTGCAGAGCGGATGGGTGTTAAACAAATAATGGTGTTTGGAGACTCTGAGCTAATAGTCAATCAAGTTTGAGGTGTCTTCATAGAAAATAATGTATGCATGCTATCTTATAGACAGAATCTGGGACTTGATTGAAAGCTTTGAAGCTTTCAATATCCAGATGATGCCTAGAGAGTAGAATGCAGTTGTAGATCACATGGCAATGATAGGATCTCGATTTGACCTTATTTCTGACTTAATTGAGAACACAAAGAATGTGTGAGTGATTTTCCAACCTGCAATACCAAACAATGACCAGTGTTGGAAAGTGTTTGAAAGTGATGAACAAATCACCTCATTTATTCAGTACTTAGTAGAGTTTGTTGATCAACTCCAACAAAAAATTATAGAAGCTTATGAAGGGAAAATTATTCAGCTAAGGTCCAACAAGCTTCTGAAAGGACTTGTCACTCTCGAAAATCTATTTGATTGTGATGATGCAAGAAACGACAAGAGGAAGTTTGTAGCGAACAAGGGAAACTATGCAGATCTTCAAGTCAGAGATGGAAGGAAGCTTAAGGTTAGGAAAGATGTTTTGTAACATGATAAAGATAGGCTCATGCATTTTTGTGAAAAATATAAAGGAGTAGTAGCTTGGTCATATGATGACCTCAAGGGATATGATCCTGAAGTCATCCAGCATACCATAGAACTGATGGAAGGGGAAAAAACCTATCTGCTAGAAGCAAAGGCCAGTAAACCTGAAGATTAAAGCACTAATGGCGCAAGAGATGGGGAAGCTAATCCACTCCCAAATTTTCTTTTCTATCAAGCATAGTACTTTGGTGTCCAGCCTAGTTCCGGTCTGAAAGAAAAATGGGGACATCCGCCCCTGTGTTAATTTTTGGGATCTGAATAGGGCATCCTTGAAGGACCACTACCCATTGCCTTCAATGGAATCAATCTTGCAAATAGTGGCTGGCTCGGAAATGTTTTCTTTGCTAGACAACTTCTTTGGTTACAACCAAATCTAGGTCAAAGAGGAGGACTGACACAAAACAACGTTCACTACTAAGCGGGGGACGTTTTCCTATTCAAAAATGCCCTTCATCCTCTCAAATGCGGGAGCCACCTTTTAGCAAGCAATGTACATTTCCTTTAGAGAACTTATGAATAAGATCATATTGATCTAATTGGACGATCTTATTCTATTCTCTAAGTCAAAAGATGATCATGTTGATCATCTTGAAATGGTTTTTAAAAAATGCCAGGAGTTTAGGATATCCCTAAACCCAAAAAAATGTGTTTTTGGAGTGCCTCAAGGAAAATTGTTGGGACATGTAGTGTCTAAAGATGGGATTGCTATTGATTCAGATTAGGTGAAGGCTATCAAGGAACTACCCCTACCAGTAAACAAAAAGGGAGTTTAGTCCTTCCTGGGGAAGGTAAATTTTGTAAGTCAATTCATTTCGGATTTTGCAGGTTTAATTAGACCTATCTCCCTGATGCTCAAGAAGGATCAGTTGTTTAAATGGAAAAAGGAGGAAAGAGAATCCTATGATAAGGTCAAGGAGGCTATTTCCTCAGCTCTTGTGCTAGTGAACCCAGACTTGTCAAAGGACTTTATAATGTATGTGTTCAGTAGCAAATCTAGCATCACTACTATTTTGACCCAAACAGATGATGAAGGAAAGGGAGAAAATCTGATAGCCTTTCACTCCCAAACCTTAAAATACTATGAGATGAAGTATAAATTCATCGAGAGGCAGGTGTTCACCATTGTTAAGGGGCTCAAAAAGTTCTGACACCTCATAGCTTGCAGTAAGGTGGTTGTATATGTAGCACATTCCAGTGTGTGTGAGTACATTATGGAGGGAGAAATCACCGAAAAAAGGGTCAACTAGATAACCAAGATCCTTGAATATGACATCAAGGTCAGTCCCACATAGATCATGCGGGGGAGAGGATTATGTGAATATTTGGCACATGATGAAGTGGCAGCTAAGGAGGAACAACCCGAGCTAGTTCTACTAAATTAATCTAAGTCCGAAGGTTGCTGGTTGGCGGACTGAATGAGGTTCATGTAGATTGGGAAATATCTATCAGACCTCCCTTCTAAGAAGAAGAGGTTTTATAGATTGTAGAATAGTGGGTATGTGCTTATTGAAGGGGTTCTCTTCAAAAGGAATTTCAATGGTGTTCTTCTGCAGTGCGTAACCCAAGAGCTAGCACAATTTTTTTTGGGAATATTCCATAGCAGTCTCGTGGGTGGACATTTCTCTACAAATACCACTTCCATTAAAATTATGTGTGGGATATTTCTGGCCTACACTGTTCAATGACTCACACTCTCTAGTTAAATCCTACAAAGAATGCCAATTCTTCACGGGAAGGAGGAAGAATTCGGCAATGCCTCTGAATTCGATAGTGGTTGAAGAACCCTTTGCACAATAGGGCCTTGATTTCAATGGAATGATTAACCCCACCTCTAGTGTTGGGCATAAATGGATCCTTACGACCACAGATTATTTTACCAGATGGGACGAGGCCATGCCTCTGAAGAATGTGAATGAGGAAAAGATTGTAAAATTTCTGGAAGAGCTAGTAACAAGGTTCGTCCCGCTCAAGACCATCATCTCCGAAAATGCAAAATCCTTCCTAGGTTCGAAGGTATGTCAATTTTCACTTAAGCATGGAATATTCCTAAGGACATCTTTGAATTATTACCCGCAGGGAAATGATCTGGCCGAGTTGAATAATAAGAATTTATTCTGACTTATCAAAAGAATAGGGTCAGAGCATCAAAGAGAGTGGCATAGGAACCTCAAAGCAGTGCTCTGGGTGGACCACATAACTCCTAGGAAAGTCTTAAAGATTTCACCATACAAAATGGTATACGGGAAGGAAGCACTACTGCCTGTCTCTATGGAAATTCCCGCACTACAATTGCTTAAGTTTCTGGAGGTAGAACAAAATGGATCCATGGAGGTCCAGTTAGCTAAATTATTAGAGGTACAATAAAAAAGGGAAAATGCGCTAATGGGCATGTGTAACTGTCAACAGGTGGTTAAGAAGTGGTTTGAAAAGAAAACCTCCAACCAAGGTCTTAAGTGCAGAGATTTGGTGCTCAAATTCAACAAGAGAGCCACAAAGCCCGACCAACATGGAAAATTTGATAGTCTGTGGGAGGGTCCTTTCTGCATCATTAAATGCAAGCAACATAATGCATTGAAATTAGAGAATATGGAAAAAGAAGCATTGGGAATTCCTATCAATGGAATTCACCTCAAACTTTTTAATTAGCTTTATTAACCATTCAATAGTGTAAATATGTAATTTTTTTGTGTGTTTTATTTGGCCGAGTCTTTATTTAGTGGAGCCCTTTAAAACATGAAAGAAGCCAAAAGCAATGGAGACATAAAATTGATAAAAGAGCTATATATTCATTATATGGTAATATTTACTTTGGGATATTACAATTCAAAAATGGCTCTTAGGCCAAGCTTTTCAAGAATATATATATTAAGAAGCTTTTCAAGATATATATATACAGTAAAAGAAAGGAGAAAATATTTCATTCATTCAACAAGATCTTCATCATCAACAGGAGAAGCAAGGTCAACAAGAACGATATGAGCTTCGACAACAACAATAGCAAGTGGAGGAGGATACACCAAGTTTCTAAAATTAGTATACCACTCCACATCGTAGAAAAGCTCTACATTGTAGCACCTTAGCAAGAAGTGGCAGACATGAGACACCCTCTGACGGTGTTCCCCAATGGTCATCATGTGAAATCCACTTAGAAATGGCACTCAAGGCACCACCACATCCTCTTCAATATGACAACAAAGATCACTTGATGTTGGAATACCAAGGCCATACAGACATTTGTTAAAATTTCCCTGAGGCCCTCGAGATAGCGCTTGGGAAAAATATCCATGGTAAGCCTCAGTATCATCGACTTCGATACCTGAATATCTAACTAAGAGGCAACAAAATGAGAACAACTATTAATGTTCACTCGATACTTGTCCTCATATTCTATACAGTCTTTTCCCAACACCTATTTCATTGCAACTATGGCTAAGGAATGCTTATTCTTTGTCATACGCTTCAAACGCCTACTGGAAACCTCTCCTAGGATAGCTTCCTGAGACCTATTGCTAGTTAACCTAATGAGAGTATCCATTGCCACTATCAATAAGCCCAATTACCAAGTATGAATTATGCGATCATCCTTATGCATATTTATAGAGGTAGCTGGGGTACAATGTGTGTGATAAGCATGATGTTGATCGAGGTGCAAACTCAAAAATACCACCAAGTTGTATTTTCTGCATGCGAATTAAGAATTTTTTATCAGCTAAAACTTGCGGCAAGTGCAAGTGGTAGTCCACATAGCCAAGTGCCAAGTGTCAGGCTGTGGATGCAATTCAGTCTACAAAGATCAACTCAAAATATTTTTGTGTATTCATTACACCCTTTTTCTTAATCATTCTTCTAAAGTTATTAAATGAAAAAGCATGCAAAAAGTTTTGTATGCCTTCAATTCCTGACTCAATTTCCCAAGGGATAGCGCCATAGGACATGATGGCTAATAGTCATTATGAATTAATGTCTTTTCAAAAGGGTAAGAATTCATTTTGCATGAATGAAAGAGTTGGAGGTACATGCCGAATTTATTGCTAAAAGAAACTATTATTTCCAACTCCAGTTTAAGAAAAGGGTTATGTTGCATGCAAACAAATAACACTGTGAAGAGTTTTGAGTACACAATTCATTGAGAAAATTCAAGTGTGAGTTGCAAAGAGAAAGTAAGAATTTGCAAAGGCTTCCACAGAATCTTGAAATGGAACAAAATCTTGAAATAGGAGCACGAGGAGAGGCAATTAGAAGCTTATTGGATGCCATCTTGATGGTGCCAATGGCCCATGTTTTCAGTGACATCTCTTATGCCTTGCTAGGGATGCCAGAAAATCCAAAATGGCCTCACACATAGGTCGTGCAGAAGACTGCCCATAGGAACAAGGTCCAAATAGCGGAAGAATGGGATAATATTTATGATCCTGAGCTCAAAACCAACCCTAAGAATCTTAGGGAGGCAGCCTATGAAAGAATGAAAAAGGCTAATGACCAAGAGTCTTTGGCGTACAAGCTATGGTTATGCGGTCTTCCATAATATATGATTCCTTTAGTGCACCACTGCCCAGAGCTGGTTCATGAATGCGTTCAAAATTTTAATTCAGATATAGGCATCATAGAAGGCCGAAACCTAAGAGTAGTGATTAACATTGACGCTATTTAGGATATGCTATGTATCCCTACAAGGCATATTGGGGAAGGACCTGAGGAATTCACCAGGAAAAAAATGGAAAATTTATGGAAGACTAGAACCCATGCTCTGAGTTCTTGCAATTATGAAACAAAAAGGCCCAAGAATGATAAACGCTCACCACAGTTTCCAGTTGGGAACATCGATTTCAACTTAGACATGCAAGATGTATTCTCTATGTTGGCTTTCGTTTGCGGCCTGGACAATGATAGAGAAGTGCAGGAGTTTCAAATGGGTTTGGGTTTTTAGTTAAGAAAACAACATACCCTATTCTAGTATGAATTTGTAGAGGCCATTGTTTGAGAGTTGCTAGACCAATTCAAGGAGTATTAAACACAGTATAGATTTAGGTTTTCTTCTTTTCTTGTTCACACATTTTTACACCAAAACCCTAATTTCTTTAAAAAACATATGGGTTTGTCTATCTTTGATGAAAGTGGGGTGAGGAAGCCATTTTCTGTGTGGACCCACCTCCTTTCTGTGACCCATGATTATTATGCATTTTATGAGTCTTTCTTGACTCTGATATTGCAAGATTTTAATAAGGAGGGTGAGGTTGGCTGTTATTGTTTCTCCGCTGAGCAGGTGAGATGGATGCAAGATTTTGTTCCTCCTTGTGATTGGTTCCCTAGAGAGGATTTTTCATTTGTCAGGATGCATGGTTTTAATGAGGAACCATTCTAGATTTTGGTCTATGTGACAAACAGGGTGTTGGCCCTTGAGGTGTTTAGGAAACTGAAAATTATTGACAAAAAGTTTTGTGGGGGAAAAAATAAGAAAGGATTTTTCAAATTCCCCTTAAGCTTTGGAACAATAATAATGGAGAAAAAGAAGACATAAGGTCTACTAACTGCGAAGCTTTCTCATCTGGGTCTAGTATTGATCTGCAACAAATGGGAATATAATCTTGATGACAACTTAGTGGATTTGAACGTCAAAGTTACTCATATCTCCTGACCCTACTGGGAAACTCAGTGGAGTTCACTGATGGGGAACCATACTCTCTTTGTAGACTTGGACTATATTCCCATGAAGTCGAGAAGGCCGCCATGGCTGTCTTTTTATTATCCTTGCAGTGACAAGTGTAAAATTAGGGCCACCCTCTATAATGAATTGGCCAAGAACCACCAGTGGAGTGAGGAGAGAATTGTCCACTTTTGGGTTTATTGTCAAGAGACCAAATGTATTGATGCCAAGCTCCATGAGCCATAAATGGATGACATATTTGATGATCTCTGGAATAGAGAGAATGATGACATTGATGCTGAGGAAGATGAGGAAATGGATTAGGGGAAGCAACTACAATATTCAGAGAAAGAGAGGCAAAGAAGGCCCAAATACAGGGAGGTGGAAAAGTAATGGAAGGACCAAGTGAAACTCCATTGAGCACACAAGTAACTGAATCCCATGTAGTAGTCACGCTACCACGTACATGGGATACTAAGAGACCTAGGGAAACCCAACAATCTCAGGAGATCATAGAAGTGGACAATTCTCCACTTGAGAAGAGGTTGCGCACTGACGCCACTCCAGGAGAAAGCATGCAAGTACCTGCAACGGGAAAAGGATCAGAGTCTTCAACAACTCTGGTATCTTTCTCTCCCCCTCTTCTCACATCTCATTCTTTGGTTAACCCTGTTGTGTCTACGTCTCCAATTAATTCAAGTGTCAGCCTGTCATTCTCTACTTCTGAACCCATGGGAGGTTCCTTTCAATCTTCCTTCTCTCCAATAGGATGGGTAGATTTTAGTCCCCCACAGTCTTCCCCATTTTTTGTCAAGGCCCAATCTGAACCTTCTATCACAAACCCTATTGATTTCATTGCATCGACTCCTACTTAACCTACTCAACAAATGGTAACCTCTGCATCTTTGCTACTACCACCACCCCTTATGAGTCCTTCCACCGCTTCCCTGGCTGGAACCTGACATAGCATTCCCCCTTTCTCCCTATTGATGGTAACTCTACCAAAGTGGACATCATCTAAATCCATGATGGTTTCATTCCATTTTTCTCTTCCTCTCGGTGCACCCTTTTCCAGCAAGCAGATTAGATCACTAGCATAATTTTTTGGGAAAAATGCCATAACTAAGGCATCGTGGGCTAGAAGAACCCAAAAAAGAAAGGAAAAAGATGCCGCAAAACCTACCGAGCCATTCATGTAGACCCTCTTTAATGAGTTTCAAGGATCGATAACATTTGCAACTATGTCACTTGACACCATCAAACCTCAAGGGTAGATGCAACCCAAGGATTATACAATCCATGCCATAGGGATCGATCTACACTTAGCTCGGCCACAAGACAAAGTTGAGCTGATGGATGAAACTCAGAGGGTTGTGACTACATACTTTTTGAAGCATAGTCACCAACTGAAGAAGAGGGAAGAAGAGCTCAAGAACGTTAAAGAAAGAGTGGAGATCTTGCAAAAGAAGGAAAAGGCTAAGGACACTGAAATTGCACACTTGTCTCAATAAGCGCAGGTAGAAAAGACCAAACTTCAGGAGGAACTTGCAAAGTTCTAGTCCCAAGATCCCAACTTGGTTGCTAATCTGCAACAGAAAAATAAGGAGCTTTAGGATCAACAAGCTCGATTGGACAAGGAGGTGCATCAAAAGGATAAAGAGCTTCAGGACCGATAGGCTCTATTTGAAAAAGAGATCCAAGAAATGAAGATCTCTCTAGAAAAGGAATGTGGAATCTGAAGCAAAGCTGAGGAGCTGTTGAGAAGCAAATATATAGAGTTGACATCCATATGGGAACAACTCACTACATCTGACAAGAATATTGATGAGTTGATGGAAGAAATTGGGTCGAAGGAGGCCAAGATAAATCTTTTGAAAATTCTGTGCCAACCCTCTGTTCCTTAATCAGATCTCCTTTTGGTGGCTCAACAGTTATATGTCTCCTACTGGGAGAAGGTCAAGTCTTTTTGTTTTTCCCTGCAACTAGCACTACAATTCATGGTAGATGCAACAAAATTAAGTATGGAGGTGCGTGGCACAATTGAGCAAGTTCCACAACTTATTGTCGAAAAGGTGCCCGAGGCCAAGCAATTGCTAGGAAAATTGTATATAGCGTTGAATGCGGACTTGGCGAAGGCAGGGATAGATGAACGAAGATCGGATGCCAAAAGGGCAAAGGAATTCATCTGCTATCATGCAATGAACCTTCAAGCAAACAATTGCTCGATCATACTGGGTCAGACTATGAATAATATGTGGATGCAATTCTCCTAATTGATTCAGATGGGCTTGCCCTCCCCTTTTATCTTTGACCAATTAGTCGCCACGGTGGAGTATATTGCTGCAAGGATCGAGGAAAAGCAACAGGATCTATCTACTTTCCAATCATTCAATTAACCTCCCACAATAGTGGATATTGAAAGTGCCATCCATCAGATAGCATGACTTCTTTTTTAGCTTGAGTTTGGGACCAGGATCTCCATGGAGCTTCAGTTTAAGGAAATTATCGATCTGCATGAGGTGCAAGAGCATCTGTGCACATTATTGATGCCATCCAAGGCTGACTAGCTGCCTTTGCAGATTTCCCTTTCAAAGATTTGATTATTGGCCAATGGATAGGACTCTGGTCTTCGAACCAAGTTTTTTGGGTTCTCATTTTGTAGGTGAAATGCCCTTGTTAGTCGCCAAAAGCTATGGATTTAATAATCCTTAAAGCTCCCTTTGGGTGGATTATGTTGGTTTTGTATTGGCCTCGACCTATGCTTTGTATGTTCTATTATTTCTGGGCTCCTTTTGGTGGTTCCTTCATATGATTTTGCCACGTGTCAACTACGTGCCCATTTGGGAACTCTTTTCCATTTGTTTCTTCTCTGAGCTCCACCCGTGTGCCACATTGCATTCTCCATGGGAACCTTTTTGGTAGACCCTATAGTCAAGGCTTTGAGTACATACTGCACCATGTGTCATCTTTGCGGGGATCATGGTTGCAAGGGAAGGATAAATGAATGAGAGGCCCCGCCTCTATGCCACGTGTCCTAACCAACTCTTTGGGTGGTTGACACATGTCTTCAAGATATTTCTGTTGCTTTCGATTTTGGACCACATCCATCATTTGCCAAAGGGCACACTTTGTTCAAGGAAACTAAATGCCACATTTCAAAATCTTTCTGTTGCATCAGTCTTTGGGAATCATTGCAGGGAGTGACACGACTAATGCCTGGGGAATCTTTTCTATTACCTAGATTTCAAGCGATGGAAGGATCTATATATATTGCTCAATTTCACTGAAAAAGGGTTCGAAAATAGATGGGAAAAGCACTGAAAGACTCTTGGCCTTTGTATTTTTTTCTAATTATTGTATTAAGACTTACAGATTGTCCCAATCTATTTGGCCTCTCTATTTCTTAATTAATAGATAAAACATTATACTATGCTAGTATTGTAATGAGTTGTTTATCATCAAAGCTTCTATAATTTCAATATAATTTTGTTGTTTAGATCATATTTTTACTCTTCTTGTTTAGAGAATGCATATGGAAGTCATATTATGATGTTTGATTAGCTTCTTCAGAATTTTATCTCTGCTTTCTATTATTTTTGGGCATGCAGATTGCTGAACTAGCCCTCAAATCTCATCCGAAAGGAAGATTTCTTGTGCCTATTTACTTAAATCTTGGCGCATCGCCTTAGATTAGATTTTATTTTAATATATTTTCTTCCCTTTCCCTTTTCACCACCCAATACATGGAAGAGCCAACTTCTTTAAAACCCAGAGGTTACTTAGTTTAGCACAATTGGTCCCCCCATTAACTGAGTTTCCCATAAGGATGTGTGCCTAGTAATTTTAGGCATCAATAGAAGGATTGAAGAACAACTTGTTAAATGTAATAAAAATGTATGAAAATGGTTACAAGGTCATATTTGATTCAAAAGGATGCAAATTAAGAAAGAATAGAAAAATAGTACAACAAGGATTGAGAACTGACAACAATATTTACAACCTTTCTGAAGTAAAAGGTCAAAGTTGTTTGATCAAAAAAGTTGATGAAAGATGGTTATGGCATAGAAGATTATGCCACATAAACTTTGATAATTTGGTGAAAGTAAGTTCAAAAGGTCTAGTTAGACACATGCCTAAAATTACAAAGCTCGTAAATGTGATATGTAAAGAATGCCAGCAGGGAAAGCAAACAAAGGCTAGTTTCCCAATTCAACCACTAAGCCCTTACAACTGGTTCATACTGACTTGTGTGGACCTACAAGCACAAGGGGATTGCAAGGAGAAAGGTACTTTATGTTTCTAGTTGATGACTAAACAAGAATGACTTGGGTGAAATTTCTGAGAGACAAGTCCCAAACCTTTGAAAGATTCAAGATATTCAAAAAAATGGTTGAAAAATAATTGGGAAGAAGAATTCAATGTTTGAGATCAAACAAAGGAGGAGAATTTACCTCAAGTGAATTTGTTGAATAGTATGAGGCACATGGAATCAGGAGACAATTCTCATCTCCAAGAACTCCATGGAAGAATGGATTTGTAGAAAGAAATAATAGAGTAGTGCAAGACATGGCAAAAAAAATGTTAAAAGAGTGTTTTTGAGAGAAGCAGTACATAATGCAGTATATATTTTGAACATAATTCAAATCAATGTACATAGTGATAGTACCCCCTATGAGTTGTGGTATGGCAGGCTTGCATCCATGAAGTACTTCAATTTTTTTGGTAGCAAGTGCTACATCAAAAGAGAAGATGAGAATTTGGGAAAATTTGAATCAAGAAGTGATGAAGGAATATTTCTAGGATATTCCACCTAAAGCAAATAATACAAATGTTAAAAAAAAAGATTGGACAAGATTGTGGAAAACATCAATGTCAAGATTGATGAAAGTATAAAGTATATCAAATCTGATTAGAATGAATTTGAAGATGATTTAGATTATGAAGAAGAAGTTGAGAAGGCACCTACAAAATATGTGCAGAAAGACCATCTTGTAGATCAGATAATTGGCGAAAAAATGGAGTTCTGACCAGGAGAAGCTTTGAAAAGAATAAAGAGCATGTGAACTATTCTCTCGTATCTCAGATTGAACCAAAAAGTTTTACTAAAGCCAACAAGGATGGGAGCTAGATAGAGGCCATGGAAGAGGAACTAAATCAGATTGAAAAGAATAAAACATGGGAGCTTGTTCCTAGACCCCCAAGCAAAAATGTAACTGGTACCAAATGGGTTTTTAGAAACAAGTTAAATGAAGATGGAGCTGTAGTAAGAAATAAGGAAAGATTAATGTGGAAGGGGTATGCACAAGTTGAAGGCATTGATTTTGAAGAAACATTTGCACTAGTGGAAAGATTAGAAGCAATAAGAATGTTTCTTTCTTTTTCAGTTTACAAGGGATTCAAGGTATATCAGATGGATGTTAAATATGCATTCTTGAATGACAATCTTGAAGAGGAAGTCTACATTGAACAACTAGAAGTTTTTCAGCTATCAAAAGAAGAATATTATGTTTGCATATTGAGAAAGGAACTGTATGGTCTAAAGCAAGCACCCAGAGCATGGTACTCCAGATTAGACCAGTACCTGCAACAACAAGGATTCAAGAAAGGATGTGTAGATAGAAATTTATACTTTAAATCATAAGGTGAGCACATGATTATTGTTGTTGTATATTTAGATGACATCACTTTTGGAGGTAGCAATGATAAAATGTGTAAAATATTTGCTACACATATGCAAGATGAATTTGAGATGTCAATGCTAGGGGAGTTGTCATTTTTCCTTGGTTTACAAATTGTTCATAATGACAATGGGATATTTATATCTCAAACCAAATATGCTAAGGAAATGAGTAAAGAAATTGGTATGGAGGATAGTAGGCCAGTCAATAACCCCATGATAATTGGCTGTAAATTAAGTAAATCAGATGAATCACTAGATGCAAATTAGATGTTGTATAGTTCAATGATTGGTAGCTTGTTGTATTTAATTGCATCAAGGAAAAATATTATGCAAGCAATATGTTTAGTTGCAAGGTTTTAGGCTGCACCAAAGGAATCTCATGTGAATGTTGTGAAGAGAATTTTTAGATACATCAAGAGAATTGTTGATTATGGACTATGGTATCCCAAGTGAAAATATTTCTCTTTGAAAAAATATATAGATGTAGATTGGGTTGGATGTGCAGATGATAGGAAGAGAACAAGTGGAGTAACTTTATTTTTGGGAAACAAATTGGTTTCCTGGATGAGAAAAAAGAAAGAATCAATCACTCTATCCACAACAGAAGCAGAATATGTAGCAGCAACAACATGTTGTACTCAAGTCCTATGGATGAAGTAGACACTTAAGGACATCAAGGTAGAGTACAAAGAACCTTTCTCTATTCTTTATGACAATTCAAGTGCAATAAATATATCAAATAATCCAGTGATGCACTCTAGAACAAAGAACATATCTATCAAGTATCACTTCATTAGAGAGAAGGTTGCAAACAAGGAGGTCAACATGGAGTATGTTCCAACCAAAGAACAGGCAGCTGAAATTTTCACCAAGCCTCTTCCCAAAGAATCATTTGAATATTTGAGGCAGGAGCTAGGAGTGATTGCTCCCACAACATATCACTAAATATTAGTGATAGGGCATGGATCCAGGGGGAGCCTAATTGTCACTTCATTCATCCCTGGAAATGGAAAGGATAGATCAAGTCAAGTAACAATGATTTTTCAAATTTCTAACGACTTGATGGTTGCATAACCAAAGATTCCCACTTTCTCTTCAAATTGCTTGTCAAAGGGGGAGTCTTCCCTTTTCCATTGATGTCAAAGGGGGAGAAATGTGAACAAATGCTCAAAATAGGAGCATGGTGAGCAAAGAAGAGATGTATGTCAAAAAGGTGAGTGAATTGTTGTGTAAATGGTTTAATTGGTACAAAGTTTTCATGTTACAGGCTTCAATTTTTATTAGACCATGTAGTTAATTGGTATGAGCATTTAGTTTTGACATCAATAAAAAAGGGGAAGATTGTTAGCATATTGTTGTCATTGATGTCAAAAGGAGAGATCTGTGGTGAAATAGAGTTGATATAAAGGGAAGATTGCAACAATGTACTTGTTTGATGTCAAAATAAGATTTGGTGTAGAGGACTTAGTCAATGTATTGGACCCAATTTTCATCAATCATGTGCGGAATCAATCAATTATATCCATGGATTGGAGAATTAAAGAGGTGGAAACTATTGATGCCAAAATTGTAGTGGTACTCAGAAGAACTCAAGATTGTGTGGTAAAGAAAACTACAAAAAAATAAATAGTTGTGCTTCAAAATTCTTAATATGCTCAGCATCAAGGAGAAGGAAGTCAAGCACCTTTGTATTCTACTTTGCAATCATCTCCTACTCAAAAAATTACCCTATGAGGATAGGGAGGTGGTGATGAAGATCCTTTGGAGAAAATCCTGTTAGAGAAAACTTGTGGAGAAGATGCTCCAGAACAAGCACACAAAAGATACAGATAAATAGGTAATAGAAGAAGAGGAAACAATTGATGTATCTTCTTCTTGATCACAAGTACATGATGCTTCTTCTCCCAATTATCCTCCACCAAATGAACCTCAAAACTATCCACCTAGAGTAGGCCCTACTCCACCCTCTTCTCCCGAGATGAGAACTTCCAATGCTCCTCCCCTTAGGAGAGTATTGCAATTCACTTCTCCTAGCTCAAAATCCATGACTACAACCACTTCCACCTCATGGTTAGAATAAACATTGTCTAGGAAAGAAAGACTATTTAGCTAAATCTTCCTGAGTGATTTTGTCAACCAATTTATTTAGAGTACCCCCAAGTCCAAGAAATTAAAAACCACATACAAGTTGATGAAAGATACTGAAATAAAGAACATGTATGTAGAAGTAGCACACCACTCTATATAGAAAGATGTAGGAAAAACAACTGTTAGTGATTTTAATATCACTAAAGTTAACTTAGGGTATTCCACTAGGGATGGGGATGTACATAATTTCTAGGTGACAACTGCAAGATTGGTAGAAAGAATGGAAAGGGATAAAAAAGTAAGGATTAGTTGAAGCATCAAGTGAAAATTATAATTGATTGCTTAAAATACTTGATTGATATCAATCCTCATCCAATTAGTTAGGCTAGTTCTCCATTCAACCCAATGTCTTCTATGTTAAAGGAGATGGTGAGTAAAATTCAAGGTTACAAGACCTATGGGAAGATTACTGGAGAATGAACTACATATATCCTAGTTAAAGTAACTAAATTCATCTATGGTATGAAGACGGTATATGAAGATATTGAGGTGTTAAGGACTTATATTTATAAAGAAATTACCATTACCAAGCATGAGGAGTCAATTTGGGTAAAAACTGATAGTGATTTCAAATAAATGTTGGAGATAGGTACATATATATTGGTAGTTGAACAATTTTACCAAATGCAGGTGATAAAAAATGCATCATGTGGACAGGAGAATTGAATGGAAGCTCTCATTTGTGAAACAAAATCTATTAGTGTAGAATAAATTACTCAATGAGTGTAATGTAATGATAGATGAAATCTAGGAAAACCTTTTGAGCATTAGCATTAATCTTGAAAAAGAAGGTGATTCTCATGATGAGGATGTAGAAAATTTTAAGGGAAATTTTAAAGTAGTAGAGAACCTCTATTGCAAGTATAATTTCAACATGGATAACATGAGGAAACTAAGTGGTATATGTTAGGGATATAAGGAAAATATCTAATAGTTAAATGCATATTTGATCAATAAAACAGAGAAATAAAATACACAAAAAATTATAGCAGAAACAAGGCAACGCAAAGAATTTAACGTGGTTCACCCAATCTGGGCTACATCCAAAACCACAACCATCCAATGATTTTATTATCTAGTGAAAAACATATTACAATCTCACGAATAATCACCTTTTACTACATATTGTAACCCCCATCCCAACCCCTTATAACAAGCTTTAGAAGCTTCTAGAATTAGGGTTTTTACCAAGTCATCTTTTTTTTTTCTTTTTCAATGATTTTTCCTTTTTCAGAGACGATGCAAAAAAAATGGGATTTTTTTTTTCTTAGGGGCTGTTGTCCTCGAACCCCCACTCGAGGCCCGACCCGACCCTAGACTCGACCCGACCCTAGACCCAGACGAGGATACATGTCGGGTGTACAGTATAGCATGATTAGTTGCCACATACCAACAATCTCCCACTTGGAGACTGATTAGGCTCCACACCAACACAATCTTCCACTTGGAGACTGATCCTGGACGACACTGCTGCACTTACAACTCCCACTGGAAATAAGTACCTTGGACCCTGCTGCTCTGTTATACCTGAATTCAACCTTGAAGGCCAACCGAAGCTGAAGAGGAGCTCAACTTATCCCTTGTCACCACCTTCATAAACATATCTGCTAGATTGGCATCTGTATGTATCTTGTCCAGCTTGACCTATCCATCCTCCAACACTGACCGAATGAAATGATATCTCAACTGTATGTGTTTTGTTTTAGAGTGCAATGAATAATTCTTTGCAAGATGCATAGCACTCTAGCTATCTGTAAACAAGTAATTTCCAGCCTGTTGTTTTCCCAAATCTTCCATGAAAAGTTGTAGCCATATCATCTCCTTTGTCATCTCTATAGCAACAACATACTTTAGCTCCGTGGTGGATAAAGCAACCACCTTTTGCGACTGAGAAATCCAACTCACTGTTGTCCCACCAGCTGTAAATACATAACCTATGGTACACCACCTGGTATCTATATCCCCTGCTAAATTTGAGTCAACATAACCTTTTAAATCAGTATTAGAGCCCCCAAAATATAAACATTTATTGGATGTACCTCTCAAATACCTAAGAATAAATTTTACTGCATTCCAATGCTCAACACTAGGATGACTCATATACCTACTAACAACTCCTACAACATGTGCAATATCTGGTCTTGTGCATACCATGGCATACATTAAACTATCTATAGCTGAAGCATATGGTACCTTGGACATTTTTTCTTCCTCTTGTGTCTTTGGACACATATCCTTAGTCAATTTAACATGACTGGGAAAAGGTGTGCTAACAAATTTTTCATTCTTCATACGAAATCTTTGTAACACCTTTTCAACATAATCGGCTTAAGATAAAAACAATTTTTTTTTCCTATCTCTTGTAATCTTCATACCAAGGATTTGCTTTGCTCCCCCCAAATCCTTCATAGAAAATGAATTTGCTAACTATTTTTTTAACTCCCTTATGTGATCCATGTTAGACCCCACTACAAGCATATCATCAACATATAAACATAAGATAATGTAGCTATCATCATCTAACCTCTTAAAATAAACACAATGGTCTGAATTGCATTGACTATAGCCTTGCTCAGCCATAAACTATCAAATTTAATATACAATTTATAAGGTGCTTGCTTCAAGCCATATAGACTTTTCTTCAATCTACACACAAGTTTCTCCTTACCTTTGACCTCAAACCCTTGTGGTTGTTCCATATATATTTCCTCTTCCAAATCACCATGGAGAAAGGCTATTTTAACATCAAGTTGTTCTAAATGAAAATATTCAACAACCACAATACTTAAAACAATGTGAACATAAGTCATTTTAACAATAGGAGAAAAGATTTCATCAAAATCAATACCCTTTTCTATGCAAATCCCTTTACAACTAATCTGGCTATAAATTTTTTCTTACCTCCATCCTCCTCTTTTAGCCGATAAACCCATTTATTTGGTAAAGCCTTTTTACCAACAAGCAACTTGCATAATTCCCAAGTTTGATTTTTCAGCAAGGAGTCCATTTCTTCTTCCATTCCATGCTCCCATTGAACCTTGGTATCTACCTACATAGCTTCATCATAACATTCCAGTTCACCAGCATCAGATAATAAAATAAAATACAAAGAGAGAGAAAATATTTTTGGAGGTCTACTTATCCTTGAAGATCGTCTAACATTCACTGGAGTTTTTGGTATTTGTTGTTGTTGTTGTAGAGCATGAGGAACCACTAGAACATTGATGTTTGGTGTATCATCCAACACTACATAATCATTTTCTTTCTTCTCATGCTGCTGCAACTGATCTTTGTACAACACTTTATCATTGAATATGACATCCTTGCTTCTCAAAATTTTTTGATTTTCAAAATCCCAAAGCCTATAACCAAATTCATCAATGCCATATCCAAAAAAATACATTTCTTTGATTTTGTATCAAGCTTGGTTCTATTTTCAGAATCTACATGTGCAAATGCTTCACAACTGAAGGTCTTGAGAAAAGAATAACTCACCTTCTTACCTGTCCATGCTTCCTCTGGAATACCACAAACCAAAGGATTAGAGGGAACTCTATTGATTAAATAAACAATAGTGTTTACAACCTTTTCCCACATGTTTAAAGGCAACCCAACATGCAATCTCATAGTCTGTGCACACTCCATTATTGTTTTGTTCATGCGCTCAACCACTCCATTTTCTTGTGGAGTCCTTGGAACCGTTTCCTGCCTACAAATACCATTAGAGGAACACTAGTCTTCAAACTCTTTGCTACAATACTCACCTCCATTATTAGATCTGAGACATTTTAACTTTTTACCTGTCTCATTCTCAACCAAGCTTCTCCATTTCTTAAAAGTTTCAAATACAACAGATTTCTGCCTAAGGAAATAAATCCATACCTTCCTTGTTGCATCATCAATAAAAGTGACATAGTACCGAGAGCTACTGAGAGAAGATACTTGATCTAGTCCCCATACATCTGTATGCACAAGCTCCAATTTATCATCTTTCTTTTGCTTCCCATCCTTGAGAAAACTAACTCTCTTTTGTTTTCCATACACACAACTTTCATAGAAATCCATATTAACACATTTTAGACTTGATAAAACATTCTTTGAATGAAGTACTTTCATACCTTTTACACTCATATGCCCAAGTCTATTATGCCACAATGCTGATTCAAAATCCATAACAACTGTCTGATTTTTTGCCTGATGAAATGCAACAACTGTTCTTGAACATTGATTTTTATCTACAATAACTAAAGTAGAAGGAACAATATGACCTGTACAAAGATATAAGGTGCCTACTTTCACACCTTTTGCTACCACTAAGGAACCTTTTGTAACCTTCCAATTTTTATCACTAAATGTAACAAAACAACCTTCATCATCTAGTTGCCTTGCTAAAATTAAATTTCTTTTTAACTTTGGAATGTGCCTTACCTCATATAGTAGCCAATGATTCCCATTCTGCAACTTAATCTTGATTCTTCCCTTTCCAAAAATCTGATAGGGTTCGTTATCTCACAAATAAACTAGCCCACAATCCCCTTGGACATAATCAAGAAAATAACTTCTATGGGGCGTAGCATGAAATGAAGCCCCTGAATCTAACACCCAAGAATCATCAACATTATCAAGGGAAAGAATCAAAGCATCCTCATCAGATTTATTACTTACCACATTTTCCTCTTTATTGTCTTCCTTTTTGTCTCCTTTATTTTTTTGAGACCAACAATCTTTCTTTAAATGACCTGGCTTACCACAATACCAACAATCCCTCTTGTCTCTAGATTGGGACCTTTTGTCCTTTGATTTTTCTCATGACTTCCCATGACTTCCAGAATTGTTTCCTCTCTCCTTTGTTTTGCCCCTGCTTTCTGCATTCAAAACACTGCTTGATGTGGATGTTCCACCTGAAATTTTCCTACGAATTTCCTCGCTCAAAATAACACCAACAACATCATCAAATTTCAATGTATTCGAACCAGAAAAAAAATTGCTAACAACCATTACCAAGCTATTCCAGCTTTTTGGAAAAGAACACCGAATCAAAAGAGCCCTAACTCCTTCATAAAATTTTACATTTACAGAAGTTAATTGACTGGTAACTGTATTAAACTCATTTAAATGATCAACAACTGACCCACCTTCTACCATTTTCATATTAAATAAACACTTCATAAGAAATACCTCATTCAAAGTGGAAGGATTTTCATATAACTATTCTAGCATTTCCATTAACTCTTGAGTTGTCTTTGCTATTGTACTATTGAATGCCACCGATTGTGCCAGGCATAAAGGAATGGCTCCTAGTGCCTTTCTATCAAAAATTTTCCATTCCTCATCACTCATTTTTGTTAGTTTCTTGGCTATTCCTTCCAATGGCCTCCATAAATCCTTCTAATAGAGATAATACTCCATTTGCATCTTCCATAACTGATAGTTCTGCCAATTGAATTTATCTACCTTCAATTTACCCTCATCCGCCATTGCTCCCAGTTAACTGTGAGACTCCCACTCAACCGTGAGACTTTCCTGTAGATGATAATTGAACACAACCTAGCTTTGATACCACTTGTTAGGGTTAGAAGGAAGATATCTAACAGTTAAATGCAAATTTGATCAATAAAATAGAGAAATAAAACACAAAAAATTATAGTAGAAACAAGACAACATAGAGAATTTAACGCGGTTCACCCAATCCAGGCTACATCCACAAAAACACAACCATCCAATGATTTTATTATCTAGTGCAAAGAATATTACAATCTCAAGAATAATCGCCTTTTACTACATACTGCAACCCCCATCCCAATCCCTTATAACAAGTTTTAGAAGCTTCCAGAATTAGGGTTTTTACAAAATCATTTTCTTTTTCTTTTTTCGGCGATGACGTGAAAAAAATGGAATTTTTTTTTTTCTCAGGGGCTATTGCCCTTGAACCCCTACCCAAGGCCCAGCCTGGCCCTGAACCCCAGTGAGGATACATGTCGATTGTACAGTATAGCATGATTAGTCACCACATACCAACATTATAGACTTGGAATTATCTCAATTCCATGGAATTACAATGATGTACTTGGGAAAGATATACATAGCAAGAGAAAACAAAGCTTATGGAAGTTGAGAACCAAAAATGTGATCATCCTGCAATATGGTGATATGTCTCGAGTAGTGAAAGCATTTTATTCCTACCAAGCCAAAATTGCCACATCAACTGCGCAATCATGCCAAGGAGTTTTCATACATTTACCACTTAAAAAATAGTTTCTATGTTTTATTCAAATATATTTTATAATGAAAATTATGTCCCATGAAGTAAAATAGACTCTTTATTTTTTAGTTATTTCAAGAAACAGTTACACATAACCTTGAATAGTTAATGTTCCTTGTTCAACATTTGTTAGATTGATAATTTTAGTCTTTACCCTACATAGTAAGAAGGGATGTTATATTGGGATGTTAACTTCAAAGTTCATGTGATAATACAATCCTTGTGATACTTAAAACGATTTATTAGTTACAATGACCTATGAGTTTAATTACTTTATAAGGTTTTATCAATCTATATATGTGTGTTCAACTAAAATCAATTTGAAAGGGTTGTAATAAACACCCATATTTTTTTTTTTAAACCTTTTCCAATTGAAATGAGATACAACATAATGTATTTTCAACTTCCTAATCACCCAATCCCCAATAAGGGCAATGTGAGAGTATACAACTTGTTTAGGACCACATGACTAACTAGAACACAACAACTTAAAAGTAAATGCAATAGGCAGCAAGCCAACCAATCCCACTTCTTAAGTGGAGTGCTAAGAAATTGAAAGTAAGGAACACTTCACACTTAATCAATAGAGTCTACAATAAAATAAAAATAAGCACTTCACACTTATTCAACAAATTACAATCACAAATATTCCAATTATTCAATGGGTAACAAGTTCAACTTTTTGGAAACTTGTTTAATGGAGTAAGTAAATACACTATTTCCACTTATTCAGTGGGGTGAGTAAATCCAATATTCTCCACTTATTTAGTGGGGTAAGTAAATACGTTAATGAAAAATGGCCAAGCCCATTGGTGGTACTACCATCCAATGTTTTATAATGATATTCAAAGGAAACATAACTCATATATTGGTTGCAACACTCCATAATAAGGTGAATAACCTAGATAATCAATGTAATCCAGAATCTAACAAGAAAAATACTTCACATGGATGGTAACAAGGTAGGTTGCATTGTAAATAGGTCCAAACAGTAAGGTAATCACCTAGAAACACCACCAACTCATCCCCAACACACCACAAATCATTCATAAGTTAAAAATAACCTTAAAGCAGACCCAAGCTTCACCAAATCACACTAGGAGAAGAATATATCAAACTAGTAATTGAAATTAAATATGTGCAGGTCTAATACGGTGTTGGTAGAATAGGTAGAAATTCCCAAAACATTAACAAAACTCCTCAAAATCACCAAATTTTAGCTCATAGTTGATGGTAATATCCTCCAAATAGATGGAATTTATCAATAAACATTAAATCCCTCTGATATTAATGCTTAAGTCCAAAACTCACATGCCTCCCTCTAGCAGTAGTGGTATGACCTAATGTAGGTATGAAACCCTAATAATATTTATTGAAAAATGTACGAATAGCCAAAACACTCTTCTTACTCCAATCAAACAAAAAAAATCAATTAGAAATCTCAAAGGTAGCTCATTAGGTGGTATTACTAGTAATATCTATGGTTTGCACGCAAGGGGTCACTTGCATAGAAGAAATGGTATGACCCAACTTGGCTTCCAAAACATTCAATAAACTAAATTCTCACACACACATATTATAAAATCAATATAAAAAGAATATCCATTTATGAGCAACAAAAATCTTTAACTTCACTTGTATCTCACTCATGATTTTTATATGAAACCACTCTAACCAACTAGGGGGGGTTTTATCCCAAACCTAGCAATCACAAGAGTGTTTTCATTCTCAATAAATTTTGAGAACACAAGTTCTCTCAACATGTAAAGGAAAAACAATTTCATAGCCAACATTTTAAATGAGCTCTTAGCCTCCTTTTATAACTTTTCTAGAGGGAAATAACAATAATTAAATGGTTTAATAATTCAATTTTCCTCAACAAAGAACTTTTTGAAAAATAATTCAATTTTCAAAAAGACCCCCATGCTTAGGCATCCCAATTGATGCATAACTAAGTACCATTTAAATGAGTTATTACACTAATTTGTCTTTTAAATATTTCCAACATTAGAGAAATTAAGTGAATAATTCTTTAATAACTCAATAGTTTACCCTAATTGAAAAAAGTATCAAAATAATACAAAAATGCAATTCTAACCATACCAAGGTGTCCCTAAATTCATAATACAATAAACTAAAGAAACTGGGTGAATTTTTAAAAATAGAAAACTTCTCCAAGAAGTTTGGAGAGCTCCCAAAAGGTCAAAAATCAATTTAGAAAGCACCAAGAGACTCACCAAAACCATTTGAACTCACTACCATAAACCAAATATTTGTAAAATAGACCATATTCTCTAATAAATTTGGAGTTCTCCCTTACTCACCAATTAGCCTATGTAAAAACTAAAAAATAGGCTAATTGTCCACAACTAGTTCAATCTTGAGAAAGGGGGAATTATAGTCCTCCCTCCCTAGAATTGCTTGTCCCTTAACAATTATAAGTCTAGATGTTTCAAAATCTACTCACTCTCCCAAGTAGCATCCTCCACAATTAGATTCTTCCACTTAATCAAAAATTCTTTCATGCTCCTCTTTCTCAATGTATTCTCCCTAAAATCAATCACCACTTTAGGAACTAAGATGAGTTTCCCTTCTTCATCCAAAGGGGAAAACTATAAATAGCCAACCACATTGCATCCAAGAGCCTTCTTGAGGCATGACACATGTAATACATTATGCACCTTGCTACTTCCAGGTAATTTTAACTCATATGCCACTTCTACAATACTCTTGGAGATTTTGAATGGGCCATAAAAATGTGGCTTCAATTTTTTTTATCCACTCTTCTTGAGAGTATATTGTTGGTAGGGATGCAACCTTAGATACACCATATCTCTAACCTCAAATATGTTCTCTATATGATGTTGATATGTATACAAATTTTGTTGGTTTTATGCATGTTGAAGGTTATATTTCAAGGATTTCATGATATCTTGACTCTGCTACAAAAAATTCTTATCTTGGGGAATTCTACTATCACCAAAAAAGAGGTCAACAGAGCTAGGAGCTTCATATCCATACAATACCATAAATCAATATATTTTTATTGATATATGATATGTATATATATAACAATACTCACCCAAATGGATCCATATTACCCAAGGTTTTTGATGCCCTAAAATATAATTTATTATATACCCTTCTACCAACTTGTTCAAAATCATTGTTAATCCATTAGTTTGTGGGTGGTAACTAGTGCTATGAGTGAGTTCAGTTCAACTCAATCTGAAAATATCTTTCCAAAAAACTTAGGAACTTGTTAGCTCTCAAAAACACAGGTTTGAACCACGAAAGGTTGCCAAGCTTTCACAACGTTTTAGGGTAACATACAAGGTCAAGAGATTTTGGACCTTCTACTCTTCAGGTGCTGCTTAAACCTAGGCGGGTGTACCTAAATGAATTGAGCAGACTTGACTTTTGATCTTCTCTTCTTAAAGTGATTTGTCCACGATGGCAGATGGAAATGGACAAACTAAATCAAATTTGGTATAAATTGTATACCAATGCTAAAACTAAAACCTAATATGCTCAGTTAACAAATGTAAAGAAAAATGAATAAATCTTAATGGTGAAATGCAGAGACTAGTGCCTTATTGGGTATGTGGAGTCAAATAAAATCTTAAATAAGTGACTTCTTTCTGAAGGACATTCAAATTGTTTGGCATATTTTTATTTATAACTTTAGTATAAACATGCAAGATTGTGATTATTAAGTTCTTCTTACTGATCTAAATGAATTTCCCTGATTACTGTGATTAATAAAAAGGATTTAATCCTTCCTTGAAAGAACCTATCAACCAATCACACAAATACAACAAATGTGTATTGATAAACCAAACATAAACTTGTTATGTCAATTTAAATAACCAGACAACATCAATCTTAGAGACAACTTAAATAATTTTTTCAATAAACGCAACAAAACAATTGACACCAGAAATATGCCAGCAAATCAGATGATTCTCATTGATATCTCCATGACTTCAAAACATGCATCAGAGTCTCAGATGTGAAAAACATTGTGTTCCACATTATATTTTCTATCCTCTATCCTATTCTACTTATCGCACCTCATTTTTTTTCCAAAACAGACATTTATACATTGAGAATATGAAAGGCCATGTCCTTTCGGAAATTGAAAAGTCACATTTTACAAAACAAAAGATACAAGATAATTAAGCTCTATTTATCCACAAGTGAGTTTTAGCAAGATGATCTAAATAATCCCGACGCTCATATGTGTCCGCATCTCCAACAACATTTCAGATCGTGATCTCCATCTTAACCATCTCCTCATTGTGCTCGCTCACTTCCTCCAACGCTGTATCCTTTGATAAAGCTGTCTTCATGATTTCATTCAATATTGACTCACATTCATTTCTCCATCTGGTGGCTTCTTTCAATTCCCCTTTGTCATCAGAGAATGTGAACACAGTTTTCCTGGCAGCTTCTAACAACCCCTTTTCATCCCCTTGTAGCTCAACATAGAAGTTTCGATGATGATTCACAATATGATTTGTAGCTTCAAGTGTTGCATTGCTGGAAACATCACTTTGGGCTATTTCATGAAACTTCTCCATAATTCATCCATCCATCCTTATATGTTCTTTCAATGCAACAAGAGTATGAGAGTATTTTCCCCACAATTTATTCAACCAAGATGTCAAATGATCCTGCCTCTTCTTGACAATTGCTGCAATTGCATCATGCTTTCCCTGAGAATAAGCACTTGATCCTACCCAGTGATATTTTACCTGAGAGCTTTCTCCTTGAGTGAGCATTTTGGTTGGCCCCATTGAAATACCAACCAAATATTTTAGTCTCTCATTCTCTCTCAACATTATTTCATTATTCGCCTTGTACATTTCTCTTTCTTTTATCAGCATCTGGATCTATGCTTTATTCAATTTTGCAATATTGACCCCAATTTCAGCAGTAGCTAAAGGATCAGCCTCTCCAACTTTTAGAGTCATAACATGGCCAAATGCCTTCTCTCTGTCAATTACCATTGATTTCCTGTGGGGTGGGTATAAGGCCCATATCATCAATGATCCTTCATCAGTATTGTACTTAGAGCCTGAATACACCTCTGTCACCTTTTCCTTGTCAAGCTTGTGTGTAGCATTACTGTCCTTCAAGAAACTATCAAAGACCAATGCAGAGTTCAATTCAAGGCCCAGAAAGATCATAACACCAACATTCTCCAACATTTTCCTCCCTTTTTCAGGAGTCATATTTGTCATTTCATCATCCACACACTTTCTCAATTGACCCAATAATAGCTCTTCATTCCCTGAAGTAACATCATCAACATTTTCTCTTATTTCCTTCCCCTTTTGCTTGTACAAGAATGCCTTGAACTCTGGGGAATTTATAAACTCATCATCAGAGACAAATGATTTGTACTCCATGTGCCTTGCATCAACATCACCACTTTCAATACTCTGTTCTCTAACCGGGCAAACATACCGTTGAGTCCTCAACCTGAATACCTTTTCTGGTCTACCGTGTGGCACATTACCCTTTGGTGTTTCCTCCCCTGAAGACAATTGCTCTTCCTCCAGCAGCCCTTGGTTATATCTCTCAACCACCATTTCAGCTTCATCTTCATCCAAATTCTTGATCATATCATCAAAAGGATAGGGTACATGCTGATACCCTCTAAAGTTTATCTTCATCTTAGCAGAATTTATATATCCCTCTGGGTCAAAGCTCTTCCTGGGTGGTCCTCTCTTCATATTATAATGCAACAATCTATCAAGGATTGAATTTTATCCTTCCTTGGCCATCATAGTGAAATCACCAAAACACAAGGTACTAGGCATAAAAGCCTGCTTCCCAAAAGAGCTGAAATGCATCACACTGCAGTAATCCTTTTTACTGATAATCTCCAAATATGCAACTTTGTTTGGAACCGTCCTTGGTAGAATGAGAGGGGCATCTTCAAATCCATATACTTTGATCATTGTAGCTCCCTCCAAACAATACCAATCTCCCCAGTTATGATCAATTGGCCCATTGAAGTCTTTTGGCTGAAGGAATCTTTTAATCTCATCAGTCAATGAATAATTACAAGGATATTGATACAACTTATACAATATTTTTACAAAATACTCTTCAAAATGAATGAAACTAGAACTAGCAAACCTGCTATCCCAAATAGCAGTCCATAATTGAACAGGCAATGCTTCACCCTCCTTACCAACTTGAGAAATTCTCATCTCGGGAGTCCATACTCCTAACTCCTGTCCAAAATAGAGCACCAAGTGCATCAACAATTAATAGTGTTTGAGATGAACAATAGATGATCCGCTCTTGATAGCCATCAACCCTGAATCAAGCCCCCTAGAAATGTATGAGGCATAGTAAAATGGCCTAGAATTGTGATACTGGATATCTGCTGTGATAATCATTGGCACAATTGACATGAATTCTTGTGCATCCATTCCCAACCCCTGACACACTGAGAAATATGTGTACTTCATAGAGGGCTCAAACAAATCCACATGATAAGGAGGCCCCTCAATATCTTGCAGAGGTTCTGGCTTCTTTCCCTATTTAACCCTATGAATTGGCAACCTCCAACCCTTGTAGATTGTATCCATTCTTGAAAATTCCTTCTCCAACTCTTCACAACTGATCTGCTCATCGCAGAACCCTTCCAATTTGAAAACCTCACTTATTGCTTCTTTTGACACATATATCTGTGGTTTTCCAGATGGGTCACATATAACTTTATGTTTTGGGTCATAATGATCAACAAACAATTTTACCAATTCTGCATTCACTAATACATTAGGGCACACTAGTTTCCCTACATTCAACTTCCAAGGATTACAGATTGGTTGAAAATGATTTCTCCTATGATAGTGAAAATTGAAAAGTTCATACCCTCTTACGGCAGTCCAAACATCACCTATGAACTTGCATTTATCATCTAACTTATCAACTTCTACCCTAAGTTGTGCGGACCTTCTGGCTTTAGGTCTTGAACCAGGTAACTAGTCAATAAGATCTTGGTTTAACCTCCGTTCAATGCCCTCATGCTCTGTATCAACCTTTTTTTTCTTTCCTTTTGACTTACTACTCTCACCAAGCTTTCTACCCTTGGCTTTTCCAGAACTAGAAGACTCCATTCTTCAAGACTACATAACTTAAAATTAGAAAGCTGAGATGCAATTACTTACAGTATTCTGCTCGAGCTTCTCAGACTGAAAGAAGTCCCGGTTCTCTATTCACCTTGCCAATTCTTCTGCAATCAATTCGGTACTGAAGAATTGATTAAAGCTTCACTATTATATCTTGTTGTGCCATTAATGAAGCACGAATGAAGGCTTGTTTGAAACTGGCACTGTCGCATCAAATGTCCTGTCGGTGAGAGATTTTCAAATCTAGGGCGAAGTCCTTTTGCAACATTTACTTAACCACTCGCCAAGACATTTTGTGGTCTTACCGACACCTGGAATCAAATTGATGACTACTGCTTCTATTTTTCATGTCGTTGTGACAATTCCAAGTCGGGGAGATGTTTCATAGAATTCATTATGCTATACCGAGATATGTTCTTTAATGCATTTTCCAGTCACTGAGACAAGATCACCCCGTTTCGCCGATGAAAATAATCTTACCGATGAAATAGATTCCATCGGAAAGACTCTGAAAAATCGGAAAGACTCATACTGACACCAAATGTCTCGCCAAACCCATTCCTCCAGATTACTCCATTTGGTAAGACTCACCCTGAAAAACTGTCAGTATAACTTTCAAACCTTGGTGAAACTTACGCCGAGGATTTCTTCTCCTGGCGATGCATATCTTTTTCGGCGTAACTTTTGAATCGTCAAGACTCCATAGCTTCTCCCCGGTAGATTTTTGATGAAACCCCTTACACCTTATCAAAAAGACCTGACACCTTCGTCAAGACATTACTCCGATATACTTTAGTCTTACCGAAATGCATATCCTCATCACCGGTTGGTAAGACAATTGAAACTCACCAAGACCTCATCCCGAATATCTTTAGCTTGGCTGATATGCTTCCACATGCGTCTGTTGGTGAAACATAATGTATTCGCTATGACTTCACGCCGATACCAATCAGTTTGGCCGAAATGACCCTTCAATGTGCTAGTCGGTAAGACATATTGAACTCGCCATGATATTACATCGATGCCCCAACCTTTTGCCGATATATTTTTTTATATGCCAGTCGGAAAGAAAAAATACTTCGCTATGACCTCATCCCGAATATGACTCTTATGCTGATATGAATTTTCTCTATCGCCGAAACAAAAGGAGTGTCCTGCTGATAGTCTGCAACAAACATACATTAGTGAAAAATATAGGTCGGGGAGACCTTTACCCTGTCTTGGCGATATGGGTAATATAATGGAATGTGAAGTACTAGATGGATTCAATTGGATCTTATGAAAAAAAATAAGCAAGACAATACAAAGAGGGAATTTTATGCTTATGATGAGGACTTATTTGGAAACTCAAGAATGTAATTGATTGTGAAAATTTCAAAATTTTATAGTTCTAACAGTGGCTCCGTCTGGGGATGAATGATAGTAAGATCATTGCAAGGATCTAGATTTCTGGGTGAGCAAACCAAACTCAAGATGATGGAACATATGAGCATGATGAAATGGATGGCAATGGAAATGAATGAGACCCTACACTACTGTACATGGAAAATTATTTTGAAAGAAGGAAGATTAGGATTGTCCATGTACTGGCAAGTCCTGTTCCTTTTATTTCCTAAACTACTGTGCATGGAAAATAATTTTAAAAAGGATTATCAAGAGTTGTCCATGCACTAGCAAACCTTAATCCTCAATGTTACTCAAGAGAAAAAATGTTTCAGAAATTGCCCATGTACAGGCAATTCCTGATCCTCACCAGCCATATTCTGCAGATAGTATGAGTCTTCACCTTTCTTTCCAACCACCACAAAAGGTCCTAGCCACAAAGCTTCAAACTTCCCATGTTTTTCCTTCTCCTGGAACCTTGCATTCCACATCAGTACCAAATCACTTTCTTCAAATTTCCTATCCTTTTCCTTTTTGTCAAATAGATATTTCATCCGAGTCTGCAACTTTATGTTTTGATTTTGAGCAACTCTCCTTATTTTGTCCAGTTCAGCTAGCTGCTCGATTCTTTACTCCATGGGTTCAGGAATATCCAAATCTTCCTGAAGGAAAAACTTGTAGACTGGTAACAAGTTCTGCAAAGGAATCCTGGCTTGTATTCCATACACTAACTCAAATGGGGACTTCCCAATTGCCTTCTTGTTCTGACCTAACATCCTTCTTATAATATTCAGAAGACTCTTATTGCTAGATTCTGCTTGTCCATTAGCTTGTGGATGATAAGGGGCTTTATAAGAAATGGTAATATGGTATGTGCTACAGAAGCCTCTGAATTCAATTGATCTGAAACACATCCCATTGTCAGTGATCAACCTCATTGGTGTACCAAACCTGGTAATGATATTATCCATTAGGAACTGTGTCACCACCTTACTTGTAACCTGTTTAGTTGGGATCGCCTCTACCCATTTGGTAAAATAATCAGTGACCACCAGTATCCACCTATGTCCACTACTTGATTTTTCTTGTATTTCTCCAATGAAATCAATTCCCCATTGATGAAAAGGGGCATCAGCCTGCAAGGGTCGAAGTGGCAGAGCTCCCTGATACTTCAGCTTCCAAATTTTTTTTGGCAGCTTCACATCTTCTTACATATGTGAAAGAGTCATTAAAGACCTTTGGCCAGTAATACCCTGCCCTAAGAATTTTATGCGCAGTTGTTTTTGCTGAGTAATGTCCTCCACAAAACCCTTCATGCATTTCACTCAAAACATGTTTGGCTTGAAATTCATCCAGACATAACAATAATATACCATCCCTGTTCTTCCAAAACAGATCTCCATCCATGAAAACATATTTAGATGCCTGCAACTTCAATGTTCTTTTCTGGATGTCATTCATTTCCTCTAGACACTTCATGTATTTTAGATAATGCATGATATCTGCATACCATGGAGTATGCTCTATGCTTGCAACTGCATTTTCTTCTTCTACATTGAAAATTTGGTTTGCTTCAATGTTCTCCTCTGTCATTAGCTTAGCCAAGCCCTGACCTCTTACCAACTTAATAATTTGTATCTCCATGTCAAACTCTTGGATTTTGTTAATCCATTTACATCTCTTCCCTGTTACTTCAAACTGTGTCAGAATATCCTTGACAGCTGCATGAGGAACATAAGCAACCACCTTTGCTCCAACAATATATGGCCTGAAAGCTTTAACAACTTTCACTAGTGCAAATGCTTGTTTTTCCATTATATCATACTTTAGTTCAGACCCCTGCAATGATTTACTAAAAAAAGACATAGGCTGTTCATGACCATCCTCATTCTTTTGTAGCATAACAACAACAATTGTGTCCATTGAGGCAAACAAAAATATCTGGAAAGGCTTTGCAAAATCCAGAGACTTAAGGACAGGAGCTTCCTTGATGCTCTTTTGATAGATACAAAAGCATCCAAAGCTTCTGCAGTCCATTCTATTTTCTGTCCCTTCCTCAAAATTTTTGCTATGGGTTTTATAATCTCAACAAAGTTAGAAACAAATCTCCTAACAAAATTTATTTGTCCAAAGAATGACTGTATTGCCTTAACATTTTTAGGGATAGGAATTTTATCAATGGCCTCAACCCTTTCAGGGTCTATCCTAACCCCCTCCTTTGAAACAATATGTCCCAAAAGTTTACCCTCTGTAACTGCAAAATTACACTTCTTAGGGTTCAAGCTAATATCATATTCAAGGGCTTTTATAAATACCTTTTCCAGATGATAAACATGATCTTCAGCCTTCTTGGAGTAAACAGTGAGGTCATCCTGATACACCACCATGATAACATTGATCAAATATGCAAATGCCACATCCATAGCTCTTTGGAAAGTTGCCCCTACATTAGTGAGACCAAATGGCATTCTTATATATACATATGTTCCCCAAGGAGTTGTAAATGATGTCTTATATTGCTTAGATTCTTTGACCATAACCTAATTATACCCTGAAAACCCATCCATCATAGACAACAGTTCACACCCTGTTATTTTATGCAATATAGCCTCCATATTGGGTAAAGGATAATTATCTTTGAGGGATTCTATGTTGAGATTTATGAAATCTACACATAGCCTAATATCCCCATTCTTCTTTCTCACAGGGACCAAATTTGAGACCCACGTTGAATGCCTAATTGGTTTAATGATTCCTCCATCTCTAAGCTTTGCCAACTCCTCTTGCATCTTAGGCTCCAATGTTGGATTTATGGGTCTTTGCTTTTGTCTTAATGGCTTAGCATCTGGCTTCAATGGTATTTCATGCTGAAACAAATCTTCCCTATATGCTTTTAGATCTTCATAAGACCAAGCAAATACATGTTTATACTTTCTCAACAATTCTATCAACATTCTTCTAATTGCAGGGCTTATCTTTTTATCTATGTACACTTTTTTTTTTTTGATCCGTATCTATGTACACCTTTTTTGGTGCCATCTCAGTTCCCAAGTTAATTTCTTCAATATCTTCCCTTTTAACTAGTGTTTGTTTCATGAGAGAGTGATCATTCCCATCATACACCCTCTCCAATGCCACTAAGCCTTTAGGAAGCTTATTTGTTTTGAGCTGTAAGATTTCTTTCCCAAAGATTGTTTGCTTCCAATCCACTTCTTCAACAAAGGCATTGAAGTCAATCTCTTGGGCTTCAAACTGATCTATACAGTGGAGGAACTTTAAAAGATTAGTATCATCATTGAAGACCTGCCAACTATAAATGTTGTCAGGAACAACAGGCCTTGTCTTGAATTCAATTTGTGACACCCCAACCAATGTAATATCATCTCTTTTCAATGCTACATTTGCTAGAAAATTAGCCATTATGTTCTTTGATCTATCTACCCATTCAATTGAGAAGGCATCAAACAACTCAATTGTATCCCATACAACATTTCTATATTGCTTCAACCTTTTATGTTTTGCTGCATACTTGGACCTGATTTGTGAAACAACCAACTCTGAATCTCCAAGAATAGCCAACAACTTAATTTTATGTTTCACAGCTATATTTAGTCCTGTTAATAAAGCTTCATATTCCACCACATTGTTTGTACATTCAAATGCTAACAGGAATGAATACTTAAAAGTAATACCTTCAGGTGAAACAAATACTATCCCAGCTCCATTGCCTTCTTGGCTATAGGCTCCATCAAAATACATCTTCCACACACCGTTGTAGTTCTTTGCAACATGCTTCTCAATTGGATCACTATTGGTCAATTCTGGCTGTGCTGGTTCTATATTGAAACTCCCAAGATCAACATCACAGAAACAGTTGATTTGATCTTGTGGTACACAATCAATAAGCTGGTTCATTCTCGGCTTCCTGTACAACTTCACCTCTTGGCCATTTATCGGAATTGTTGCATAAGATAGATCAAACTGGACATTTCCACCAATAGCTGCCATCCACTATCTTGACAAAAGCATACCGAACTGAGGAGGGGTGTCTATTACTATTATATCAATATTGTATGCTACTTGAGGATAAGCAGCTAACTTGACTTCTACATCTTTCATTATACCCACCACAAGAACAGGTCGGTTATCCATTGTATAACATTTTCCTTCATATGTATCCACCCACATGCCTAGTTGTTTCATCACTCCTACTGGCATAATATTCATGGCAGCACCAGAATCTATCATGCAATTCCTCAATAATTTGTTATTTATAAGTAATGTAGTGAAGAAATGATCAACTTATGGAGGACTTGTCAATACATTACTCAAGCAAATTTCTAGGATATTTACTTTATCATGCTTATTTTTAACAACCATCTGATTTTCAAAATTTACATTTTTTTCATTTTCATTTGTTATCAATTGCACTGCACTGTCTCTGTAATTCTTTAATCTTCATCATGTCAAGTAGTGGAACAAACATCTTTACCTGAGACAAGGCTTGAGTGAAATCAAAAGAGGAACCTTCTTCCTTAATCATTTTCTTTTGTTCTGATGTTTCTCCTTTGTTCTCTTCTTTTTCTCTTCTACCTGGCTGATCAGTCTTTTGAATTTCTTTGTGTAATTCTTTTACTTCATCCTTTTGGACAAGCTTTTGTTTGCTTTCATCATGTTGTTTATTTTCAACCCTTTTCACAGTTCCTTGTGTCACCTTTTGCTCTTTCATGAAGATTCCCCTAGGAACACCTTCCTTCTCATTTACTGTCCTATTTCTCAACCAGTACTTACTCTTTGCTTCTTCAACAACAACAACAATTAATCTCTCTATCTCCTCTTCAGTGAGTTTCCTCATGCTGCCCTGAGTAGGCATCTCATTAGAATATTGCTCTATATAATCTTCTTCAAAATCAGAAAGGATCTGCTGCTCAGCCATGTGGACATTGTATTTCTGATTTGAGACATCATACTCATAACCTTCATCCTCTGAAGATGAATATCTCTCCTCCACATGGTGAAAAGTGTTCGAAGTTAAATACACTTTATGATCTTCTCCACCATTTCCCATCAACATTCCTTCCTCTTGCATTCTTTGGGCTACAACGCAGTAATCTAGGGAATGTGGCTTATCACAGACTTCACATAAATAACTGTTATTTACCATATAAGTTCCCTTCTTCCTCAATGGATGAGGAGTTTCTTTGTTTCCAGGCCTATCAGTTACAGGCTTTCCATCCTTCTAGTTTGTATTATAGGGCATGTCATGTAACCTCGGCCTCAACCTATCATTCATGTATGTGTTCTCCTATTTATATTGATAACTATTATTTTGTTGAGAAGCCCTTGGGTTTTCTCTCTTATCAATTATCCTAGCAGCCCTCCTATTGTTTTCAATTGTCAATGTTGTCTTCTGAGCTTCAACCAAATCTCTTGGGAATCTATTTCTTAATTCATATCCTATTTTAGGATCGAATGCATTCAGGTAAACACTCAAAGCTACAGAGTCTAGCAACTTTGATCCAGGAGGAATTCTATTATGCAACTTATTGAATTTCTGGTTGAAATCATAGATTGATTCATTTTGATTTTGCTAAATTCGCATCAATTTGTGAAGAGCAGCATCAGGTGCACTTTGATTCCCATATTGCTCGAGGAATCAATCCTGAAATATTTGGAGAGAATAAATTGAGGCTGTTGCTAGGCTATTGAACCAATCCCTAGCTTCTTCAATAAGAGACATCATGAATAATCTCATATGCAAATCTTCATAAGGAACATCCAAATCCTGAATGAAAGCATTGAAACTCCTTAAATGATCCTCAGAAGTGATTGCATTACTCCCTGTAAACTTAGGCACCAGGCCTCTCCAGTTGCCATCCATAGGATAAGGGTACAACTGAAACCCTGCCAAGTCAAATTGTCTAATCATAGTGGTATACTGATGAGGAGGAGGGTTGGGTGGATATTGATACTGGTACATAGGGTTATTATATTGTGCATTTTGCTGTGGCACATGATGCTGACCAGGAGGTGGATGATTTGTATGTTGTGTGAGAATATGAGGTGGCTGATTTGGCTATATATATGGATTCCCAATTTGATGGTGAGGGATCCTTGGTGGTTCAGAATACCCAGCACCATGATTACCCTATTTATCAGGTGGTACATACTTAGAGGGGAAACCACCTGTGTGAGGAATGTTTTGAGCTTTCTGCAGTTTGAAATCTCTCATTGCTTGTATCATCTGAGCTTTTTCCTGTTCTTCCCTCTCCTTTTTCTGAGATTCAAACCATGCTTTAACTTCTTCATAAGTTAAAGATTCATAATCTTCCTGAGGAACTTCTTGATCAGTGGGTCCATTCTGATTACCTTCCAGTGTTTGGTCATATTCATGCTGAATTCTGAGTTGTTTAGCTTCAAAATTAGCATGCCACTCTGCTTGTTTCTGAGGGCCGTGAAAAGGATTCCTTTGATCTTCTGGGGTACAAGGCTCTTCACTTGAATTATCTTTCCATGTATCATAACAGTTATATGTTTCACCATGAGGTATTGATAATTTGTCTTTGTTCGTCATGCACATGTCCTCACTTTTCCCTTTACCCTTGTCAACCTTATCATTTTTGTATGTCCATTTACTATTGCCAGAAGGAGCTCCAGAATGACCTCCCATGTATTGAGATCTTCTTCCATTCATATTGCAATGTTTTATAAGAGTCGCCACTCACTTTCTTGAAAGTGAGAAAAAGATTGTTACTTGTTATTCCCAACGGATTCTATATATAGGATTTCTGACTCTATGATTAAGGCGTAGATTCTTTGTTACTCCCCAGTAGAGTCACCAATTTGTTAGCTCTCAAAAACGTAGGTTTGAACCATGAAAGGTTTCCAAGCTTTCACAACATTTTAGGGTAACAAACAAGGTCAAGAGATTTTGGACCTTCTACTCTTCAGGTGCTGCTTAAACCTAGGCGGGTGTACCTAAATGAATTGAGCATACTTGACTTTTGATCTTCTCTTCTTGCAGTGATTTGTCCATGATGGCAGATGAAAATGGACAAACTAAATCAAATTTGGTATAAATTGTATACCAATGCTAAAACTAAAACCTAATATGCTCAGTTAACAGATGTAAAGAAAAAAGAATAAATCTTAATGGTGAAATGCAGAGACTAGTCCCTTATTGGGTATGCAGAGTCAAATGAAATCTTAAATGAGTGAATTCTTTCTAGAGGACATTCAAATTGTTTGGCATATTTTTATTTATAACTTTAGTATAAACATGCAAGACTGTGATTATTAAGTTCTTCTTACTGATCTAAATGAATTTCCCTGATTACTGTGATTAATTCAAATGATTTAATCCTTCCTTGAAAGAACCTATCAACCAATCACACAAATACAACAAATGTGTACTGATAAACCAAACATAAACTTGTTATGTCAATTTAAATAACCAGACAACATCAATCTTAGAGACAACTTAAATAATTCTTTCAATAAACGCAACAAAACAATTGACACCAGAAATACGCCAGCAAATCAGATGATTCTCATTGATATCTCCATGACTTCAAAACATGCATCAGAGTCTTAGATGTGCGAAACATTGTGTTCCACAGTATATTTTCTATCCTCTATCCTATTCTACTTATCTCTCCTCATTTTGTTTCCAAAATGAACATTTATACATTGAGAATACGAAAGGCCATGTCCTTTCAAAAATTGAAAAGTCACATTTTACAAAACAAAAGATAGAAGATAATTAAGCTCTATTTATCCACAAGTAAGTTTTAGCAAGATAATCTAAATAATACCAACACTCATATGTGTTCGCATCTCCAACAACATTACGGATCGTGATCTCCATCTTGACCATCTCCTCATTATGCTCACTCACTTCCTCCAACGCTGTATCCTTTGCAGAAGTTGTCTTCATGATTTCATTCAATATTGACTCACATTCATTTCTCCATCTAGTGGATTCTTTGAATTCCACTTTGTCATCAGAGAATGTGATCACAGTTTTCCTCGCAACTTGTAACTACCCCTGTTCATCCCCTTGTAGCTCAACATAGAATTTTCGATGACGATTCACAATATGATTTGCAGCTTCAAGTGTTGCATTGCTGGAAACATCACTTTGGGCTATTTCATGAAACTTCTCCATAATTCGTCCATCCATCCTTATATGTTCTTTCAATGCAGCAAGAGTATGAGAGTATTTTCCCCACAATTTATTCAACCAACATGTCAAATAATCTTGCCTCTTCTTGACAATTGCTGCAATTGCGTCATGCTTTCCCTGAGAATAAGCACTTGATCCTACCCAGTGATCTTTTACTTGAGAGCTTTCTCCTTGAGTGAGAATTTTGGTTGGCCCCATTGAAATACCAACCAAATATTTTAGTCTCTCATTCTCTCTCAACATTATTTCATTATTCGCCTTGTACATTTCTCTTTCTTTTATCAGCATCTGGATCTGTGCTTTATTCAATTTTGCAATATTGACCCCAATTTCAGCAGTAGCTACAGGATTAGCCTCTCCAACTTTTAGAGTCATAACATGGCCAAATGCCTTCTTTATGTCAATTACCACTGATTTCCTGTGGGTTGGGTATAAGGCCCATATCATCAATGATCCTTCATTAGTATTGTACTTAGAGCCTGCATACACCTCTGTCACCTTTTCCTTGTCAAGCTTGTGTGTAGCATTACTGTCCTTCAAGAAACCATCAAAGACCAATGCAAAGTTCAATTCAAGGCCAGGAAAGATCATAACACCATCATTCTCCAACATTTTCCTCCCTTTTTCAGGAGTCATATTTGTCATTTCATCATCCACACACTTTCTCAATTGACCCAATAATAGCTCTTCATTCCCTGAAGTAACATCATCAACATTTTCTCTTATTTCCTTCCCCTTTTGCTTGTACAAGAATGCCTTGAACTCTGGGGAATTTATAAACTCATCATCAGAGACAAATGATTTGTACTCCATGTGCCTTGCATCAACATCACCACTTTCAATACTCTGTTCTCTAACCGGGCAAACATACCTGAGTCCTCAACCTGAATACCTTTTCTGGTCTACCGTGTGGCACATTACCCTTTGGTGTTTCCTCCCCTGAAGACAATTGCTCTTCCTCCAGCAGCCCTTGGTTATATCTCTCAACCACCATTTCAGCTTCATCTTCATCCAAATTCTTGATCATATCATCAAAAGGATAGGGTACATGCTGATACCCTCTAAAGTTTATCTTCATCTTAGCAGAATTTATATATCCCTCTGGGTCAAAGCTCTTCCTGGGTGGTCCTCTCTTCATATTATAATGCAACAATCTATCAAGGATTGAATTTTATCCTTCCTTGGCCATCATAGTGAAATCACCAAAACACAAGGTACTAGGCATAAAAGCCTGCATCCGAAAAGAGCTGAAATGCATCACACTGCAGTAATCCATCTGTCTGACAATCTCCAAATATGCAACTCTATTTGGAACTGTCCTTGGCAGAATGAGAGGGGCATCTTCAAATCCATATACTTTGATCATTGTAGCTCCCTCCAAGCAATACCAATCTCCCCATTTATGATCAATTGGCCCATTGAAGTCTTTTGGCCAAAGGAATCTTTTAATCTCATCAGTCAATGAAAAATTACAAGGATATTGATACAACTTATACAATATTTTTACAAAATACTCTTCAAAATGAATGAAACTAGAACTAGCAAACTTGCTATCCCAAATAGCAGTCCACAATTGAACAGGCAATGCTTCACCCTCCTTACCAACTTAAGAAATTCTCATCTCGGGAATCCATACTCCTAACTCCTGTCCAAAATAGAGCACCAAGTGCATCAACAATTAATAGTGTTTGAGATGAACAATAGATGATCCGCTCTTGATAGCCATCAACCCTGAATCAAGCCCCCTAGAAATGTATGAGGCATAGTCAAATGGCCTAGAATTGTGATACTAGATATCTGCTGTGATAATCATTGGGACAATTGACATGAATTCTTGTGCATCCATTCCCAACACCTAACACACTGAGAAATATGTGTACTTCATATAGGGCTCAAACAAATCCACATGATAAGGAGGCCCCTCAATATCTTACAGAGGTTCTGGCTTCTTGCCTTGTTTAACCCTGTGAATTGGCAACCTCCAACCCTTGTAGATTGTATCCATTCTTGAAAATTCCTTCTCCAACTCTTCACAACTGATTTGCTCATTGCAGAACCCTTCCAATTTGAAAACCTCACCTATTGCTTCTTTTGACACATATATCTGTGGTTTTCCAGATGGGTCACATATAGCTTTATGTTTTGGGTCATAATGATCAGCAAACAATTTTACCAATTCTGCATTCACGAATACATTAGGGCACACGGGTTTCCCTACATTCAGCTTCCAAGGATTACAGACTAGTTCAAAATGGTTTCTCCTATGATAGTGAAAATTGAAAAGTTCATACCCTCTTATGACAGTCCAGACATCACCTATGAACTTGCATTTATCATCTAACTTATCAACTTCTACCCTAAGTTGTGCAGACCTTCTGGCTTTAGGTCCTGAACCATGTAACTGGTCAATAAGATCTTGGTTTAACCTCCGTTCAGTGCCCTCATGTTCTGTATCAACCTTTTGTTTCTTTCCTTTTGAATGACTACTCTCACCAAGCTTTCTACCCTTGGATTTTCCATAACCAGAAGACTCCATTCTTCAAGACTACAAAACTTAAAATTAGAAAGCTGAGATGCAATTACTTATAGTATTCTACTCGAGCTTCTGAGACTGAAAGAAGTCCCGGTTCTCTGTTCACCTTGCCAATTCTTCTACAATCAATTTGGTACCGAAGAATTGATTAAACCTTCACTGTTATATCCCGTTGCGCCATTAATGAAGCACAAATGAAGGCTTGTTTTAAACTGGGACTGTCGCATCAAATGTCCCGTCAGTGAGAGATTTTCAAATTTGGGGCGAAGTCCTTTTGCAACGTTTACTTAACCCCTCGCCAAGACATTTTGTGGTCTTACCGACACCTGGAATCAAATTGATGACTACTGCTTCTATTTTTCATGTCACTGTGACAATTCCAAGTCAGGGAGATGTTTCATAGAATTCATTATGCTATACCGAGATATGTTCTTCAATGCATTTTCTAGTCGCTGAGACAAGATCACCCCCTTTCGCCAATGAAAATAATCTTTCCGATGAAATAAATTCCATCGACAAGACTCTAAAAAGTCGGAAAGACTCATACTGACACCAAATGTCTCCCCAAACCCATTCCTCTAGATTACTCCATTCGGTAAGACTCACCTTGAAAAACTCTATCAGTATAACTTTGAAACCTCGGTGAAACTTACATTGAAGATTTGGTCTCCTGGTGATGCATATCTTTTTCGGCGTAACTTTTGAATCGGCAAGACTCCATAGCTTCTCCCCTATAGCTTTTTGATGAAACCCCTTACACCTTATCAGCAAGACCCGACACCTTCGTCAAGACATTACTCTGATATACTTTAGTCTTACCGAAATGCATATCCTCATCACCGGTCGGTAAGACAATTGAAACTTGCCAAGACCTCATCTCGAATATCTTTAGCTTGGCCGATATACTTCCACATGCGTCAGTCGGTGAAACATAATGTATTCACTATGAATTCACGCCGATACCAATTAGTTTGGCTAAAATGACCCTTCAATGTGCTAGTCGGTAAGACATATTGAACTCGCCATGATATTACATCGATGCCCCAACCTTTTACCGATATATTTTTTTATATGCCAGTCGACAAGAAAAAATACTTTGCTATGACCTCATCCCGAATATGACTCTTATGCCGATATGAATTTTCTCTGTTGCCAAAACAAAAGGAGTGTCCTACCGATAGTCTGCAACAAACATACATTAGTGAAAAATATAGGTCGGGGAGACCTTCACCCTGTCTTGGCGATATGGGTAATATAATGGAATGTGAAGGACTAGATGGATTCAATTGGATCTTATGAAAAAAAATAAGCAAGACAATACAAAGAGGAAATTTTATGCTTATGAGGACTTATTTGGAAACTCAAGAATGCAATTGACTGTGAAAATTTAAAAATTTTACAGTTCTAACAGAACTTATTGTCCCTATCAATATCAATGTTTTTGACATATGAAGCATTCTGAACACTTCTCTAAAGAATAAGTCATCCAATTGAGCTGATCTAAAATATATTGAAATAGAAAAGAACTATGCAAATTTGGTCAATCTATCAAAAATAACATAATATAGTCCTTCTCTTGTAATTTTGGTAACCTAGTGATGAAGTCCATTGAAATGATTTCCAACTTTTGGTTGGGAATTGGTAAGGGTTGCAACAAAGAAATACAAAAATTGTGCTCATTCTTGTTCTAATGACACACTTTGCACTCTTTTATATATTTAAGGACATCATCTTTAATCCCTTTACATGAAAATATCTCATAGGTTTTCTTGTAAGTCTTGAAAATTTTTGGTGACCAACCAAGGGAGCGTCATGGAAAGTCCTCAAAACCTTCTCTTTGAGCTTTGATTTAAGAACTAGAAATATTATTTCTTTGTAGAGGATCAACTCATTCACAACCTTGTACTTTTCATATTTCAATGTACCCCCCAAGATGCTAGTGAAAAATGGGTTCTTTGCATACTCCACAAGAATATTCTCCTTCTAATCAATAGCTATCTCCATCATAGAACTCAAATGTGGCCTTCTTGGCAATGCATCAGCCACAACATCCCTCTCTCCTTTGACATATTTAATGTAAAAATTATAATCTTGTAGCTTACTCACCCATTTTTATTGTTTTTAATTGAGATATTTTTGATTGAGGTAATATTTGAGACTATTATGGTCTATTTTGATAAGAACCTCCCTACAATCAAAATTGTTTAAACTTAATCAAAGCATGCATAATAGAAAGTATCTCCTTGTCATAGATGGAATAATCCTTTTCTCCTCCTATCAAATCTTTCAAGTACAATGGGATGCTTGTTCTACATTAGGACATCACCTATTCCTTCTCCATATGCATCACACTTTGTTGGTGTGAATTACATGTTTTACCTATCTAGTCCACTAGTAGGTTCTATTCACATGTTAATTTTACTTAGGTCCTAGGAATCTTTCTAGAAGTCTTAGGTGTCATGTGATCTTATTTTATCTTATCATGGCATATAATACTTGTGTCATACAACATTTAATAATATTTTAAGTATTTCTCATTATACATGATTAAGACACATGTCATGATCTTGTCTAGTCCTATCTCACAACCTTGCCTTTATAAGCGAGGTATCTCATGTAAATTTAATATTCAATCAATCAATATTTTATCTATAATAAGGAAATATATTATTTCCATGTATCTCTTGTGAAAATATTTTAGTTTGGAAATTGATCTTGGGATGTTGGTAGTTCACATTCAACTCCTACACACTCAAGTTTTAAGGGCTTGGAAAAATTGGGTATAGTCAAAACAAGACAAGTGCTCATGATTTGCTTGAATTGATCAAAATATTTTTGCATTATTATAGACCATAGAAATTCCCCCTTTTTGGTGAGATTGGTGAGTGGGGTAGCCAATTCTGAAAAACCCTCCACAAATATCTGATAGAAGCCACAAAGCATAAATAAACCCTTAAATTGAGAGCTTTTGGTGGTGGCCAATCCAAAATGGATTTAATATTTTCTTGGTCAATGCTAACTCTATTAGAACTAATCAAATGACCAAGATACAAGAGTTTTGGCATACTAAACTCAAACTTGTATTCCTTTGTATATAGAGATTTAGCCTCAAGAATACCAAAAATCTCATCCAAATATCGCATATGTTCCTCCCAAGTCTTATTGAATATCAAGATATCATCTAAAAATACTAAGAGAAACTTTTTGAGTTGCTTGTTGAAGACTTGATTCATACAAGATTGAAAATTTTCTAGAGAATTTCTTAGGCCAAAAGGCATAACCAAGAACTCATAATGCCAAAAATGGCATATGAAAGTAGTATTCTCAATATCTTCTTCTCGAACTCTTATATGATGGTATCCGAATTTCAAGTCTATTCTTGAAAAATAGACAAATCCATGTAACTCATCAATCCTTACTATATGGTATGATTTTTTTATTCTCATCTTGTTTAGAGCTCTATAATCCATGCACATGTGTATAGTCATATCCTTCTTTTTCACCAACACTATAGAAGATGAAAATGGTATTTTTCTTGGATGGATATGTCCCATCTCTAGAATCTACTTGATAGCTTTATCAATATCATCTAGTGTCTCTTGTGGTGCCGATAAGGAATGGTGATAACTAGTTTGTCTCCCTCTACCAACTCTATGACATGATTAATGCCTCTCTCAAGATGTCATCTAGGTGGTATTCCATTGAAAACATTACTATTATTAGCCAACAAATATTACAAATTTGAATGATATTATATCTCCATTTGACATTCCTCTCAACATAATATTCTTCACATCACCTTGGAATTGCATCTCCATTTTTTTCAAGTTCAAAGTGATCTCTCCTAAAGAATGAATCTATTGGATGCATGAAAAATATTGGTATCTCTAATACTCACCACATAGAAGTTAGCATTGAATTCATAGCTACTCAATTACATATTCATTTAAGGAATTCTCTTTGTGCATGTGACCTGGTAAATCCATTAGCAACCATAAATTGAAGCTATAATGTTGTAAAATTTCACCCCTAATGCAAATTCACATTACATAACCCTTAATTTAGCCAAATAAAAATGATAATGCTAATCCCCTTTTTCCCCACCTTCATTTTCATCCTTATCCCCATCGTTGTCGATTGTTGAGGGAATTTTTATTAGGGATGCTTCTGTGATGCACATAATTTTGTGTGTCACACAAATGTCCTAATAAGATTCTTGATCATGTGTCCATTAGGATGTTACACTTCTGCTTTCCCATGAAGTGTAACCCCTCTAGAATCGCAGACACACCTAAAAATGACCCTCTTGCATGCAATGTTTCATTTAAACTTTCCTTTTTGCCATCTCATTCACTCATTCTCTCATTCCATTTAGTATAGCCTCATTCTTACAACACACTATCTCAATCTTCTATTCTCTTCTTTCCCTCTTTCTTTCTCAAGCTCTTCCACATCAAGCTTCTTGCACATTTGTGGCTCTAAGTTGTTGTATCAAGATCTTCTACATCAAGCTTCTTGTGCATTCATGGATATAATTCGTGTTAGAAACAAAGGATAATTGAGAGGGGGGTGAATCATTTGTGTAATAAAACCTTCAAAACCTTATTAAGTATGTAGACAAACAAAACAACAATACATCCAAAAACATTCACAATAGAACACTAAATTTTTATGTGGAAAACCCTATAAGGGAAAAACCACAATGAGGATTAACTCACTATATGAAAACCAAAACTGATTATAAGAGGCTCATTTCCTGAAGGGCTCACTACCCAAAAGACTCACTATCAAAAATAAAAATGGCTCATTGCCAAGGGCTCACTACCCAAGAAGATCACTTCTTTTGGATTACGAAGAAATAGTTACAAGGAGGTTCACTACCTTAGAGAAACTAGAGAAACCACCACAATGTGTCTTCACCATCCACAACCTTCAACCCATTGCCTCTAGTGACTTCTAGCACACTAAACTGTAGACACCTTCTACTCACTACTTCAGGTAATCTTAGGTGTTCTTTCTCACACTCAAATCTGAACACATGATCACACATGCATCACTCCATACCACATACATCTCCAAATATTTGATCTTGCATATATATCTTCCAAAAAATTGAATAACCTTCTCTAGGTTGGCTTCAATGAAATGTATGCACCTCAAACATGCAACCACTAAATAGGTCGACACTAAACACCTCTACAATGGAAAGAAGTGTAGGAAGACCACATTAGGAGTTAACTAGGACCCAAATCTACATTGACACACTACACCAAGCTTCCACAAACCATGAAGCCCATCTGTAAACAACACTAACACACCAAGTTGGGAAAACCAACATTAGCACTATAAAGCAGCCAATTTCATACTTCACCAAGGCCAAAAATATCCTATTGACCATGTAGTAACATTACACAATAACTTGGAATATTCCATCAACAAAATATTCAAAAATAGTGGCGCAAACACATGAAACTGAGAACACTATCATCCTTTGTAACCAATCAAACTGACATTGAGATAAAAATTATGAACTTGGCTTGTGGAAGAGTTGAACACTAAAAAAATCACGTGAAGGTAGGTACAAAAAATATTAGCACATTACCAAATTTGTAAGATAAGAAACTTCAATATGGAGAAATGTGAAGAAATTCCATTTCTCCTAGATATCCCTCTTCACAAGATAGAGATAGTCTTGCACACTATCAAACATATCTTCTATTGTAACATGATCAAGAACCAAAAAATCTAGATATACCACCTTTGAAGACCTCTAATCATCACTTTCAAACTGCACAAGCACATCTTCAAGAACGAAGAAATGTGGAGCAAAATATAAAACACTTCCCAGTCACCTTGTATAATATTTATGCAAATTTTCTCAAAATCACTTGGAAACCAAGTAGCCCTATTGCATATGCAACACTTTCTCAACACCATACACACCTTCTCAACATATCCACACTAGAGGTTGGCATCAATTACAACACTAATGACAACATAGTGCATGTTGTTGTCTCAAGCTCTCTCAAGTGTGTGTGTCTCTCTCTCAGCTTCTCAAACTCGTTGAAGGGAGGGTAACACTTTACTTTTATTTCATTATCATTCTTATTAAGTAGCATATTGATATCTTCCATGTTCTTTTTCTTTATCTTGTTATCCCATATTGTCTATTGTCTATTTCTCTATCTTGTTATCTCTTTGGCTATTCATGGAGGTGAAAACACCAAAATGAGGGCTTGATCAAGGCAAGCCCCAAAACAACCCCAACACTATTCACTATTTTTGAGTGTGCAAGATATTAATGTGGAGCTTTGTGAGAGGTTTCATAGTTGGACCACCCATGATTTTTCTCCTTTCTTTCACCTCTTGTCATTCTATATAATAGTTTATTTACTTACATTATTTAGTCTTCTTCTTGTTGTGATTCTCTTTATTTCTTGCATTATGCCAGTCTAGTTAAACTATCAAACTTCAATTTCTAAGTAGTTAGTAGGCCCTGTAAGTTTTTGATGATTGAATCTATTTCTAGTCCGTACGAGATGCTAGTGTGCCACGATGTCATCCTTGGTCTATGCTATCATCCTCTTGTTTAGAGTTGGTTTATTTGTCTTTGTGACCTCTGAGGCCTATCATTCAACTTTAGAAGTTCTTTCCCAATAAATAATCATAAAGAATAAAATTCTGTAGAAAACTCCCTTTTTCCCATCTTGGTCACTTGAGCTTGTTTCCTTGAGGTAGTTGAGGATAATTTTATCCCTATAGACTCCTCCCTATCCTAGAGAATTAGGAGTAGTGAATCTCCTCCTCTACATTTTGGTTAACCCTACGTGAACTTTCTTTCCTCTTGTCTTTGTGTCAAATTTTTTCTTCTCTCTTGTTGGGACATGTAGTAGATAGCACATTGTGACACTTTTATGAGTTTCACGACCCAATATACTATCTTTGGGAACATAGTAAGAAGGAGCTATTAAAACATTGATATGGTGTCTAGAAGGTTTAGTCCTCCCCATCCAGGTCTAGAATTGGAGTACTCTACAAGACTTCCATCGGGATTCTCCCCTCCTCATCTTGGAACTAAAAATCATATCCATGTAGCCTCTCCTTTGAACTCTTCCTCTTCCTTAGGTGAGGAAATTATTCTCAGGTTCATGTAGAGTAGATTCACTCTTTGGAATTAAGGCTTGAAGAGCTCGCAAGGTTCATGGGAAATGAAGATTCTTATCCTCAAGTAGCTACTCTCATTAGTGGTTTAAACTCTAGATATCCCAAATATCCCTCTTCACAAGCCAAAGACAGTCCAACACATTGTCAAACATATCTTCTACCATCACACAATCCAGAACTTGAAACTCTGGAAGTACCACCTTTAAAGACCTCTGATCATCAATTTCAAACCACACAAGCAAATCTTCAAGAATGAATAAATGTGAAGCAAAATATAAAACACTTCCTATTCACCTTGTATGTAATCTTTATACAAATTTTCTCAAAATAACTTCGAAACAAAGTAGCATTACTGCATATGCAACACCTGCTCAACACAATACACACTTTCTCAACATATCCACACTAGAGGTTGAAATCATTGAAAAAACTGATGACAACATCGTGGAAAAATCTCTACCTTTGTCGTTGATGGAAGCATCTAATGAAAAAAATCAACAAAAAAATAAACTCTGTATCTCCTATAATCAAGCAACTCTCCCCCTTACTTGAACATTTCTTTCCCAACATTTTTCAGACTTCTCTCTCTCCCCCTTTGACATCAATGGAAAAGGGAAACACCTGCACACAACACTTTAGGAATAATATATACTCCCCCTGATTGCACTAGCCAAAGACACCACTACCTACTCCCCCTGAGAGGTAGCCTTCATTAGTCTAGGACAAAGAATACATATTGAATTTCTCCCCTGGATAGATGCACAATATTATGCATCTAGCTGAAAGAACGAGGGGAAATAACCCCTAGCTTATGTCTAAGATACTCAAATGTATCTTTTGGAAGAGCCTTTGTGAAGATGTCTACTATTTGAGCCCTTGTAGGCACATACTCCAAATTCACTTCCTTCTCAACAAATTTCTCTCTTAGAAAGTGATACTAGATAGAGATATGCTTTTTTCTTGAATGCATTACAAGATTTTTTAAAATATTGATAGAACTTGTATTATCACACCAGATGGGAATAATTTCATCATATGATATTCTGATATCCTTCAATGTATGCTTCATCCATAGCACTTGTGTACAAAAAGATGTTGTGACAACATATTCTACCTCTGTAGTAGATAATGGCACTAAATCCTACTTCTTACTTATCTAAGAAACTATCATGTTTCTAAGGAAGAAAGTACCTCCATTTGTACTTCTTCTGTCATCCACACAACCTACCCAATCTACAGCTATAAAAGCACTCAAAGAGAAATTAGTATCCTTAGAATACCATAAACCATAGTCCAAAGTTCTCTTCAAATATTTGAATATCCTTTTGACTACTGCCACATGTGATTTTCTAGGATCTTCTTGAAATATTTCTACAAGACATACTGCATGCATAATATTAGGTCTAGTTTTAGTTAGATATAGTAATCCATCAATCATGGATCTATACTCAGTCTGATCTATCTTAGGAGATTCATCACTTTTTCTTAATTTACAACTGATAACCATAGGAGTACATACTGGTTGAATTCTCCATTCCAAACCTCTTTAACATTTCCTTCACATATTTTGATTGTGAAATGAATAACCTTTTTATGATTGACTAATTTATAGCCCAAGGAAGAAAGTCATCTCCCTAAGCATTGACATTTCAAACTCATTTTACATCTCCTCTACAAAATTTTTACACATGGTATCATTTCCTCTAAAGATTATGTCATCAACATACACAACAACAATCAAGATTTGATATTTCTCAAATTTGAAGTAAAGGTTGTCAAATATAGTACCCTTTTTGAATCCTTGTTGCAATAAGTATTTGTTCAATCTTGCATACCAAGATCTAGGAGCTTGTTTGAGCCCATATAATGTCTTCTTCAACTTGCATACCATATCAAGATCTTCTAATAATTGAAAACCTTCAAGTTTTTCAATGTACACTTCTTTTAACTCACCATTCAAAATGCACACTTTATATCCATCTGATATACCTTGAAGTCTTTATGTGCCACAAAATCCAAAAACATCCTAATAGACCATATTAGAATCTTCTGATAATTAAAAACCTTTTGGTTATTCAATGTATACCTCTTCTTCTAACTCACCATTCAAGAATGAAAACTTGACATCCATCTGATACACCTTGAAGTCTTTATGTGTTGCAAAAGCCAGAAACATCCTAATGGAGCAGGTTCCATTCTTGCCACAAGAGTAAAAGTCTCTTCAAAATCTATTCCTTCCACTTTTGAGTATCCCTTACACACAAGCCCAACCTTAATTCTGATAACTTCTCCATTCTCATTCAACTTGTTCTTGAAGACCAATTTAGTTCCTGTCACATTCTTGTTTGTTGGTCTTGGTACTAGTTCCCATGTATAATTCTTCTCAATCTACCTCATTTCTTCTTCCATAGAATTGATCCAATTTTCATTTGTATATGCTTCAATAACTATTTTAGGTTCTATTTTATAAAGTAATTTTTTTTTACCTATTCCTCTGCCATAGAAACTTCTCTTTTTGTGAGCACACCTTTCCTCTTGTCTCCAATTATTTAATCCTCAAAATGATTTTTCTACACATACTTAGGAGTCTTAGGGTTCTTTTATGGGATTCTTCCTCTTTCACTAGCATTTATTTTCCTTCTTCTCTACAAAGGGGTTCATCATATTCATAGCCTTCTATTAGCACTGAGCTCTGATGTGATTCTTCATCCACTTTGACATTTTCACTTTCAATTATCCTCTTTAGTCTCTTGTTGTAGCACATGTATTCCTTTCTCTTTGTAGAGTATCTAAGGAATATTCCTTCATCTGATCTTGCATCAAAATTTCCTAAGTTTTCTTCATCCCTCATGATATAACATTCTTCCAAACACTCTGAGATATTTCATAGTAGGATTTTTTCCATACCATAGCTCATAGGGGGTCTTTGAACTGTTCACTTTTTCTTGTCTTTTGTTGAGAATATAAACTATATCATGAATAACTTCTCTCCAATAGACATCCAATATATTTTCTTCTTTCAACATGGTTCTTCCTGCCTCTAAACTATCTTGTTCTTCCTCTCCACAACCCCATTATGTTGCAGAGTCTTAGGAGTTGATAAATCTCTTTTTTATCTCATGATCTTCACAAAAACTGTTAAACTCATTTGATGTGAACTCACCACCTCTATCAGACCTTAAGCACTTTATTTTCAAATCCTTTTCATTCTCAACCATAGATTTAAATGATTTAAACTTATCTAAAGCTTCCTATTTTTCTTTGAGAAAGGTCACCCAAGTCATTCTAGAGAAATTATCTATTAACAACATAAAATACCTATCACTTTGAGGGCTTCTTGTTTTGGTAGGTCTGCATAGGTCTATATGCACCAAATCAAAGGTTGTGTAGTATAATGTTTCATATTTTTGAACATGTTCCTTGTTTATTTTCCAAACTGACACTCTTTGCAAATTGCATTGATAGGCTTTGTAATTCTTGGAAAGTCTCTCATAACATGAGTAGAGTTGATCTTTACTAGGCTATCAAAATTGATATGACACATTATTATGTGCCACAACCACTTTCATTGCTGTGAGTCATAAAGCACCTACCACTAGCACTTTTGAGCTGATAAACATTTCTTCTATTCGTGTTCCCACTGTAACCAAGATTTTGAATCTTCCTTTTTTGATTTCACAACCATCATCCTGAAACACCAAATTGTATCCTCTACTACACATTTTTCCTACAATAAGAAGATTATTCCAAAGACCATTGACATAAAGAACAACATATTTCTTATGCTTTCTATCAAAACTAATTGAACCTTTTCCATAGATCTTAGTAGATGTGTCATCACCAAGCTTAACACAACCACCATCATATGATTTGAACATCCACTGCCAATTATCCAATAGTTTCTCTCCTCTTTTGCATGAAAGGTAATCCACATAGTTCCTTCGATACTGTGACCTATTTCTAGAGAAATTTCCTTCACACATCTCTTAGGGTCAGTAGAATTAGTTCCAAAATTCAAAGCCATGAACAAGCTTTCATCACTTTCATTATCTAGGTGGTCTGATTCCTCACCATCACTATCTTCTTTAATATAATAACTCTTGAAAGGTAGAATTTTGAAGCATAGTGAACTATCTTTCCACAATTGAAACACTTGAAAGGTAACTTACCTTTGTATCTACCAGTGCCCTTGTTCAATCTTCTTACAAAGTTTTCTTCCACTTCATAAAAATCATCCATATCAGATCCATCATTCTTCTCTTTCTTGTTGACTTTAAAATCAATTTCTTTCCTTGGAGCATCTTTGTCAAACTCCCTTAATTCAAAAGTAGTTAAAGCACCAAAAAATTGATCTATAGTATATTGATCTAGATTCTAACCTTCCTCAATAGTAGAAAATTTGGCACTATAGGTTTTAGGAAGGGATCTCAATACCTTTTTCATAATTTCATTTTCCTCCAGCTTTCCTTCAAGGCCATTGATGGAATTGATAATTTCATCCACCTTAATTTCATCCTTTGACATCCTTAGGGTTTCAAACTTGGCCTTAAAATTTTGAATCTTTGCTTGCTTGACCTTATCATCTCCTCATAAATGCTTTTCAACTTCTCCCAAACCTCTTTAGCAGTTTTTTAGATTATCAACTTCACAATTTTTGAACCTAAAATCCCACTCAAAATAGAATTCCTCACTTCACCATTGTTCTCATACTCCTTGATACCATCTTCACTTGTTAGAGGACTATTAGACATAGTATATCCATTTTTGAATGATTTACATATGTGAAACCTTAATGCAATGAGAAAGGATTCCATCTTGGCTTTCCAGAAAGCATAATTTGTTCCATTGAAAATAAGAGCTTTGACACCATTCCTGTTCTCCATCCGGATCTACCTCAAGTGGTTAATCTTTTTTCAAGGAACCTTGGATTTGATACCAATTGTAAGACACACATGGCAACTGAGAGGGGGGTGAATTAGTTGTGCATTAAAAACTTTAAAACCTTATTAAGAATGTAGACAAGCAAAACAACACATCCACAAACATTCACAATAGAATAGCAGATTTTTACGTGGAAAACCCTATAAGGGAAAAACCACAGTGAGGATTAAATCACTATATGAAAACCAAAAATTATTACAAGAGACTCACTGCCTGAAGTGCTCACTACCTAGAGGACTCACTATCCAAAAGAAAAAGGCTCATTTCCCAAGAAGATCACTTCTTCCAGATTACAAATAATTTTAGTTACAAGGAGGTTCACTATCTCAAAGCAACTAGAGAAACCACCATAATGTGTCTTCACCATCCCCAACCTTCGGCTCACTACCTCTAGTGACTTCTCAGACACTAAACTATAGACACCTTCGATCAGTTCTTCCAATAGTCTTAAGTGTTCTTGCTTACACTTAGATATCAACACATGATCACACACATCATTCCATACCACATACATATCCAAAAATTGGAACTATGATGAGCAAGGTAAAAATGAGAATAAAACGAGGTTTATCAAGAAATAACTTGACATTAAAACACATTAATGACCGAATGTATGAGACTAGGAGTGTAGTTGCGGAGAATTTCTTAGCAACTACATTAGAGATGCAATTTAACCAAAATATGCAAGTTTCTTGAAAAATAGCGACACTACACTCAAAGGGAAAAATGGTTGTCATAAAACTTGGCTTTTGCAATTTTTCCAAAAGGAAAAAAGGTGACCCAAACTAAAATAACTTTTTGAAGGGCCAGACTACACATGAGACAAATCAAAATTTTTCTTGATTTGCATGCTTAGAGGATGTGGGCTATGAAATAGACAAGTTTCGTAGGGGTTATCCCACAAATTGAGCAAGAAAAAAATGAGGATAACACCTTGTGTGGTGCATGCTTTCATTTCTTCTCTTCTTTCAGTTAATGTGATTTGATATTTAATGTACAAAATGGAATTTTTTAAGTTTTAGTATATGCTAATTCAACCCCCCCTCATCATTTCGATGTGTTCAACACAAGCAACATGGCATTGATTCGAGTGCTAGCACTAGCACAAAGTATGGTGACTTGTACTAGTTCCTTATTGAATATTGGGGACATCTCTTTTCTTAGTTTGTATGTTTATATTGCTTTGTTTATGTTTGATTGAGATTATAAACTTTTAATTATTGCTCGTGTATTGTTAGTGGCCTATTGGTAGCCTATTTTTTATCTTCCCTTTGGAATTTTATTTTAAAGGGTTCAACACCCTAGTTTGCTTCTTATTCAATCAAAAACATTGTGTCATAATATAATGTTATAAGGGGTCATACACTTATAAAATTTATATATTTTTCTAATAGAAAACCTTATGTTATAAAGCATATACCATTTAATAATTAACAATCTAATAAAAATTAGATTATTAATTATTTACAAATGATTTCTTTGAATAGGTGTGACTAATACCCCTTAAGGTATTTTTCCACCCTTTCTCCTATATTTAAGAAGGTTCTCTCTCACTTGATAGTATGTTAATTTTAAGATTTATAGTGAATTATATTACTATGCACGATAGGTATTATTAGCCATGTGGAAGTATGAAGAAGAGTGTCTCCAAGTTTAGTCTATTTTTAATAGACTACTTTTTGTAAGTGTTTTAATAAAATGATATTTTATGAAGGTTTTTATTTGAAAGTGTTTTCCCCATTTATATCTTGTGTAATGTGTAAAATCTATGCTTGTAAATTTTATTTTATTTATTTTATACTTTGTTTATAGTGATTAGTATCCCAAGATCCTAATTTATGACATATATGTATATTGCTTAATCTAAATGTCTCATTATGAAAGATTATGTTAACCATTTTAATATAAAATTAAAAATTTAAATGATAGAGTTGTAACAATGATATATGTTAGAGTAAAATAGGTAATCACCTAGTCAATTAATTATTAAGTCCCTTCTTTTAACTTCAACATATTTAAGCTAAACTGAGGTTATGTGACTTTTTTTCTCAAGTCATAGGATGGGGGTATATGTCATGATCTAATTTAATCCTTACCTAAACTTTGTTTTACCTTATTATAAAGATTTTATTTATTTATTGTACTAATTCATTTTTTATTTATCTATTGAATTATCATTAGTTATATATAAAATTAGTTAATTTTTCTCTTTATGCTAGGTGTTTTGATTGTAGGTGATTTTTAGGAGCTAGGAGATTCGACAGTCAAATCCAACATGGTATCAAATCACTAGATCTTCAATTACATGTCTATTTTATAGAGATTTGGCCTTAAGTGTCTAAAAGGTGCATCTTGTCAAAATAAAAACCTCACCATTACATATAGAACATCAAAAGAAAAACCTCACCATTACATATAGAACATCCAAATTCTAAAATTAAATCTTTTTTTTTTGAGAATTTATTTTTTTGGATAAAAAAAATGTGAGTATTCTATATAGTCTATAGAATGTATACATTGTTGAAATCAAGGTGAAACTAAGATGGAATATTAAATTATCTATGTTTATTCAAATCTGAAAATAAGATTACCAAATCTGATTATATGTATGTGATTACAAATTCATCACAATAGAAAAATTAACAAACAAATATGACACCTAATTGACATGGAGAAACCCTTTCGAGAAAAAAATCCACAAGAGAATAGAGGGAAATCATATTATTTATCTTCACAAGAGAGATACACCACAATACACTTCCTTGCTGATCTCCTACAACTCAGATGCTTCCATGGACCTACAAATAATGGAAGATGATACTACTATCTCAAGGCTCTAATTTATAGAACTTGTGGGAGGCAAAACCATAGTGGTAAAAAAAAAAGAGGTGCCAAAACCACTTGAAAAAACGTCTGCTCCTTATTTGGAAAACCAAGATTCATGATAATAAATTAATTAATGTACACAATGCTTCAACATGGGTGCCTAATCCATAGCCTCTACAACTTTTGGCATTTAGGATGCTTTGGTGATTGTTTAGATTCCAGATGGAGAACCAATGGACAACTGTTTCACTCCAAACTTGGAACCCCATTCAAGACCCTTCACATTCCCAATGTGAATACCTAGGAGGGATAATTTTTTCCTCTAGTGATGTGTAACCTCCACCAACTTTAAATTTCTCTTGAAAATGCAATTACAATATGCCAATATTAAATGCATTTCCCTTATGTCCCCTAGGACACTTTCCAAGAAGCATGGAGACATAAAATGACATAGGTTTACAAGGTAAATGTCACCTAGCCTAAAATCATCCCACTTGAAATTATACATTATAATTATATCCAAGAGATACAAACAATAAATCAAGTATAGTGATCAAGGCCCATGATCTTCCTACACCAAAATAACTTGTTCATGGCTACTAGCTTCATGAGAGAATCTACAAATTTATCCAAAGTGTCAACCTTATCAATAAATACCTTACCATTCTCAACCATCTCTCGCATAAAGTGGTATTGAACAAAAACATGCTTAGTATGAGTTGATACAAAGGATTTTTGCCCAAACAAATAGTACTTTGATGATTACATGCAATCACCATTTCCTTGAAATCAAAACCAATACCATAACCAAGTCTATGTAACCATACCACCTCCTTAAAGGCATGTGTACAAAATCCATATACTCTACTTAAGTGGTGGAAAAAGTAGTTGTAAGCTACCTCTTACTCATCCAACTCACTACACCTCCAAACAAAGTAAATACATAGATGCTAGTGGAACTTTGACTATCCAAGTCACCTACCCAATCTACATCAACAAACCCTTGTGTGTCCAATGATTTGACCACATCATTAGTGTTAGCAAACAAGGAGAGACAAATGAGAGGGGGGGAGGTGAATCAGTTGTCACAAAATATTTTAAACTTTTCAATCTTTACTTAACTTAATCTCAGATCTGATGAATGAATAATAAACCATAAACAATCAACACATCAGAAACACAAAGAACACCAAGATTTTTACGTGGAGACCCTGTTAGGGGAAAAACCATGGTGGAGGTTAGTCCACAATATTATACCCTGTTAAAAGTATATGAATAATGGGAATGCACATGCATTCAGGCACACTTCCTAGGGCTCACTGCTCAAATACAAAAGAGGACTCACTGTCCAAAGGTTTGGATTAAAACCATCCAAATTGTGAACTGAGAAAATAGCTCCTACACAAGCTTGATTACAATTCCAGTTATGCATAGAAAACCTTCTTCACTCTTCACTCAAACTTCTTTACACTTTGCTCAACCTTCTTCACACTCTGCTATGCAATTGAATGATATTCACACATACACACATAGGAGCACACCAAGCACTCTGTGCTTCTTTTCCACACACTACATTGATGAAAAAATTGCTCTTATATATCCGCAACATGAGATTTCATCAACAACTTAGTGGGCCACAAAACATAAAACATACTTTCAATGTCGGCCCAAATTTACAAATAAATTTGCAATACAAATCCACCATGGTCAGCCACAACATAGTGGAGACCCAAATTAATAACTCCAACATGAAAATACTTCAATCAATTTCACCTCAAATATCCACAACACACTACCACCATCATGTCGGCCAAGAACATGAAAAAATGAATATATAGAGAAAAATCTTCGACCACGAGCACACCGATCAATGTGGATGTACCACAAAGATAGAGCACAATCTAGAAGCATCCAAAAACAACAAGAACTAACATAGAAACATCCACAACAACGAAGATTATAGGAAACACATAAAATTCACTTAGGAACACTGACTGAGACCACAAAAACACTGTCAGAACACAACTGCTCAAAGCACAATCAAATCTTCACGCAGACCTCTAAACCTTCTATAGATGAACTAGATATACTAAAAAAAAAACCCTTTAATCCACAACAACTTATCTTTGACGTACAAAACAAGACACCTTCATGACCTTCACTGAACCACTGGGAACCTGGAACTCTTCTTTTAACAATTTTCTCAATATCTTCGACATATACAACCTTCAATACACCAAATGCTAATAGTGTTGACATCAATGACAACCACATATCAGCAACACAATCACAACATCCAACAATCTCCCCCTTTGGCATTGATGGAAACACATGATGTGAAAAACACCATCAACCCAACTCTCAATCAACAGTTATTCCTCCTCAGATTCTAACTCTTCTTCCATAACCTCTTCTACATGAACTCCTCTCAAGACTCTTCACTCCAGATAAGAAACCATTTTTCACATTACTCTTCTCCCCCTTTGACATCAATGGCAAAGATAAGCATTATCTTTCCACATACAAGGTCTGAACCACATATCTGCACATCTGACTACTCCCCTTGAGTAGCAACCATGAAAACATCAATCTAGATCATAATATGATCATGAAGCACACAGATTGATGCAAATCAATGCATCTCTAGTTCATATCAGGAGGGGTAATCACCCCTAGCATCCCTCTAAGATACTCAAAAGTATCCTTCGGCAATGGCTTGGTAAAAATATCTACAATCTGCTCTTTGGTAGGCACATACTCTAGTCTGACTTCTTTCTCACTCACTTTCTCCCTCATAAAGTGGAACTTGATTGATATATGCTTGGTCTTAGAGTGTAGTACCAGATTCTTTGATATGTTTATATCACTTGAGTTGTCACAGTATATGTAAATAGGTTCATCATATTCTACTCTGATATCTTTCAACATCTATTTCATCAAAATCACTTGATTACAGTTGTTTGCAACAACAATATACTTTACCTCAGTAGTAGATAGAGAAATAGAATTCTGCTTTTTGCTCAACCAACACACCAGCTTCTTCCCTAGGAAGAAGGCACCACCACTAGTACTCTTCCTATCATCTACATCTCCTGCCCAATCCACATCGGTATAAGCATTCAAAGTAAGATCATCATCCTTAGGATACCAAAATCCAAAATCAATTGTTCCTTTTATATATCTAAATATTCTCTTTGCAGCAGTCACATGAGACTCTTTTGGATCAGCCTGAAATCTAGCAACCATACATACAAAATTCATAATGTCTGGTCTAGTATGAGTTAAGTAGAGAAATCCATCAATCATTGATCTGTACCTTATTTGATTTTCTTTGTGAGAATCATCATTCTGTGTTAATTTGCATCCGGTTACCATGGGAGTACCAATAGGTTTTGAGTCATCCATACCAAACTTCTTCAACAAATCTCTCACATTTTTGGACTGAGATATGAATATCCCCTTGTCTAACTGAGTAACTTGCAATCCCAGAAAGAACTTAATCTCTCGAAACATACTCATCTCAAATTCATTCTTCATTTCATCAACAAACTTCATGCATAGATTATCATCTCCTCCAAAAATGTGTCATCAACAAAGACCTCACTAATTAACTCTTTGTCATGATCCAATTTGAAATATAATTTGTTGTCAACAATACCTTTATTGAATCCAATCTTCAGTAAGTACTTATCCAGTATAGCATACCAGGCTCTGGGGGCTTGCTTGAGTCCATATAGAGCTTTCTTCAATTGGCATACCATTTTTTCGTTATCAGTCAGTTGAAATCCATCTGGCTGTTCAATATATTCTTCTTCTTCTAGCTCACCATTCAGAAAAGTAGATTTCACATCCATTTGATAGACTTTATAGTTCTTATCTGTAGCATAAGCAAGAAATAACCTTACAACTTCAATTCTGGCAACAGGGGCAAAGGTTTCTTTAAAGTCAATACCTTCCATTTGTGAATACCCTTTACATACTAGTCTTGCTTTATTTCAAACCACTTCACCTTGTTCATTCAGCTTATTCCGAAAGACCCATTTAGTACCAATCACATTCTTATCTTTTGGTCTAGGAACAAGTACCCATGTATTATTCTTTTCAATCTGCATTAATTCTTCCTTCATAGCTTCCATCCAATGTTTATCATTGCAGGCTTCATTTACATCCTTAGGTTCAATCTTAGAAATCAGGAAATATTCTTCTACAATCTTTCTTCTAGTTTGCACACCTTTATTCTTGTCTCCTATAATTTGGTTTTTAGAATGATTTAGCTTTACATACCTTAGAGTCTTAGGATTCTCTTGAACTTCTGATTCTTTTGTACTTTCTTCTGCACTTGCACTTGTCTCTGCTTCCTGACTACCTTGATTCACCAAAACAAAAGGAATATATGGAACATATGGCACAATTTGAAGTTGATTATGTGACTGAACATTCTTTCCTTTGTTTGTATTGTCTTCATCTGACTCATATCCACAATATCTAGATGATTTAGCAAAGTTCTCATCAACTCTAACATTTTCACTCTCAACCATTTTTCTCAGTCTTATGTTATAACACTGGTAGGCCTTGCTTCTAGTAGAGTAACCTAGAAAGATTCCTTCATTTCTTCTTGCATCAAAATTTCCTATATCATAATCTCCCTTGATGTAGCATTTGCTTCAAAAGATCTTGAAATATTTAATAGTAGGCTTATAACCAAACCATAGTTCAAAAGGAGTCTTACTAGAATTACCATTTACATTTACCCGGTTAAAAGTGTACACAACAGTGCTTACAACTTAACTCCAATATATGTGAGGAACATTTCCTTCAATCATCATTGTTCTAGCAGCATCCAAAACTTTTCTATTCTTCCTCTCTACAACTCCATTCTGTTGAGGGGTTCGGGGAGCAGATAACTATCTTCTGATTCCATGCTCTTCACAGAAAGAATTAAACTCCCTGGAGGTGAACTCACCACCTCTGTCTAACCTTAAGCATTTGATTTTCAGACCTTTCTCATTCTATGCCATAGCTTTGAAACTTTTGAACTTCTCTAATGCATCACATTTTTCTCTTAAGAAGGCAACCCATATCATTCTAGAGTAATCATCAATAATCAATATAAAGTACCTTTCACCATGGAGACTCTGACTCTAGAGGGACCACATAGATCAATATGTATCAACTCCAGTAATCCATTTGAATTATGTTGTTTGCTCTGAAATGAAAATCTAGTTTGTTTTCCCATCTAACATTCCTTGCAAATTGTGCTAGCAGGCTTTACTAGCTTAGGTAGATCTCTTACTGCTTGAGTGGAACTTATTTTGACAATGTTATCAAAATTCACATGACACAACCTTCTATGCCATAACCAACTTTCATCTACTTGAGCAATTAAACAAATTTCACTAGCAACATTCAGGTGAAAAATGTTACCTTTTGTCTGTTTACCTAAAGCAATCACATTTCCAGAACTTCCAAATATCCTGCATCTTCCATTTTTGAACTAAAGATCATAACCATTATCCAACATCTATTCAAAACTCAACAGGTTGTGTTTCATGCCTTCAACATAAAGAACATCATCAGTGTTATGCTTACCACCAAGACAAATAGACCCTCTGCCACGAATCACAAAAGCATTGTTATCTCCAAATCTCACAACCCCACTATCATACTTATCTAGACTTACAAATTTTCTTTTGTCACCAGTCATATGATGTGAGCATCCACTGTCAATGACCCACTCATCCTTTTCTTCAATTCGGGCTGCAAGAGCTTTCTCAACTTTAGCAGATTTAGTAGCCACATGACTATTTTCCTTGATAGCAATGAAGACCCAACCATCTTCATTTCCATTATCTTTATCAAACTCATCATCAATCACTCCTTCAACAAAGTAACATTTCTTTTGGAATCTAGACTTGTAAGGCTTAGATCTAGGGACTCTTTCAGGACACCTTGATGCAAAATGACCTATTTTACTGCAAGAAAAACATTTGATAGGAAACTTTCCTTTATACTTACCTTGTCCTCTACCTTCTTTCTTTACTATCAGTGTTTCCAAATCTTTTTACTTCTCTTTCTTCATCTTCAAGCTGTTTCATTTATTCCTCATACTTGAATACCTTTTTAGAACTCTCTCCCAGATCATATCTTTGCTTATTTCTTCCAGATACAGTAGCCTTAAATGCAGTTTTAGTCTTAGGAACATAATCACCAAATTCTCTTAACTCAAAGGCAGCAAGTTTACCAATCAGTGTATCCCTTGTCACATTCATCAATGATCTGGTTTCTTCAATAGCATGAGCCTTTGCTTTGTAGGAGGAAGACAATTATATGAGCACCTTAGCCACAATTTCTTCCTCTTCCAGGATACCATCAGCACATATGATGCCCATCACTAGTTCATTCACTCTCTGCATGAAAGAAGAAATATTTTCATCTTCACCCATCTTTAGATTTTCATACTTGCCTTTCAAATTATGTAGCTTATCCATCTTCACATGTGCATCTCCTTCATACAAAGTTTCCAGCTTCATCCACATCTCATGAGCTATCTTTAGACCTAGCACATTTGTCATCTCCGAATCTATTAGAGCACTCAACAAAGCTTCCATAGCCCTGACATTATTCTTAGCCTCTTTGACCTCATCAATAGTGGAAGGACCATTTTGAGGAATAACATATTGATTCTTTGTAATTTTCTAGAAAGGTTCACCAATACACTTCAAATGACACTCCATCCTAGCTTTCCACAATGAGTAGTTTGTTCCATCAAATTTAGGATTGTTCTTCTTGTATGATGCCATCTCGGATCACCTCAAGCTTTTAAAATTCTTCAGAGGAACCTGTTCTGATACCAATTGTTGGAAAAACAAGGACAGACAACTGAGAGGGGGGGGGTGAATCAATTGTAACAAAATATTTTAAAATTTTCAATCTTAAATTAATCTCAGATCTGATGAATGAATAATAAACCATATACAATCAACACATTAGAAACATAGAGAAAACCAAGATTTTTACGTGGAAACCTTGTTAGGGGAAAAACCACGGTGGAGGTTAGTCCACAATATTATACCTTGTTAAAAGTATATGAATAATGGGAATGCACATGCATTCAGAAACACTGCCTAGAGCTCACTGCTCAAATACAAAAGATGACTCACTGTCCAAAGGTTTGGATTAAAACCATCCAAATTGTGAACTGAGAAAATAGCTTCTACACAAGACTGATTACAGTTCCAGTTATGCACATAAAACCTTCTTCGCTCAAACTTCTTTACACTTCGCTCAACCTTCTTCACACTCTGCTCTGCAATCAAAAGATATTCACACATACACACATAGGAGCACACCAAGCACTATGAGCTTCTTTTCCACACACTACACTGATGAAACAATTTCTCTTATATATTCGCAACATGAGATTTCATCAACAACTTAGTCAGCCACAAAATATGAAACATACTTTCAATGTCAATCCAAATTTACAAATAAATTTGCAATGCAAATCCACAAGGGTTGGCCACAAGATGGTGGAGAACCAAATTAATAACTCGAACATGAAAAGACTTCAATTAATTTCACCTCGAAGATCCACAACACGCTACCACCATCATGTCGGCCAAGAACATGAAAAACTGAATATATAGAAAAAAAATATTCAACAACGAGCACACCGATCAATGTGGACATACCACAAAGATAGAGCATGATCTAGAAGCATCCAAAAACAACAAGAACTAATAGAGAAACATCCGCAACAACAGAGATTACAGGAAACACATATAATTCACTCAGTAACACTGACAAAGACCACATAAACACTGTCAGAACACAACTGATCAAAGCACGATCAAATCGTCATGTGGACCTCTAAAAATTTTGGTAGATGAACTAGATATAATCAACAGAAAACCCTTTAATCCACAACAACTGGTCTTCAACATACAGAAGAAGACATCTTCATGACCTTCACTGAACCACTGGGAACCTATAACTCTTCTTTTAACAATTTTCTCAATATCCTCGACATATACAACCTTCAATACACCAAATTCTACTAGTGCTGACATCAATTACAACCACATATCAGTAGCACAATAAAAGCATCCAACAATTAGTACCATGATAAACCAAATATTAATTTGAAGTACCATGTAAATATCTAACACCCTCTTAAGAAAATTATAATGCTCTTTAATAGGGTTAGACATAAACCTGTTTAGAACTCCCACTGCTTGGGCTATATCTAGTCTACTACAAACCATTGCATACATTAAACTACTAGCGACACTAGCATAAGGAACCTTAGACATATAATCAAAATCATCATTAGATTTAGGACACATATCCAAGCTCAACTTAGTACCAACTGGAAATGAAATACTAACTAGCTTATAATCATGCATATTAAACCTTCATAAAATTGTATCCACATACTTACTTTGATTTAACCAAAGCTTTTTGTTAGCTCGATCTCTGATGTTTTCCATCCCAAGAATATATTATGCAGCCCCCAAGTCCTTCATATCAAATATTCTAGAAATATGTGTCTTTAGCTCCCTAATTATCACCTTACCATTACCCATGAACAACATATCATCAACATACAAGGCAATGATCAAAATTTGATCATAAATAACTTTAATATAAACACAATTATCCTCCTAGCTCCTAATAAAACCCAAGTTCAATACAAAAGTATCAAAATTTTGGTACCACATCTTGGCTAACTATTTCAAATCATACAAAGATCTCTTCAACCTGCAAGCCGATTGTTCTTTTCCTTTCAAAACAACATCGTTAAGTTGTCGCATATAAATTTACTCCTCAAGATCCCCATACAAGAAAATATTTTTAACATCCATTTTCTATATCTTAAAATCATAAGCAAAAACATTAGACAATAGGAATTTGATAGAAGTTAATTTTGTAAGAGGAGAGAAAATTTCACCAAAATCAACTCCCTCTCTCTAGGAGTAGACCTTAGCCACTAATCGAACCCACTCTAACAAACCATTTGCACCAAATTTATTTTTAAATACCCACTTGCAACCAATGGGATTCCTTCCTTTGGGAAAACTAACAAGATCCCAGGTGTCACAACCATCCAAATCCATCATCTCTTCCTCAATGGCCTACAACCAAGACTCACTTTACTTCAAAGAGAGAGCCTCCCTAAAAGATCTAGGTTCATCATCAATACTCAAAAAAAAAAAACAATAATTTGATGGGCTATACCCGTCAACTAGATTCCATTGCCTTTTCAACCTCCTCAAGGTAGGAGTAATGGGATCTACATGTTCTTCTGTGCACTCATCCTACACGTCCTCTAAATTATCTAAATTGTCTTCTTCTTATCCATCCTCAGATCCATATAATTGTTCTTCCACATGTAAATCTTCTTACTTCTCAATCTTTGTCTCGAAGTGCATTGTCTTTGTCTTATCTTTCTCCTTTCATTGGTTTTCTCCTGAGTAAGCTCTAAATTCCCTAAAAATCACATCTTTAAACAAGATTATTTTACGAGTTAGAGGATTCTAAAGCTTATAACCTTTTACATTCTCACCATAACCAACAAGATGCATTTATTTTCTTTTAAATCTAATTTAGATTGCTTATCTTGAGGCAAATGAACAAAAATATTCACAACCGAAGACCCTTAAGTGTAAAATAGAAGGCTTTCTACCTATTGTAGTGTAGAAAGATGTACACCTTTACATTTTCACACTATGTTTGAGTCCTTTAATAAATTGGACTTAATTAAGCCTCTAATTGGCCCAATTATGCATTTAAAAGTATAATTAATCCTATTTTCTAAAAGTGGAACCTCTATTAAACAATTGCGAACATTAAATTAAACACATTGAAAATTGTGTGTCCTAGACTTAGGTCCTAGGACACATTCACCCATGGGTGAATGGGTCCCCTTTAGATTCTAAAACCCAATTTAAAATATATTTTTGGTGGTATTTTAATGATCCCAATTCAAGTTGCGATTGTCGAATTTTGAATTTTAATTGTCAAGAAATGAGAAAATCATCTATAAATACATAGTTATTTTATCAATTCAAAATTAGGAAAAAGAGGGAAACTTTCACAAGAGATAATATTATTGTCAAGAGCATTGAAGAGCATATTTCTCATTCATCTACAACAACATTCAAGTTCCTATCATGATGTCAAATTTTATGTGTGTTCATGCATGTTTTTGAAGCTAACATTGTGATGTAGGTTTCAAGCATTCAATTCAAAGCTCAAGCATCAAGATCCATCATCAATCAAGCCATTTCATGGAAGATCAAGACCTTAGAGAGATGTGTTAGACTTCAGTCCTCTAAGGATCTCTGATTCAAGGGTTTGGTGAGTTGCAACAATCTAGTGTTCATTCATCATTCCTTCTCTTTATCACTATTTCATTTCAAGGTTTAATTACCAAAACAGGGTTTGACCAAGGAAAACCCCTATTCACAAAAAAACAAAGAATTTTTCCCTCTCTTTGTGTATGTGCAGGTTCACAGATGAAGAAAGGATTGGAATTGAAGATCTCAAAAGTGCAAAATTTTAGAAGTTATCAAAGTTGCAAAGTTGTCACAAAAAGTTGTCAATGCCACAAAAACTCACATCCCAAATTTATTTTAGACAATTTTTGTAGCGAAACCTATGGGAAAAGGAAACTCATATCCATCTCTAGAGGCTCCCAAAAATTAGGGAAAATTTATGTACAAGGATGCTTTGCGACATTTCAGGACACTCAGTAACAAATTTTGGTGACAGGTTTTTAGTGTCTTAAATTCTTCAAATCTGTTGAAAGTTTACTATTTATATTAGTATTATGCTTCATCTACATGATTCAAGTCTTACATTACATATTTGAGCTCATTTACTATTTTATTTTTATCTCTCAAAAGTGTTATTTAGGCAGATTTGACCCCATCCTCTACCATATGGAAATTTGCAAGATCTCTAATTGGGTTGACTCACCTAGGGTTGAAAGTCAATCCTACCATTAGGGGATCTCATTTCCTAATGAAATAGGAGAAAGATAGGTTCATTAAACCCCATTTTTCCCATTCTATTTTTAGTTTAAAATTATTGGTGAACCCTTATTTTAATAAATGAACTCATTTTTCTATGTTTCATTTTAGTGAACTCGACATTCTTACACTATATATTTTTTGATTTGGAGTCCATTAAAACCTTAGATCTAGGATTTTCAATAGTTTGAATTGCATTGCATTAGTTTGCATTTCATCTAGGGTTGTCAAAATTGCATTGGTTTTCATTTCATCTAGGATTTTAAATTTGTTTTTTACATTGTTTAAAATCTAAAAAAATCAATAAAAATTGCATGCATATTACATTGATTTTTCATAGTAATTTCATATTAGTATACTTTCAATAATTTACATTAGAAAATTTAGTCAAAATTGCATTTAAAAAGTGTCAACTTTGTTCACTATTTGTCATTAGCTACACTTGCATTAAGACGCCAAAATTTGGAAAAATTTGTCACAGAAACCAAAGTTTGCAACCTGGAACAGGGAACACAAACAATAACTCAGAATTTGCAATTTTTTATTTTTAAAAACCCTGTACAAGGACCCATTTTCCCTTGGGAGAATGATTCCTTGAGGGCTCATCAAAACCAACTTTTCTAAGCACTTTTATGGTCCTCTGTACTTCCTAGATTCGTTGGTAAACCATTGTTTTAGTCTATCAATTTTTGGGATTTTTTGTTTTATGCATTAGGTCTAACCATCCATTTAGTTTAGCCATTTTAAATCATTCCAAATTTATTTTAGTATTGAAAATCATCAAATCTTTAGGAAATTTTTTTACATTTCTAAAGCACTGCATAAGTTGGATAGATTATTTTTCATTTTTGTCACATAATGTTAGTATCTTTCCTTTCCAAGTATTCCAAGAAAAATCTCATCAACAAGCATGTTAGTGATTCTTCCAATATCTTTCCTAGTTATGAGAGTCTCTTAGTGCAAGAAAATGAAATTTTGACACATTCCTTAATTCCACATTGCCTATCCTTCACTCATCCCCTAATATCTCTCCTATTTGTGAGGATGTTTTAATACAAGAGGATGAAAGCATAAACAATCATGAAAATTATAGTTACTATTCTCCTAATACCTATCCTACTAGTGAATAAGGTATCTTGGTGTTAGAAGATACTCTCATTGAGAGTCATGACAATCTTCTTTTCTCCTCTCCTAAAAACTCTCCTACTTGGGAGGATATTATGGTTCAAGAGGATGAGATCATTGACACATTTCTTAACATCACCTTTCCTAGTCTCCATTCATCTCATACTTGTGAGAGTATTTTAGTGAAATGGGATGTAATCATAGATAATCATGAAATTCATAGTTTCCCTTATCCAAATATCTCTCCTATTTGTGAAGAAGATATTTTTGTGTTAGAAGATCCACTCATTGAGCATCATGAGAATCTTGTTTCTCCCTCTCCTCAAAAATCTTCTATTAGGGAAGATATCATATTGCAAGAGGGTGACAACATTGATACATGTATTTCAAAAAATATTAATGTGGCTTCCTTAGATGAATATGATAAGGTGACATTAGGATTCCCTTCACTAAAAGATCATTGAAATAAGGTTAAGTCTGTTGAAGTTCTAAACATTAGATCTCCCTTGATTATTAGGCCTCCTGAGAGTCCTCTAATCATTAGACTTCCTAAGATTCCTCTAATCATTAGACCTGCTAAGATTCCTTTAATTATTGGACCTCCCAAGTCATCTCCTCAACCACTTCTAATCATAGGACCACCACAACACAAACCAAAACCTCCAGGAGCTATCTTACATTATGCACGGAAAATCACTAGTAACAATGTTTTGTACTAACCAAGTTATACTACCATTGCTCATATGATAACACAAGGAACAATAGGAGACCCTAAACCCTACCTAATCCATTACCATTACCTCAACCTATCTTGCCTAGTGCTCCTCATTTTCCTTTGCACAATGGAAAGGAGTATGATCTTGTGGAACAACTTAAAAGCACTCCCTACAAAGATTTCCTTATGGTATCTTATTCAAGCTTCACCTAATTACCATAACATGCTTCAAAATTATTTATCAAGTTGTTATCCCTCTTAGTGTGTAACCAAATGATGTAGAAGCCCTAATTCAAGTTATGAACTCATTCAACTTAGACGTTACATTCCATCAAGATGAGTTACCTCCATTAGAAGTGTAAAAAAAAAAAGGCTTTGATGATAGTGGCTAAAATTAATAAATGTGGAATAAAAAAATATCTCATTGATAATGGTTCGACACTCAATGTTTGTAGTGTAAACCTTCTAGATAAGATTGGAGTGGACAAGGCTATGATTGAACCCAACTCTTTATCTATACGTGGTTTTGATAATGTGGGAAAGCAACCTCTTGGTGTGATAATGTTACCTATGAGAGTTGACAAAGTTACATTACAAAAGTTCCTATCCATGTCATGCCCAATAATCTTTCATATAACCTTCTCTTAGATAGACCTTGGATTCGTGCAATGAATGCAGTGCCTTCAACGTTACATCATCTAGTGAAATACATTTACAACAACAAGGTTTACACAATCAAGGCTTACCCTGAACTAGAAATTTGTTTGCACACTTAGAAGGACAAGGAAAGTACTTTGAAAACATTGATACCAACTTTAAAAGTAGAACCAGTGTAAGAGGAAGAAAAAGAGAAGAATATTGAAGAAGTCACAAAACTATTGGACGATGTGTGGGGTTCCTTAGAATTTACACCTACATCCATGGGAGAATACAAGATTACACACAAAATAGGAAAAGAGAAAGAAGATGACATAATATCAACAAAAGAATGTGAGTCCACAAATTTTAGTAAAGAGGAAAACACAATTATACATACACATATGATGAATGTGATCATGAGAAACCACCAAATCCAAAAGAAATGGAAAAAAATTATGGAAGAGATTATGAACTTTTGAAATAAATTGGCTATAATGGAGAAGGATGTGGTGCTAGAGAAAAAGGTATTTGTGTCCCTATAGAGCCTTCCACACAAGAAACAACTAGTGGTCTTGGTTATTGTTCCTCGAAAGAAATGAAAGCATCAAAGAAACCTTAGCTTAATATTAATGTTATCACACAAAAACACTCCTAGGATATCTTCAAACACATGTCTTAGTAATTATTGAGGTTCATTATATTTTATAGCTTCCTCTATGGGAGAGTACAAAATCTCACAATCTAAAAAGTCTTGTGTATGTCTGACACCTTGTACTAAGCAAGAACTATATTTGTCACAAAAGAAAGGAACACATTCTACTATTGATCAAGTGGATACCTTTTCGAGGCTTCTCCAAGAGCTCCCGTAATTACTCTTCCCACAAGAACATGAAATAAATTTTATAAAAAAAAGTTCATTTTGTGCATATCGTCGGGTTCATAGTAATTCTACTAATGAATCTAAGGCTTTGAGTAATAAAATTCAACATCTTAAGGATTGTGGTGCTCTTCCTTGTGTTGATGCACCTATTTCCTCTAATTGATATTGATTTTTATCCTATCACATTGCTCATCACTATGTGACATTGGTAGCTTTATGTTTCTTACTCATTTCCATTCATGGTGGTACACTATTAGGTGCAACCATATCTCTCTTGGCAACAACGTGATAGTTCTTGGTGGTTGTCTTTGTCTCTATGATTGGTGGGAAAGGATAACTAGTTTTGGGAGGTGTGCATTCTTTCCAAGGATCCTCTCTTTCTCTACATAAAATACCAACATGGAAATAATGTTGACATTTTAAGTGGGGGGAATATTCTCCCCGGCTCATTATTTGCATGTCCCTTCTTAGTGATGATATCATACATCTCCTAGGAAGTGTGATCATTACATTGGCACTATTTCATTTTGGAATTATTATTGGCACACCCTGAGGTGACTATAACCTTTGGTATAGTCGATACATGGGAACCTATAGACCTGGCATGAATTTCCCATCGCCACTTGTCTTGGGGGATCACCTAGTGGACACTAGATTTCACTAGCCCTTGTGAGTGTATTTCTCATGGCCATCGATTATAACACAATTTTCTTTCCTATGGAGCCATGTGTTTCATAAGTGATTTTACATCCTTATGATAATATTTGATGGACGTGGCATAATACAACTTGCTAGTTCATCTTTCTTTTGTCTTTGCATTAATTTTGACAGTATATGTTTATCTTGTCTTGCTATTTCATATCATACATTCATGTGTGTCACTTTGTGCTTATTTTGGTTTGCCATGGGATCTTGAAATCGGGGGCTTGGCCACCTCCTAATCTTTGTCATCCTATCCCATCAATATTTGTGCACTTGGACCCTTCTTAATGTATATTTGTCTACTTTAGCGTGAGTTTGAGCGTAGGGCTCATCCTCTTACTTAAGTAGGGGCTAAATATAGTGTAGAAAAATGTACACCTTTACATTTTCACACTATGTTTGGGTCCCTTAATAATTTGGAATTAATTAAGCCTCTAGTTGGCCCAATTATGCATTTAAAATCCTAATTAATCCTATTTTTTGAAAGGGGAACCTATATTAAACAATTGTGAACATTAAATTAAACACCTTGAAAATTGTGTAAACTGGATTTAGGTCCTAGGACCCATTCACCCAAGGGCGAATGGATCCCCTTTAGATTCTAGAATCCAATTTAAAATATGTTTTTAGCGATATTTTAATGATTCCAATTCAAGTTGTGATTGTTGGCTTTTGAATTTTAATTGTCAGGAAATTAGAAAATCATCTATAAATACATAGTTATTTTATCAATTCAAAATTAGGAAAAAGAGGGTGACTTTCACAAGAGATTATATTATTGTCAAGAGCATTAAAGAGCATATTTCTCAGTCATCTACTGTAGAATTCAAGATCCTATCGTGATGTTAAAGTTTATGTGTGTTCATGCATATTTTTGGATCTAACATTGTGATATAGGTTTCAAGCATTCAGGTCAAAAATCAAGCATCAAGATCCATCATCAATCAAGCCATTTCATGGAAGATCAAGACCTTAGAGAGATCTATTAGACTTCATTCCTCTAAGGATATCCATTCAAGGGTTTGGTGAATCACAACAAGCTAGTGTTCATTCATCATTCCTTCTCTTTATCATTATTTCATTTCAAGGTTTAATTACTGTTATCAATAGTTTTGCACCTGCTGAATGTAGTATTCAACAAACTAATGAAACATGGAAACCTATTTCAGATGTGGGTGATCTTACGTGAAAGAGGAATCTCCAGAGTGAGCTGGTTCTCCGAATGATGAATTCTATTCTAAAATAGCTTCTGAGGAAAGGGATGAAGAATAACTGAACATAAAAACCTATTTCTAAAAGATGATTCACCAAACTTATAAGAATTCAGACCTAACCACTCATAACAACTTCTCTATTGCAATAATTCTCACAATCTCATTGGAATATATCCCATCAGTGATTCGCATGAAGATCTGGAAAACAAATACAACATACAACCTGAAACATGTAATTCTAAAACACCACCTATAATAGCAAGACATAAAAGGATTTCAATTTGAAAACACAAGTACATTAGATTGCCATTACAAAATCTGAGACAGAAAATAAGGAGAAAATTTGCTGCTCTATTAAAACTGGAAGAGTGTCAATCTATCCAAACTGAGTATCAAAAGGTTTACAAGCTCCCCAAAATGAGTAAGGGCAAGAAACTGATCTGAACTGCTGAGAATGGAGAGTTGAAAGACTAAATCTATCAAAAGAATTCTCAAGGAAACCCTAATCCGAGCTCAGAAAAAGCTCAAGGAAAAAAGGCCTCAAACAAACTCAAAAACTGCTTTAAAGTAGAAAAAAGAACAAAGCTTTTATGATTACACTATCAAGCCTCTAAAAATAGGCAAATCCTGCTTTAAAAGTTCAAAAAACACCTTATCTCTCCAAGATAAGTCTGGAATCCGACCAAGAAGAAAAATCAGTCAAAGATCTGCTAAAAATAGCAAGAAAACATAAAGCAATTTATAAAATATCGGCTTTATGCTTCTGCTTTACAAGATGCAGATCTTTTCAATTTTGTCTATTTTTGCAACTCAAAGATTGGAAATATTTTGCAAAAATAAAATTGCTTATTTCTCCAAGATATCATTCTGATTTTCTCAAAAATCATAAAAATATATTACATAATGTCATACCCTATCAACTCAAAAATTGATTTCTCCAAAATCAATCAAAAATAAAACCCTAAAAACCTTGACCCAAGGCTTAAGGTATTCATAATTCTCTCTAATTTCTCTTAGTTTAAAACAAAACCCTAAGGAAAAAGTCCATATTTCTCTAAGGCAAAACACTAAGTCTTCAACACCTAAGACATCATGCTAGCATATAATTTCGGCCTAACATAATCATTGATTTAGACTTAGGCTTGAATAAATCATAAGGAAAACATTATGGGTTCGACCACCATTTGATATTCAACACGTGCATTTTGAATGAACATTCCGGAACTTCACAAGGCTCGAATTAGGGCATTGATCAAAATAGGGTCAAACCCTAATTATCATCATTTCACACCCGTGACTTTTGAAAGAAAGAACTTCGGTCGGCATGAACAATGCCACTATGATGGTGTTGGATTCAAGCCCGTGTGCTTCAGAAATCTTCCCTTGCTCTCTAGTTGACCGAATCTCCAGTGGGTAAGCTTTTTTTCATGGTGAAATAGCTTTTCCACTTCATTATTTCAAAAATTAAAAATCCCTAAGGGCGCGGCTTGTGTGAGTTTGTTTTCTGATTCTATTCTTTCTTGACTCCTTCATGCCATCATGAGTTCGAGCTTGACTAGAGTTTATGGAAATTTCGACTCGAACTCTTGTTCTGCTTCACTATGCAGAGGTAAGCTTTGTGTTCTTGGACTTTATGGCTTTGTATTCTGTTCATTTTGGCCTCAAAGCTGTGGCTTACACACTCTAATGTCATCACTTCTCTGCTTTTCTGTGTTCACATTTATCATTGTAGTGCTCCATTCACTAGTGAGAGCTCGGCCATCACTTGGAAACTCGAACCCTTGCATTTGGAAACCATCTGCAACTTTGGCCGTGGCTAGAGAGCTTCATCAGAAATATATACCGGTAACTTCCTTTGCTAACATTGATCTTCAGAACTTAGAGAACTTCCTTCTCTGTATATAGATTTTGGCCATGTTCAGGCCAAACCAAAAGAACACTATAGAAAGAAATCTTCAGAATTTCGGGCTCGACCCATAACAAAATTTTTCCATTATGTCAATTTAATGATATTTCTGCATATGGGTATTAAAGAAATTTCAATAATTCTACATTACCCTTCTCTGTATTTTGACTAAAATATGAGAGCTCACATTTGTTGTATATTCTTGCCATTTTACTCCAGATTTCACATGGGTATTTCTGTAATTGATTCTTTTGCATTTTGAAGTGAACCCTGAAAATGGGTACTCGAAATTTTTAGGGAAGCCTCCAATTTTTGTATTTTAGGCTAAACTGGAAATGGGTCTTTTGAATTATTGAAGGAAAATGCATTTTCTTCTCTTCTGAACTCGATCCAACACAAAAATCTTCATATTTGTAGTCGTACTTCTTTTCTCTGCTGTCTCTTTTGTGGCTTTAATGAAAATCATATGAGAACTGAATTCCTTCTATTTTGAGGCTCGAACCAATACAAAGATTTGCATATTTTGTATTTAAACTACTGTTTAAAATAAAACCCATATGGGTATTACAGATTATCATTTTTTCTGTCCTTCTAAAACTTGACCATCAGTTTGAGAGCTTGTGTCTTGTCAAAAATTCATGCTTTCACTCCTGTCGCCATGACAATGTGTTTTCGGCAGGACCTCTTGTAGATAAAAAGGCTATACCAAAAATCTTTATTATTGCTCTTTCTGCACTTTTGAAACATAATTCACATGTGGGTATTTAAAATTAGAAACTGTAAATTCATTTATGGATATAAACTCTACCCAGAACCAGAATCTTAACCTGAACTTCTGAAACAAAATACTATCATGGGTTTGGAGATTTTCAAAACAAAAGCATATTTTCTTAATTTCTGACAGAACTCAACCTCCTTTATTTGCTTGCAATGGTGATAAACTGTATACTTGCTTGCATTCTTTCAGGACTTTGACTCAGAAAACCAGTGATATTTTGCATCCACTTCTGAAACAAAAGATGCCTCGGACATTTGTCTTTACTTTAATCTCCCTGCATTTTGTTGCTTGTTTGAATATGCCTTTAGAAGTAAACAAGAGCATGATGGAATAACAAGAACTTGTGTGCTTGTCTATATTTATTGGCCCATATTACTAGGTATTCCATTTTGACATTTCTGTAGCTCTCTTTGACAATTATAATACCTGAGCTCAAATCACAAAACTGTCATCGACATAAAACTGTAGACTATCCTTAAAATGAAAATCCAATACTCATTCTGAGAGTACTCTCCAGGTACTAGGAATCTGAAAGATCTGTCTTGAATGCACATTCTAGAACCTCGTATCCATATGAAGCTCAAAATTGAAATTCCATTATGGTCTCCTATTGCATTCTATGCTCATCTTGTAGATATGACAGAAACTTTACTTCACTGTTCTGTCAAGACTTTGACTGAGTAATCTGGAAATGATCAACATCCTGCATATTTGTTATATTTAATTCATGGCTTGACCCATTACAAGTGATGTCTTTCTTGACACCTGTAACTCACAGAAAACAAAATGAAAGCACATCACATTTGATTGTTGTCCTTGACTAAACATTGACACACGATCCTGTTTGAGGCACCATTATAATCAAAATGAGTTCACTGCTTTTGTTGTATCTCCTAATAACCAGTACTAAACTCTAACACAACAACTTTCATTTTCTATATTTGAATTCTGTAGAGGCTTTTCCATTTTGCTTTTGAATTGAAACATTGCATCAGTATGAACCACTATTAAGCACCAGTTCAAATGTATAATTGGTAACTCAAAATCATTCTGGAAAGAAAATACTTGCTCCTCTGTTATTTTTCTGAAAAGATCACTTTATTATTACCATTGATAATGCAGTATTTCTTCACCAGTCAACTCAGAACTAGAATTTTGTCTAACACTCAAGTGTACTGTCTGTATTTGTTCTCATGAGCAACATGGTACTCTTCATGCATTTTTATATTTCACTACAAAAACTGCTCTTAGAAACTGTTCTCTTTGATGATTAAAATTTAGAACAAATCATTACGACATATGTATGCTTGTTCACTATCCAAAAGAGAAATGATGAATTGAAACTCACATAACATATGATTATAATCTACACAAAAAATGAAGTAATTCAACAATTTCTGATGCAAATGCACTTAGTTAAATTCCTTAAGTGAACTAAACTCACTATTCACCTGTAGCCGTCAGAAAGAAATGCTTATCGTTATGAATGCACAGTTGGTTTCATTACTTGATGGATAACTCTGTTTTACTCTTCTAGTTGTATTTCACTTTGTTTGATGTATATGATGAAATACCTTTCCAAAACAGCCCATTTAATGCATAAGGCAGCATGCCGGGCTCTACCCTTGTGGGAGCCTGTTTTACTCCACATGCTTGTTCTTCAAACAATGTTCAACTTCATGACTTTACCTATACCCGCACAAGGAAGCAAACAAGGTTAGCATAAAAAATAGAACATGCTGATTATGATGTTGATACTTCTCCTTCAGCTCACTTCTTTCAAACTGCATTTGATTGAATTTGATTGTTTCAATGCATTGCTAATAGTATACTATACTATTGTAGGTGCATCACATGAGTTATGTCATAGTCGGAGCCACTGACACCCTTCTTTTCCTCTTACAGGTCGACGAAGCTCGAGACGATGAGGTGCACCATTCAACATCAACCGTCGATAATCAGGCAATGATGACTATGTTGTTGCTTATATGTTCTCCTTTTGCATCTTCAGTAGTGCATTGTGCTATTAGAAATGTATTGGAATAGTTATAGTTATATCCATGGCTTGTGTGGATCCTTGATTTCATTTTTGCTTTTCAGTTGAAAAGAAAAATGCATCTCATGCAATGTTGTAATACTATTCTGATTGTGAAATCAAATGAAACCTTGTAAAAATATGAGCTCTTTTTGAAAAGAATAAAAGCATCTGAAATGCTATTTTGCACATGTACTCAATTCTATCTTTCTTTTAAATCTGCAACATCTAAATGGCACTCTGCAACTCCACCTCACTAAAATGCATAACTGATATTTAATGCATAATGATAATGATGTGAAACCGCATTCAAACATGACATTGGAATTCCACTTAGATGTTAAATATCAATCAGCCAGCTCCTCCATTTGAGCTGAGTCAAAAAATATGTAACATTTTGGTGATTTTCGCTATATGCTTGCCTGCTAAGCATAGATCAGTGGCCTTTGAATCAATTCATTGGGCGCGGAGTCAAATCTGCCCCCTCTTGTGAACTCAGAAAACATAAACAACAACACTCCAAACAACAACAAGAAAATGAAACAAAACTAAAAGAAAACTAAAAAGCCCTGGTGGCCAACAAAACAATGCACAACAACGCTTAGAGAAAGCAAACTACTTGAAATGAAATGTGCGAAATGCACTTATTTGCAAAACTACTCTACTAACAGTGAGATAACTTATCTCAAAGGCAGTGCTTGAGGTGGATCCCATTTACTGGGATAGACAGCACCTCACCAGTCATCTTGAAAAGTTGGAATGCGTTGTGTTCTTTGCATTTCGTAATCACATAAGGCCCATCCCATATTGCATCAAACTTGGAATGTCGTCCAGGTCTACTTTTAAATTCATTCCACTTGAAGACTAGATCTCCGACAATGAAATCATGAGGCTTCACCCTCTTGTCAAAAGTATTCTTCATTTGCGCTTGATGTATTTCTAGCTGTCTCAGAGCTTCTTTTCTGGTTTCTTCGAGCTTGACCAGCTGTGCGAAGCTCACTTCAAGAGGTTGTTCATTCAGCAACTCCAGTACCTTAACATAACTCAATGTTGGTAACTCAATTGAAATAGGCAACTTAGCCTCTCTACCATAAGTCAAAACAAAAGGTGAACAACCAGTGGCTCTTTTAGGAGTTAATCTGTCAGCCCAAAGGGCTAGCTTCAGCTTTTCATGCCATGTTCTCTGGTTATCTTCAACAGTCTTCTTGATTATATTAATCAGATTCTTATTTGTGGATTCCACTTGGCCATTACCTTGCGGATAATAATTTGATGAAGTGTTCAGATAGATGTTATTTTTGATAGTCCAATCTAAAATCTTTAATCCAATGAAAGCTAAACCATTATCTGAAATGATTGAATCTGGAACACCAAATCTCGATATGAGATCTTGATAAAAATTAAGCACTGAAGTCTCGTTTGCTTCCTTTAAAGCAATAGCTTCGGTCCACTTTGTAAAATAATATGTGGCAGTAAGAATCCACTTATGACCTGCACTCAAAGGTGGGTTTATAGGGCCGATGAAATCCAAACCCCACTTAGCAAAGGGATGTTCTACTTGAATCGGGTGCAGGGGCAGCGGTGCAAGCCTCTGTTTACCAGCAAATAATGCACATTTTTCACACTTTCTGACCCATGCAATAGCATCTTTAAATAGATCTGGCCAATAATAACTAGCTCTCATAACTTTCAGAATTGTTGTTCTTGTAGCAAAGTGACCTCCAGAAGGTCCATCATGAAACTCTGCCAACAGCTTGTCAACTTGATCAAGCTGAATGCAACATAATAAAACACCTTGGAAATCTCTTCTATAAAGAATGCCATCAATAACTGCATAAGGGATGGCTTGTAATCTGTAGTACCTTCTTTTTGCTCGGTCCAAGCCTTTGGGGCATTTGCCAGTTTGCAGATAATGTATCATTTGCTGCAACCATGTAGCAAGAGGTGTTTGAACAACACTTAAGACATCATTATTTAATACCATTTTTGTATTTGCAGCCTCTATCAACCTGCTATTTTCACTTCCATCAATTTTTTCACACAAGCCCTTGCCTCTAACGAGCTTGGTTACTTTAATGTCAACATTGAACTCCATCACTTTAGTGATCCAACCAGCATGCTTATCATTAATATCTTTGTTAAGCAGAAAATCTTTAACAGTCGAATGTGCTACCAGCAAATGAACTTTGCTGTTGGACAACATATGTCTAAATTTCTTCAAGCTCCTTACAATAGCAAAAACATGTTTCTCCACAAAAGAGTACTTTACCTCGTAATCGTGCAGAACTTGACTAAAAAATGCAACAGGTTGCTCTAAGCCTTCCTCGTTTTGCTGGAATAACATAGCCAAAATTGTATCCACTCCTTCGAAAGCATACAGGATGAAATCTTTGTCAAAATTTGGATTAATGAGAGTAGGAGCGGCTGCGAGCGCCTCTTTGATCTACTCAAAGCTCCTCTTGCCTTCCTTGGTCCAACTGAATGGCATGTTCTTCTTCAGCATAGAAGTGAGAGGTTGCAGCAAAGCTACGATATTTGGTATAAACCTCCTTACGAAATTTATTCTCCCAAGAAAACTCTGCAAGCCTTTCTTATGGGTTGGTAATGGCAATTCGAGGATTGCAGAAACTCTTTCAGGATCAATTGAAATACCTTGCTTTGAGACAATGTGCCCCAACAACTTTCCCTCGTGTACTGAAAATATACACTTCTTTGGATTGAGAGATACTTTGAACTCTCTGCACCTCTGAAAAATCTGTTCCAAGTGATCCAAGTGTTTATTAGCATTTCTGGAAAAAATAGTAATATCATCTAAATAAACCAGAACAAACTTGTTCATAAGGCCGTGAAAGGCCATATCCATAGCACGCTGGAACATTGCTCCAGCATTTGATAAGCCAAAAGGCATCTTCTTGTAGGCCATCATGCCCCACTTGGTTGTGAATGCTGTCTTAAATTGATCCTCTTGTTTAACCAGAATCTGGTTATAACCTGAGTATCCATCTAACAAAGAAAATCTGTCAGAACCATAAACTATCTATAAAATTTTCTCCATGGAAGGGAGCGGATAATGGTATTTCAAAGACGCTCTATTTAGATCTCAGAAATTGACGCAAAGTCTAATTTCTCCACTCTTCTTCCTAACTGGTACTAAATTCGACACCCAGGAGGTGTGCTTGATAGGAAAAATTATATCGCTTTCAACTAGCTTGTTCAGTTCAACCTTCATGAGGTGTTCCAACTTAGGATTAAGTGGTCTTTGCTTATGTCTTACTGGCTTTGCACCAGGTTCAAGATCAATAGTATGCTGTGCTAAATCAGGGTTAAAACCTCTTAAATCTTTGTATTCCCAAGTAAAAACATCACTATATTTTTGACATAACAGAATGAAAGCTTGCTGCTCCTCTTGATTGCACAACTTACCCAACTTGAGAAGCTTGCCTTTGAAAATTTCAATAGCTGAATAATGTTCTTCTTTAACTATTAAGTTGCACTTGTCCTTCCAAACTTGATCATCTGAATTAAAGATAGATTCTAACGTCACCAAACCTTTCGACAACTTATTGGTCTTTAATTGCACAATCTGGTCTTCATACTGTTGCTGCCATTTTTGCTGATTTCCATCTGCGAACTCAGCTTTAGCAATCAGAAAATTCATGATTTGCTCATCGCTGTCAAAAACCTGCCAGCTCACATTATTGTTAGGTACAGAAGGTCTGACCACTATTTTCATGTACTAACGTGCTTCTATTTTATGAATCTCTTTGGGAATGTCAAATTGAGCTCCTATGGTAGTGAGTCTGTCAGCATGCTTATTTTGATTATGAGGAATCAACATGATATTAAAAGCATCAAAATCTTCCATTAAATCCCATACACGATGCTTATATTTCTTAAGTAAATCATTTTTTGCAGCATTTAAATTTCTAACCTAATTCACAATCAGCTCTGAATCACCATAAACTTGCAAGAATTTAATACCTCGCTTGCGGGCCCACTCAAGGCCATGTACCAATGCTTCATACTCAATTGTATTATTTGAACAGTTGAAAGAAAATCTGCAGGCTGAATAATACTTATCTCCTTCAGGCGATATCAACATAGCCCCACCTATGGCACCAACACTACTCCTTAAACCATCGAAATAAAGTTTCCACAACTCATTATATTTTTCTGCAGACGGTTCATCCTCTTTGCAAAGATTAGGTATATCGCAATCAAACTCATGAATCATATAAACTCCTAAACCTACCTCATCTATGTTCTGGAACAGATCAAGCTCATGATCTTCGGTTGCCCATTCATTGAGACTGATGTAGTCTCCCTAGATGCCACAGTTTGAGGTCATGGTTTGCTCCTCCATTGCAGAGGTGGTGTAGAGATTAGCGTTTATAGGGCTTGGGGAGTATGGTTTGATATGGTCTTTGGCGAGAGGCTCAGACTTAATGGTCACTTTTGTACCGTACCTTGTTCTAAAAAATAGATGAGACCAATCGGAAGACAAGAACCCACCTAACTTGGCTGTGAAATCCCGTGATAAACAAATGGCGAAGTGTGGCGGTAGGTCAATAACATGAATATCTTGATGAATAGCGAAACTCGGGGATGCATGCAAGGTAAGAGCTAAATTTCTTATTATGCCAGCAGTCTTGACAACAGACCCATCTAATTGCACTACGCCTTTCTGAGGGTTAGGCTCATAAACAAGACCTAATTTGTCAGCTAAACTTTTAGGCATGACTAAACTACTAGCACCAGAGTCGACCATACAATTATGCACGATTTTATCACCTATGATCAGACTTAAGTAAAATGGAGGGGGTTTTACCTCTTTTTCCTTCTGTCCACTTTTCTCCTCCAAGTCATTAGCCAACACAACCTTCACAACTCCTTGATTGGTATTGTCAGAAATAGACAATTTAGCTAATGCATCCTGCAATAAGCTTTTCTATCCTGGGAGCTGTAGAGCGTCTAATATTGACATATTGACAGTAGTTTTCTTGAGATGCTCAATGATATTGAAGGATGAAACATTTACCTTTTGTTGGTTTTTTGTAACAGTAGCTTCATTTTTCTTCTGCGCAGGCTGAGAATGCATTTTTGACAGCTCCTTGTTAGGTATTTCCTGCCCCCTTTGCAGAATCTGCATTTTAGGCTGAGTGGCAGCGTTAATTTCTGATGAAACAGGCTGCTTACTGACTGGTGGCTGCTGCTGCGAAGTCCCAACTTGTTGTCCTAAATCCATAGCTCGCTTTTTAGATCTAGTATTGGCTGAAATAGGGGAATTTTGTCGATCTTGGCCATTCACACCACAGAATTCAGAGCTTTGCCAGTTCGGCAAGGCGACTTCTACATTATCTTACTGTTCTTGATTATGATCTGCAGTATTTTCTGAAACAACATATATATTCTACACCATTAAAGCTTGATTCCTCATTCCGTTGGCGCAAGCCGATTGGTTGTGGGGTTCATTGCATGGGTAGCACCATTCACAATCTTGAGCGACATTGTTTTGCGGCACAAGCTCTTTTGATGTGCTGGCCGTGTTCGGATTGTATGGCTGGAATGGCCGAGGGTTAAAATTCCTTCTTTGGGCTTGATAATCACCCTGGAAAACTGGCATATTTTGCTAGTTTTGCTGATATGGGGCTTGATAAGGCTTGTGTTCTTGGCCAACGTGCTTCTTAATAGTCACAAGGTCGTTCCCGATGGTCTTTAATATGTTTTTTAGCTCCTCCATTTCAGGATTTGGGGCTGGGGCAATGACTTCTTGGACTTTACTATGATATCCTATTGCTGGAACTAGTGGGACAGCAGCCAAGGGAGGTACAACAGTAGGAATAGATGGCTGTATTTCTGGAAACAAGGGCATGGGGGGTCTAGGAGCTATATCTCCAGCTTGAATAAGGCAATTTTCAGCATTAATAGCAATACTATAAGCATTTGGAAGTGTTAAACCACCCATAGACTGAGTCATGACAGAAATCTTACTATTCAAAGCCTTTAGATAAAACAGAAATGCATGTGCCGGTAAGGGCTTTACCGCTGCTGGGATTCTATCCCAAGTCCTTTGAAATCTATAGTTGAAATCTGCCAAGTGTTCGTGTGATGCCCTTTGAATGGTACTTAACTGCTCTAACAAAGATAAGTTGTCAAATTTATCTGCAAAGTGCTGGTATAGACCACTACCTAGAGCATCCCATGTTCTAATTGAGTTTGCAGCGAGACCTCTGAACCATTGCAGTGAGACCTCTGAACCATTGCAGCGCTTTCCCCTTGAGTGACACAGCTAGCAGCCTTAGAGCAACATTCTCTTGAGTGATATTATGTACTGAACATAACGTGGCCATGTCACAGATGTGTTCAACTGGCATGGTGTAGTCTTCTTCGGTGAAATATGGTAACCCTCGAAGGGTTGCAACCGTAATATCATCATGTTGGGCAATATCTAATGGAGTGCCTCCATTAAAAGGTGCGAATGGATGCTGCCTCGGTGGTGCTGCCATTGGTGGTACTTGGGAGATTGGTAATGGTACACCAGGTGACAGAACTAGAGCACCAAAACTAGGAGGCATCGACTTTGATCTTGTAGGGGCTTCAAAAAGCATTCTTGTTGTCCTGCCTCTCCTTCATGATGGGGACAACTCCTGATACTTGAAAGGTTTTGAACTTGATCTTGTTTGAATATTTCTCATGCGCGGGCTGTACTAGCATGCAGAAAATAGAACCAGAGTTGCCAGGTATATTGAAATCCTCCAAAAGGCTGTAAAAATCTACTGCATACACCAAATAGCAAATTGAAATATTAAATATTCTCTGCAAGTTTCTTTTAATGTCCCACCGGGTGTGCCAAAAACTGTTATCAATAGTTTTGCACACTACTGAATGTAGTATTCAACAAACTACTGAAACATGGAAACCTATTTCAGATGTGGGTGATCTTACGTGAAAGAGGAATCTCCAGAGTGAGCTGGTTCTCCGAATGATGAATTCTATTCTAAAATAGCTTCTGAGGAAAGGGATGAAGAATAACTAAACATAAAAACCTATTTCTAAAAAATGATTCACCAAACTTATAAGAATTCAGACCTAACCACTCATAACAACTTCTCTATTGCAGTAATTCTCACAATCTCATTGGCACATATCCCATTAGTGAATCGCATGAAGATCTGGAAAACAAATACAACATACAACCTGAAACATGTAATTCTGAAACACCACCTATAACAACAAGACATAAAAGGATTTCAATTTGAAAACACAAGTAAATCAGATTGCCATTACAAAATCTGAGATAGAAAATAAGGAGAAAATTTTCTGCTCTATTAAAATTGGAAGAGTGTCAATCTATCCAAACTGAGTATCAAAAGGTTTACAAGCTCCCCAAAATGAGTAAGGGCAAGAAACTGATCTGAACTGCTGAGAATGGAGAGTTGAAAGACTAAATCTATCAAAATAATTCTCAAGGAAACCCTAATCTGAGCTCAGAAAAAGCTCAAGGAAAAAAGGCCTCAAACAAACTCAAAAACTGCTTTAAAACAGAAAAAAGCACAAAGCTTTTATGATTACACTGTCAAGCCTCTAAAAATAGGAAAATCTTGCTTTAAAGTTCAAAAAACACCTTATCTCTCCAAGATAAGTCAGGAATCCGACCAAGAAGAAAAATCAGTCAAAGATCTGCTAAAAATAGCAAGAAAACATAAAGCAATTTATAAAATATCGCTTTTATGCTTCTGCTTTACAAGATGTAGATCTTTTCAATTTTGTCTATTTTTGCAACTCAAAGATTGGAAATCTTTTGTAAAAATAAAACTACTTATTTCTCCAAGATATCATTCTGATTTTCTCAAAAATCATAAAAATATATTACATAATGTCATACCCTATCAGCTCCAAAATTGATTTCTCCAAAATCAATCAAAAATAAAACCCTAAAAACCTTGACCCAAGGCTTAAGGTATTCATAATTCTCTCTAATTGCTCTTCATTTAAAACAAAACCCTAAGGCAAAAGTCCATATTTCTCTAAGGAAAAACACTAAGTCTTCAACACCTAAGACATCACCCTAGCATAGAATTTCGGCCTAACATAATCATTGATTTAGACTTAGGCTTGAATAAATCATAAGGAAAACATTATGGGTTTGACCACCATTTGATATTCAACATGTGCATTTTGAATGAACATTCCAGAACTTCACAAGGCTCGAATTAGGGCATTGATCAAAATAGGGTCAAACCCTAATTATCATCATTTCACACCGATGACTTTTGAAAGAAAGAACTTTGGTCTGCATGAACAACGCCGCTATGATGGTGTTGGATTCAAGCCCGTGTGCTTCAAAAATCTTCCCTTGCTCTCTAGTTGACCGAATCTCTAGTGGGTAAGCTTTTTTTCATGGCGAAATAGCTTTTCCACTTCATTATTTCAAAAATTAACAAGTCCTAAGGGCGTGACCTGTGTGTGTTTTTTTTTTATTCTATTCTTTCTTGACTCCTTCATGCCATCATGAGTTCAAGCTTGACTGGAGACTATGGAAATTTTGACTCGAACTCTTGTTCTCCTTCACTGTGCAGAGGTAAGCTTTGTGTTCTTGGACTTTATGGCTTTGTATTCTGTTCATTTTGGCCTCAAAGCCGTGGCTTACACACTCTAATGTCATCACTTCTCTGCTTTTCTGTGTTCACATTTATCATTGTAGCCCTCCATTCACCAGTGAGAGCTTGGCCATCACTTGGAAACTCAAACCCTTGCATTTGGAAACCATCTGCAACTTTGGTCGCGGCTAGAGAGCTTCACCAGAAATATATACTGGTAACTTCCTTTGCTAACATTGATCTTCAGAACTTAGAGAACTTATTTCTTTGTACATAGATGTTGGCCATGTTCAGGCCAAACCAAAAGAACACTATAGAAAGCAATCTTTAGAATTTCAGGCTCGACCCATAACAAAAAATTTCCATTATGTCAATTTAATGATATTTCTGCATATGGGTATTAAAGAAATTTCAATAATTCTACATTACCCTTCTCTGTATTTCGACTAAAATCCGAGAGCTCGCATTTGTTGTATATTCTTGCCATTTTACTCCAGATTTCACATGGGTATTTCTGTAATTGATTCTTTTGCATTTTGAAGTCAACCTTGAAAATGGGTACTCAAAATTTTTAGGAAAAACTCCATTTTCTGTATTTTAAGCTAAACTGGAAATGGGTCTTTTGAATTATTGAAGGAAAATGCATTTGCTTCTCTTCTGAACTCGATCCAGCACATAAATCTTCATATTTGTAGTCGTACTGCTTTTCTCTGTTGTCCCTTTTGTGGCTTTAATGAAAATCATATGAGAACTGAATTCCTTCTATTTTGAGGCTCGAACCAATACAAAGATTTGCATATTTTGTATTTAAACTACTGTTTAAAATAAAACCCATATGGGTATTATAGATTATCATTTTTTCTGTCCTTCTGAAACTCGACCATCAGTTTGAGAGCTTGTGTCTTGCCGAAAATTCATGCTTTCACTCCTGTCACCATGACAATGTGTTTTCAGAAGGACCTCTTGTAGATAAAAAGGCTATACCAAAAATCTTTATTATTGCTCTTTCTGCACTTTTGAAACATTATTCACATGTGGGTATTTAAAATTAGAAACTATAAATTCATTTATGGATATAAAATCTACCCAGAACCGGAATCTTAACCTGAACTTCTAAAACATAATACTATCATGGGTTTGGAGATTTTCAAAACAAAAGCATATTTTCTTAATTTTTGACAGAAATCAACGTCCTTTATTTGCTTGCAATGGTGATAAACTGTATACTTGCTTACATTTCTTTCAGGACTTTGACTCAGAAAACCAGTGATATTTTGCATCCACTTCTGAAACAAAAGATGCCTCAGACATTTGTCTTTACTTTAATCTCCCTGCATTCTGTTGCTTGTTTGAATATGTCTTTAGAAGTATACAAGAGCATGATGGAATAACAAGAACTTGTTTGCTTGTCTATATTTATTGGCCCATATTACTAGTTATTCTGTTTTGACATTTATGTAGCTCTCTTTGATAGTTATAATACCTGAGCTCAAATCACATAACTGTCATCGACATAGAACTGTAAACTATCCTTAAAATTAAAATCCAATACTCATTCTGAGAGTACTCTCCAGGTACTAGGAATCTGAAAGATCTATCTTGAATGCACATTCTGGAACCTCATATACATATGAAGCTTGAAATTGAAATTCCATCATGGTCTCCTATTGCATTCTATGCTCATCTTGTCGATATGACAGAAACTTTACTTCATTGTTCTGTCAAGACTTTGACTGAGTAATCTGGAAATGATCAACATCCTGCATATTTGTTATATTTAATTCATGGCTTGACCCATTACAAGTGATGTATTTCTTGACACCTGTAACTCATAGAAAACAAAATGAAAGCACATCACATTTGATTGTTGTCCTTGACTAATCATTGACACATGATCCCGTTTGAGGCACCATTATAATAAAAATGAGTTCACTGCTTTTGCTGTATCTCCTAATAACCAGTACTAAACTCTAACATAGCAGCTTTCATTTTCTATATTTGAATTCTGTAGAGGCTTTTCCATTTTTCTTTTGAATTGAAACATTGCATCAGTATGAACCACTTTTAAACACTAGTTCAAATGTATAACTAGTAACTCATAATCATTCTGGAAAGAAAATACTTGCTCCTCTGTTATTTTTCTGAAAAGATCACTTTATTATTACCATTGATAATGCAGTATTTCTTCACCAGTCAACTCAGAACTAGAAATTTGTCTAACACTCAGGTGTACTTTCTGTATTTGTTCTCGTGAGCAACATGGTACTCTTCATGCATTTTTATATTTCACTGCAAAAACTGCTCTCAGAAACTGTTCTCTTTGATGATTAAAATTTAGAACAAATCATTAAGGCATATGTATGCCTATTCACTATCCAAAAGAGAAATGATGAATTGAAACTCACATGACATATGATTATAATCAGCACAGAAAATGAAGTAATTCAACAATTTCTGATGCAAATGCACTTAGTTAAATTCCTTAAGTGAACTAAACTCACTGTTCATCTGTAGCCTTCAGAAAGAAATGTTGATCGTTATGAATGCACAGTTGGTTTCGTTACTTGATGGATAACTCTGTTTTACTCTTCCAGTTGCATTTCACTTTGTTTGATGTATATGATGAAATACCTTTCCAAAATAGCCCATTTAATGCATAAGGCAGCATGCCGGGCTCTACCCTTGTGGGAGCCCATTTTACTCAACATGCTTGATCTTCAAAAAATGTTCAGCTTCATGACTTTACCTATACCTGCACAAGGAAGCAAACAATGTTAGCATAAAAAATAGAGCATGCTGATTATGATGTTGATACTTCTCCTTCAACTCACTTCTTTCAAACTACATTTGATTGAATTTGATTGTTTCAATGCATTGCTAATAGTATACTGTACTATTGTAGGTGCATCACATGAGTTATGTCATAGTCGAAGCCAATAACACCCTTCTTTTCCTCTTACAGGTCGACGAAGCTCGAGACGACGAGGTGCACAATTCAACATCAAGCGTCGATAATCGGGCAATGATGACTTATTTGTTGCTTATATGTTCTCCTTTCACATCTTCAGTAGTGCATTGTGCTGTTAGAAATGTATTGGAACAATTATAGTTATATCCACGACTTGTGTGGATCCTTGATTTCATTTTTGCTTTTCAGTTGAAAAGAAAAATGCATCTCATGCAATGTTGTAATACTATTCTAATTGTGAAATCAAATGAAGCCTTGTAAAAATATGAGCTCTTTTTGAAATGAATAAAAGCATCTAAAATGCTATTTTGCACATGTACTCAATTCTGTGTTTCTTTTAAATCTGCAACATTTGAATGGGACTCTGCAACTCCACCTCACTAAAATGTATAACTGATATTTAATGCATAATGATAATGATGCGAAACCGCATTCGAACATGACATTGCAATTCCACTTAGATGTTAAATAACAATCAACCAGCTCCTCCATTTGAGCTGAGGCAAAAAATATGTAACAATTACCAAAATGGGGTTTGACCAAGGCAAACCCCTATTCACCAAAATAAAATAGTTTTTCTCTCTTTGTGTATGTGCATGTTCATAGGTGAAAAAAGGATTGGATTTGAAGATCTCAAAAGTACAAAATTTCAAAAGTTACATCAAAGTTGCAAAGTTCTCAAGGTCTCAGAAACTCAAATCTCGTATTTATTTTAGATATTTTTGTAATGAAACCTATGGGAAAAGGAATCTCAAATCCATCTCTAGAGGCTCCCAAAATTAGGGAAAAGTTATGTATATGGATGCTTTGCAACATTTTGGGACACTCAACAACAACTTTTGGTGACAGGTTTTTAATGTTTTACATTCTTCAAATCTATCAAAAGTTTTTTATTTCTGTTAGTATTATGCTTCATCTACACGATTCAAGTCGTACATTTCATATTTGAGTTCATTTACTATTTTATTTTATCTCCCAAAAGTGTTGTTTAGGAAAATTTGACCCTATCTATCATAAGGAAATTTGTAAGATTTCCAATTGGGTTGACTCACCTAGGGTCGAAAGTCAATCCTACCATTGGGTGATCTCATTTCCTAATGAAATAGGAGAGATATAGGTTCATTACACCCCATTTTTACCATTCTATTTTTAGCAAATTATTGGTGAGCCCTTATTTTAATAAATGAACCTATTTTTCTATGTTTCACCTATCTACACTTCATAAGGAGTCTTATTAACAAGAATTGAACAAGGAGATCAATTAATTAAATAACAAGAAGTACTAACCACTTTTTCCCAAAAATATTTATCAAGATTAGCACTACTTAACATACTCCTAGCTCTTTCCATTAAGGTTTGGTTCATTCTTTCTGCTACCCCATTTTGTTGGGGATTATAAGGAGTTATCTTTTACTGAACAATTCCTGTACAAAATTCATCAAATTATTTGGAACAATATTCATCAAATTATTTGGAACAATATTCACCCCCATTGTCATAACTCAACACGTTTATCTTATAATCTATTTTCTTTTCAACTAAGGCCTTAAATTCCTTAGACTTAGTGAAAACCTCAAATTTTGAATGCGTAAAATAAATCCAAGTGTATCTTGAAATGTCATCAATGAAAGATACATAATAACGAGATTTACCCAGATAGTAAACATCCACTAGACCACATACATCTAAATGAATAATATATAATAATCTATTTACCTTATTAATTCCACTAGAAAATGATTTATTTTACTTACCAAACACACAATATTCACAAAAATAATTTTTACCAACAAAATAATCAAAAATACCATCAACCAAATTTTTATTTAAAATATTCTTAAGTCCTTTTTCACGTATGTGACCCAATCTATGGTGCCACAACATACATGTATTTTCAATGTTAGTTACATTGGAAAATTTACTTAGAATCATTTAGCCTAAAAAAAGTCCCTATTTGAGATCCTTTAGCTATCACCAAACTCCCTCTTACCAAATTGTAGCCAAACTTATCGAATGTCACATGCATTCCAGAATCATTTGACTTGGACATTGAAATTAAATTTCTTGCAAGTCCTAGAATATGTAAAACATTATCAAGAGCTTTAATCCTCCCATCACTGAAACACAAATTTACCTTTCCCTTACCAACAATCCTCTTTGTGTTTTCACCAAGGAAAATTTTTCCCTCATCATATTCTTTTTAGCTATTAAACCACTCCTTGTGAGGAGTCATGTGGTAGGAGAAACCTAAATCAATAAGCCAAGCATCATCACTAATAGTGTAAGCTAAAATAAACAAAGCATCAAAATCATCATCCAAGGAATTTTCCATGGAGGAATCAAAATTATTTTTTCTTATTCCTAAATTTCTTCTTGACATGCCCTCTTTTACCACAATTCCAATGCTTTACTTTCCTCTTTCTAGGGGTTTTAGAACGTCCTTTATAATTATCCCTCTTATTATTCCCTTTAGGCCCATTCTCTTTGGACCTACCCTGCACATGCAAGACATCTTGGGAGTCAACATTCATGGAATTTCTCCTCATCTCCTCTAAAATAAGTATGGAGATCATGGAGTCTATATTTGGTTCCGAATTACCACTACTTATGGTAATAATTAAATTTTCTCAAGATTTAGACAAATAAAAAATAAATAAGATAAATTTATTTTCATCTTCAATTTTAACATCTACGAATGTAAGTTGACTTATAATCAGATTAAAATCATTTAAATGAACCACTATAGATTCACTATCTTTCATTTTTAAAGAATATAATCTTCTTTTGAGATATAACTTGTTAGAAAAACTTTTAGTTTGATATATATCACCTAACATTTTCCACAAATTATGTGTGGTGTCTTCAATGGAGACATTCAAAAGGATGAAATCTATAAGACACAATCAAATGGTTCCTCATGCATTCTTTTCTAACTTTTTCCTATCTTTATCACTCATTGTAGCTGGTTTAATTTCTTGTGAAACCGACAACCATTGATCTCTGTCTTCTAGGAGATCCTTCAAATTTAATTTACACATCTCTTAGCCTATTCTATTGAAATTTTCAATATCCCAATGAGAGGTAGAAGCCATGGAATACAATATTCTTCACAAATATTCAATATACCACAAAAAATATCTCACTACAGTCTAAAAACCTCCAAGACTTAAGAGAAAGGTGTCCCCTTCTAAACAAAACCATTAGCTCTGACACCAAATGTTGAAAATAAGGTGAAACTAAGTTGCAATATTAACTTTATCTATGTATTCAAATCTGAAAATAAGATTACCAAATTTTATTATGTGTATGTGATTGCACATTCATCAGAATAGAAAAATCAACAAACAAATATGACACCAAATTTATGTGGAGAAACCCTTTCGTGAAAAAACCCCACACGAGAAAAGAGGGAAAGTATATTATTTATCTTCACAAGAGATACAACACAATATACTTCCTTGTTGATCTCCTACAACCTATATGCTTCCATACACTTGAAAATAACACAATATGATACTAAAATCTCAAGGCTCCAATTTATAGAACTTGCAGGACAAAAAATCACAATGGTAAACCAAAGCAAGAGGTTCCAAAACCACTTGAAAAAACCCATTCTCCTTTATTGGAAAACCAAGAGTCATGATAATTAATCAATTAATGTGCACAAGGCTCCAACATGGGTTCCTAACCCATAATCTCTTCAACTTTTGACATTCAGGATGCCTAAGTGACTGTTTAGGTTCCAGATGGAGAACCAATGGACACTTGTTTCCCTCCAAAATTGGCACCCCACTCAAGACCCTTCACATTCCCAATGTGAAAATCTAGGAGGGATAATTTTTTCCTTTATTGATGTGTAACCTCCACCAACATTAATTTTCTCTTGAAAATGCAATTACAATAAGCCAATATTAAATACATTTCTCTTATGTCCCCTAGGACACTTTCCAAGAAAAATGGAGACATAAAAATAACATAGGTTTGCAAGGTAAATGTCATCTAAACTAGCATACATTGTATGGAGCTGCACTATGTTATACACCACCACTACCATTGATATGTAAACATAGGTAGAAAAGTTGGTGAATTGGAAAAAATTGCAACAATTATTTTTGTTTTCCAATGTCATTTTTTTTATTTTTTTGATGGACATTTTTGTTGGTGTTAAATTGACCTGGCACAACATGCAGGTAAGATAAAAGTGAAGGTATCTCACCTCTCTTGAAAAAGACAATCAATAATCAAACTAATCACCTCCCAAGGTCTTTGATGTTGGTTCACAACATTGCTATTTCACAAAGTGGTCAATATGGCTGTAATGTTCAAGGGGCCTACTGGTTTTGAGCCTCTGGATTGTTGCAAGATCAAAAATCTATCTAAACCTACTTTAACTAGGGGTTTTAAAGAAATAGAAAATGATAGATCAAGGTTTTTAAACTGAAAAGAATGTTGATTCATTCAACTAATCAGACTTGTTACCTTCCAAGGAATTCCTAAACTAGAACTACAAAATAAAATTAACCTGTAATTGATACAAAGTTTCATTCATTCACAGTACAAAATTTCATAGTAGGTTGCAAATCATCATTCAAACAAAACATAAGATAAAATTTCATTCCTTCAAATCTTTTCAAATCAAATGATTAACCCAAAATGAATACCACTCTAGAGCATAATATAAAGAAGGTTTAAATCTTGTTGCTCCTACTATCAATGAAACAGATAAGCAACATTTACAAATCTGGCAAGATCACCAGTGTACAGAAAACCATGTCTTCAAATTATCTCCATCTATGCTAAGAAAATCTAAAAAATAAATCACCTCTTCCTCCTGCTGAACTTCTTAACAAAAGATAAATAGCAAGAATCATGCAAGATAGATCAACACAACTAATTCACCAAGAACACAATGTCTTCAGTTGTATCGAATCCCCAAAGATAGCAACAATTCGAGTCTTTTGTATTGCATCGACTGCTCAGAAAGAAATAACTTCTAACTCCTACTCTACTTCTGCTCTACTGCTAAATTTTTGCTCTAACATTCCATCTCTCTCCTACAAAAGAGGCGAAATGCCCTATTTATAAAAATGCGTCAGATGTGTCGGCCCAATTCGAGGTTTACAATAATTCGGTCACAGAGAAAGTTGGCCCTAGAAGAGTTTGAAATAAAGTCAAACATGCATTAAGTGCAAGGGCACCGACTAGACGACCCAGGATCTGCCACATAACTCAAACCAAAACGCGTGAAGAAGAGGAAAAACTAATTGATGAGGACACACGACCTTCGATGCAACTTTGCATTAACTGCTTCCCCCACGTTGCCCATACCTTGCTCCATTCTGGCCTTCATCATCAAGAATGTCCTCTGCAAGCTGTCCGCAAGTGGCATAGGTGAAACCCTAGTTTTCCATTCAATAGCATTAATATCATTCATCAGATATGTCCCATCGTATTGTTCTAGTCTCCCTTGATGAATAGATATTCATTGATGATTGCACTGCAGGTCGCTATATCATCCAGCTGGTGTCTAGTTACTGCATTCCATGATAGCCCTAATCCTTTGTAGCAGGGTGTTCATATTCGGGTCTGAAACCTTGAACTAGAATGATGTCATCCTACCCTCAAGAATCCTACTCTTTACGTACAACTTCATTCTTTCTTCTGCTTTAGAGATGGATGATCCCTTTATGTCTCTCTTAGCCTTTCCAACTGCTGTCTTGCTAGACTCAGCCTGCATCCATCAAACACCAATGTGAGAATCCAAATATTGACAACATTCTCATCCAAGCGTTAGCTTAAAATCATGAGAAAACCATTAAATTAGCCATTAAGCATCAACACTGAGAAGTTTGGGATTACAAGCTAACCCGGGAAAAATAACCTGGGAGGAATTTCAGAAAATTCTGAACCAGGCGGATTCTCCCAATGAAGCACCAATGTCAACAATAGAGCATCATAATGAACACAAGCAACATACAATAGTGAAATTCATCAAGCTAAAGCAAGATATGTTTAAGCATTCATCATTAGATTCATCAATTTTACCAAATTTCTTAAATTCCACAAAGCATAGTAGAGAACTCAGAAAATTCTAGCCGGACCGGAATTCCGCGGATGATTCAAAACTTCAAACTTCGGAAAACTGAAGGGAACCGGGCAAATGAAGTAATCCGGGAAAATCCGACTAGGTAGGAAAATCCTGAACCTGATAGAAAACCCGAACACCGGCCACAACCTCACTCAAATTGACCGAAGGTCACAATTTTGAGGATCTTGGGCACGAAAATCGCTTAACGTGAGCCTCCTACAAATCTTCTTTGAATCCAGGGATTAATTGAAAGCAGATCAAGATGAAATGGCGATGCCCTAGGCATGAAACCCTAGATTTTAACCATGAAATTCCCAAACACACAGGAATTCGAACTCCAAGCAAGACCATAACATTTTAAAGCACAACAAGATTGAACATCTCAACTCAGGAGAACACAAATGATAAAGTAAAATGGAAAAAAGCTCCAAAATCAACCAAACTTGGAAACTCGATGGCCAGATGGAAATCCAGAAAAATATGACCTAGGCGGAATTACGCGAAGGCCAGAAATCTCTGAACTCAGCGCAAAATAGGTTGAGTTGGACTTCGAGCGCAATCCGGGAAAATCTAGATAGGGCGGAAAAACTGGGAAAATCTATTTGGGGTGGACAATCCCGAATTGACTCAAAAACTCGAGCAACACTGAAACTAGAGTTTGGAAGAAAACTTGGAAAATCCGGACAGACCAGAAAATCTCGAACCGGGGTAAAAACCCGAACTTCACCCGAAACATAAGATTTTCAATATTTAACTTGGGAAAAACACTTGGGCAAGCAAGATAAACATATTAAACACATGCCAAGGCAAAGAAAAACCTCAAAATCGAAGGGGGAAAAACACAAAGAGCGAAAGCAAAAGAGGGTCCCATTTTAATCAAATTAACAATTGGCAACTTGGCTGGGAAAATGGTTTAACCATTTTCATGAAACTGAGGGATTCAGTTACCCAGAACTCTTGGTTTATGGACATCACAATTCCAGTTAGGTCAGTTTCAGTAAACAAGGTTGAGCTAGAATCTCAAATGTAAATCAATATTGGCTACCCCTGAATCTATGTGTGTGCTTGATGGTGCAACACCCTTTTACAAAGTTTTCCTCATATTTTGAATAGTTATGTGCATGATTTGAACTACATGAGTTGAATCCCTTTAACTGTTGTGCAATGATATCCTAAGCATTGCTCCGCTGCTAGTCAAGCGTCCATAGCTCCGACAGAGATTCCTCTAGTTTTCTCACAACATTGCTCTACTGCCAGTCAGGCGTCCATATCCCTAGTAGAGATACTAGAATCACCCATTCAGTATTGATTTTTCTTTTCTTAGATAGTTCTCCTTTTTTTTTGAAGTTCATTCAATTCCTTCTCAATATGTTAGATGTTCAACATTTGTACTAGGTTGAAAACTACCATGGACCTCATAACAACATCTGGGGAATCAGATTTTTCACTCAAATCTTGCAACACCATCTTCCTCAGACAAATATACCATTACAAAAGGAGACGTTTCTGATGATTTGTGATAGATTCAATCATAGTCAGTGAAGATTGCTTACTTTACACCTTGTTCTCAATGACTTTCCACAACTCTTATTGACAATGGACATAAAACAATGAATTTAGAACAAAATCATCCAATCAAAAAACCTAAAAATATCTAAACCAACTTCTCTCCTAGTAACCAAAGTATGCTTTAGATAACAACCCCCTTACTCAATTGAATAAAATGAAGGGCCCCACTGAATAAAATGAAGGGCCCCACAAAAAAGGAAAAAACAAAACGAACGAAAGAAAAAAATATTTACATATATACAACCCAACAAAATACCAGACCTTTTACGACCCAAAATAATGTTTGAGAAACTATCCATTGACAGGCAATGGAATAGGTTCTCTTGTTAAACTACTCGACTGGAAAGCATTTTCTTGTAGGATTTCAACAATTTGATAGGGATCCAACCAGAGCTTATCAAACTTCTGGTGGTCACCCTTCTTTTCATTGGATTTATCCCACAGTAAGACAAGGTCTGATATCCTGAAAGCCTTGAATTTGGCTCTTTTGTCAAACCAACGTTTGACAACAGCCTGGTGCCTAAAGAATTACTGCAAAGTAGCATTTCTCTTCTCTTCTAATTTCAGCAAACCAGCTAACCTTACTTCAATCCTATCATCACTAGAGTAAAATTCCTGCATAAATTGTAGGACAGGTATTTGCAAGTGAATAGGGAACACAGGATCTTGGCCATACACTAGCTTAAACAGTGAAGTCTTCAATGCAACCTTGATCCTAGTCCTATTTGCCCATAACACAAATCTTAACTGGGTATGCCAGTCTCTAGGATTGTTCTCTAATAGTTTTTTGATTACTCCTAGGAGATTCTTATTAGTTGATTCTGCAACTCCATTTCCTTGCGGATAATAGTTTGAAGAATACTTTAAAACAATCTTATGATCATAATCCCATGAAATGAACTCAACAGAAGAAAAGGCAGGGCCATTGTCACATACCAGTGCAAAGGGTACTCCAAACTTGGTTGTGATGCATTCAGTGAGGAACTTGATTACTACCTTCCTTGTGCTATTCTTGCAAGGTATAGCTTCTGTCCATCTCGTGCAGTTATCTGTGGCAGTCAAAATAAATTTATGTCCTGTAGAAGAATTTGGGTTAATTACCCCAATAAAATCAAGTGCCCATTGGGTAAATGACCTTATCTCATAAACAGGCTGCAATGGCATGGTTGGATGACGCTCTCTTGATGTAGAAATTTGACATATATGACATGTCCTTAGATGTTGGTGAGCATCCTTAAACACGTGGCCAATAATAACCAGATCTGAGGATCTGATGTGCTAAAGAATCCACAAAACCATGACCCATGCCATGTTTCCCATGAAATTCAGCAATTGCGTGCTTAGCTTCTTGTTGATCAAGGCATCGTAGATAAACCCCTTCAAAATTATTTCTGTATAAAAATCCTCCTTTGAGCATATAATGGGAGCTTTTCATTCTCAGTGCTCTCCTCTGAGTTGTATTCATTCCCTCCGGGCACCGATTATTGAGCATGAAATAAATAATATCGGCATACCAAGAGTCGTTGGAAAAGGACTATGTTGTGTACTGCTGACAAGTAATGTTCTTACCAACATCCGCCATTGCTTTAGACAGACCTTGACCTCAGACAAGTTTCATAGGGTGCATCTCTAGATTGAACTCCTATAAAATAGCCATCCATTTCCCCCTTCGTTCTCCCAACTCACTCTGCATAAGTAGAGACTTCACAATAGCATCATGAACCACAACAATGATCTGACTTCAAAGGATATAATGCCTGAACTTCTTGAAGACTCTAACCAACAAAAAATATTGTTTCTCAAGAGGTGGGTACTTGACTTCAGTATTTCTTAAACAGAGAGCTCATGAAGGAAATTGGCCTTTCATCCCCCTCCTCTCTTCGTTGTGTTAGGACAGATGCACATGAGTGCTCAGAGGAAAAATAATAAATATAAAATGGCTTCAAGTAGTCAGGACTGGTGAGGACTGGCACCTCTGAAATGGATTGCTTAACCAGAGAAAAAGTAACCTTTGCCTCATTACTCCATTCTATTCTAGCATCTTTCTTCATCATTTCATTCAAAGGTTTAACAATTTCTGCAAAACCTGTGATAAACTTCCTCACAAAGTTGATCTTTCCAAAGAAAGATCTCATCTCCTCCTTACTTCCTGGCATGGTTAACTTCAGAATAGCCTCAACTCATTCTGGATCTATTGATATCCCTCTTTTCGAGATTATGTGTCCCAAAAGTTTCCCTTCAGAAACCTCGAACACATATTTTTTAGGATTAAGAGAAACACCATATTGGATACATCTTTCAAGAACTTTAGCCAAGTCTGTAGCATGGTTTAGTCTATCTTCATAGAATACTATTAGGTCATCTATATAAATTATGATGCACTTATCAATAAATCTTTGAACGCTACATCCATTGCACACTGAAAGGTTGCTCCAGCGTTTATCAAACCAAATGGCATCCTCCTGTAAGCAAATGTTCCCCACTTAGTAGTGAAGGATGTATTCAATCTGTCTTCGTGATTAATGATCACTTGATTGTACCTAGAATAACCATTCAGGAATGACATCATTTGAGACCCATTGATAGTTTGCAAGACTTCGTCTAGAGTAGGGAGTGGGTAGTTTCCTTTTTCCGAAGCTCTATTCAGATTCCTGAAATCTACACATAACCTGATCTCCCCATTCTTCCTATGAACTGGAACCAAGTTAGCCACCCATGTTGAATGTCATGCATGGAAGATTATTCTTGCAAAAAGAAATTTCTAAACTTCCTTAAAGATTAGTGGTTCAATTAGGGCGTTGACAGGACACTGTTTCTGCCGAAATGGTTTAGCTTCAGGCTTCAAAGGAATAGTATGAGTTATCACAGAAGTATGAAATATTTTTAGATCTTCATACCCCCAAGCTATTGCAGCAATATCTTTCTTCAATGCCCTCAAGATATATTCTCTAATTTCTTTAGGGCAGGCCTTCCCTATGTAAACATTCCTTTTAGGGCCAGAGTCAACTAAGTTAACAGTTTCATATTCACCTCCCTTATCTTCGGTTGATACCTTTTCCCGAGCCCTTGGATCTGAATCAAAAATTTATTCTAAGGCCACTATTCCCTTGGGAATGCTATTAATTTTTAAGTTGAGGAAACCTTCTGTATCATAGTCTTTGGGGTTCCAGTCTCCTTGATCCCTGTTGGACTCATCGATGATCTGTCCTTCGAAAACATCTAAGCTTGCTAGAAAAGCAAGGATATGTCGATCATTGTCAAAGACTTGAAAGTTCCTGACATTATCAGGGAAAACCGGGGTGGATATCAATTCTACTAAGAATCTCTTGAGCTTGGAGCCTTGCATGGGCTCCAGGGTACTTGCGGCAACAACTAATGAATTAGCTATTTGATTCTCCTCTCTAGGAATTAAACTAATCCCAAAAGCATCAAATTCTTCAATAAGGTTCCACACCTGATTTCTATAAGCTCCCAACCTTTTATTGTGACATGTGTACTGGCTATGTACTTGCTTGATAATCACTTCTAAATTTCCTTTAACCATCAAGGCAGTAACTTTCTTCTGATGTGTGAACATCAATCCTCGAGCTAATGCTTCATATTTTTCTATATTGTTAATGCATCCAAACTGTAACCTATAAGAAGCAAAAAATGCTTTCCCTTTTGGGTTGGTTAACTCAATTCCAGCACCACACCCTGTTTTAGATTTGGATCCATCAAATGTGAGGGTCCATAGCTGATTATGAGCTGGGGTTGATCTCTTTGAGCTTGTTGTGGGTGCTTGGATAAGATGAACCATAGGTGGGGCCACTTGATCTTTTGCATCAAATATTGGGAATGGGTGTTCAATAGGCTCATCATGTGCAATATCCAATTCCCGCTCAGATATATCATGTAATCCTAGGATATATTTTTGACAGTTATCTATATCTTTGATTAACCCTTTGGGTTTTGGTATACTTGTGAGTGCAGGGGTATCAAACAAACCCTGGGGTTGTTCATCATAACTATGTTGGTCCGGTATTATGACCGAGGTAAGTTCAGTTTGAGGAGGGACTTCCTCTGAAGGTATATTATCCCTAGTTAACATTATTGCATTTTTGGCTTCAAATGAGAAGTGATCTGAAACAGTCTCAAGGTGACTTGGGCTAGTTTCTTCAGTTTTGTAAACATGATTTAGAACACTAATGCAGGGTTGGCAGGTCAATTCTGAATGATTTTAGTAGTGCACCCTGCACCAATTTGGGAGTAGGAGACTCCACAAATCGATATTTTCCCCTAAGACCAGCTGATCCTATTGCAGCTTCCTGATCAATACCTGCTGGTTTACACTAATCATGGGATCAAGGAATTCTTGAATTGACAAATCATTAGAATCAAGAACCGAAAGAGTCAAAATTTCTTCTCTTTTATAAACCCCTATCTCGGTTTCAAAATAAGCTACCTCATTGGGACAATCATACTCAGTGATGATATATTTGAGGGGAGGTTCACTCTCAATCCTAATCTGCATAGGCATTCCCCTCCATGGTAGCCACATATGTGAAATTTCAAGGGAGAGATATCCCCCTATACTCTTCATTAGATCTCTACTCAAAAGCATACTGTAAGTCTTAGGAATGTCTGCTACCTAGATATCCATATTGGTTTGAATCCTAGGGTCAGACCCTACTTATACATGTATATTTCTCAATTCTCCAACTACATTAACCTCTGTTTTATCAAGTTGGATGACCTTCTTGTTTGTTTGGATAGGATTCAATCCCAATTTCTTGCATACAAAAAATGGCATAACATTTCTAGAAGCCCCTGAATCTAGCAAACAATTGTGCAGATTCTTCCCACAGATTCTCAAACTTAAAAGAAATGGTGGGGTCCCTACCTTGTTTTTGAACAAAGCTGTGTTCATGTTTGCAGTGGGTGCCCCCTTGGTTTTCCTTTTTGATTTATCAGCTTCTTCCAAAGCTTTCAGCACTATATCTCATTGGGAAGCGCACCATTTTAGGATTTCAAAGTATGATAAAGAGGTTTTTTGTCTCTGCATCTCAGAAACAATATCAAATTTTGTGTTATAACTTGCATTATATTTGAAAACACCAGATGAATTACCTTTGCTAGGGAAATCAGGCAGACCCTTCGGTGGAGGGGGGTTGTTATCAACACTTTGATTTAGAGGCACCATGTGGTTAGGTGGTGCTGATGTAGTGAACGAATCCTTATTCTGGTTTCTTAGGACGTGTCCTCCCTTTGTTTGAAACGCTTGGGTGTCATACGCATCTTCCTTTGGTTCATTCTCATTCTGCATTGGGAATGAAGGTTCTTCTTCAAAGAGGTCATAAGCCATTGTTGTATCCACTAAGCCACCTCTTTTATTTGAATTCCCTTGGAACGTTTGGGCATTTCCCTGTGCCATCTTCACAACCTTCTCCATTTTAGGATAGTTCACCTCAGAATGAGTTGCAGTAGCATATAGCCTGCACCAGTTAGTCATAAAATTGAGGTTAGATACATTTGCAATATGTGGCCTATCCTCATTAGCTTGATAATTGTGATAAACCCCCCCATTATTTGGCCTTGTGTTCCATTATTTGTTGTTATTAGGCCTCTGGTTATATCCTTTATTCTGATTTTGATAGCCTTGGTTAGGGAAGTTTTGGCCTTGATAATTCCTCTGGCTGTGATTGTTGTTGTTCTGATAATTACCTTGATTATTATTATTCTAATTGGGGTAATTACCTTGATTAGCATAATTACCTTGGTTTTGAGAGTCGTTCAGTTTAAGCTGAGCCATGCCATTGTGACTTGAGACAAAGTTTTCTTTAGGGTTTCCACCTTGTTTGTGAGTTGAATTGTCCTTTCACTCTCAACATTCTTAGCAATAGGTGGCTGACCTATAGGATTTGGTATTCCATCTTGATTATGATGACCATGCGGACTATGATGAGCCTGTGATTTTTGAGAGAAGTTAGGAGCTCCATTGGCAAAGAATGGAATAGGAGATTGAGTCTGCAACTTAGACATGAGTCCATAATGGGAAGGAGACATCCCTGGGACAGTATTGAATAAAGGGGTTGGGTTAGGCATCTGATACCCCATAGAAGGAAAACCTTCTACCAAGTTCCCTTGTTGAGAGCTAGTTTGTTGTTGCAGCTTGACGGCTAGATGATAAACTTTAGACAGGGAATCAATATCTGCCGGCTGATAAGTCCTTTGTAGGAACAAGTGCAACAAAGGGTCTATAACTCTAAAATATGCCTGAATGGCACTATTCTCAACAACTAGATAAGGGTCTTGCAATCTCCTATACATTCATTGAAACCTTGTATTAAACAAGGGTAGTGATTCACATGGCTCCTTCCTAATGGTAGAAAATTGATGGAATAAAATGGCTGGGTCCACATAAACTATGAACTAATTGATGAAAGCATTCTCCAGATATGTCTAGTTCAGAATAGAACCTTGTGGGAGATTTAGGTACCAATTGTACGCCATATCTCCTAAGGAATAAAGGAACAACCTACAAACCACATCATGGTGAGCTATTTGGGCTCTGGTACAAGCATCCTTAAAAGCTTGTATGTGCTCCTCAGTACTCCTTGATTCACCATGAATGTATTTGGGACAAAATCTCTCAGGAATTCTTAGGCATATCATGAAAGCCTCCAGGAATAGTCCCCAATGGAGAGGGATTATTCACAAAAAATGCCATTGGTGGCGGTGGTGGAGGTTGAGCCAGCTGTTGGATGGGCTGAACTAGTTGTAATGGAAATTGAGGTGGATTCATGGGTATCCACTGGGGTATTGGTGAAAAGCCTGGTGGAGTGAGTGGAGATGAAAAGGGTGGTAGAATGGTTGCCCTATGAATCTTTTGTCTCGTTGGGGTCTTGAGTTCTATCAAAGGTGGTTGGTTTTCAGTTGATCAAAGAACTCTATGGGACCTATCCGGTGAGAAAGACCCAATGTTATCCAGTTTTCTCTTCTGGCCCTCCTTCTAGCGCCAGTTTCCTGTTGATGTGTCAAATTGACCCACAACATGCAGATAAGATAAAAGTGAAGGTATCTCACCTCTCCTAAAAAAGATAATCAGTAATCAAACTAATCACCTCCCAAGGTCTTTGATGTTGGTTCACAATGTTGTTGTTTCACAAAGTGGTCAATATGGTTGTAATGTTCAAGGGGCCTGCTGGTTTTGAGCCTCTGGATTGTTGCAAGATCAAACATCTATCTAAACCTAATTTAACCAAGGGTTTTAAGAAATAGAAAAGGATAGATCAAGGTTTTTAAACTAAAAAGAATGTTGATTCATTCAACTAATCAGACTTGTTACCTTCCAAGGAATTCCTAAACTAGAACTACAAAATAAAATTAACCTGTAATTGATACAAATTTTCATTCATTCACAGTGCAAACTTTCACAGTAGGTTGCAAATCATCATTCAAACAAAACATAAGATAAAATTTCATTCCTTCAAAGCTTTTCAAATCAAATGATTAACCCAAAATGAATACCTCTAGAGCATAATATAAAGAAGGTTTAAATCTGGCTGCTCCTACTGTCAATGAAATAGAAAAGGAACATTTACAAATTTGGCAAGATCACCAGTGTACAAAAAACAATGTCTTCAAATTATATCCATCTATGCTAAGAAAATCTAGAAAATAAATCACCTCTTCCTCCTCTTGAACTTCTTAACAAAAGATAAATAGCAAGAATCATGCAAGATAGATCAACACAATGAATTCACCAAGAACACAATGTCTTCAGTTGTATCGAATCCCCAAAGATAGCAACAATTCGAGTCTTTTGTATTGCATCGACTGCTCAGAAAGAAATAACTTCTAACTCCTACTCTACTTATGCTCTACTGCTAAATTTTTGCTCTAACATTCCATCTCTCTCTCCTACAAAAGAGGTGAAATGCCCTATTTATAAAAATGCGTCATATGCATCGGCCCAGTTTAGGGTCTACAATAATTCGGTCATAGAGAAAGTTGGCCCTAGAAGAGTTCAAAATAAAGTCAAACATGCATTAAATGCAATGGCACCGACTAGATGACCCAGGATCTGCCACATAACTTGGACCAAAATGTGTGAAGAAGAGGCAAAGTGAAATGATGAGGAAGCACGACCTTCGATGCAACTTTGCATTAACTACTTCCCCCACATCGCCCATACCTTGCTCCATTCTGGCCTTCATCATCAAGAACGCCCTCTGCAAGCTATTCGCAAGTGGCATAGGTGAAACCCTAGTTTTCCATTCAATAACATTAATATCATTCATTAGATCTGTCCCATTGTATTGTTCCAGTCTCCCTTGATGAATAGATATTCATTGATGATTGCACTGCAGGTCGCTACATCATCCAACTAGTGTCCAGTTACTGCATCCCATGATAGCCCTAATCCTTTGTAGCAGGGTGTTCATATTCGGGTCTGAAACCTTGAACCAAAATGACATCATCCTGCCCTCAGGACTCCTACTCTTTACGTACAACTTCATTCTTTCTTCTACTTCAGAGATGGATGATCCCTTTGTGTCTCTCTTAGCCTTTCTAGCCACTGTCTTGCTAGACTCGGCCTGCATCCATCAAACACCAATGTGAAAATCCAAATATTGACAACATTCTCATCCAAGCATTAGCTTAAAATCATGATAAAACCATTAAATTAGCCATTAAGCATCAACACTAAGAAGTCTGGGATTACAAGCTAACCTGAGAAAAACAACCTAGGAGGAATTTCAGAAAATTCTGAACTAGGAAGATTCTCCCAATGAAGCACCAATGTCAACAATAGATCATCATAATGAACACAAGCAACATACAATAGTGAAATCCATAAAGCTAAAGCAAGATATGTTTAAGCATTCATCATTAGATTCATCAATTTTACCAAATTTCTTAAATTCCACAAAGCATAGTAGAGAACTCAGAAAAGTCTGGCCAGACTAGAATTCCATGGATGACTCAAAACTCCGAACTTCGGAAAACTAAATGGAACTGGGCAAATGAAGGAATCCAGGAAAATCCGACTAGGTAGGAAAATCCCGAACCTGACAGAAAACCCGAATACCAGCCACGACTTCACTCAAATTGATCGAAGGTCACAATTTTGAGGATCCTTGGAACAAAAATCACTTAATGTGAGCCTCCTATAGATCTTCTTTGAATCCTAGGATCAATCGAATGCAAATCAAGACAAAATGGCGATGCCCTAGGCATGAAATCCTAGATTTTAACCATGAACGCATAGGGCAAGCCATGAAATTCCCAAACACACAGGAATTCAAACTCCAAGCAAGACCATAACATTTTAAAGCACAACAAGATTGAACATCTCAACTCAGGAGAACACAAATGATAAATTAAAATGGTGAAAAGCTCCAAAATCAACCAAACTCATAAATCTGACGGCCAGATGGAAATCCGAAAAAATCCAACCCAGGCGAAATTCCGCGAAGGCCAAAAATCTTTGAACTCAGTGCAAAACAGGCCGAGTCGGACTTCGAGCTCAATCCGAGAAAATCCAGACGGGGCGGAAAAAGTAGGAAAATCTGTCCAGGGCGGACAATCCCGAACTGACTCAAAAACCCGAACAACACTGAAATCGTAGTTTGGAAGAAAACCGGGAAAATCCAGACGGACCGAAAAATACCGAACTAGGGTAAAAACCCGAACTTCACCCAAAACATAAGATTTTCAATATTTAACTTGGGAAAAACACTTGGGCAAGCAAGATAAACATATTAAGCACATGTTAAGGCAAAGAAAAACCTCAAAATCGAAGGGGGAAAAACACAAAGAGCGAAAGCAAAAGAGGGTCCCATTTTAATCAAATTTAAAATGGGGTGGTTATGCAAGGCATACCAATTTTTTTATCAAAATTGATAGGAAATATACCAAGTTCCATATTCACTGGAGGCCAAATCATCGATGTCATTTAAGACCTAGTGGCAATGTCTCTTGAATAAAACACTAGGAAATCTTTACCATAATCTCCACTAAATGACTATCACCATGCATATCATTGATGAATATAAACTAATGGTCAATGTCTACCAAATTTCTCAAAAAAAATATCTAAACCACTTCCCCTTTCTTGAAAATGGCCTCTAAACTTGAATGAGTTTTTTTTAAATAAAAAAGTGGTTTTCCAAAAATAGTGGTAATTTTTCACTCTCAGAGAATATAACAAGAAGGAGAGGAATATTTAACACCATTTTTCTAATGTCAACATTGTACCACCCAAAAAAAACCCCAAACCCTACATTTTGTGCCTTAAAAAATATTTTTTTTTTGGCATAACTTGGGCATATGATGTCAAAAATTAGCAAATGAAATATCATCAAAAGTTGGTTTTGAACACTTTCTAGCAGTGCAAGTCATTTTTATTAAATTTAACTACTAGTATATTTATTTCCTGTTGAAATTAGGTCTTCATTTTTGGCTCCCAGCCTAATAATTATTTTTCTGGATCTCTTATTTTTATAATTCTTATCATGTTGGAAATGTATTTTGGAGCTCTTCCCAACTATCCATGCATTTTTTTTCTAGAATCTATTGCATGTATCTTTTATTTAGTTTGTGTTTATTTCATATTATTGTTCCTTACTTGAACATCTTGGCATATGAAAATGTTTTATTGGCATGAGATGACTTCTTTTTAGCTGATCTATATGCATTAAAATTATTGTTCTTTGATTTTATAATTTGAAGAGGTATCATGAGCTTTTTTGTATATCCCTCTATGGTAATTCTGGATAAAGATAATTGTGAGGCTTAACAAAATGTGTAATAAATTTAAAATTTATTTTTCATTTGTAAGTGTCCTTTTATTTCTTAAAACTTAATTAATATAGGTGTAGCCAAAAAACCTCCAACACTTAAGAGAAATGTGTTCCCTTCTAAACAAAATTGTTAGCTTTGATACCAAATGTTGAAAACAAGGTGAAAATAAGCTGCAATATTAACTTATGTATGCATATTCAAATCTGAAAAGAAGATTACCAAATCTGATTATATATGTATATGATTGCACATTCATCATAATAAAAAATTCAACAAACAAATCTGACACCAAATTTACATAGAGAACCCTTTTAAAAAAAACTCCACACGAGAAAAGAGGGCAAGTATATTATTTCTTCATGAGAGATACACCACAATACATTTCCTTTTTTATTTCCTACAATCTAGATGCTTCCATACACTTGAAAATAACACAAGATGATACTACCATCTCAAGGCTCTAATTTATAAAACTTGTGGGAGGAAAAACCATAGTGGTAAATCAAAACAAGAAGTGCCAAAACCACTTAAAAAAATCCATGCCCCTTCCTTGGAAAACCAGGAGTCATGATTATAAATTAATTAATGTGCACAAGACTTCAACATGGGTGCCAAACCCATAACCTCTTCAACTTTTGACATTCAAGATGCTCCGATGTATGTTCTGATGGCACTTTCAAAATTGAAAAAGTTTTGGAGTGGCCATATTGAACCCTAAAAAGTTGTTACATCTGGGTGTAGGGTTCTTATATGGGGGTTTAGGGTTTTATTCATTATAATTGTTTGCAACATTCTATTTGGTTGTTGACTGCATATTGCTTGTGTCTGGTCATTTAAAAAAAATCTTATGTCTATCAATGTCATCAAGGGACCGGTCCCTCTCGCCTAGGTCTAAATTTCCTAAAATATTATAAGGTTGAGTATGAAGCCTGTTTGACCTTTACATCCTTTACATTTCATGACTTAGAAGTTCTCAAGCCTATTATTCTCATGTCATCCTAAGGGATCCCCTTCATTAGAACAACTTAAATGCATGTGCTCAAATTTTCCACTTAAGTCCCGATGGCCATCATTCTAAATCGTTCATCACTGATTTCTTCATAAGTACATATTTTGAGTTAGCGATAAGTGATGAGGCAGTGTTTTCTTTGATATCGCTCATCACAGATAGCTATCAGAACTCTTAAAAAGAATGCATGATGAGTGATGTTCTTTAAGGGATCGCTTATCACTAATGGCTTTTGAGCCTTCAAATTTGTAATAGCGATAAACGATGTCTCAGTTTTATGTCTTATAGCTCATCGCGAATAGTCATAAGATGATAAATTTAGGATCAACGATGAGTGATATGATGAGATTTCCTTTATATCACGTGATCACATATATGTTTTAAATGCTAAGTTCCACATTAGCGATACACGATACACAATGTAACTATGTAAATCCTCTCATCACTAATTACTTGCAAACTATATGAGGAGAACTAGCGATGAGTGACGACCTTATGTTTTATTGCTTATCGTGAATTCATTTCCAAGCTTAATTTCAAAATTAGTGATGAGCGATGGTATTCTCTGAAAGGTTTCTTTTCGCTAATATGATAAGATCTTATGTGCAATGTCTTTTGTATCATTGATTTTCATGCAGGTTTACATGTCTAAATCTGATGCCTTCACTGCATCTCCTATCGTTGATAGGAGCCTAGGTGCAAAGTTCAAATTAGCGATGCGTGATGGAAAGAATGGTGTGATCAAAGGACAGGCTGCAGAACCAGGGGATGAGATTTCATGGTTGATGAGACCGATGAAGGACAAAATGCATCCATGATAGGAGATGACTATTGACGGAACAAGCAACGTGGCATGATCTTGAGGATTTCATGTAAAGAAAAAAGGGAAGCAGTAAAAGAACTGGAGAACCGTTAATAAATTTTTAAAACAAGATGATCCAACAGACTAAGCTTCATTCCATGAATACTTTCATCATTGATTGCACCCTAAAATCTGGGGAAGATCAGCAATGAGTGATGAAGTGTATAAGGAAATATTCTCTCTAGAAAACAAACTGGTCTTCTGTACTTTGCCGATATTAATGAAAAGCACAGATTAGGTTGGCGATACATGCTAATTATCAGATTACATATAATTTATCAAGATTGAAGAAGAATGTGGTAGCATTTGAGATAGCATCGTTGTTTTCTAGGAGCAAGTTGCTAATGGTCGAAAAATGATGCTCATGGCCACCTTAGATGAAATTTTAATTGTTCTAAGATGAACGACCCATATTCAAAGCTGAATTGATAAGTTATCAATTCGCTCATGCAAGAAGTTCTTGAATCATTAACTTCACATGCTCTAATTGTCTATTTAATGTAGGTTGATCATTGTTCATTTCCACCATCTTTCCAGTCTACAGTGAATATAGGATGAAGTGTGAAGAGGAGTGAGAGGTTGTTTGTTTGTCTTGAGTTGAGTATTCTTGTCTTGAGTAGGTTGGTTTCAAATTAGGTTCTCTGGTCTGGTTAGGAATTTCTCCGATAAGTTGGTTACAATTGTCTGGGTTGTAAGTGTGTCTCCCTGTAGTTTTGTTTCAAATTGTTAAATTCTGTTTGCTCTGAAAATGGGGAAAAATGGTGTGACAATTCAGCCTATAGAAGGTCTAGCCAACTCAATGTATTTGAGTATCATGAGGATATAACTAAGCAAGAAGCCCAGGCTTCTCCTGAAATTGCAAAGGGTAAAAGGAGGGCTAGAGTTCATAAGAAGAAATCAATTGTGTAGAGTACATACAACTTGAGAAATAGAACCCTTATGGGAGAAGTGGTCAAGTTCAAAGGCAAGGAATTGGCTCAGCTAGTGAAGAAGGCCAGGAAAAAAGAGAAAAATCATAGGGCTTTCCTGGGCAAACACAATTCTCCTATTGTGCTTTCTGATACTCCTTCGGATGCTGAAGGTGATAATGCTTCAGAATATGGCCAATACCTCCAAGCTCTGGTGCCATATGGGAGCTCCAACAATGACGTGGTGATGATCCCTCCAATTTGATCGAGGACAAGGAGCGGGCGGGAATTCTTTGATGTTGACGACTCTAAATAGGGTCACCGCCTTGTTTTTGTTTTTGATGACACCATTGTCTTTTCATAGGAGGTATTTTTTCATGTGTCCATGGTTTGTCTTTTTCTCTTCCATGCTGATGTGGAAGTCCTCCAGTTGATATGATATGGAATCTTTTTTGTTTCAACAATGAACGCGGTGATAGTGACTAATGGTATCCCACACATGTTTTTTTCCTTTTGTCCTCCTTTGTTCCCAAATGATTGTGTAAGAAACCGCCTATGGAGTTCTTCAAGGAGTTAGTTGAAATTAGGTTTTTGAAATGAACTGAAATGAAAATGAAATTGTAATTCAGTCAGGTGCTTGTTGCTCCCCTGTTTATAAAGGGGATTTTATGGCTGATGTAAAGAGAGCTCAAAATTTTGAGTCCAAAATAGGTCATAAGTGAATGCTATGCTCTCAGAGAAAATATAATGTAAATAGGTATTTTAGTAGATATATCAGAAGAATATCTAGGGTGAAAGTTATACTATATACATATCTTAAATATGGTTTTACAAAGGAATATCAGAAATGAAGAAGAATGTTAGCTCTAAAATGTTGCTCTCCTATGTATTTTCTTCCAAGTTATGAATGAAGTTGTTAATTATGATTTCATTGGTCTTCTTTCATTTTCACCGAATGAATGAGCTTGTTTTATGCTTCAGTTCAATGAGTTGATTAAATGCTAAAATAAGGCCATTAGTTTGTGAAAAAAGAATATAGGTTTTATTAAGGAAGTGATATTCTGAAACATTGTGAGTTAGATATTACAAAGTGGCATTCTAATAGTCCACTAATTTCTGACGTTCAATCATGATTGTATTACCAATTGATTACAAGTTATGACTTCGCTTCTCCCTCAGGTAAGGCACTGATTGTTTTATTAGTTAATCTTATGGCCAGTTGAGATAGTAATGGATTTGGTCTAGGATTCAAGATGAAGACAGATTCATAAAATAATCTAAACTACATTGCCCCAACTTTAAGTATACAAACACATTCCCTGAAACTAGTAACACTTCCACCTAAGGTCCACCAAGCCTTTGATGAGGTGATTTTTTTGAGGTACTGCATCTGTGTGAGAAAATACTCTTGACCTAATGTGAGATATTATGAGTATACATAGGATTACCCTCCTGGGTTTCACAGAGCCCAAAGAGAAGTGAAGTACTAATTACTTTAATTAAGTGTTGGCCAATCCTCAACCTTGTTGATGATTGAGTTGTGGAAGATTCATAAGGACCGAGGTTAAGTTTGGTTCTTAAAAAATATCCAACATGTTCAACTTCTAGATGGAGAACCAATTGACACCTATTTCCCTCCAAACTTGGCACCCCACTCAAGACCCTTCACATTCCCAATGTGAATTCCTAGGAGGGATAATTTTTTCATCTAGTGATGTGTAACCTCCACCAACACTAATTTTCTCTTGAAAATACAATTACAATATATGCCAATATTAAATACATTTCTCTCATGTCCCCTAGGACACTTTCCAAGAAACATGGAGACATAAAAATGGCATAGGTTTGTAAGGTAAATGTTGCGTAATCTAAAATATATTGTATAGAGTGCACTATGTCGTACACCACCACTACCATTGATATGTAAACACAGGTACAAAAGTTGGGAAATTGGAAAAAAAAATGCAACAATTATTTTTCAGTTTTCCAACATCATTTTTTATTTTTTGATGGATTTTTTTTATAGAAATTGGTAAGAAATATACCTAGCATATTCACTGAAGGCTAAATCATTAGTGTCGTGCAAGACCTAGTGTCAATGCCTCTTGGAAAAAACATTAGGAAATCTTTACCATAATCTCCACTGAGCCACTACCTCCATGCATATCATTAATGAATAGAAACCAATGGTCAATGTCTGCCAAATTTCTCAAAAAAACCTCCAAAACACCTCCCCTTTCTTGAAAATAGCCTCTAAAATTGAATGACAATTTTTGAAAATGAAAAGTGGTTTTTCAAAAATAGTGGTAATTTTTGGCTCTTAGATAATATGCCAACAAGGAGAGGAATATTCTAACACCATTTTGCTAATGTCAAGAATGTACCACCCAAAAAACCCCCAAACCCTAGTTTTTGTGCCTTAAAGGAACATTTTTTTGGCATAACTTGGGCACATGATTTACAAAACTAGCAAATGAAATGTCCTCAAAAGTTGGATTTGAGCACTTTCCAATGATGCGAGTCCTTTTTCTAAATTTAACTACTTTCCTGTTGAAATCAAATCTTCATTTTTGGTTCCCAGCCTCATAATTGTTTTTTTGGATATTTGATTTTCACAATTCTTATGGTGTTGGAAAAGTATTTTAGATCTCTTCCCAACTATCCATGCATTTTTCTTAGAATCTACCACATGTATCTTTTATTTAGTTTATTTTTATTTCACATTATTATTCATTACTTGGACATCTTGGCATATGAAAATGTTTTATTTGCATGAGATGACTTCTTTTTAGTTTATCGACATGCATTGAAATTATTATTGTCTTTGATTTTATCATTTGAAGAGGTATCATGAATTTTTTTGTCCATCCCTCTATGGTAATCTTGGATAAAGATAATTATGAGGCTTGAAAAAATATATAATAACTTTAAAATTGATTTTTTATTTGTAAGTATCCTTTTATTTATTAAAAATTAATTAATATAGGTATAGCTCCTATGCTGGATTTAAACTATATTGCTAATTTATTTGGTCAAGACTCATTAATAATAAATTAAGTATTAACCCCCTCTTAATAATTTATCTTGTTTAATTGAATGGATATCATAAAAAATTATTAGAAATGTTATAAGTCTAGCATTTTAGTAATTTTGTTAACTTTGTTAAGGCCAAAACAAGGCACCAAGAAGTGGGATAGTAAGATAAAAAAAATTTTAGCAAGATTCCATAATGGGTGTTAGAAAAATGACCATAATTAATTCATTTTAAAGGACAACTTAAAAAAGAGAAATAAGAAAGAAATAGGTCATTGACATGCATTTACATTTTATTTTTGCAGATTGAGGAAAGGACCAAAGTGGGGGTGTGAAGGCATCCATTTTAAGGATTGATTTTTTCAAGGCGTTCAGGCTTTACAAGTAATTATATCTCATTACATTAAATATTTGATTTTTCAATATGTATGCTTATTTACATTATTGGTTTCAATTTTATTAGGTAATGTAACATAGAGAAATTTTGATAATGAAATGTATTTTTTCAGCAAAAATAATTATGTTAACACCACGTTTTATAGTATGCCTAAATTTGATATGATATTATGCATGTTTTTTATTGAGATAAACAAGAAACGAGGGTCCTGAACCCTTTACAAACAAATCCCCAAAGGGAAAATCAAAATCGGCCTAGAGCAGGGTAGAGGCAACACATTAACAATAAATTAACAAAAATATATTAAAGTTCAACAAGAGCATAAACAACTAGGAACATAAAAGTCTAGGAAGTTAAACAAGTCCAATCCTTAGAGAGGAAGAGAATAAACAACAAAAACATAAAATCCTTGGAAATTAAAGAAGTCCAATCCTCAAAGAAAAACTCGTGCATGTCATCCAAACCATGTAGGTTATCCTCACTCTTTACTCCTGGCCATGCAGAGTTGAGAGGGTAGTAGTTGATCCATGCATAACTTTGGCACTAAATTTCATGATTAGCTTCATCTTATTACCAACTTGTCCATTTTAGCTTTAAAATTCACCACTTTCTTTGTCATATAGCACTATTTTTTAGTGAGTTTTATATTCACATGGAAAAGATGAATGTTAGTTTATATAATACCCATTAATGCATACAATTCAATGCAATGTTTTTTAACCTCTTTACAAGTGTGATAATTTGGAGGAGTGTGCTTATTTTACCATATATTATTATTCTATTTTATTTATGATATGAATATACTCTATCTTGGCTCACTTATTATTGGATCATACCTTCATTTTGACGCCTAGATTGTATCCTTTTTTTCTTATCGAATATGCAAATTCTGATTTATGCTCAAACAATTTTTCTTGTTTGCTTTTGGCCGGAAAAGTACAATTTATTCCCATAGTCTACATGATTTTAGCATTGTTTTGTAACCATTAAAATGGACCACAACCTAACAACAACTAATTTTAATGTATGGTTTAAACATCAATTGCATGTTTTGTTGCTAGTAATTAATTTTAGCATAACCCTTGACCTACATGTGCTTAGCTATTCCATCTATTTTATTTGCAAATGAATTAAGACAATTCCGTAATTTGTAAGATAGAAAATTAAATTTGAAAACCATTAGTCTATTTCTTTAAGTCACATGTTATGGTACATACCTTATTTCATTCTATGGCTTGTAAAATAATTTTTCTTCGCCTCACAATTTTTGCAAACATTGGAATTTTTTATTTTATTTCATGTGATATTTTAATAGACTTGTGGATACTTTTGTATTTTTATTTGACTATGCATATTGATTTGAGAATCTTTCAACTAATAATGGGGTATTGTAAACTGTAGAATATAGAGTTTGGTTCATATATCTTGCATTTCTAGAGTAAGGTAATTGAATTAATTTATAATATATATGAGTTAATAAATCATTTTAAGTTGTGAAAATGTTGTTGTCCATTGAAGTTCTTTTAGATTAATAATGAAGGGTTATAATTTAGTTTGGTAGATTAGTATTCTTTAATATCTATTGAAATTATAATAATAAGTTATATAAATAACAATTTGGAAACTTTAAGCTATAAGTAAACATAGTAGAAATTAAAGTGTGTATTAGTATATGAATCGTTTTATGAATGAATCTTTATAAATGTGTCCCTTTTGAAAAGGTGATGTAAGAGTAACAAAATAATAATAATAAAATAAAATAAAAGATGTATTAGAGGAATCATACTAAGTGATTATGGTATGTATTTTTGTGCAATTGACCATTTTAAAATATGAGGGTGAAATTTATAAAATTTAATAATTTAAATTTATGGAATTTGATTTAAATTAGTTTATCAATGAAATTTAGGACAAATGATTAACATAATTATTCATGTTACAATAAGTTGTTAATAGTTTAGAAAATGATTACAATATACCTCATTGTTCCTTATGGTCATAAAAAGAAACTAGAAAGGTTGTTTGGAAATAGTAAGTGTAGTTACCTTATTAAAATACTGTAAGAAAAATATAAGGATGACATGAAGATATTTGTATTATTAACCCTATTTTTCTTGTATTATTTTGTAATAATATTTTTAACTAATTCAAGGGTAAATTTATGAAAACTCAACAAGTCAGAAGTGTGAAGTAACAATTATTTTTATATACATTATTTTTGTATCCTTCTCAAATGATTATATTTCTTGCACATTAGGTGATGTTAATGTATTCCTATTTTTCTAAGGATATTAAGGGGATCTTCTTTCATGTGATTTAATTATACCTAGTGAATCTACGAACATATACTGCTTGTGGTTTTATTTTTACATATTCCATGGTAATTTTAAATGATGTGTTCTAGCCTGAATACAATGATATTCCCCTTCTCATTAAACTATGATTCACCTCTAAATGATAGTAATGATAATATAGATCATTAATTGTGACCACATAATGAATATTGTGTCTTTCTTTTTCTTCATTTAAAATCTATATGTAACTTTATTTTTAGGGATATTTTATTTCATGTTATAAACATGATTATTATTGTCCTCTAATAAATTATAATCTTAGTCATGTTAGGTGATTGTTTTTGTTTAATCTTCTATTTCTTCGGATGCAATGATTTATAGTGTTCATAATCTTGAAGAGATGTTAGCATGATTTATTGACCTATCCAATTTGCATATGACCAATTAAAGCATGATAATAAGATATTATAATTTAGGAATTAATTCAATTGTTTCATGCAACTTTTGTAAATGCTTATTTTATCAATTTAAAGATAAAATTAGATAAATTTATTACACTAGAAATTCAGTTAGATAACATTTAATGATATAAAAGTTGGATCTTGTAATTAAAATTTAATCTTAATTTTTTTTATCGAAGTCTTAATGTTAGTACCTTGTAACCTTGTAATCCTCAAAATGAATCATCTATCGGAAGTGATGATTGTCATATGCTCTTACCTCACCCATTAGGGATCTTGCTGATAAAAAAAAAGATCACCTATTTAGATAATTCTTAAATATTGTAACATACTTGCAACCAAGAAAACTCTTCTTATATATGCTCACTTTACCATTTATTAGATCTTGGTGAACAAAAAGCAGTGAGTGTTTAATTAAAAAAGGGAAGAGTATAAAGGAAAAGATCAATGATTATGTTTGCTAGTGAGTTACTAGGTAAAAATTTAATAATGGTTGGAATTTGTTATTATATATATATATATATATTTGTATTTGTGTTGTACCAAAAATATTTTTTTTGCTTCAATAAGGCACTTTGATAAAAAATGGTCTAAACCTTATAAAATTGTCATCAAAAGCCAATTTTATGTCAAATGAAGCATGGGCTTTTTGTGGGTTTATTGTCAAAAGGATACTTGTAAATTTTTGAAAATTTGAAAATTAGGGTTTTAGACCCCTATTTTTAGGAAAACCCTAAAAAATAGGACCTTCCCAGAAATGACCCAAAATGATTTTGATAGGCTAATTTCACTTCACGATCACACTGGTCAAGTTAGAATCATTAGAAAGTTAGGTTTGCTCTGGTGGGTCTATTTCAAATTTTTAGGAGAAAAGATAGGACCTCTGAGGTCAACAATGGCAGATGGCCAGTACCAGGTATCAAGATCTAAGCCTCAAATGCATCACAAAATATTTTATGGCGAAAGATGCTTGAAAAGATGCTTCGTGATGGAGGAGAATTTCAAAAGTTGAAATTTGCTAAAATATTCTAAGTTTGGAAGATGCACACCTTGCTACAAGGGAGATGCTACACAGTCCATGCCTTGGTCAAAATTTCCATTGTCCATGCAAACAAAATGGTAAAAGCAATCACAATAGTGAACGTGGTTGCGTCATCGACAACAGTGGTCAACCCAGTCAAGCAAGACGGTGAATGCAAAGCACGAGGAGGTCAAATCATCAGGAAATGACTAACTATAGGGTAAAAGAGTGCCCATGTTGGCTAGGGGCGCCCATGAATTCAAGAGGCCAATTGGAGTTGTTAGCAATTGCAAAACCAATCATCTTCTTCAAAATTCTATAGCTTTCTAACGAATCATCAAGCAAGTTCACCAAATTCATCAAACACTAGCAAACGACAACAAAGATAAATAATGCTGAAAGCAAGAGTCATAAAAATGACAGTCTATCAAGGAAACTGAACCCTTGTAAGCTAGGGTCGCCCAAAGAAGAAAGCTCTCAGATGTTAGCTTTTGGATTGGATGTCTTTAGATGATCTTTCCAGATCCAGCCCAGCTTTACAACAAATTTGTTTGCCAGTTTGTGAGATATCAAATGACAGTGGCTGTTGATCATACGAGAACATGAAACAAAGGATAAATTGATGAACATCAAGGAAAAAGTGCCCCTACTGGCCAAGGGCGCCTTACATTTTGGATTACTAGATGAAGTCTATAGCAGTTGTCTTCTCCAAGACATCTTCTTAACATCCTTCTAACTTCACAGTGAATCCAATTGCCAGCTCTTGAGACTTGTCAAATGCACATAAAACGAAGATCAAGCGTAAAACATTGGAGGAAAAGGAAAATTGAAAGACATAAAGAATTGGATAAGTACGAAGGAAAATGCACCCTTCTAGGAAAAGGCACCCAACTTTCTGGAGCACCAGATGCAATTTTTTTGCTTCACAGCTTCCAAGAAGACCTCTTTAGAGTTGGTCAGTCCTCACAATAAAACCATCAACAGATACATCTAAGTAGTCAAGTTCTCGACAAAGAGGACTGAACTAGAACGTTTCGTCAAGGATTACAAAGTGCAAATTATGTCTCAGAAGCATAAATGGACCCCTGCATGCCAGGGGTGCCCAAGCATTTGAGCTTCCTAAATAAGTTTTCCGAACTTGCACATATTGTCATCCTTTCTAGAATTCTTCCAGCTTCGTGATGGATTCAACATGATCCAGTCTGTGGGAATCGTCGATCACTTACAACTGCATATTAAAGCACGAGAGGTCAAATTGAAGAAGTTGAAAAGAATCTAAGAAATTGACTAAGTTTGGTGAGAAAAAGCACCCTTCTAGGGAAAGGCGCCCAAGGATTCAAGCCACCAGATTTAGTTTTCAAGGTTCACAGCCTCCAATGACATCTCTTCAGAGTTGATCCAACTCCTTAGTGAAACTGTCAGCTAGGCTCCATGATCAATCAGGTGACCAAAATTCAGGATTGAACGGAGGTTGTCTATCAAGCAGAGTTTGAAATATTCAACACTGGCAAGGTGGCGTCCAAAGTCAACTCAAAGTTGCACATTTTGAAGACTTTCTCAAGCCTAGGCATCCAAAATTGGGTGGGAAAATCTTCCAGTTAACTCCCAATCATGCAAATTGACTCTCCAATTAGGGTTTGGCACCCTAACTGATGCTTGCAACTCCAAATTGATATTTATCAAAGCCTAGGCATCCATTCTTCATTATTCTTTGCAGGTTGAAGAGCTCAAACACAAATATTTTCTCTCCAATGCCATTTGAAGGATCTAATGGAAGCCATTTTTCAGTGTTCTTCATAGTTCTAGGCTCAGGTTGCATAGGAAATTTTTCATAAGACTTCATCACCAGACATCATTTTCCAAGGCAACAACTTATAACTTCTAGCTTCTCCCCACATATTTCTTCTATTCATGTCTTAGGTATTCTTGCATATACAAGTAAACAACATTTTTTCACAGATCTAGCCTTCCGGGTTCGTTCAACACAACATTGGTCACAAAACCCACATGCCAAAATTTTCTAGAAAAATTGCCCCATTGCCCCCAGTTTTTAAGGTTTTTGCAAAAAGTCACCTTTTTCAAAAACTAACAAACTGGGTTTGCTTAGCACAAAGGCACCTACAAAACCCATGTGTTAGATTTTTCCTAGAAAAGGGCTTCTACAACTTATGGTTTGAGAGGTTGTTGCATTCTTGAGGAAAAATCATCTTTTCGAAAATCTGGCGTTTTGGGTTCATTCAAAAAGATATTCCCAACAAAACCCACATCTCAGAAATTTTCGTAAAAATACCCCTTGGCAAAGCTATTTTTAGCCTCTACAGGAGAAGTTGTTCAAATGGTGTCGTGTGCCCAGTTGTTCTTCTAGATTTTTAGAATGCAATTCTCACAAGTTGAATACAAGAACAAATTAGTCTAGTTGCATGATTTCGTAAAGACAACTGACACCGATTTACATTGAGCACACCCAGAAGTTGATGTGGACAAATTGACAGGCTTAGACACTCAAAGTCCATAGATTCCATATGGTTTCATACCTCGCATATATGATAGCCTTTCAAGGTCAGTTTAGAGGGTTGAATACCGTTAGAACTCTGGGTATGCAATGAGTTCATGAGCATTTCTCACAACTGGAGTGTTCACAGTCAAACTTCATGGTTTCATCATGCAACGCTCTTCCATTGAAAAAAAACAAGAAAAGCGTCAAAAACATAAAGCTGTGTAGAAGAAATAGAGTTCATCACTCCAATTACAGAGCCGCCAAAGTTATACAATCAGTGAACTGCTAGTTGAAGTGTGTAGATATTTCTAGGATTGCTCAAGTTGCTCATGAGCAGTAAACTAACAGTTGAGGCATGTGACAATCTCCAGATAATGAGGCAGTTAACTGTTTCTTAGAGGAGGCAATTTCTCAAGATGGCAACCAGTGAACTACCAGTTAAGGACATCCCACCTTTTCCAAAGATAGCATTTGACATAGCAGTTAACTTGATGCCTTTTCCAAGTTAATTCGTTGTCCCACCTTTTATGCATGTCTATCTTTGAAGACACCTTTGTACAGTAGAGTTCTATTTAGTTTTAGAATCAATTAGCTGAAGTAGTTTTTCCAGTTAACTGTTAGGTTACCTTTGATTAGACTTAGGAATAAATCTTGCAAATTGGAAATAACTGAATGTTAACTCAAGGAGATATTAGGGTTCCCTACTCCTTTGAGTGTCTATAAATAAGAGCAAGCTTTGCTCATTGTTTTTTAACTTTACTTCACAGTAGCAAAACATTGAGCCGGATAGCTTGCCATTTTGTTCACTTAGTATATGTTCTTGAATCATACTTGTTATAATAAAATGCTGAGCTGTTTGATTGCATTCTTATTGTTCAGGTACCTGTGTTCAATTTTTGTCAAGTGTATTTTGGTTTATTGTAATATTGGATGATTGTCCTCTTTCATACAATTTGTTGTCCCAAAAAGTGTAATCTTTGATTGAGTTTGAGATAATAAATCAAGAGAGCAATGAACCTTTGATCCAAAATTCTCAAGATCGTTCATATTTGTTGTGTTTTGTTAGCCTCAAATCCAGTTGCGCTCAATTCACGGGATAAACCCCTACAAAACTTATCCATTTCGTAGGTCCATGTACTTCAAGCACGCAAAACGAGGAAATTTTTTAATTGGAATTAATGTATAGTCCTAAGCCTCGAATCGTCTGTTTGAGCATTTGTCATTAGTCATTTCTTGAAAAATCATCAAAACGAATGTTTTGTTAAGTTTTACCCTTTTGGAGTTAGAAATGTTTTTGCTCATGTTGGAGTGCTGATTTTCAGTGCTCCTACATGAGCAAGTTCACTAAATTCTTCTAAGTGTTGGAGCATTGATTTTCATTTCTCCTACATTTTTCCTTCACTCCATATCAGATGTCCAAGTGCTGATTTTTAGCGCTTTGACATGTGATCTTTCTGTCAAGTCTTCAAAATGTCTAAGCAGTCTTTTTCACCACTTATGCATCTTCAACAATTTTGAAAATGTTGGAGCGATGAAAATCACCACTCCTACATTCCCCCCCTTCCGCACGAGTGGTCATTAATACACTTCGAGTTTATTAATGACTCATTTTTCAAATCATCTAGGTGACTTATTAAGCCATTTTAAGTCCATTTCTTCTCATTTTAACTTGTTTTCTTCCTCCTTCCTCGCGTCAGTCATCTGGAAAACTTTACGTGAATTTGTGTTAGCAGATTTCGTGGGTGACTCAACTAGGGTTTTCTCCTTTTAAACTTCTGCCATTGTTCGCTAGGTAAGTTTTGCATTTTTTCCTCATTATTTTTCTTTGTTCCCTCCATGTTTTTAATAGGTGCATTCTTCTTTTATCATCATTTTCCCTTTGCCCTAATGTATTTGGGTTTTCATGTTCATGATTTTCTTTTGTCTTTGTTTCTTGGGTCTTTTTCTGGTGTGTGTTAGCATTAATTTTTTATGCTATTTTTGGAGTCGAGTTCTTGTTTTCACCTAAGTTTCTTCCAAATCGTTGAATGCCATAGCGACATTTTTTTCCATTTAAACAATGCAAAAGTTCCCCCTTTATGCAAGAGCGGTGAAAATCACTGCTCCCACATCCATAGTTTTTCCCCAACTCCTTAATGTAGGAGCGGTGAAAATCACCGTTCCTGCAAAATGATGAAATTGATTTTCCCCTCAGATGTTATAGCACTGATTTTTAGCACCCGGACATTAAAATCATCAAAGTCTTCAAAGCATGTTGTAGCGCTGATTTTCAGCGCTTATGCATAGAAAGGCGAAACTTCCAAGATGTAAGGGCGCTAATTTTTAGTGCCCTTGCACAAATTTTTGAAAATTTTACTAACACCCAGAAACTTCCAAAAATGCATTTCGAGCTTCGTTTCGCCCGCTTCGCTCAAAATTTCTCTCTCCATTGCTCACATCCATTTGCTAGTTTGCTCGCTTCCACTCCGTTCTCTGCCATCATCACATTCAAGTTTCCCAAACCCATGAAATTGCTCAGATTTACACAGTTTTTCCTTACCTTTGCATTAGAATTATTAAAGCCTACTCTCGCATACATTTTGATCTCTTGTGCCCAAATTCTAGAGGAGTTTTGATCAAGTTCTTGCCTATCACCAAGCAAGAAGGCTTTGAAGTACAATCATAAAGTTCTTCCCATGTTTCAGTTTTTCAAAGAAGTATTCATCATTGATTCAAGAAGAATTTGAAGACGAAGCTTTCTCAATAGCTTCAATGAACAAAATGATGGATTTCCAACTTATTTTAGATTTGAAAGACACCGGGAAGACTTTAGCACTCCTACATTTTTCCCTCACTCCATATCAGATGTCCAAGCATTGATTTTTAGCTCTTTGACATGTGATCTTTCTGTCAAGTCTTCGAAATGTCTGAGTGGTCTTTTTCACCGCTTATGCATCTTCAACAATTTTGAAAATGTTCGAGCAGTGAAAATCACCGCTCCTACATTTTCCCCCCTTCTACACGAGTGGTCATTAATACACTTTGAGTTTATTAATGACTCATTTTTCAAATTGTCTAGGTGACTTATTAAGCCATTTTAAGTACATTTCTTCTCATTTTAACTTGTTTTCTCCCTCCTTCCTCACGTCAATCATTTGAAAAACTTTAGGCGAATTTGTGATGAAGGGTATTCCCCTTACAATCTAAAGTTTCACAAAAACAACAGATAATGGCACAAAAAAAATGCAAGGAAAGCAAATATTTTCTATTAACACTGAAATGAAAATGAAATTACAACATTATATTTGTCATCTCATGGGCTTTCTGATTACATAAATTTGTAAGTCTGCAAATCAGAGCCACCATCTACTCTGCTCTCGCCTCCCCTCTGTAGTCCCTCTTTACATCCTTTATTTGGAAGTGTAACCGCCCTAGAATCTTCTGGAAATTGTAACCACCCTAGAATCTTCTGGAAAGTGTAACTTCCTCAGGAAGATATTTTGAAATTTTATTAATTTTGGTATTACAACTTCACGGGGTCATAACTTTTGATCCGACTATCAAATTTTCTATTATAATACCTTTCCGGAAAGGTCTTGAGAAATCTTGTGTCAACCTAAAGGCCATCCACTTTCATTTTCCACCAATTTTCAGGCCCATCTGGAGCCTCTAAGTGCCTCAAAATTGACCCCGAAGATTTTACTAGGATTTTTGAAAATTAAAATTTTAATATTTCTCAAATGACAAATGGTGTTGAAGTGATTTCTTCACCATTGGCTTCATATTACCATTCTGGAGGTCTGTGTAAGATTTTGTGCCCAACTGTGCATAAATGCAAACTTACAAAAATAGTAACCCTACCAAATTTAGCCCTTATTGAAAAGAAGCAACATTGTTTTTTTGGGTGATGCAAGATTGCTCTTACACCTTGGATGCTCCTGCATCAATTTGTGTTGGTGGATTTTGTGGGCGACTCAACTAGGGTTTTGGCCTTTTAAACTTCCGCCATTGTTCACCAAGTAAGTTTTGCGTATTTTCCTCATTATTGTTCTTTGTTGCCTCCATTTTTTTAATAGGTGCATTCTTCTTTTATCATCGTTTTCCCTTTGCCCTAATGTATCTGGGTTTTCATGTTCATGATTTTCTTTTGTCTTTGTTTCTTGGGTATTTTTCTGGTGTGTTAGCATTAATTTTCAACACTATTTTTGGAGTCGAGTTCGTATTTTCACCTAAGTTTCTTCCAAATTGTTGAATGCCATAGCAACGTTTTTTGCCGCTTTGAAAATGCAAAAGTTCCTCCTTTATGCAGGAGCGATGAAAATCACTGCTCCCGCATCCATAGTTTTTCCCCAACTCCTTAATGTAGGAGTGGTGAAAATCACTGCTCCTGTAAAATGATGAAATTGATTTTCCCCTCAGATGTTATAGCACTGATTTTTAGTGCCTGAACATTAAAATTATCAAAGTCTTCAAAGCGTGTTGTAGCGCTGATTTTCAACACTTGTGCATCAAAGGCAGAACTTCCAAGATGTATGGGCGTTGATTTTTAGCACCCTTGCACAAATTTCTAAAAAATTTACTAACACCCAGGAACTTCCAAAAATGTCTTCCGAGCTTCGTTTCACCCGCTTTGCTCAATTTTTCTCGCTCCATTCCTCACATCCATTTGCTAGTTTTCTCGCTTCCATTTCGTTCTCCACCATCATCGCATTCAAGTTTCCCAAACCCATGAAATTGCTTAGATTTACACCTCAGTTTTTCCTTACCTTTGCATCAGAATTGTTAAAGCCTACTCTTGCATACATTTTGAACTCTTGTGCCCAAATTCTGAAGGATTTTTTATCAAGTTCTTGCCTATCACCAAGCAAGAAGGCTTTGAAGTTCAACTAGAAAGTTCTTCCCATGTTTTAGTTTTTCAAAGAAGTGTTCATCAATGATTCAAGAAGAATTTGAAGACGAAGCTTTCTCAATAGCTTCAATGAACAAAATGATGGATTTCTAGCTTATTTTAGATTTGAAAGACACCGGAAATCCTTTAATCTCATCGGAGGATTCAACCTTAAGAATCCCCGTCATCTCCAAAGTACACTCCAATGCTAGACAGTGATGAAGCGCACATTATCATGAAGTTTTCATGAAGAAAGATGTTGAAGAAGGCTAATTTTTTCCTTAGATTAGATTTCCTGGTTTTAGCATTTTCATGCTTTATGTAGATAGGTTTTGAAATTTTACATGTCATTTTGAAAAATGTAATTACATGTAAAAATAGAGATGTTTTCCTATATTCATAGATGACATTTCTGAATAATTCAACTAGTTAGTTAGGGTTTTTCCTAGATTAGCTCTCCTCTCCCATCTATAAATAAGAGAGGATTCTATTGTATTATGGACCTTTTATCATATGCAACGAAATGTTGCTCAATTGTGAAGCAAATATTGAAACTTTGAGTTCATTTTTGGGAATCTATTTTTGATCAATAAAGGAGTAAAGTTGCACACCAAACTTTGTGTTGGGAACAATTATCTTGTGATTTGATTGAAATTGACAGTGTTATAATTAAGATTGAAAGGATTTTGAGTGAATCTGTGTAGACTTTGAGCTACACTCATTGCTTGAAATTGTGGTATTGTTGAAATTATTGGTGAATTCTCTATAAGACTTTGTGCTTATATTTATTCATGCTAATCGTGGGATTGAAAGTGAAGTATATCGAAGAATTTCTGCTTCTTTTACAAGGCCGATTACTGTTTTGAAGGATTCACTAGTGGGAACTACAAAACGACTTTGTGCCTCTGTGATATTTCTTATTTGTTACTTGTCTTCATCATGCTAGTATTCCTAGGATTTGCTTTGACAAGATAGGAATATTGGAATTACTACTTAGTTTTAATTCGAAGTTGTATTGCATCCAAAGATTAAAATTGTGAAACATTGTAAAACATATTCTTTGAAAAAAAAGAGAATCATGAATCTTACACCCCCCCAAATCGTTATTGTAGTGTACATTATTTTAAATATTTGATTAGTTTTCCTTAGTTTCAATAAGCAGTAAGAAGGGTGCCTCCCCTTTCCGAGAGGAGAGATTGTATCTCACATAACTGTGGCTAAAACTAAGTTTTGTAATCTGTTAAAAGGGATTACAAAATTTTCACCCAAAATGTTTATAATCTTGCTTTTAATCTACACCTTGGAAAGAGCACCACACCTCCAAAGGAATTTAGAGATTAGGATTACCATTTGATGTTGTTTCTAGTAATCTATATTTCAACCTACACCACAGAAAGAGCACCTCACCTCCAAGGGAATCCTGAGATTTAGCTTACTGTTTGATGATTACTTGCATAAAATTTATTTCAATGTAAATCTGAAAGAGCAATGAGCCTTTAGATACATTCTGAGAGACAGTTTGTCTAAGTGATCCAACCATTCCCAATTTCTCCTATATCCTCACTCTGAATTACTTGAGGAGATAGGATAGTTATAGTTTTAGCCTAGTTGTAGTTGAGATCTGTAAAACCAGAGAAAACCTTAGTTGCAACGCATTGTGTTTTATAACCTTGTGCTTTGTCGTTGAGTAAAGATAGGGAATTTAGTTTACTTTACTTTTTATGCAAAAATAGCAAAAGAGGGAGCTCCCCCTCCTAATTTGAAGAGCAGTTCATCTGTGCATAGTTGTTTGTTTCCAATAAGCACTCCAGAAGTGCGAATTGAAACGCCAATAGTTTTTCGGTGCCCACCATGGGGAACAAGGCATAAAACTTCAAAGAAAAGCTAATGCTTTTATGACACGGGAATGACCATATGGTGTCCAACTACTCCAGTCCAACAACCAAGTCTTACTCTGGCTATCATTCAACTGAATTTTGTTGTAGTGTCCCTCCAGTTGCTGCACTTTGATTCAATTTGCTTATGTTTGGTTGATAGTTGTTTTAGTTGTTTTTGATACTATGCTACTTTACTTTAGTTACGACACTGATACTATGCTGGTTTTTATACTTTGTTGATGATACATTAGAGACATTGTTGATAATCTAATTACGTTTGTGTGGCGATCTTATGATGAATATTATGTGTGTGATGGTTTTATGTTGTTTCGGGGCATCAGTGTGTTTATGATGATGTATCTGATGTTGTTTATGATGTAGTATTGTATGTTAGTCTTGGTGAAGGGGACAATGTAGCATTACTCACTCATGAGTACCCTGCTACGCTGCGACTCTCTTTCATGGTGTGATTGTCGGTTTATGCAGATATGCTTGATAGTGTTGTTTGATGCAGCTTGCAGGTATTGAGCATCGACTCCACCTGCTTTGTCAAGTTTGAGTGTGTCATGACCCAATGGAAACATTTTGTTTCAGAGATAATGTCAGGTCCTTTGGCCAACGTTCCCTTATAGGACGATTATTTGTGTTGTCACCCATTGTATTTTCGTTTGGGTCCATTGTGTCATTCATGTTTGTGTCTTGATTGGAAATTCATTAATTAGTTAAATGGTTTATTAAATAAGTTATTTGATTTAGTGTAATTTTGTTGAAATGTTAAATTAAAATATTTATGTTTAGATATTTTAATAATCAAAATTTGATTGTTGTTTTAAAAGGTTTGATTAATTAAATTAATTAAATAGGATATTTATTTAAATGTGATTGTTAATTTTGAGTAATAGATATTTATTAATTTTAATGTGCAAATTTAAAAATATGGAAAGTAGATATTGTTGAAGGGTTTTTTTTCAATAGATTATGAATAAATATTTGAAATCTTGACTTGGAGTCAGAAAGTGTTATTTTGGGTAATTGTTTGATCAATTTTGTTTGCATGCTGACAATTAGTTAAGTCCCGTGATTATGAGTTAATTGAAATGAATTAAAATCTTTGGTTTATGCAAAAGTTGTACACTGCAATTTTGGTTTTTGGAAAGAAAAATTTTCATGGCAGTTTTTGGGAAAAAAGCTTCTTCTCTATGTTTTGGTTGAAAAGTTTTGGAGACGGTGAATTTGAAGGATTTGTGCTTTTGGGAAAATAAAGAATTGTGGATTTTTTTGGTTCTTGCTTCAATCTACGTCGGATTCAAGAATATAATCTAGGTTCTCTTCTTTGTTTTACATTTTCTTGAATAGTAGTTTATGATTGTTGTTATTGTGTTTGTTCTTCTTGCGGTTGAATCTGTTTGTTGAATCTTCTACACAAACATCAAAAAAGAAATTGTTGTTGATTAGTGTTGAAACAATTGAAGAATTTTTTTAGAGAAACAAAAACTATTAAAACCTAGCTATAATAATATTGGTTTTACAATTGTTAATTGCTCTTTCTTGAAATATTTCTCGTAATTGTTTTGTTGAATTTGATAATTTCAGACTCTTTCATTGCTTCTGATCGTCTAAGGAATTTTATCATCTGTATCTCATAGTCAACGTGCTTTAGATCCCTGAAATTAAAAGAGTATTGTCTTAAGTTTAAAGTTAGCATGTAGATGCTTTGAAGCCGACATCTGGAACATTTAGAATCATCCTTATGTTAAGAATTCCCTTTGTCTTGTTGGCTTGGAACACACTTAACAGTGGCAACATGAAATAGAAGCACACTTTCTTGGATGAGGATACCCATCTCCTAATCAAATGTCGCACGACCTGTATTCTTGTTGTTACCTCATTCTTTTCCCATGCAAGTTCTACGTGTGACCAATATTCTCATAGTTCCTTCATTTCCTTTCCTTCAAAGTTCTATCGGTGTTGCCGACGTTGATTTCTTTAGTTGTCTCCTGATTGTCAGATGTAGAATTACCTTGGATGCCTGATTCTCCTTTATTTACCATTGCCTTGGATTTTATTTATTCTCGTGTGTGTGATTACTGAAATTTGAAGTTTCTATTTATTCTAAGTAATACTATTGATATTAAAAAATGAAAATACAGAAAAAGTATATATATGTGTGATAATTCGATAAACTAAATATAGATTTGTATGAGTTCCCACATTTCTTGTTGTTCGGTGTTCATTGCTGCAAGTCATTCTTTTCATTGACAGCGACATGAGCTTTATAAGATCTAGACGAATTTAGAGATAGGTGAATTTGCTACTTTCCAATGTTTGGATGTTTCTTTATGTGTATGATTTAGGGAATTAAAAGTTGCATGATGAATAGCTTGCACTTGCTATGTGAAGGTCTCTATGAAAGGATCAATAACTTTGCATGCTTAACTGATTACTATTTGCATGGCGCGTACATTATCATTGAAGATAAATTTTTGTTTTTGAATTGCTTGTTGTGCACAAACTTTAGTCAACTTGAAACAAAAAACCATGTTGATAAAACCAAGTCTCTGTAATGGGGATGGCTCGACTTTGTCAAGCTGAGGAATTCAATATGTTTGATGTTATTTCTTGACGTTGGATTATAGGTGGTTGTATGTGTCGAGTTTACCCTCAAGCGCTATGTCTGCATGTTGTGTTATACTTCTTAGGCCGTGCGTATGTTAATGCATTTAATTACTTCAGACTACTTCACTTCAACCCATCTTGAAATCGGCATCCTCTTGATATTTATATATATCTATGTCGATATGTGAGATCTGCATTCTCTTGGTATTTATATCTATGTCGATATCCCTATTTATTTATATATATTTGTGTTTGCTTAAATATTAAAATTTGTTAGTATGAAAGGTTTAATAAATAATAGATTAGAATTGTTTTTATTGAAATTATTTATAATATATTTGTTAATGATTAAATAGTTACTTCTGTGTTATTGAGTTTTAAATCTTCCAGAGGCTATGAAAGGAAAATTGTTTAGTAAAGCTTATTGTGTTTGTACCTTGATGTTCAATTGCAATGATCTAATTTGCGATTTAGCCATGCACAATTTATTTGTTACCTTGGTGGTATTTTGAATGTTAAATGATTTGTGTCATGATTGAGATGTGTTCATTCATGGATTTGTTTAATGTGCATGATGGTTATCCTTTGTAATTGATAATGAGTTATGTTATTGGGAAGAGTGGCTTTCAATAGGGGCCGAAACCCTAAGAGGTAACCAGGGTAACCTATCGTGAGTTTATAATTAAGTGAAAACCTAATTAAATGTACTAGGGGTTGGGTAGTGTTCACTAAATAATTCAGATAATTTGTATGCCTTGCCTAATACTTTAGTGCTTGTAAAGATTAAGGGTAGGTTGAGATGGCCTAGAATGGCATGATTGTCTACTATGTCTTATGGAATGGCATGATTGTCTACGCCTCGCCAGAGAATCCAAAGGACAAAGCATAAAGTAACAAATTAACCGAATAATTTTATTTTTTAAAGTCATTCGATTACACAAACGTTCTAAGGATTCCAAGACATCATTACTTAATCATTTACAATTAAGATCATCACGTCATAATATCAAAATCATAAAACATAATAACATATCATGTTCATGAAAGATCCAATTTCATAAGCTTTATAAAGTCAAGTTACATAATCAAATTACATCAAGTGAGATTATAATAAATCTTGAATCATCAAAATGTCATTACATAAGTTCTCTTATAGTCAACAAGAGAATGTACAATAAAAATGAAGAATATATATCACGTTGTCAGCTTCGTTCATGAGTACACTCAACGTCCAACATCACGAACACTGAAGGATCAGGAACCTGCTCCACGAACAAAGTTATCCAAGTAAAGCAACATCTGTAAGAGGACCCAATGAAGTAAATAGCATAGTTTCCTCCCAACCACATGGAACCCGAAGGCCCACTCCCTCCGTGCTAGGAGATAATGACAGGTCCACTAAACAAGCAAACAAACCTCAAAGAATAGTCATTACATCACAAGGATGACAAACACATAATAACATGACAAAATCAAAATTACATGATCATAATAAACTCCCAAAGGCAACAACAGTAATACATGTGACTCTACATAAGAGACCACAAACATGCTTCAGGATAGAGTGTCATCACATAGTTGTTCTAGGTTACCCTGGTGAATCTTCCTAGACTATCGACCCTCATCCAGAGTTACCCTGGCAGTCTCTACTGATTCCCGCCCCCTAGTCAAACTCATGTGGAGTTGAATTACCTTTCAGGAAGACAAGGTAGACGACCAAGCTATTCTAGGCCTTCTCAACCTACCCTTAATATAAACAAGCATTAAGGCACTAGGTGAGGCAATCATTTATCTGAATTAAATTATGTTTATCACCCAATCCCGTGTACATTAAATTAGGTTTTCACTAGATTAACTACTTTCGGTAGGTTGCCCTGGCAACCTCTTAGGGCTCCGGCCCCTAATGAAAGCCACTCTTCCTATAAGCAATAACATAATTTAATGACAACAATATAGGACAACCATCATGCACATAAAGCAAAATCATGAATATATCCATCACAATCATGACAAGACCATAAAATGTACAAATTCCTCCAATGTGAAAACGTAATGCGCATGGCTAAGTCCCAAATCAAGTTATTTTAGTAGAACAACAAATACAAGCATTATACATTTTTCTATGTGAATTCATCCCCTAGCCTTTGGAAGAACTAAGAATCCCATATCACCAACAAGATTTTCAATCTCAAAATCTTCAATGACACCAAAAATCATAATAAAAGAATAGTTCAAGTAATAATCCCATCAAATACAACCGTAAAAATTCTTATGAGCTAAAAACTGTAAAAGATAGCTTATAGACACAATCAAATATCTTAAAATTTTACAAAGTGAGTTTATACTAATTCTTCAATAAAAACATCATAAAATTTTCCACATTTACTAATCAATCAAGTAAAAGTCATTCAATTAAATATACAAATAGATATATTTATAACTACATAAGAATCAATTGTACAATCTAATTCTTAAAAATAATTAAATTACAAGTCCTAAAATTAAGGAATCTCACAACATCCGATTAAAGTTATATAAACTTAAATCATAAAATCAAAACTTAATATCATATTTAATTTATTTACCTTGTGATTAAGATTATATCAAACTACAAGTTGTGTATGCACAATTAGAAACCGCACATCATGCAAAGTAATCGTTAGTTCAACAAGAAGAATCTTCAGGAAAAAGAACTAAATCAATTAAGACCAATGCATGGCCATCTATTACAGTATACTTTCAAGTCCAATTAAATGAAGAGAATTTTGCATGTAAAGAGATTCTCCAGATATTCTATAGTCATGTTCAAAACTATAAAGGCAAAGATTTTCACGTTGGTGACTCAGGTAAAGTTTCGACAACATATAGTTACCATTATGTATTCTACAGAAATCAATGGGATGAAAACCTACCAAAATGAATGAAAATATCAACTACATAAAGAAAATCGAAATATTCCTAAAACATTTAGACCGATGGATTAGACAAAGATCACGCATCTAACAGACTTCAGCTTAACCGAATATCTTGCATCGATTATTTCTTTTAAGTATGCATGGGGATCACTAGCAGAAATAGAAGAGTTATAGTTTGTATCAAGAGATGGCGGCGAAAAGAACATGAAGGTTCATTAATAAGGTTTTAAGATCAATGCCTATTTTCCAAAATGTATGAAGATTGTTACAAATCTTATGGCATCCACTTAGAACAGGATAAGGCGTCGATATGGAGAGATTCTTTTAAAATTTTGACAACCCTTATCCCCATCGGCTGAAAAGAATATCTTACAGCAATAAAAGGATGATAACATGGATGTAATACAAATCCTAAAGCAAGACAAATAAGGGGAAAACAAATGCCACAAAGCAACCTTACAATCTGATAAACAAGAAATGACTATAGTGGACAATGCTGGCAACACCATACATAAATTCACATAGCAAAAATTTGAGACTACGAAGGGGTTGTCCTAAGAGATCAGAACCATCTCCATCATTAACAAACATCGATGCTGGGAATAAAGAATTATAAAAAAAATAAAAATGAAAGTCAAACCAAATGTTACGGTATGTTTCCACCTATTCTTCCTAGCCATATGCCCACACTTTCATGCAAAGAATGAACACAAGAGGTATACACGTCTACCAGATTTGTCAAAGAACTGCAAGAACTAAATAAAAGATTATGATGCATTAATATTACTGGTTATGCCAAAGCTGGGTTTGAAGGAAAGATTCGAAGATCTTTCAAGAAGTGCAATTAGCAGGTGAAATTCCAATCTTCTAAACCATTGACAGTATCCTCCCCACTCATGCCAAAATGGGGACATTGGAACAAGCCTGCATGATTGGTATGTGTGAAAAAATATGGAGGTATAACAAACACAAAAACTGTACAACAAAACGCCTGACAAACACCATGACAACCGTAGCCGTAATATACATATTTTCTGCAATTGATGTTAAGTTATTTTACTGCACAGATGCAAAGCTTTAAAAGCAGCACAAAGGATTTTCAGACGTTGAGGAAATAAAAGATTTCATTTAAACAGTTGCGAACATATTCATATTCTCCTAAATTTTCCTTATCATTTGCTATGTTTGTCTTACAATTTTTAATGCTTCTCTAATTTTTTTTGGTTGATTGTGTAGGTTTGGCAAGGTAATTCTTTTCCATAATAAAATAAATGTTTCCCAAAGAATATAACTTTCAAGCAAAATTTTTAGAAGATACAAATTATGATTTTGCAAAACAAGAAGGGAACCTGATTTAAAAGCTTGATGGCTGGCTGGAAACAAATTCTACAACTTCTGCCAATTTTGCTTAAATTCACCAGATCTTGATGAAGTGATCCAAGACAATCCAGCTCAATATTATACTTGCAAAAAAAAAATTAAGATAAAAGTTTTTCCCAGAGCAACTACCGTGCAAAAATATTCTAAAATCTGCTGCCGTGAAAAAAATTCTTCCAGAATATTTTCGTGAATGAATTTGCCACCCCCAAAAGCTTTTAATGCATTTAATTAATTCTCAATTATGAAACTTAACTAATAGTCAATTATGCATTCATAATTGATCAATCAGTTCTAACTTACCCTTTTAACATGTTGAAAATATCTTCTCTTAAAATATCTATTTCCACATAAATCTTATTTGCACAAGTAAATCAACAGTTTATATTTAATTAATTATTTTTACAAAATTTAACTTTCACTTTTAAAGTAAATAACTTATTTAATTTAAATTAATAAATTAAACGGTAAATATAAACATAAACATAAACATTTAATCAAATATATTAACAAATAATCATTTACTAAAATAATAAATTCCCAAACAACACATTATAGATAAGGACAACACAATTGAAACAGACTACACAACATAACGGGTGACAAATCAATACTCATTCAATGAAGAAGGATGGCTTAAATGAGGACCTGACGCTATCTCTGAATCAACATAATTTCATTGGATTGGGGTACGCTCAGACCTAACAAGCAGGTGGAGCCAATACCCGGTACCTGTAACACATAAAACATCACTTGTTAGACATAACAGGGTCATCCCACAATAATGGGTTACACTTTTTGGCCAAACTTGACACTGAAATCAACATTTTCAAAAAAAACTTCACTTTCTGACACCTATAGTAGGTAAACTATTAGGAATTTGAAAATGATGTAAACTAGTGATTTGTGAGATTTTTTTTGTAGATTTTAAATATATTTTTTTTAAAAAAATTAAATTAAATTGTTTTTTTTTTGCGTCTCCTTTGATAACTAGTTTTTAATAGTAAACAACATTTTTTAAAAGTGATGTGTACTTCGACACGCATAACTTTTTTTCTACAAAGATAAAATTTTGATTCTTTTTAATTTAGGTTGCTAACACTGGTATCTATTGGTTTTATTTTGTTTCATAACGTTTTGTTGAATATTTTTTTTTAATTAAGTTTTGAAGTCAAAACATTTACAATTTAGACATAGGTGCACTTCGGCATGCATAACTTTTTTTGTATGTATTGAAATTCAATTTTATTTTTTTGTTAGAATGAGGACACCAATACCTAGGGCGTATATATTTTTCAAATTTTTTTTTTCTCAAATTTAATATTTTTCCACAATGATTTTTCACTAAACTTGATGTTCAGTGAAAAACCTATGTTCAGTAAAACTAGAAAATAAAATATAATATGAAAACAAAATATATTAAATTTATAGTTGTTGGAAAGCACGTTTCAATCTCTACAATTATCCAACTTGGCTTATCAAGTTGACTCCATTTGCACCTCCTTCCCAAGCTTCGATAGTAAAAAAAATGCATAAATTTTGAAATGGTGGAGTGGAAGGTGAAAAAAGGGGGTTCATTAGAACCCCCCTTCTAATGAAGGGGGTTCATTCGAACCCCCCTTATATGGTGCAAAATGGGGTTTAGTGGAAGGGAGGGGGTTCATTAGAAGGAGGGAGGGTTCATTAGAAGGGGGGTGGTTCATTCGAACCCCCTTCATTAGAAGGGGTAAACCATTTTAAATTTTTTGATGAGCATTTCTAATTTTTCTTCGTTCAAAAAATTGTAACCCACTATTGTGGGTTTACCCAACATCATATATCAGCAAACACTCCGTTAAGAAGAATCGCAGCGTAGGAGGGTACTCATGAGTGAGTAGTGCTACACTGTCTTCTTCACCAAAACTGACGAGCATCAATATATTATAAACAACCATTTCATCATGATAACCACATAAGAACTCATAAGCAACATAATCCATATCACATGCATGTCCATCACAATATCATCACTCAAACACAACCAGATAATCAGGATGTCAAATGTATCATCAACACAATAAACCAACATAATGTTGGAGTCATATCTGAAACAAACAGCATAGAATCATAGACAATTAAAGCATCTATCTATCAAATTGAATCAAACTAAAACAGAGTGTCGAAACTGGAGGGACACTACACTAGGGGTTGGGTAGTGTTCACTAAATAATTCAGATAATTTGTATGCCTCGCCTAATACCTTAGTGCTTGTAAATATTAAGGGTAGGTTGAGATGGCCTAGAATGGCATGATTGTCTACTATGTCTTTTCGAAATGTAGTTTGATTCCACATGAGTTTGTTTAGGGGCCGAAAATCGATAGAGATTGCCAGGGTAACTCAGTATGAGGGCCAGTAGCCTAAGAAGATTCACCAAGGTAACCTATAATAAACTATGTGATGAAACTCTTTTCCTAATGCATGTTATGTGGTCACTCATGTAGAGTTACCCTTTATTATGTTGTTGCCTCTGGGAGCTTTGTTTGTAATCATGCGGTTTAGATATCGTTATGTCATGATATGTAGGTCAAGCCATGTAATGTTATGTTTTGTCTTTATGTTTGTTTATCTTGTGGACCTGATATTATCTCCTAACACGGGAGGTGGACCTTCGGGTACCATGTGGATGGGAGGAACATGCTTTTTCCTCCATTGGGTCCCCTTGTAGGTGTTGCGGTGCGTGGATGATATTGTACTTGTGACAGGTTCCCGATTCTACACGGTTCGTGAAATTGGACACTGAGTGTGTTCACTATTAGGGTTGGCAGATGTGTTATGATCTTCATCTATATTATATACACTCTTGATGTGTTTCTGAGAACTTATTGTAATGTTATTATGTTATGAGATTTGTCATAATCTCACTTGATGTAACTTGAATATGTAACTTGACTACATTATGATTATGTAATTGGATCATTCATTGTTGGTATGATTTATCCTTATGTTTAATGTCTTTGGTTTAATGATATAATTTCTTACTTGTGAATGTTTAAGTAGCATTGTCATGGAACCCTAAGAACGTATGTGTATATGTTTCTTTGTACTCTTGTTGTAATCAAATTTCTTTTTTTTTTTAAATTGTTTGGTTATTTTGTTACTTTATGTGTTGTTCTCTAGGTTCCTCGGCGGGGCGTTACATTTGTACTTATTCAAGGAGAGAAATCGAACATCATCAATAGCTTGCGGAGTTTCATCTTTGAGAACAAAGAAACATCTGCTCAGTGGAGAAACGTGGCTACTACTTTGGACGAGGAAGAAGAAAAGGTTGATCTTGCAACCAGAAGACCAATTTTACCACCTCCTACGTGGCAATAATTCATCCTGGCTTACCGAGTGTACATAATGAGGAGAAAAAATCCTCTCTTTCAAGAAGAAGATGTTGGAGAAGCATTCAACGTAGAGCCAATATTTCAAGAGGATCCCGATCATTTCCAAGAACATGAAGAAGAACCTCTAGCTCAACCAGAAGCAATGGGCGACAACAACAATGACAATGGTCGAAATGGTAGAAATCCAAGACGTCTAGCCCCAATTCCTTGGGGTAATAACATCAGGCCATTGGACTTGCAAGGATATCATGAACTACCTAAAGGGTCGAGGAATCACTTCCCAAGATTTTACGATGACGGGGATTCTCACCTTGATGAGCATATCTCAACATTCACAGCGGCTTGCTCCATTTTGCATGTACCACACGAAGATATCGGCGTACATCTCTTTGTTGAGACTCTTGAGGAAAATTTCATAGATTGGTTTCATCATTTAGAGCCAGGCATCATCACAAGCTGGGTAGTCATGAGTGAGAAATTCTTGGCGAGATTCAAGTCTGCTGAAGATAGTCATCAACTGTTTGCTCAACTCTCAACCTCAAAGATAGAGAAAAATGAACCTATGAGAGAGTCTGTGGCGAGGTTTAACTGCCTCGTCACACGCCTTTCCCATACACTCAATCCATCAGATGAGATCTTATTGAGTAGCTTTGTCAATGCTCTCCCATCAGAGATAGCATTTTTCTTGAAAGCAGGCCATGAAACATATGTACTACTTGCACAAGAAAGAGCTATCGAGATTGAGGAAAACATGATCACATCAGGAAAGATGAAGAGTGATGCCATCAGACCACTCGTCCAAGCATCTGTAGACCAATTGCTACATAAGGTAGCCAATGAGGTGACTATCCTCAAAAGGTAGTCACCTACTCAAGGGAAACAAGCACTGTCCGCACCACCACCATATCAACCTCAACAGCCGTACCAGCCAAAGAGGAATGACTTTTAGCCTTTCAACAACTACAAACTGAGATTTCAAAGACCTTTGCCAAGATAGGCAGAGGTCGAGATATCTAATGTGTTTTTTTCTTTCCACGAGACTAATGCACATACCAGATCCACATGTCCTGAGAATCTAAGAATGAACCAAATCATGGGATATACTGAGGCTGCACCAAGTTCGGGTTTTGTACCTTCACCAAGTTCAAATGTTGTCTTATCACAAACAAACAACTTTGATGACGACTCCACAATGGAATACTTTGATAGAGAACCCATCAATCAAGAAGAAGAGGAAGAACAATACCGTCAGTATTCTCTTGCTGTAAATCACGAGAATATCTCAATTCCTGTGTTCACATGCGCTCAATACTTCAAAGCACAAAAGGAAGAAGAAGAAAGAGGAAAATCAAACGAAAAGGGAAAAGAAGTGCTTTCCACTTCTAATCCCAAGTCTTCACATGAAAACACAATGCCAATTGCTCAAGTTCCATCTTCAGCAAAATTTGATATTGTGGCTTCTATGATGAAGATGAAGGTATAAATATCTCAACTGGAGTATCTTCAAGACCATCCAAAACAGCTAGATCAAATTCTCAACGTCGTAAAGAAACAAGTTGTAATCCAACCCACATTGCTTGAGTCATCCATACCAGCGGAAGAAAATCCAAGCCTTTCTATATATCTTTATATATAGGAGGATTCAAGATCAACAATTGCATAATAGACTCAGGATCTTCTGACAGTGTCCTAGCCTTACAAATCCTGAACGCATTGGGACTCTCGTGCACCAAGACTCTCAACAAGTGTTATTCACTTGAATCGAAGCCGATGTCGTTGGTCGACCAACTAAAAGATGCTCAAGTAAGACTAGCATTGTGTTCGAAGAAGAAAATCATGATGACCATCTTGGTAGCTGATATTCCAACCAATTACGGGATGCTACTAAGTAGAAGCTTCTGCAAGGATCTTGGAGAAGAGATTTAGTTGGATTAGTCGTTTGTGACAATCCCGTTGAAGAAAGGTAGTTTCAAGCTGGAACTTGAGGTGAAATCAAGATTCATGGTGGTGAAATCCCAGGACCCCGAAGCACAAGTGTTGTATCAAGACACAGGTCCCAACACATATGCTATGTTGTCCGAAGTAACTGAAGAAAGGAAAAAGGTTGCATATTTCACAAGTACATCAAAAGAAGATACAAAGATGTGGACAATGCAATTTGACAGAAGTTGCTCGATAACAGGCTCAGGAGTAGGAGTTGTCATCACTTCTCCCAAAGGTGTTTTATACCCATTTGCATATTGCTTGCAGTTTGAAAACACAAACAACATAGCAGAATATGAGGTGCTCATACTAGGTCTAAAAAACACAAGGGATATGGGCATAAAGTTACTCCAAGTCGAAGGCGATGCAGAACTGATCATCCAACAAATCATAGAGCATTACCAAGTAAAGAAAAATTTCCTTCAGTCTTATCGACAAAGGGTGTGGAATGCAATCGACTGGTTCAAAGTGTTTGACATCAAGTACAATCCATGTGAGCACAATAGCAGAGCGGATGCCCTCACGGTATCGGTTGCTCTCTTCATGCCCCATTCTGACTTCCGTCAGAATGCTTTTTCCATTGAGCTCATATATAGGCCAAATATCCCCAACATTGTGACAACCGGAAGGTCTTTGATGATGATGATCACATTGAAGAATTCATCTGCATGGCGTACAATTACAAAGAGTTATTATTTGAAGGCGGTGCTTCTCCCTTAAGAGAATTCATAATAGAAGATTTTGAAGCAATAGAATCAGGCATCATCAAGTTGAGAGGCAATAACATTCCCAAAGGTCTAGTATCTTTGGAGGATACATTTGATAGACATGACAGACATGTCCAAGATGAGAGGAATTCGACCAACAAGACTTTTGTCAATTACTGTCAAGTGAACATTGGTACCGAAGACAAGCCTCGGCTTGTTAACTTGGGAAAGTGTTCACTATAGAGGAAAGAAATAGCTTCATCTACTTATTCAAGTAGTATTGAAATGTCTTCACTTGGTCCTACGAAGATTTGGAAGTCTTCACGCCTAAGGAATTGTCTCACACAATTCCACTCAAGCTTGATGTCAAGCCCTTCATATAGAAGCAAAGAAACTACAACTTGCGTATCCAAGATAAAATCTACGCGGAGGTTCATAAGATGGTAGACGCAAGGATAATATTTCCAATACATCATTCTACTTGGGTGTCTAATATAGTTCCTGTGTGCAAGAAGAACAGAGAAATCCGAATCTGTGTGGATTTCAGGAACCTCAACCAATCATCCCTAAAGAATAACTATCCTTTGTCGATCATGGAACACACATTGCAAACAGTCACTAGTTCGAAGATGCTATCATTACTTGACAAATTTTTTAGGTACAACCAAATTGTAGTAGCTGAGGAGGATCAAATCAAAATGGCATTCACTACCCCGTGGGGTACATTTGCCTATGAAAGGATGCCCTTCGGCCTCATCAACACCAGTACCACTTTTCAAAGAGCCATGGATTTGGCATTTGGGGATCTAAAGGACAAACTGATTGTCGTCTACCTTGACGACCTTACCGCTTTCTCAAAGAAGTGGCATGATCATTTTCAACACTTAGTGAAAGTGTTCGAGAGATGCAGATACCATTAAATTTCATTGAATCCAAAGAAGTTCATCTTTGTGGTGATGGAAGGAAAATTGCTTGGCCACGTCATCTCTAAAGAAGGAACTCGAATTGACCCTAGTCGGGTTGATTCAATCAAGAACCTACCTCTCCCAACAAGCAAAACTGGGGTACATTCCTTCTTCGACAAAGTCAATTTTATACGAAGATTTGCACTTGACTTCTTAGAGCTGACTAAAAACATCAACTATGATGAAGAAGACGTCTGCCTTCAAATGGACTGAAGAAGGAAAGAAGCCATCAGTCAAGCACCAGTGTTGGTTCGACCCAATTTTGATAAGGAATTTATTCTTTATCATTACGTGTCGGAACACACCCTTTTTGCCATACTGACACAAAAGTTGAACGAGGAAACTGAATCGCCAATTGCTTTCATGAGCAGTAGCTTCAAAGACTGTGAATCTCAGTATTCCCAAATTGAAAAGAATGTGTACGCAGTTGTGAGGGCTGTAAAAGAATTTCATATTCTACATCTTGAACTCTCACACAATGATGTGTGTCATTGATTCCGCAGTTAAAAGTGTCCTAACTCAACATGAGATGGGCACAAAAAGAAGTAACTGAATTGCAAGGGTTTAGGAATACGACTTGGAGATCAAATCAACCAAACTCATTCGCGAGAGAGGTCTATGTCAACTTATTGCAGAAGACGGTGATCTAAAGCACCAAACTGTTGATGGCGTGCTGGAAACAAAGATTGAAGAGGACCTTCCCATGGTCCTAGTTGATTCTACTGAATAATGGTACACCAAACTATGGTACTATCTAACTTATGGAGAATGTCCAACTCACTTGGATAAACAGTAGAAAAGAACTCTAAAATTAAGAGCACAATACTATGTGCTTAGGAACAACGTTCTATACAAGTGCAGGCTTGATGGAACATTCCTGCTATGCATCAATAGGGACCAACAACGATGGTTGTTGGAAACATTTCATAGTGAAGCATGCAGTGGCCACTTCTCATCAAGGGTTACTACATTCAAGATCTTGCGAGCATAGTTCTACTAGCCAACTATGTTTCGTAACGCGTATGAGTGGGTGCACAGATGTCAAATGTGCCAACAGTTTGTTGGAAAACTTAAACTGGAAGCCATTCCGCTTAGGTCGGTGATCATTGATGCTCCATTTCAACAATGGGGCTTAGACTTTGTAGGTCCGATCAACCCACATTCTAGTAAGGGGCATGTTTATGTCCTTACAACTATTGACGATTTCACAAAATGGGTTGAGGTTGTTCTTACAAAGAAAGATACCTCCAAAGTTGTGTGCAACTTTCTCAAGCAAAACATCATTTCTCACCTCGGGGCACCACAAAAGATTGTGGCTGACAACGCAAGAAGCTTCTCGTTAGAGGAGCTGGTAGAATTTTGTTTTGATCTCGTCATCACCTTGTCCCATTCTTCAAATTATTATCTGTAAGGTAATGGACAAGCCGAATCATCTAACAAAAACATTGTCACGATCATGTGCAAGCTGGTTGACTCCAATCAATGAGCTTGGCACAAAAAATTGTATGATGCTCTTTGGGACGACAGAATCACTCCCAAGAGAGCCATTGGCACTTCCCCTTTTACTATTTTGTATGACATGGAGGTTGTGTTACCCATCACACTAGAGTTGTTTGCATTGCAACTGGCATTCCCAATGGAAGATGCAGAATTCAAAGATCCAATTGAGAAACGTATCCGATTGAGAAAGGGTGGAGTAGTTGATAAGATCACTCAGCATCAAGAGCGAGTGAAGATCTTCGACAAGAAGGCTCATCAGCAAGACTTTGAGATCGAAGACAAAGTCCTATTATGGGACAAGAGACACAAGCCCAAGGGAATGCATGGTAAACTTGGCTCCCTTTGGCTAGGGTGGTTCCAGATCCATGAGTTTGCAGGAGAGAATTCCTACATTCTCTCGCATTCAAATGGAAGGCTCTTCCCGCTACCATACAATGAGCAATATCTAAAACATTTCATCCCTTCAAGGGTGGAGTAAATATTTGTGTAGACTATGATTTTGGAAAACCAAATGCTCTCTTGCACTTCTAGGGTTTTTCACCTAAAAGGAGAGAGATGTGGGCCAAAATGCTAATGTAAATGAGATGTATTATGCCTAATTATGATGTCTAAATGCTCTGATCTAAAAAGAAAATGATTCAATGATGCAAAACCTAAGAAATGCAAAGTGCTGGAAAACACACTATGATATGCAAAAAGATGAAATAGATCCAATAAAGATGCAAGATAGAAAATATGCACCTATAAATTGATGAAGACCTGATTGGGGATTGTAGAGACCTCTGAAATTCTAAAAAAATTGATTTTTGAGTCAACTGGAACACTTATGCCAAGTTGGGCAACTTAGTCCCAGATTGGGGAAACTGTCCAGAAATCCATTTCGGCCAAATGGGTATCTGAATCTACAAAAACTTTTGAAAAATAGGTTCAGTGGGACTAAGTCGTCACTACTGGCGATTTAGTCCATTTCTAAATTTCTGGAAATTTGAAAGTGGAAATGGAAGCCCTCAGTCTGCACTTCGGTTCCCTACAGGTGTCCGCTTCTTAAACTCTAATTTTCGGGCCTAAAAGTGACTTTTTGTTGATATTTTAGCTTGGTCAACAAGGAGATGTCTTCAACAAGTCTTCAACCTTATCTTCAATGATCTTCAAACCCTCAAAGTGTCTAAATCTGCAAACACACAATGAAAGAGAAAGAAATGGTGAATGCTAGGGCATGGGGGTTTGCCTTGATCAAACCCCTTTTTAGGTAATTAAACCAAATGAAGAAATAATGCAATGAAGCATGCAACAATGGATTTAATACCTTGCCATGATGTTTGATCTTGAATTTCTACAACAAAACATGAAGAATTTGCCCTTGGATGTCCTTGGAAGCTATCTTAATGACTTGCAATGATAAAACCCTAGCTTGCTTGAGAAGAATAATGAAGATGAATGATGAAAGAAAGATGAGTGAATGAATTAGGTCAAATGAGGGAAAACCCTATATTTATACACAATTATGCCTTAATTCCTGAAAATACCTTATCATAGGCCGACCTTAGGTCTTAAAGAAAAAAAACTCGAAAGAAATTTGAATTAATTTTGATTTTTGTGCCACATGGGACTAAGTCACTCAAGGTGGCGACTTAATCCACCTGGGCAATTTTGAGTGGATGTCGGAGATTAAGATGTATTAAATGTTGTTTGTCGGGTTCTTCTTCAACAAGACACTTAATTAAGGATTGCAAGTGCATAAAGGGGTCATTTAAAGCATAAGAAAGGTGTAAATATTGATGACAAGCCTAGGAAAGTGTGAAATTTTGTTACAAGACTTTACAACACTTTGAAATAGGTCTTGGTAAGGTTATTTAGGTGAATTATAACAATATGGTCTTAGAAAAGTGTGAATATGTGTTATAACACCTTACAAAACCTTACAAGACATCATTAAATGCAATTTATTGAGTTTGCAAGGGTCCAAGACTTAGTGTGGATGTGTAAAACACCTCACAACACTAAATCAAGGCCTCAATAAGCTCAATTTATCGTTAATTAATCCCAAATCAAGCAAAGTATACACTTTTTGGCGACACAATTTGTAAGTAATTTTTCTTTTTGTTTTCCATTATGTCATAATGTATTTCCCCATTCCGCAAAGTTTTGTCGTGTGTTAGGTGATTTCTTTATCTTGTTTTTAGGTGAATTAGGAAACAAGTCCCGACTCCATGCCCAACTGATAAGATAGTGGTCAATGCTAAATACCTAGAGATTCTTGGTTCTCATATGTCGTAAGTATCCAACATAGTCACAAATAGAGCCTAATGTTGTACCCAAAATAAAAATTTTGCTTCAATAAGGCATTTTGATAAAAAAAAATGGTCTAAACCTTGTAAAATTGTCGTTAAAACCCAATTTTAGGTCAAAGGAAGCATGGGATTTTTGTTGGTTTATTGTTAGAAGGATACTTGCAATTTTTTAAAATTTTGAAAATTAGGGTTTTAGACCCCTGTTTTTAGGAAAACCCTAACAAGTAGGACCTTCCCAGAAATGAACCAAAATGATTTTGATACGTTAATTTCACTTCACGATCACACTGGTCAAGTCAGAATCATTAGAAATTCAAGTTTGCTCTAGTGGGTCTATTTCACTTTTTCAAGAGAAAGGATAGGACCTCTGAGGTCAACAATGGCAGATGGCTAGTACCAGGTATCAAGATCTAAGCCTCAAACACATCACATAAGATTCTATGGCGAAAGATGCTCGAAAAGATGCTTCACAACGGAGGAGAATTTCAAAAGTTGAAATTTGCTAAAATATTCCAAGTCTGGAAGATGCACGCCTTGCTACAAGGGAGATGCTACGCAGTCCATGCCTTGGTCAAATTTTCCATTGTTCGTGCACGTGGAATGGTGAAAGTAATCACAACAGTGAACACGATCGCAATTTCAATAGCAGTGGTCAACCCAGTCAAGCAAGACAGTGAACACAAAGTGCGAGGAGGTCAAATCATCAGGAAATGATTAACTCTAGAGCCAAAGAGCACCCTTGTTGGCCAAGGGCGCCCATGAATTCAAGAGGCCAACTACAGTTGTTAGAAATTATAAAACTAGTCCTCTTCTTTGAAATTTTGCTAGCTTTCCGACAAATCGTCAAGCAAGTTCACCAAATTCATCAAACACCAACAAACGACGATAGAGGCAAATGAATGTTGAAAGCAAGTCATAAAAAATGGCACTCTATCAAGGAAATTGCGTCTCTATAAGCCAGGGGCACCCAGAGAAGAAAGCTCTCAGATGTCAGCTTTTGGATTGGATGTCTCTAGATGATCTTTCCAGATCCAGCCTAGCTTCGCAACAAATCTGTTCACCAGTTCGTGAGACATATCAATGACAATGGCTGTTGATCATACGAGCACATGAAACAGAGGATAAATTGATGAACATCAAGGCAAAAGTGCCCCTATTGGCCAAGGGTGCCCAACATTTTGGAGTACTAGATGAAGTCTGTAGTAGTTGTCTTCTCCAAGACATCTTCTCAACATCCTTCTAGCTTCACAGTGAAGCTAGTTGCCAACTCTCGAGACTTGTCAAATGCACATAAAATGAAGATCAAGTGTAAAATATTGGAGGCGAAGGCAAATTGAAAGACGTGAAGAATTGTCTAAGTATAGAGGAAAATGCACCCTTCTAGGAAAAGGCGCCCAACTTTTTGGAGCATTAGATGCAGTTTTCGTGCTTTGCAGCTTTCAAGAACACCTCTTTAAAGTTGATCAGTCCTCGCAATGAAACCGTCAGCAGATACATTTGACCAACCAAACTCCCAGCAAAGAGGACAGAACTATAACGTTTCATCAAGGATTACAAAGTGCAAATTATGTCTCAAAAGCACAAAGGCGCCCTTGCAGGCCAGGGGCGCCCAAGAATTTGAGCTTCCTAAATCAATTTTCAAAATTTGCACATACAGTCATCCTTTTCAAAATTCTTCCAGCTTCACAATGGATTCAACGTCTAGTCTGCGGGAATCGTTGATCACCGACAGCTGCAAATTAAAGCACAAGAGGTCAAATTGAAGAAATTGAAAAGCATCCAAGAAATTGACTAAGTCTGGTGAGAAAAAGCACCCTTCTAGGGAAAGGCGCCCAAGGATTCAAGCCACCAGATTCAGTTTTCAAGGTTCGCAACCTCTAGTGACATCTCTTTAGTGTTGATCCAACTCCACAGTGAAACTGTCAACTAGTCTTCACAATCAATCAAGTGACTGGAATTCAAGATTAAACGAAGGTTGTCTATCAAGCAGAGGTTGAAAATCTTCAACACTGGTAAGGTGGCATCCAAAGTCAACTCCCAGTTGCACATTTTGAAGACTTTCTCAAGCCTAGGCATCCCAAATTGGGTGGAAACTCTTCTAGTTAACTCCCAATAATGCAAATTGACTCTCCAATTAGGGTTTGGCACCCTAACTAATGCTTGCAACTCCAAATTGATATTTACCGAAGCCTAGGCATCCATTCTTCATTATTCTTTGCAGGTTGAAGAGCTCAAACACAAATATTTTCTCTGCAATGCAATTTGAAGGATCTAACGGAAGCCATTTTCAGTGTTCTTCATAGTTCTAGGTTCAGGTGCATAGGACATTTTTCAAAAGACTTCATCACCGGACATCACTTTCCAAGGCAACAACTTATAACTTATAGCTTCTCCCCACATATTTTTTCTATTCCTATCTTAGGTATTCTTGCATGCACAAGTAAACAACATGTTTTCATAGATATGGCCTTCTGGGTTTGTTCAGCACAACATTGGCCACAAAACCCACATGCCATAATTTTCTAAAAAAATTGCCCCATTGCCCCCAGTTTTTAGGGTTTTTTACAAAAACCACCTTTTTCAAAAATTGACAAACTAGATTTGCTTAGCACAGAGGTGCCTACAAAACCCATGTGTTATATTTTTTTGGGAAAAAAAGGGCTTCTATAGCTTTTGCTTTGAGAGGTTGTTGCATGCTTGAGGAAAAATCATCTTTTTGAAAATCTGACGTTTCGGGTTCATTGAAAAAGATATTCCCAACAAAACCCATGTGTCAAATTTTTTTGTAAAAATTACCCCTCAGTGAAGCTATTTTTAGCCTCTGCAGAAGTTGTTCAAATAGTTTCATGTGCCCAGTCGTTCTTCCAGATTTTTAGAATGCAATTCTCACAAGTTGAATACAAGAGCAAATCGGTCTTACTGCATGATTCTTGAAGACGGTTGACAACGATTTACATCGAGCACACTCTAAACAAAATTGGAGGTGACAATTTATAATAGGGTCAAAAGCATGAATATCATCCTAAACAAAATTGCCAAGGATGCAACAAAATTAAGAGTGAATTATGATCCCAAAATTGTCGCTCTTGAGCAATTTTTTTGAAAATTCAGGACCTCTCCACTCTCATTAATGTTGGCCATGATTCACTCCTGAATAGTGCATAGGGGTTGGTGCTTTTAAATGAAAAGGCTCGAAAATGGATTGGTAAGCCTCTTATATTTGAAAAAGAAGTGCATGAGGTGGAGGATGACACCTTAATGGGAAAACAGGACAAAGGTGCTGATGTTGGCCCTTGTGTTTGGACCAAAAGCAAAACTAAGAAAGGTGTAGGGATTCCAGTACAAGAAGTGAATGAGGTTATAGAGATGCATGACAAGGTTATCACTAAAGACTTGGACACAATTTGGATCCTAAATAACTTGTTGTAGCTATTGTTTTGTTTATGTATGCTTCTTGTTTGTTGATTTTCTATTAGCAATTTTGTCTGCCTTTTGTTTTTGGGGCTCCTTCTTAATGTTATATCTTTCAAGCTTCCTTCTTTTTTTGTAAAGGGTTTCAGGGCCCCTTCAAAACCTACTTTTTCAATAATAAAAAACAAGTGCTACAAATTTGTTGTGTGAATGGCAATCTATTGTATTAAAACAAATAAAAAAAATCAAAGATTTTTTCATGCCATTTTAACACCTAAATATTTAGCAAATGAGAATCACGAAAAGTAATTTCGATTTTTTGTAAAATTATAAATCTTGAAAGTGTACTTCAGAAAAATTATTTTTTTCAACTCACCAAAAAAATTCTTATGTTTAATTTGTTGTCAAAGACCATTGTTAATGACCAATTAAGCAATACTTCATATTTCTAATTTATTGCAATTTTATTAATATTTTCTACATAATTTTATTAATCTATTATTGTCTTATTATTATTATTATTATTTTTAAATAAATAAATTGTAAATAAAATATTTAAAAAGTTAAAAAAAAAAAAAACATTTCTCTTTGCATTTGAGAGGGTTTGATTGTGTAACCATAGTTTTACAAGATTATGAAATTTGTAATATAATAATTATATTGAGAGATTGTGAAGAGATTCTATTTTAACAAATTATGTAGAATCTGTATTTATATATTTATTTTAAACAAAACTAAAATGAATTTAAAATATCTATATTAATAGCTATTTTATTTTAAAATTATTTAATAGTTAATTTATTTTGAAGAGTTAGTTTTATTTCCTTAAGAGATTTTTAATAGAAATATTTTAAACACACATGTCTAAGATATCAACCAATTAAACTACAAAGACTCTTTACAAACAAATCATTTTATTCAAAATTGGAGTCAAAGTCAACCCTCACAACTAAAATATTAATCAACTTAGTAAAATCGTGAATATTAAAGTTCTTAGGGTTGACATTGAGCCCAAGTTTAGTTCATACTAGATACAACTATGACTAACATAGTTGAAATCATGAATAATATAGTTCTTAAGGTTGGCATTGACCCCAAGTTTAGTCCATACTAGATACAAATGACTTAACATAGTTGAAATTGAGTTTGTTTATTAGAATGAATATTTGAACAAATTATCTTTTTCAAAAATCTTTGTAATTTGATTGTTTAATATTGACTTTGATGGCAAAAAATAAAATAATTCTTTCACTATTCTAAAATAAAATAAAATATTCTTTTTTAAAATAAATAAAATTGTTTCAAAGTAGGTTATAGAAAATATTTTCAAAAATAAAATAATTATTAAATAATTTTAAAATAAAATGGCTATTAATATTGCAGGTGGCTTTTCAAGTTCGTCGTCAAATCTCAAAGCTCAATCCTCGACAAAAGGTGGAAACTATCAAGCTAGAGTACAATAGAGGTGGAATATTAATATAATTTTAATATTAATATTAAAAATATTAGAATAATATTAATATAACTTTAATATTAAACTTTATAATTTTTTATGATAAATAATATAAAGTAAGATTTAAAATAAAAATATGATGTTAAAATTAAAATTAAAATTGTAATATTAGATTATAAGAGTATTAAATTATTAATAATTCACAATCAATTACAAATTAGATATTGAAAGTGTTTAATATTATACAAAAGAAATTAAATATTAGAAATAAAAATGAATTACAAATATTAATAATTTGTTTAATGTTTGTATTGCAATATTCTAAAAAATAAATTAATTGATAAGTATTATATTATGTTTGTAAGAAATAAAAATAAATATAACATTTGAAAATAAATAAAATAATTATAATATAAAATTTAAGTGATGACATCATAAATTATAAATATTATTTAAGTGTTCATACCTAATTGTGAAGTTTGAATTTTTTATGGCTACTTTTTTTCTTTGATTTAGAGATCACGGCTATTATAATAACTACTGTTTTTTCTTAATTTTCAAAGTTTGCAATAAAATTTCAAATGTTTCAATCAATTGTGCTTAAAAAAATCATCTTGAAGAGAAAAAAATTATGGCTTCTAACTGATTGAAAAACTAATTAAACAAGTAAAAACAAAAATGATAGTAATTTATAATTGTCCGTAAAGAAAAAAAGCAAATCATTACTTAAATAATGGTCGATATAAATTTAGTGGAAAAATACAATCGAAGCTCATGTTTACATGTGTTTATAAAATCTTAAACTTTCAGTTCTTACATTTAGTTTGCAATCCTAATCAATTATTGGAGAAAATGCTATTTTTGGTGCTCTTGAAATTGTAATAAGATTTAACAATGAAATAATTAGAGGTAGTGATTTAGCTCCGTCTATTGCCTTTGGGAAGAGCGCTTCAATATTCTAATTTATAGATTTACAAAACTCAAAAATCAAATATATTGAAGATGGATGACATAATTCCATTACAGAGCCTAATTCGTTTTCCATTCAAGTAAACAAAATAAATACCTCCTTTGAGCTGAATTGCATTTGTTTCTGAACATTTAAGAATGAGAGTAGCAAACGAACAAGGAATGTAAAAGTTTTTGGCTTGATATAACCTCGCTCTATTTTCTATCTGCCAAAGCCACTTCCTAACTGTTTATTTTCTCTTGTCCAATGTCAATTTCTTTTGAAATGATAAATGGATGCACGTAATCGCTTGATATCTTCTAGTGCTTCTGAAAGCAATCGATCAACATACACGCATAGTCCTCCACAGCTGCAAATGGAAATGTATGGCACATGAAAATGCTGAATATGTCTAGAACACAAGTTAATGGTATTGAACCAGTTGTATGATGATATGATTGAAAAATGTTGGAAACAACTGCAACAAGTGGAAATATTTCAATGGTATGAAAATGATCATGCAGAGGTAGAAATACTTAGCAATATATGTTCACTTTTGTCAATGTATATTGTGATACAAATATGGAAATTCAAGAAATCCTATAAATATTGTTTTGTAGGTATCAATCACTAAATTAAACCTCCCATACAAATATAAGAACAGATTGATGAGTTATTGTTACACACAAATCACACCAGACAAAACAGAGTTTTGGCACTGATTGTTGGAATTGATAGAAGTAGGATTCATTTCAGCCATCTTGTTTACAATCCTTCTTTTTAGGCAGAACTAACAACAGAGAGGATACCTCAATGTGAAAATTCTATTGCAGTTACTGATTATTAATCTCCTATCTAATACATAGATTATTTGACTCTGGAAAATTAATTCTCAGCAAATATCGAAAAATAACACAACTGCAACTTCACCAATAAAAAACTCACAAGAATAGAGAAGAAAACATTCACAATAATGAACACAATATTTTTGGACAAATTGTCCGTGGAAAAACCCCGAAGGGAAAACCACTACTGCAGATGAGGAATTATATTAAACTTCAGCAAAATTAAGGAATACAAAACTGCTTGCCTCTTATGGCAGAGCTCCGGCAATATTCTTCTCCGAAAATTCTTCCCTCAATTTCTCCTGCTGAAATTCCACAGCTGCTATCCCCAACGCTATTACTGCGCCCTTGCTAACACTGCAAGACTATTTGCTCTCACTGCAAATCTACTTGCTATCACTGCAAGTCTACTTGTTGTTATGTTCTCCAATTGCCCATTGATCCCCTTTTATACTTTTCTCATTGGAAAACCAATGGCCATGATTTAATCTCAATCAATGGCTAAGATTAAATAGACTCTAAAAACCCTAACTAACTGGATTCTAGAAGTCTCTAGGAGAATCAATTTATTTAATTACATAATTATCTAGACAACTCAGCCCTTTTCTGGAGGTTTCTAGAAAATAATTAAATAATTAAATGACACTTCTAGACAATGGAGACACCTGTCCAAGCTACATAAATTAACACTCCCTCTTAGCGAGGAAGGTGTTTTGCATGACACCCAGCTTATCTCTGAAGAAGATGAATTTCGCCTTCCCCAATGCCTTGGTCAAAATGTCTGCTACCTGCTGATCTGTAGGTATATACTGTAGCTGAACAATCCCGCGCTGTACACAATCTCTGATGAAATGATATCTGATGTCTATATGCTTAGACCTATCATGAAACACCGGATTCTCAGTCAACTTGATGCAACTCTGATTGTCGCAGTGTATCACCGTAGTCTCAACCCTCTGACCAAACAAGGCCACCAGCAACTTCCGAAGCCATATCGCCTCACACGTCGCCATGCTAGCTGCTATGTATTCTGCCTCTGCAGAACTCAAAGCCACAGACTTCTGCTTCCTGCTGTACCAAGAGACAACTCCTGATCCCAAGCTAAAGCAACACCCTGAAGTGCTTTTCCTGTCCTGTTGTACTGCCTGCCCAATCTGCGTCAGTATAGCCTATCAACCTGATACCATCACCTCGAGTATATTTGATTCCATACTCGATTGTACCACGCAAATACCGCAACACATGCTTTGCTGCCGTCCAATGCACTCTCTTCGGCTCCACCATGAACTGACTAAGAGAGTTTACTGCAAAGGATATATCTGGCCTGGTGTTGACCAAATACATGAGAGATCCAATCAACTGCCTGTATAAGGTGGGGTCTACATCCTCCTCTCTGGATGTCTCTACCTTCTTCCAATTCGTGATCATAGGAGTAGACATGGCTCTGCAATCCTCCATCTCGAACCTCCTCAAGATTTCGATGCAGTATTTCCCTTGTCCAAGGAAAATCTCTCCATCTGTCTGCCATACCTCCATGCCTACAAAGTAGTGCATAAGCCCCAAATCCTTCATCTCGAACTCTGCTGCAAGGTCCCTCTTGCTTTCCTCTATGAGCCCTAGTGAACCTGTTAAAAACAAGTCGTCCACATAAAGAACAAGAATGAGAACCTCACCCCCAACCACCAAGTAGTAGAGGTTAGCATCCGCTTCACTCTTCACGAAGCCCATTCCCTGCAAGTATCTATCAATGCGCTCATACCACGCCCTGGGAGCCTGCTTGAGTCCGTACAAAGCTCTCTTCAATCTGCACACGTGGGTTTCACTGCTGTGTGCCACAAAGCCCTCTGGTTGTTCTATGTATACCTCCTCTTTCAATTCACCATTAAGAAACGCCGTCTTGACATCCATCTGATGGATCTGCCATCCCATTTGTGCTGCAAGAGAGATCACGACTCGTATAGAAGTATACCTGGCCACTGGAGCAAATGTCTCCTCATAGTCAATTCCCTCCTTCTGAGAGAACCCCTTGGCCACAAACCTTGCCTTGTATTTCTCGATGCTACCATCTGCACCGTGCTTGATCTTATAGATCCAGCGTGATCCAACCACTGCCCTATCTGTTGGTCTAGGCACAACCTCCCACACATCGTTCTGCACTATTGAGGTATACTCCTCAACCATTGCATCTTGCCACACTTTCTGCTGTGCGGCCTCCTGATAGCTAGAAGGCTCACTATCTACCAACTGACTAACTAATGCCATATAGTCATCATACCTGGCTGGTTGTCTCCGCTGTCTACTACTCATCCTAGGAGCTCCCACAAACTCCTGAGTATCACTTTGTGACTGTTGGTTCTTGCTACCAACTGTAGAGGATGAAGTATCAACCTCCATATCACCCTGATGCATCTCTTGGATCTGCTGCATCTGCTGCTCCATACTCTGCGAATTCTCAGCACCTGAGCTTGTGCATGTACTAGTAACTGTACTCGAGCTTCGCTGTCCTTGATCTGGTTGAACGATCCTTGGAGCTTCCACTAACTGCTCACTCTGATCATCTGCTGGCAAATCTCTGGACCTCCTAAATGCCTTGTCCTCCATGAACTTGACATCACGCCTAACTATAGTCCTCTTGGTCCCTGGAATAAATATCCGATATGCCTTTGAGGTTTCACTGTACCCCACAAAGTACCCCTTCTCTGCAGTTTGATCTAACTTGGAACGTGTCGCACCTGGAATGTGACAATATGCCAAACTCCCAAATATCCTGAAGTGGCTGACATCTGGCTTCTTCCCTGAGAACGCCTCCTCTGGTGTCATCTTGCCTAATACTTTATGTGGAACCCTGTTTTGTATGTACACTGCTGTACTGCATGCCTCTGCCCATAAGTAACGTGGCATATCCTGGTCATACAGCATAGCCCTTGCCGCCTGATATAGACCGATTCTTCCTCTCAGCAACCCCATTCATAGGGGTTGTAAGGAACAAATCCACTCTCTCTTGATTCCTTCCCCTCGGCAGTAACTCCGAACTCTTTTCCCTTTGTACTCGCCTCCATTGTCTGACCAAGAACCTTTATCTTCCTCCCTGCTTCGAATTCTCCACAAGAGCTTTGAACTCTTGGAAGCGACTAAAACCTCATCCTTGGTCTTCAAGAAGTATATCCAGGTCTTCCTGGAGAAATCATCAATAAAAGTAACAAAGTACTCATATCCTCCGAGAGACTTCGTCGACATTGGTCCACATATGTCTGAATGTACTAGATCAAGAACACCCTTGGATCTAGTGTCACTCCTTGGAAAAGTTGTTTTCGCAAACTTCCCCAACACACATCCCTTACATACATCATCATGCTCTGTGCTCACCTCAGAACACCTGTCACTGTCTCACGAAGCAATTTAAGTGCTCCATGATGTATATGGCCCATCCTCCTATGCCATAGCTCTCCTTGATCTCTAGAATTACTGCTGCTCATCAGTGCCTTATGAGTATCAAACTGCAACCTGTAAAGCCGGCCGCTCCTAACTCCAATAGCTATGGGTGATTTCCAATCTTTGTGCTTAATTAACACACTTGCCCCTCTAAAGAGTACATTATAACCTTTATCCTGAAGGACAGATATGGAAATCAAATTCATACCTAAGCCTGGCACATGCAACACATCATGAATGGGAATCCGCTTACCATTCTCCCTCTGAAATAGAACAGTCCCTTTCCCAACTGGATTGAGCTTGGACATGTTCCCCATAGAAATCTGCATTCTGATGTCCTCCTCCTTATAGCTGGAGAAGTACTCTCTAACTCCTGTCATATGAAATGACGCCCCACTATCTATATACCAAACACCCTGTGAGGTTGAGCTAGCCATACAAGCTATGAGAGCGAACTCATCCTCCATTCTACTAGAGAGCTCATCTGCACTTGCTGAAGCTGCTGTCTGCTTCTTGCCTTTCTTCCTTTGCGGGCAATCGCTGACATAGTGGCCAAACTCGTGACAGCCATAGCACTTGACTTTAGATAGGTCCTTCTTCTTCTTCTCACCTTGTGGATTTGATCCTTTACTAGACCCCTTCTTTGCTTTCCCTTTTCCTGCAAGGGCAACGTTCTCCTGTTCTGCCTCACTTTGCTGACTCTTGCTACTGGTCCTACTGACAAGACTTAGTCTAAGCTCCTCCTGAGTGAAGTCACTCCAAAGTCGATCCCAACTCGGCAAGGTGTCTCGTCCATTAATAACTTGAACAAAGACATCCCACTGCTTAGTAAACCCATTTAGGGCTATCCGCACTAGCTCGTCATCACCTAGATTATCTCCAACAGCAGCCAACTCATCCTTGACAAGTCTGAGTCTGGTGAGGTAACTTGTCACGTCCTCTCCTTGTTCATCCGAGTAGTCCTCAACTTTTCTCTGAGAATCAGCTTCCGGTTAGTGGTAGCATTCTGGTACAGATTCAGAATGGCATCCCACATCTTCTTCGCTGTATCTAACTCTGCGACATGTGGAACAATATGATCCTTGACACCATCAAGAATCATCCTCCTCGCCTTGGCATCTTCCTTCTTATATGCTAAGAGCTGTGCTGGATCTGTAGGTACAGGTACAACACTGGTCACATATTCCTTGATCCCATTCTCTTCCAGCAACAAAGAAATTCTGGCTTTCCAGACACCAAAATTTGAGGCTCCATCCAATCTGTCCTGATCTCTTAAACCTGCTGAGGCCATCTCAAAAGATAAAAGAAAACAAATAATAATAATTCTGAAGAGGCAGGATCTTTCCTTCCTTTTGTTAAGAGCCTTTTATCCGCCGTGATCACTGATACCATGTGAAAATTCTATTGCAAGCATCGACATTAATCTCCTATCTAATACATAGATTATTTGACTCGAAAATTAATTCTCAAGAAATATCGAAAAAATAACACAATCAAGAATTTTCACCAATAAAAACTCACAAGAATAGAGAAGAAAACATTCACAATAATGAACACAATATTTTTGGACAAATTGTCCGCGGAAAACCCCTCAAGGGTAAAACCACTAATCAGCAGATGAGGAATTATATTAAACTTCAAAGAAAATTAAGGAATATAAAAATCGCTTGCCTCTTTAATCGGGCAGAGTCTTCGCAATATTCTTTCTCTCCGAAATTCTTCCCTCAATTTCCTTCGCTGAAATTCCACGCCTGCTATCCCCTGCTAACACTTGCTAACATCAAGACTATTTGCTCTCACTGCAAATCTACTTGCTATCACTGCAAGTCTACTTGTATGTGTTCTCCAATTGCCCATTGATCCCCTTTTATACTTTTCTCATTGGAAAACCAATGGCCATGATTTAATCTCAATCAATGGCTAAGATTAAATAGACTCTAAAAACCCTAACTAACTGGATTCTAGAAGTCTCTAGGAGAATCAATTTATTTAATTACATAATTATCTAGACAACTCAGCCCTTTTCTGGAGGTTTCTAGAAAATAATTAAATAATTAAATGACACTTCTAGACAATGGAGACACCTGTCCAAGCTACATAAATTAACACTCAACTAGTGGAAAGGAAACACAATTAGATCTTTAATATCGTGTGGTTTGATTGGTTTGAAATTCGAGACTACACAGCTATAAGGGATCATTTGCACCTTTGGTAATATCAATATACTTTCTGATGGGGTCCCTGGGTAATGCTGCATAGAAAGTTTTTTTTGACAATTCAGGCGAGTTCCTTCACTAACGAACAGTTAACGGAAAAAGTGGTGGCAGATGTGTGAACAAGTTTATAATTAAAATTATGATTAGAATCGTATCCATCAGCTGGGTAGATTGTATGCTTAATTAGTTGTGAGGTTCATAATGGACTTATCAGGATAAAAAGGTGTAGAAGTGAATTTCAAATTGTTATATTTCATTTTTCTTACGATAATTTTTAACAAGCAATTCCTTTGGACCAATGTAAGATAATATTCCCTATTGATGTTGTTGAGATTCTCTAATAATTCTATTATGGTAATGTTCAATTCTGGCGATGACTTCAGTTTTATCCATAGTAGTCTTTGATTTGATAGATTAACCAAGGTTGTTCTCTCCGTGTGGTTACGATTCACATCTGCTATGTGTTTGTGAAGTCTCACTAAGATGAAACATAATTCCTAAAATCTAGAAGCTCTAGAACTGAGTGGTCCTATGGGGAGGCTTGGGTTTCTATTTTCATGGAGCAGGAGGTCCCATGGAAAAAAAAAAAATTGTGCTACGGGATTAATTGGAATCTTTTCCAGAAAAAATGGAGCCCCTACAGTATACGAATGCATCTTTCAGCTGGTGAAATTGGGGTGGGGATAGAAATTGCCCCTACAGCTTAGGAATTTTTTAGTAAGTTTTCTACCAGTTGTCTATCACTTAAAATTTTAAATTCCTAAAAAAACCAAAAAAATAAGAGAACTTTTATTTATTTATTATTTTTTATCAAAATACTCTAGTTTGTTCCTAGAATTTTGGACCTCAAGCTTTTAAGCTAAATTGCAAAACTGAATTCATGGGACCGCCAGCTTTAAAATATTCCTAAAAACTCTCAGCAGCACCCACTGAAATTTTTTAGGAAGCCCCCCTCCATGGGACCGTAGACCAAGAAATTTCTTAAACTCAGTGTTGAAGGGGATTAAATATATCTTTAATATGATTGGAAATGCTTTTGAGGTTATGGAGGAATGGAAAAAGGTCAAAATGATTTTTTTTTTTAATTTATGCTATTTTAATTGTTGCTTCCTGGGAAAGGGAAAAATTTGGAGTACTGAGCTAGTGAAATTTCTTGTCAGGTGCTCTAACCTTCAACAAAGGTGTAACAATCCAAGCACTGTCTTGGAGGGAAACTTGGTGAAATAGAATGGTCTGAATAGAGCTTTTAGATTGAGAAAAATGCGAAGGTCAATTTATGTGGAAGACATTCTTTGTGATGAATTTCCATAAGCAAGGAAAATTTACATAAAAGGAGATCTAATGGCCTTTGTTATAATAGATTGTTAGATGGATTGTCAAACATATAGATGTCATGTTTAAATCCTTCTTTCTCCAAAGTTACATAAGTAAAAAGCTTTAAACCACCTTTCCTTCTTCTTCTGAAATTTTCAGCAAGCTCTAAAACATTGTTTAGAAACTTTTGAAAATCTGAAATGTTAAAGTCTTCAAGTCAATACATCCCATGGGGATACTGCATCTCCTAGTGTTGTAACACTCCCTATGCAATCTTCATTTGTGTCCTCGTTTGCACATTTCATATCCGATGGTCTCCCAGGAAAGTTACCAACCACAAGGCTTGGCACTTCCTTGTGATATGTACCCAATCCTTCAACAAAAGGTATGCAACAATCATCATGCAATAAATCATCCTTGCTGAAATTTTTATAAATTGATGAGCAACTTGGCTCCAAATGAAAACCCCTTTGGAGCTCACCGATGCCTTCAACCAGTTGTTTGGTCTCCTTGAGTCTTGCATCTTCTACTTGCCCCTTGGTGATGGCTGCAATAGTTGGACTTATTTTCAGCTTGGTAGAGAGAGTAGTCAGCTAGGCTAAGGTCAAGGCAAAGACTATCAACCTCTTTCTCCCTCTCCCAGTATGCATCCAAAGTCTCTTCTGCAAACTAGATAGCAAGATCCCTATCTGAGAGCAAATGCAAATAATCTATCTTCATTGTTTCCACTGCTTCTTTGATAGTTGGAAAATACAGAGTAACTCCATCCTTAATTCCCTTCTGTCTCTCTTCAGTCTTAACCTTCCAATAGAGTTCTTCAAATAAACTATGTGTGCTATCAAATCTTGTTAAGCTTTCACAATCTTCTCTTTTGGAATTTTTAATTTATCTTTCAAAATTTGCAGCTCTGTAGGCCCTTGATCAAAATCAGCAAACGAACTAGGCTCAACAAACCTCAAACTTTTTGATTGGTCTTCTAGTACATGCTCATTAAAAGCAGCTACCTCTCTAGCATCATCTTTGCATAATACTTGGGGTGAAGTTAGGACTGCTCTTAGCTCAAGCAAGAAATCTCCATTAATATGCTTATCATTGGTTTTTGATACCAATAAACCCGGACTCCATGGTCTTATAAATTTCTGAATTTGTTTTTTACAATTAGGCTCATCCAACTCTCCATGCATGGCTGATTTCTTGGACATTTTTCTTTCATTTTCATACTGTTGTGATTCTTGCATTGTTAACAAACTAAAATCAGCTCTTCCACTTGGAAAACCTTTCTCAAATAAATCAGTCCCAAACTCATTTTGGAATAGAGGTGACAACGAAAATTCCCACTCAATTTCTGAATTATCATTACCGACATGATATATATACCTCCTCTTAGTTGTTTTGAAAATTTCAGTGCCCTCAAACTCTTTATTAGTAGCTGCATTTCCTTTGAATAACTCATTCTGAAGCTTTGCTATACATTCCCGATGATTAGTCACATTATCAACTTCATGGGAAAGTCCTGTAGGTGTATCTACTCCACTAGTGTCATCAAGAAACCTGGTAGACAACGCAATCCCAATGGATAGGTCTGATCTTGCAAAAAAGGTTGTTGTATTGACTTTTTCCTCATGCACAATCTCATCAATAGCAGTTGCATGCATGGCTAAGAGGTTGTCCCGAGTCACTATCATACGTTCCTCATGTGATAAAACATTTTCTTCATCTGACCTTTCTAATTTGAATCCTTCGTTTTTTTCATACTCCTTTTTCAAGATAGGTTTCAACTTCTTCTCACACTGATCAATCATAGTTTCAGCTAAGGCCTACTCAATTGATATGTTTCTTTGATTAGCCTTCCTTTGCAAGTCCTAATTATGAGATCTACCACCCCTATGTGGTCTATGCTTTATCCTGAGATCCTTGTAGTCATGGAAAGATATTTCACTCTGAAAAATCAACACCTGAATCCCTCCAATCTTGTAGAATCTGATCCTCCAACTCCTATTGTGTAAGTTCATTATTAATTTGAAGGTTGTTCCTTGGAGGAAAATTAGGTATTAGAGGTTTAGAGTTGGTTGTTACAGTTCTAGTGCACTGATTTGCAGCCTTGTTCTTAACTGAACCATTCCCATTTCCATAATTTCTTACTTGTCCATTTTTCCCACCAAAATGTTGGGTCATTAAGGCAAACAATTGAGCTATATTTTGCTGCAACTCGCACTGTCCTCTAGCAAAATCATTTAAAATGTATTTTGTGTTTGGTTTCCTATGGTCTATATGCTTTCTGTCACCCATCCTACTTCCAACCCTTCAATACTTGTAAACCAATCATTCAAAGATAACCCTTCAGGATGGCGGAATACTCTGCTCTGGTACCACTGCAACATACATCCTCAATCTGCCCCTTTTTTTTTGTTTTTGTTTCAATGTGTTTTTGAGAGAAGGAATTGCAGAATGTATTTCTTAACAATAAGGAACATAAATAAAGTAGATTGCAGCAATGGAATAACCCAAAAATTTTACAATATTCAGAGATGCAAAGAGCAGAAAATAGCTTTTTTCTCAATTACAAAGGTGACCCAGGTCATAAAATGTCATAGCATATCTAAATCCAACATACCCAAAAAAGTTTGGAGACTTTGACAAAGTGTTGTGCTTGCAACCAGCTCCAGCAAGTTCCAAAAAGTGGATGCCACAACCAGAAATCTAGGTGTTTGCTATTGTGAATGATATACAAGGAATTCCTCACCCTAGGCGCCCTCAACACAGCAATAAACTGTCATAAACCTTAGACGTCCAGAAATAAACAAGCCTCATGTTTTCCTAGGCAGGTGCGGCCAACAATGGAGAAAGAATGAACAACAAATAAACTTCCAAGATATCCAATCTGCTATTCCACAATCAACAATGTCTGTCCGATACGGAAATGTAAATGAACAATGAAGTGCAACTGTGATCCTTGTGTGAAATCACCGAGTAATCCTCTAGATTGTGTCTTCCAACAACGTGGAGAATGTTGTTTGTAAGGGGTTTTCGTCCTCACAAACCAAGAAGAGAACCAACTCCTCTAGCAAGAAGAAAACCAAACACCAAGTCCAAACATATCCAAGAATGAACTCCAAACATTTTTTATAAGCTTTTTAGGGCGAAGAGAACCAACTCCTCCAGCAAGAAGAAAACCTAACACCAAGTCCAAACATATCCAAGAATGAACTCCAAACTTTTTTTATAAGCTTTTTAGGGCTTTCCAGAATCTCCCTTTTAAAAATCACTTTATTAATTTATTAAGCCTTTTAACTCCAAAAAGTGATTTAATTTACTTTTAAAACATTTGCGTCACTTAAGCGCACTTTTAAGCATCCCATCATTTAAAACTTTTCATCCTCTTTCCACCGAGCTATAACAATGAGGTGTCCGATAAATGTATTTAATTAAAAAGGCAACCTTAATGAAAATAATTAAATAAAGCTCAATATTATACCCAATTAGAGGAAATGGCCAAAAAGCATTAGAATTGAAAACTCACTGCTTATGAGTGATCTCGATGATAAAAGATGATAAATGGACCTGACTGGGTGACTTACTAAAAATAGACACTCCCTCCAAGAATCTTGGAGCCCAAACTAGAAGCCAAAAATAACATTTGAAAGTGTCATATGACTCCTTAAAACCATCTAAGATCATTGGTAACATCAAATTAACCCTCTGAATATGTTGACACAAACCCAGAAAGTCAATGACAACTACACTACTAAAGAACCTGAAAATGGGGACATTACAATTGACTCATTATATAGGATTAAGGCACATGTCAAGATCTTGTCTAATCCTATCTCACAACTTGCCTTTATAAGCAAGGTATCACATGTACATTGTCATATTCAATCTAGCAATCTATAATCATAGCATGATATTTTTAACATTTCTCTCTTGTGGAAGTTATTGTTGTCTTGCAGGTAATCCTAGGGTGTTGAAGAGTTTACCATAAACTCCTACATGGTATTAGAGTTTCAGTGCTACAGACTTCTTCCCAGATCTGAGGGATCAATTTTGGCATGAAAATTTTGCTAGGTGTGAGTAGAGGTTTCAAGGAGCTCACCATTGAATCCAATGTGCCAAAGAAAGTTAGGTTTGCCTTTCATTTCGTCATATTTTCATCATATTTTGTTTGATTTACAAGTTGGGAAAGGGTTACCAAATCCAGGAGGTAGCTAAATTTTCAGAACACTTTGGGCCAAAATCACCCTCCATCGCATTCGAAAGGCCCAAAAACCCTAAGATCAACTACCAAATCGCGAAAATCGAAGCACTTGATGTCATGTCCCCAAAATCGTGACATTTAAATAACAAAAAGATATATACTTAAAAATTATTGACCATCTCAATATCGTTACAATTATAATTGAACACAATATTATAATTATAAGATTATAAATAACATCATAAACATTGAAATAAAATTATAATCATTATAATATAATGATTATTAAAGTATATAAAACTTAGGCATAAAATTTTAATACGAAATAGGCGACATTACACTATCGTGTGGCATGGAGTCTCGACCATTATCTTATCTTCCAAATATACAATGGAAAAAACCTCTCTCTAGCATCTACATTTCGGTGGGAATTATAAAACGGAAGATATTCTCACCGGTATTCATTACTAGGGATCATATCTTGAATTTGGAGGAATTAAAATAAATAGTATCGGGCCTTTGATTACTAACTTCCGCCACCAATATCCTATCATAAATCGGGAGGTTCAATTTTAGCCGGCGCTTAATAATATCATGTGTAATGACCCCTTTCTAGTGGAGCTACTGAAACGTAAATCTTGTATTCAAAGTATTTCTCAAAGGGACGTTAGAAACATTAGAGATCAATAAATTCAGTGATAAAATCTCATAAGACTAGAGATGTAAATATTGCATTCTCGTCAAAGAATTATTCATTTCATAAGTACATTAGATATTAAACATCTTCTAATATCTCATAAATGGAGTTCTATTATCATAGTGGCCGAATAAAGTCATTATTACTTATAAGACTCAGTAATTGCTGCAATCAACATTATTGAATCATCATAAGCAGTATGCTATATATATATATATATATATATAAATATTATTTGTATAATTTTGTTGTACCCAAAACCAAAATTTTTGCTTCACTAAGGCATTTTGCTTAATTGAGTCTTTACCTTGTTAAAGTAATATCAGAAGGTCGTTTTTGGGCTTTTTAAGTATGGAGTTGGTGTCAGTGTAATGTCAATCTGTTACTGAAGTAATTCAAGGAAAATGAAAATCTGAACGAAAAACATCAAAATTTTCTATCTCTAGAGAGGGGAGCACATTCTCAAATGGGCGCCCTATCTTTTAGGGGTCCAGATCCTGTTTTTAGGGTTTGTCACCTCCAGCAGACATTTGTACGACATCACATCAGCTTCGCAGTGAGCTATCAAGCTTGTCAAACGGACCTATTTTGCTCAAGTTATGGAAGATACAGTGTAAAACAAGGCGAAAGAGAGAATTGGCTAACACTGGAGAAAAGCGCAGCTTTTGGAAAAGGCGCCCATCTTTTTGAGGTGCCAAATGTAGGTTTTTGGCTAAATGCCACCGAAGATGTTTATCTCACTTTTGTTCAAGCTTCGCGACACATCCGTCAGTGGGTGAATCTGAGTTGCTGAAGTGCCTGAACCTGAGGTCAAACGTAGGGTCAAATCTTAGTTAGAATATCAAAGAAAAAGCAAAAGAGCACATTTTGAGAAAGGCGCCTAAGCTTTTCAAGTCTTTAATGCCTTCTTTTTTATGATCTCAGATATTCAATGTGTTCGTGTTACGCTCAGCTTTTCGTTGCCTGTTTTCACCGGATCAGAGGATGTCTCAGCGGTTTGCAGTCAGGGTTTTTGTGTTATTTTAGTCATTTCCAGAAATGGCTAAGTCTAGAATGAAAAGAGCAGCTTTTCAAAAAGGCGCCCTTGTTTCTCACTCCTCAGATAATGTTTTTTGGAGAAATGTGCCTTTACAGCTATTATGTAGAATGAGGTCAGCTCCGCAGTGAACCTGTGATCCAGTCCTGAAAGTTGGTAAATCAAAAGTTATGAAGGATTTATTTTTCCCTTTGTTCGAGATGCAGATGTCAAAATTTGACTAAGTCTGAGGAAAAGCGCAGCTTTTGAAAAAGGCGCTTGGATTTTTGGGCCTTCAAATGTCAGTTTTATGGTTTCCAGTCTCAGGATATCTTTTGATTAGTTCTTACTTAGCTCTGCGATGCCACTGTTAGCTAGTCAATCGGAGAAGTCAGTCAACCAGTGTCAGAGGATGAACGGAGGTCCCGGTAGAGGTTTTAGCTTAAATTTTCATGAAATTTGGCTAAGTCTGGAATTCGCCTTAAGAGTTCAAAGTTGGATTTTCGAAAGAGAGTTGAATGGATGCCTTAACTGGAGTTCTGACTGCAGTTAGACTAAATGTTTTCTGGGTTGTCATCTTCAGTTCATATATTGGCATGTTGAGTGATCTTTTAGTTCGCATGTCGAGTTAACTAGTTTGCATGTTCAGTTAACTATCTTGCATGTTGAGTTAACTTGATTGCATGTTCACTTAACTGAAGATTATCAATGAATGTCAACTGGAGTCCACATGCATGGCGAATTTGGTTGCATTTGTGAAGATTTTGTGAAGATGGCGCTTCATTGAGTGTCAACTGAAGTTCTAGAAGGGAAGGCATGAATGGTGAAGCATAAATTAGTGAAGTATGGCGCATTTGAATGTTAACTTCACTTATCAAAAGGGTCGCCATATTTAGAGTTTTATTGATGAAGCATGATTTTGTGAAGCTACGCATTTTGCAAAGAGTGGTAACTTAAGTTCCAAAAGGGTTGTTATTTTTAGCATGTGAAGTTGGCGCATTCACTTCTTGAAGGCCAACTGAAGTCTTGAAAGGGTCGCTATTTTTAGAATATTCATTGCATGAAATATGGCGAATTCCTTATTGCCAATTTTAGTTATCAAAAGGGACGCCTTAGTTCAAATTTGTGAATCTAAAGCAAGTGTGAAGATGGCGAACTTAATATGGATTACTAAACTGAAGTCAAAGTTGCATGAAGTGGTTAACTGAAGACTAAAAAGGGAAACCCTAATGCATGGCGATTTATTTAGCATATTCGAGTTTTAGTTAACTGGAATGAGGTCCAATCACAAGCCAAGCGCACTTTTCATGGATTCCATGCCTTATGCGAATTTCATAGATGAAAATCTATTTAACCAAGCAATGGCGTCCATTATTTCATCATCTTTAGCTTCGAAGTTCTTATTCTTCTTGAGCGACCAGCAAGCTAAAGGTGCTACAGGTGTCCGAATTCAGCGTTCTTCATAGCAACGAGTTCAAATTGTTCAGAGGAAGGCGATTCTAGACTTTATTTTCACTTTGCATGTAGGTTTTATCAAATTCCAAGGAAGAAGTTGGTGGATTTTTCAGAAGCAGACAAGCAAAACTTTCTATCTTCTGTCTTATTTCTTCTATTTCTCACCTTAGGTACTTTCTTCGCATGTCAAAGAAATTCAACACATATTCAGAATCTGATCATCTGGGTTCGCATATTTCAGCATTTGCAGCAAAACCCACGTC